>CM073431.1:81032500-82282500 GCA_037114965.1 Monochamus alternatus
TGTTTCGAAATGCTAGTTCTATTTTGACGATGTCAGTGAAATATGACGTACCATTTGTTATATCTTTACCGAGGAATATCAGCAGTTAGAAACGCTTTTACTACATCGAGAATAATTTTGCTGTAAAAAGTAACATAGCATTTGCATTTGCAGCCTAGTGGGAATAAACATACGATGATATATGACAGTACCAACTGTAATAAACTTGGTATCTGATGCTTGTAGCTACTTTGAACAAATTTGGAGATGCATCTTATTCATACATAGTGTCTTAACATTTTACTACCATCACCTTCATGCAAACAAAGTCTTGGTAAGTACATATAGCGTTAAAGCTATAGTTTCATAGCACAGAAAGAAAAAAAACAACTGCAAATAATAACGAAAAAATTATCTCATTTAGTTCCTATGAAAGTATTATTATACTATAGATGGAATAGAAAAAAATAGTATATTGTTATATTAGGATCAAAAGTGTCACTTTTGTGGCGAGCAAAAAATACACTTTTAGTCTGAATAAAACATGCTATTTTTTAATTTTTAATTTGAGCTTTGAAATTATTTAATCCAAATTTGGATAATAAAGCGAAATAGATAAGTAGGATATAGCCGGAATATTGCTAATTGAGTTCATTTGTGATTGTTTGTGGTTCAATTTGCTGAAAAATCTGTAAAAATTTAATCTAATGAAGATTTAGATGTACCTGAGGAAATAATGGAGTGTGCGAAAGTTTCTTTGAATATTCTCCCAAAGAAATCTCGAGAAATTTATGAATGTGTCTACCAATGTTTTATAGATGGGTACAAAGAAAAAATGAAGTTGTATTCAGAAGATTTATTGATGGTTTGTTTCTCAAGCTTATCAATAAAATAAATCCATCAACGTTTTGGTCACAATTTTCATTGTTGCGGTCAAAGTTTGATATAAAGAACGGGATTGATATAAGCAAATATTCAAAGTTACGTGCTTTTTTCAAAAGAGCAAGTTGAATAGTACTTTATAATTTATATTTGATGATGAAGGTAAACGCTTTAAAAATAAACGAACGAAATTTTTAAAAAGCTTCTTTAAAGGTGGTCCTAATATTGGGGGTTGCAATTAGTCAATTTAACAATTGATAATGTTGAAGATGTGAAATCTGCCCTAATTATAAAAATTCCCAAGACCAAAAGCTTTTCAACAAGTTGTGACTTCTAAATTATTCAAATGAGCTACATCTGTCCTTCCGGTAAAATGTTGTAGATTCTACCATTAAATATAGTAATCTTTTAAAATGGATCTTTATCCCACTAAAACATTGACTTTGGAAATTATCAATGTTTTTAGTAGTACCCTCAGATAGTTTATATAATAATAATAATATAAGTTTATTTACAACAATAACATAATATAGATAAAAACATGTTCTACTAATAAAACAGTACAAATATCTTACAAAGAACAGCAATCGAATAAATAAACCAGTGAATCACTGAAGCGGTTACAAATACCGCTTGTGTGTGATTAATAATAAGAATTAACTTTATTATTACTGTAATCCTAAACTAATATATGAACACTCGTAGACATGAATACAATCATATTTAATAAAAATACATACACTACAACATAATACATTTATTTATAAGTACAACAAAAGACACAAACATGTAAACATAATTATTTTTTGTAAACAATCACTAAAGGGGAACAAAAGCCAAACTTCATTTCTGTGGCTGACTACATTGTGAAAAGTAGTACACTTAAATGATTTGTACACGTTTATGGTTTTTAGAGAATTTGGCAACATATTATATAATCTGGAAGCAAGATAATTAAAATTTCTTTGTACTACTGTTTTTATTGACCTCGGATTCATATAATTGTCCCTGTTTCTCATACTGTACATGTGATTTATTGGATTTGGTATTAAATACTTTTTTTGGTAGGTTTTTAGCAAAATATTCAAACATAATAATTGCCTGACATCCATCAAACCGCTTTATCTTTGTCAATGATTTATCAATTATACAAATGTTGAAGTAAGGGTCTAAGCACAGGTTTCTGAGAGACTGCAGAAGGCCCAATTTTGAGTGAATTTTAGAGAGATTCTAGTTCTCGAGTTAATTGGTGATAAGTAAATCAAGTCAGACAGGATGCCGATTTACGTGAGGCAGAATAAGCTAATAAAAATTCAGAAAGTTGCCGTCGCGTTGAAAATGCAAAATATAAAAAACTCTCCCTTACACCGAAAAAGGCCGGCAGAATTTCAAAGGGCCTTATGAATAAGTATACTTTTTAACTTCTGTACGTCGTAAAACATGAAATTTTAATGATGCAAAGAGGCGGAAGCTGCATTGTGTCTCGGCCCGCGGAAACTTTTAAAAGTAAAAGCTTTTTGTCTTCTCGTCGACCTTAAACGGTTTCATGAAAAATTCACCGTCTGTGCGGACTCTCGAAATTGCTCTGTCTAGGGGGCGCTATAACAGTCATCCAGAGCCATGCGTGTTGAAAATATCCGAATACAAAGTGCTACCATGTTGTAGGCACTATTATAAGCTCTCCACCTCTATAGCGTTTTGGCGATAACGATATTTACAAAACTGAATTCCCGAAAACCATTACTCTGCAGGGTAATCCCCCGACCAGCATTGAATTACACCTGAAAAACGTAAGGCAAACAGCCAAAGTCATTCGTCAGCGGTTCACCAGACATATACCGATTTCGAGTTTATTATATGTAAAGGTGATCCTCAACAAATTGCAAATTATAGACCTATTTACTATGTTTTTTCTAAAATTATTGAAAAATTACTGTCCCGTAGAATAATAGAATTTCTTGAACAAAATAAACTTCCCTCTGCAAATTAACATGGCTTTAAGAAAAATCATTCAACTACGACTGCCTTATTGAATTTTCTGAATTATGTGTAGGAACAGATTGATAAAGGACACAAAATAATTGCGTTGTTCATAGACCTTTCTAAGACACTCGATTGCGTGAATCAAGATTTATTAAGATCATATCTTCTTACAAGAAAACAATATGTAGATTTCTATAATATAAAAACTGATCAAATAGAAACTGATATAGGAGTTCCACAAGGAAGCGCCTTGGGTCCATTGCTGTTTTTGCTGTATGTTAATGACATAGGACAATCAATTATTATTTTTCACTGTAGTTTTGCTGATGATATTACAGTTATATCAAGTGGTGAATATTTGAATGATACCATACGTAACTTAAACTGTAATATATCATCTATTTTAGAGTATGTTGGAAATAATGATGTGGTTATAAATACTGACAAAACTTTTTTCATGCAATTTTATACAATTCCATGAAAAAAGTAATTACATATCTAGTCCACTTTTAAAAACTAATTATGCATTAAACCGATTACGCCAGGTGTCTGATCTTAGTACTGTTAGAACCTTCTTTTTTTCAAGTTTTGAAAGTCGTCTTAGATATGGCCTAGTTTTTTGGGAATACTCTTCTGATGCAGAGTTTTTATTCTTCAAAAAAGAGCTCGTTTTACTTTTGGATTAAAATCTAGAGAACTGTATGACTGTATTAGAAATGGAATTGTTTATTAGCGTACCTAGATGTTTGGTATCAGTGAACATACATATGACTTCATTGGTAGGAATTGTAGGAGATTTGATTTATATTAGCTTAAAATACCTTTCTAATGCAGTAAAAAATGTTACAAAAGCTAATAATAAGGAATATATGGGTAGATATTGTGGGTGTAATTCAACGCTGGTTGGGGCTTTTGTCCCCAGAGTAGTTAGTTTCACACAATATCATTAATACCTAAAAATATATAAAAACTTTTACATAAAGGATAAACATTATTCAAGTAGGTATTGTCATATTTAATTCATTGACAGGCTGTCACTTTTGTCATTGTCGGTATTTAATTTCAAATAATTTTAATTTATACAATAATTTTTATAATTAGATATTTGACTCAACTTAAAGGAGGCCGCCTGAAGAAGCAATCCTAAAAATGCAGAAATAGGTCAGAGCTCATCTATTCTGGTTGAATTTTCGAGTTTCCACTGCCAAGTTAGATATTTATAGTGTTTTCATTAAACCAGGTTAATAAATTTATATAGATTAATTTCTTTAGATAATTATTGAATAGAGCTTTATCTGTGGAATTGTTCATTAGCATATCTAGATGTTTGGTATCAGAGAACATACATACATAACATACATTGATAGGAATTGTAGAAGATTTGATTTATAAATTTAATAATTTAATACAGTAAAAAATGTTCATTTTGACTTGTCCTATATCATTTTATATAATCTTTTGGATTAATAAATACTTACTTAATATTAGCTCTCATCAGTATGACATAGGTGAGATAATTGACTAATAACCCTGGCTATTTATGTCTGTCAAACCCTACAGTCATTAGCTACTCGATGCTGGACCTAATTACCTTGTTCTTCCTCTGAATTTATTGAAAAATATTACTTAGACTCTTAAAATGTCTACCTTAAAACATGTATATAACTTCGTATATGCATAATTTCGTCAAGATATATCGATCTCTTCTACCGAGGTAGCGGAAGGCATTCCAGATTTTCCAAACACTTAACGTCGAACGGTTTACAAGTAAAAAATCTATACCAACAACTTGAGATACTACTCATTGAAGAAATTAATTATTTTGTGTAAATAAGCTACACTCAATTTACACTCAGCTTTAACTCAAATAAATTTGGTTTCTCTCTAGCGATGATTTTAATTAGTTTGTTTATTTGATGGAAATTTCCAAGCCCACTCGTTCTGTTGACGATAAATTTTCCACGAGGGAATGATTGTAAACTTGTAATGAAATATTTTAATTTAATTGCTGATAGCTGTGGCTGATAGCGTCTCTCTCTCTGTGTGTATTAATCCACGGAAAGAAATGGACATTTTACAGAATGAATGATATTTAACTGCTAGATTTCTGATGGTTATAGTTATTTTGAGATTAGGATAATAAGATATTTTATAAAAGCCGCCCAAAGCAAAAGCTGACCTTGTCTTAACTTATTGTATCAAAAAATAATGGTCGGTCGGTCAGTGGTCGCGCGGTTTAAGGCGTCAGTACTTGAATCGAGGTGACTAGATCGGTGTTGGTTCGAGCCCAGCTGCCGGTAGACCGTATATAAGCTATATTCGTGGAGAGGTTTGGCGCCCTCTCTGCGGGTATGGTAGGGTGGAAGAATGTTGGCTTGGGTCAATGTGAGAGATTGATACCGGTTGATATTTGACTACCCCCCTAATTAATGAGGTTTTCCAGGTTTCCCTCATTCCTGCACTGAATAGTGGTTAGGGCCTACCAACGTAAGTCGTTTCTGGGCGCAAATGCGGCCTGCTTAATAATAATATGCCGCCCCCTCTCCCGCACAAGTCTCCGACTTCTGAGCTAATCCCTGTGATTAGAATGAGGGGTAAAGATATTATTATTATTATATTATATCTTCGTCATGTGCTATAGTTGGCTTGCAAATAAGATCGCAACATGCCCATATATCAGTACATACAGGGCGTTTCCTAACTCGACAGCGAAAATAAAATGTCATACGTAAAATCGAATTTTAAACATAAAACAAAGAGTAACTTTTTCCAAATTGGGCTTCGTTTAGGAGATATTTAAAAAAATGTAAAACAAGGCAGCTATGAAAATAAAAGTTTGTTTATTATTTGACAGCGTGTCTTCAAGTAATTATTTTTGTATAACGTTGAGTGACTTTTATGACATTTATATTAGTGTTTCTTTTAAAATGCAGTTTAGTAACGAAGAACTTGCTGACATTATTTACGTTTATGGGTACTGTGATGGTAACACTAGAGCTGCGTGTCGGGAATGTAGTATAAGGCATCTAAATAGACGGCAACCTTACCGTACAGTTTTTTCGAATGCTTTTCGAAGGCTTCGTGAGTTTGGAATTTATGAGCGGCGTAGTGGAGGTCCACATCAACAACACACTGCTGTACAAGAAATTGCCATTATTGATGCAGTACTTGATGATCCAACCACCAGTACTAGAAGCATTTCCACACAGTTACAATTACCGCACAAGTTTGTTTGGAAAACTCTTAATCGAGAAATGTTATATCTATATCACTATCAAAAAGTCCATTACAAGGTGGAATTTTAAATGCAGTGCATAATATACAACATACTGTAAATTTTGAAGCAGTTTATAATTCACTTGTTTTGCGTTGGCAGGCATGTGCCAATGTAAATGGTGACATTTTTGAACATCTATTGTAGTTCTTAACTTTGTAACAATATTTGTTTTATTATTTACTTTAATAATAGTACATTATACTATAAGGGAGAGAAATGCGTTATTTTGGCAAAGGTGCAATTTGAAGCCCGAGGACGAAGCACCGAGGACAAAATAGCATCTCTCCTGAATGGTATATTACTATTTTTTCCACGGTCTCATTAACTTAAAAACACATATTTTGTCATTATGAAGTAAGTAGTACCAGAATTATTGTATTCGTATTTGAGCATTTATTTAGCAGTCGTTGAGTTATTCTCATAACTACAAAATAAACAAACAAAAAGAATTGTCAAATTAAGGTGCTAGTTTGGTTTAGTTTGAAGTTTGTTTAGTGCACAATGAATAATTGTGAGTCGGAAGAGATTGTGGAGGCTGCAAATATTGCAATAAGCAATTTGGTGCCTACGAAGTCTAGATCTTTATAAGATATAGCCTACAATCGGTTCAAAAAGTGGTGCGCCGAGAAAATGTTCAAGTATACAGCGAGAATGTTTTGTTGGCATACTTCAGTGAAAATGCAAAGAATTACAAGTCTTCCACATTATGGGCGCAATATTCTATGGTTAAGTCATGCTTGATAATTTACGACAACATAGATATAAGCAAATTCCCCAAGCTGTTCGCATTTTTGAAAAGTACCGGTGACGGATATCAAGCGAAAAAATCGAAAATATTGACAAAGGGTGAAATCGACCGTTTTCTATCAAGTGCAGATGACAAAGAATTCTTAATGATTAAGGTAAGATTACTTTTATTGTTAGGTATTTCAATTATTAAGTATTTTGATTTTTTATAGGTTGGATTAATTCTGGGGATTGCCGGAGCTTGTCGAACTGATGAACTACTCAATTTAACTGTAGATGATATTGAGGATGTAGGCTCTTCCTTGATTGTAAAAATTCCAAACATTAAGACAAAGATTCCACGAACCTTTCTGGTTACCGATGTGGGAAATATGCTTGAAAATACCTGTCCCTTCGTCCTCTCCACGTCAAGCATAAGTGTCTTTTTTTGTACTACAAAGCAGGAAAATGTAGTTCGCAGCCAGTTGGCAAGAATACCATAGGAAAAATTCCGAGTGTAGTAGCTTCGTATTTAAAATTACCTGATGCTGCATGTTATACTGGTCACTGCTTACGAAGATCTTCAGCGACATTACTGGCAGATGCTGGTGTGGATATCACGACAATAAAGCGTCATGCTGGTTGGAAATCAACGACAGTCGCTGAGGGTTATGTCGAGAACTCCATTGAAAATAAGACCAAAATTGCTAATCAGGTTTTAGTAGCTACCACTACTAGCGCAATCACAAAAACTGTAAATGTAAGCGAAAGAAATATTCCTTCTAATATTAATTTTGAAAATTGTACAAATGTAACATTTAATTTAAATGTCAATAAATAATTTCAATGTTATCTTTTTTTTTGCATGAAAAACGTTCTCCATAATGTAAACTCCCTTGGGAGCATTATACTCCCTTGGGAATAATCGACTACTTCTGTTTTAATTTTAATGTCATAGAAACTGATTTCTACTCCCGACCGTGGAAAAAATATTTTTATAACTCGTAGTAAAAAATAATCACATTTAAATAAAGGATTGTGGAAAATTAAGACTTTTCTTTAACAAATTCTAACAATGAATCCATTTATCAATTACTCAATTATTTTTATAACTGAATATCTCCTAAACGAAGCCCAATATGAAAAAAAGTTACTCTTTATTTTATGTTTAAACGATTTTACATATGATTTTATTTTGGATGTCCATTTAGGAAACACCCTGTATGTCAGGAGAAAACGTGACAGAAAATGTAGTTACCGTTCTTTGTTTTGTTGCTTTTTGGTGCTAAAATATATGGTGCTCAGTTGTGAAATGTGTTCATAAGCTCATTGCAATAATGCCAGTGTATTTTATAGCAGACGAGGAATAATATCCATAATATCATGAAGTACTTTGTTTCCCCCACTACCCGACAAATGATACGAAAGACGGGCCCCATAATTCGATCTTTTGCGAAATTCTGACCAGATTTCCCCGACTTTAAGGGTGAATTAAGTAGGGGTAAGTCGGGCAAATATTGGAAAAATCGAATTATTCTCACCTAAATTTTTTATGACGATCAATTTAAGCCCACGGAGACCTCTGTACAACCTTCCCCGTTCATGCTGCACACTACGCAAAATGGGCGGATTTTGCGGTCACTCTTTGAATTGAGGTTTGATCAAAGAAAATGGTAAGCATCTAACTATAACTTCTGGAAAACGTCAACAAATTTTAATTCGAAAGCAAACAGGAACATAACTAATAAACTAAAAAGGTAGGTGAGCGTCCATATCAATACCTATTATACCACAAAATTAACATATTAATGTGAGTTTACACGTTTAATGATGCATATAACACTGAAACACAGTGAATTGTGTTAAACCTTTAACACACTGCTACATAAAAATATCATAATCCCGTGTAGAACTCAATTAACACAGTGTTCTGTTTTTTTTTGTGTAAAATGTGTAACATTTTTTTTACAGTGACTAATTATAAATATTAGGAAATGCTTCCTAAATGTTTGTTCACTATAAATGCCTCACTCTGTATAGCAATATAGTTCTAAAATTAACTGACTAATGTTTCCTAATTAGTTAAAATTGCAATTAAAACAAATCAATTTCTATTTCCGATAAACAATTTCAACTGAGACCCAACAACTGATTGGATTTGGCAAAATTGTAATTTCCATACGTCAAATTCCGTAGCAACTCTCGCCGTTTCAGACCGTTCGCCGCGTGCACTATTACCCTGTCAATTGGACAGAAAGAAAGCGCATAACATGATGGAAATTAATGTGGGCTCGAGGGTAGTTCAAGTAACCCCAAGGGTGTGTATAGAGTGCAGCATCATACGAGACTCTAAGTGCCTGTCTAAAGTGCCCTCGGGACCTGTCGAGTTCTCAGTGTCGCAGACACAAACAAATTAATTGAACCATTAAAATTTACACGTTTACACAGCTTTAGGGGAAGGGTTTTCTTACTCGCGTTCTTTGAATACTTAATTGACCTTGTGAAAGATGCATTGATAAGGGCGTTGGGATGAGAAAAGCGACCAAAGAGTAAAGTAAAAAAACAGTCGGAGGTTCTGCAGAAAATGATTTCCTTTATAGATGTTAAAGCACTTTGTGGCTTAAATGGCAGTAGGTATATTAAATAGCTATCTAAGGTAGTTTGAAACGTTGCTAATAAGTGCAAAAACAGATTTTATTAATGTCTGGAGGTTCAGGGAGAATATTTCAAAGATTTACTCTATTAAATTAGTATTATCATTATTAAAAAAAATTAAATCATCAACACAATTTTTTGTCACAAATGATTCATGTTACGCACATTCATATAACAAATGGACCCAATAAATTGTGTTAATATTAACAAGAAATTGAGTTAATTTTGAGTGAAAGTAATGTTTTGATTTTGAATGAATTTAACATTTTAGAGAGAAACCAATTTTTTGTTAAATAAACCAAAATATATACAGGGGGTTAGACGTTTGGCTACTATAATTTTAACAGACGATAGCATATACAGGGAAGTACAAAAATTTTAACCACGTGCTCAGGAAGGCCTAAAAGACAATTAAAAAAAATATTCTAGAATTTTAGCTCGAAATTTAAAAAATGGGGGAAAACCCTGTTTTCCTACGGAAAGGCTGCGCCTATGATAAGCATCGACTGAGATGGCTTAGATCCATAGATAAAGCTTACACGTTAACAATATATACTATCATGCGGTCGTTTTTTTTGCAGTATTTCTAAATGCAGAAACGACAAAAATTAACATTCTTGTTAGATAGATAGGAAACAGTTAATTCAGTTAGCTCCACTATTTTGCATTCGTTTTTGATTTCATTTCAAACTGGCAAACCTACATTTTCATTCATTACAAGTAGTCACTACCGATAAAACACACTTCTCGTATGTACAGTTAGATAAAATGCCTATTTATTATAACGAAATCGAACGAAAGGAATAGATAATAGAAAACTTTTAATGTAACAAACCGGCGAACTATATTGTGGGAAAATATCTGCACCCGACACAAATTTCTTAATTTAATAGCTATAAAACGTTTAAAAATTAAAAAAGGCATTAAAATCTGAAGAGGAACACAAAATTACAACGTAAGCACGTGGTAAACACAGAAATTAAATTATGACGTGACGGGATTGATGGGGAATTTTACCGTCGTGTTTCCACAACGTGTTGCTAGTTGCCTACTCTGACTCGCATAGGCGGCGTTAAATAAGGATTTGATAAAATTTCGAAAAAAATTTTTTTTCTCTTTATAAATAAGTGGAATTTTTTTGAAGAGTGATTCCGTTAATTCTGAATTTTCTCTATCCCCTCTTAAAATATTTGTACTTAGTCATAGTTAACCCTGTATAAAAATAAATAAAAAAGTTCTATACAGGGTGTTTATTAATTGAATGCCGATACTTAAGGGTTTGAATTCTTCGGTCATTTTAAGAAGAAAACTTAATATAAATATATGTCCTAAACCTCTTAATTTTTGAGCTACAGAGTGTTATAGTTTTAAGAAAAAATTTACTTTTTTATTATAATTTTCTTATCACTCCAAATATTTTTACGAAATTTTGTACACACCTATTAATCATTAAGGAGCACTGTTTGATGTAAAAAATGTTTTAAAATCTTTGCCAATGACTTGGGGAAAAAACTTTTTTGGTTTTAATTTTTTTAAGTGAAAATGGTGCGTCGTACGAGCGTAAGTCTAGGGACCGAATTTACTGTAAAATAAATGGAGATTTTAAAAGTAATTTTAGTTTTTAGAAAAGGCAGTGGCGTACCATTTTTTTCTTCGAAAATGTTTAGGTCAAACCTCGTACGGACGTCATTGGCAAAGATTTTAAAAAATTTTTTACATCAAACAATGCTCCTTAATGATTAATAAGTGTATACAAAATTTCATAAAAATATATGGAGTGATAAGGAAATTATAATAAAAAGTAAATTTTTTCTTAAAACTTTAACACCCTGTAGCTCAAAAATTAAGAGGGTTAGGACATATGTTGATATTAAGTTTTCTTCTTAAAATGACCGAAGGATTCACACTCTTAAGTATCAGCATTCAATTAATAAACACCCTGTATAACATTTGTCCTAATCCCAACCATTTTCGAGAAAAAATGATCAAAGTATCCAGTTTGATGTGCAAAAATTCAGTTAATTTAGAATATTTCCGTTTTCTACATAGAATATCATATTATGCAATGTTTACTACCTCTGTTATCTACTTACTTAGGATAATTTATTTCTTAATCAATAAAATTCGATGAAGTTGATGTAGTGCAATATATCAACAGCGTATATTTTTGTATACTGAATTAAGAAAGAAAATATTTTATTGCTAGAAGTAAATAACACAGAAAATACAACAAAATATATTCATAATATAACAACTTTGCTCACAAAAGATTCATATAACTAGCGAATAACTGAGTGAATTCAATGGATTATGTTAATATTTCAACACAATCAGGCAAGGACTCTCTTTAACAACCAATTGTGTGAAAATAAATGTCATTTATCAAATTAGCTATCAAATCTTAGTTGTAGATATATTTTTTCAATTTTTGATGACACTTATGTCGATATATAAGAGCCTGCGGCACCAGATGCCTGCAAGGCCTTGGTGCTTCAGCCAATTTCCCTACGGATCCAGCTGTCTTCCACTGTTAATTCATTTTCTTTTGTCTCCATATGTTACGGAGATAATTTATCTTGATATAAAGAGGGTATAAATGGAATGTCCCAAATTTTCCTTTTAGCAACCAAAGGCAATGAGCTGGTAATATTTTATGAGACCATTAATTATTTATTAACGTTTCCTTCTCGTATAATGATGGAGAGGGCTCTGTTACTTCCTTCTGCTGGTCCTTTGGCGGATCGTGGCGGCCTCTATGGTAAATGTGTGTTTTGTCTCAGCATGTACATACCACTAAAGGATTAAATAATGTTTTAAACATAGAACAGGACGGAACAGTTTAATAATGTAGGAAGCGAAGGATAACAGTTATGTTGTATAGAAGTAGGAAATGGGATAGTCAGAGTAATATTGATTATTGATACAAAATCCTGCCTTAGAGGTCCCCTATATAATCCTTGATGGCCATTAGAGAATTATTTGGCATAGACAGTTTATTGATACACAAGGTGTCCTGGGAGTTGATGATGTAAGATTGGAACTGGAGACATTCTGAAGATGTCGTGAAAGTTCCCTTCCCAAGCATTTTTCTCGAAGAAATATTTTTGGTAGGCGAAAATAAATGACAATATCTTTTATACATAAACTACTAACTACGATGATGATGTATATTAAAAATTAATAATGCAGTATCTCGAAAACCGTAAAAGATAAGTGTCATGTATAATATATTTTTGAAAAGTCTACTTGACGATCTTAATAATAGCATAACTATATACAGTGTCCATTAAAAGAAAACCAGTTAAAGTCTTTATCTCGAAAACGCTATATTCAATTGTTTCTGTAATATATGCGTTAAAAAAGAACCTACAACTTTTATTCTTACACTTTTTTCGCATCTCGAATAATAACAGAGAAAAAGGGGGAGGCGGGCAATTTTTTTATGATCACCCTGTACAAGGTGTCTTGAAACCCATAGTATGGGAGGTAAACTCCATTTTCATGTGGCATTAAAAAATACATACAACCCTTAATTTTCATCCTTCTATCACAAACCCCTATTTTTAATAACCATTTTAGTAATTTAACCATTTTAACCCTGGTCGATAACTGATCAATTATCACTAGATCAATTATCCCCGCCAAGCATCTACCGGTGTCACTTCTCATCCAGTAAACAGTACGGAGTAGGGATGAGAACGAAGCCGGTCTCCTGTCTCTCTCACACAATAAGCCTTCTCTCACTCCCTACACAGTTTTCGACCATTATTATTGTGTATGAATCGAGCGTAGTAGTGTCGTTTACAATTATCATTTTACCTTCTAAGTGTAATTCTCAAGTAAATTTATTATTAATTTGCTGGGCCATAATTAGTTATTTCCTATTTTATCAATAATTAATAAAATTATTAATTTTAAGTGTAGTTCTCATTATTAGTTAATTAAGTGATCTTCATAACCTCAAAAGTACGCAACACGTGTCACGAGCTCCCACCAACAACGGCTGTTATTTTACAGTGAACAATGCCAACAAGACGTAAAGGAGCTAATTTGGGTCGTCAAACAAGTAAAATTGCAAGCACGCGAAATAATTAAAAAAATGAATGTTTTGTGTTTTGTTATTCTTATAGGCCGTCATCATTCACAGTGCTCCATTCCTCTTTTAGTCATATACCACATCTCCACACACTTACACTAAGTTAGTTATTTTTTATTTAACTGCCAAAATATGTACTAGAAATAATTCATATGGCAAAACAACGTTTGCCGGGTCACATAGTAATTATATAGATTTTACTTTAGTACCTTTGAATATTCGCAGGTGGCATGAGATAACATTCTTGCTATTTACTAAACTCTATATTATGCAATTCTTTAATGTCTAAAATTACTTGTACATATTTGTAGAAAATATTATTTCAAGAATACAGAATATAAAAGAAATACCAACTAGAAATCACATTAGCGGTGGAAGGATCAAGTAGTTGTTGGAAAATACCTAACTCAATGTTCGTTGTTTAAAGTGCATAAATGTCATTAAGAATAAAACGTAATAAATTCTTTAACACAGTTAAAACAAAACGTGATGATAACAACTACTACGAAAACTAAACTTAACAAATGAGGCAAACGCCCTCATACTTTACATATACATATTACTACCTATTCTTTATATGATCTCCTTTAATTTCAAGACACATATCCAATCTTTGCCTGACTTCTTTGTGGGTTATGTTTATTAACATTTCGCTGTTTAACTCATTACAAGCGTTTGTGATTTTTTTATTTCACATAATTAATATCTCGCAAATGTGTTCTGTAAACCTTATTTTTTAAAATTTCCTATAAAAAAATCGAGGGGTGTTAGATCAGGTGGCTTTCCGGGTCACTGAATAGGTCATTTAATCTCAATCCATTTTTCTGGGAAAGTGTTATCTAAATATTGCTGCATATTCCTGGCCTTGTGGGGAGGAGCTCCGTCGTGCTGAAACTATGGGTTTCTCCTTAGCTGCAAAGACATATTCTCCAGAAGTGCAGGAAGTTCTTCTTGTAGGAAATTTAGATAAGTCACGCTGTCTAATGTATGTTCATAAAAATAACGTCCAATTAAATGCTTACCGATGGCATCATCCAAAATGGTCTTGGTTTTGGACTGGATTTGCAATGTGGGGATTTTCAATGGACCAGTAGTGTTCGTTGTGGCTGTTTGGCAAATCATCACTGACAAATCTACCTTCGTCCGTCCAAAGAACGTGCCGAAAAAGATTCTGATCAACAGTTTCTACATTTACTACAATTTGAACTATAAAATTAAATATCCAAATTGTGAATTTTGTAGTGTCATGATAGCCATTGGTCTTTAAAATTCGTTAAACGGTTGATTTATATAAGATCAATTCTCGACTAGCCTACTGTATAGAATTTCGTAAATTTTGTTCGAAATACTGTAACACTCTAGCTGTATTAAAGTTGTTTCTTACTCTTCGGTCAATTATTTGATTCTTCCGAACAGAAAGTGCATCTTTATTTCGTTACTGACTACTACTGATCACTACTACTGACTTTCGTTCATTTACTGATTCCATACCTAGCTTTGTTGAGAAAGACTGTGGTCAGGTCTTAGCATATCCTTTGTTATTTATATTTAATCTTTCTTTATCTACAGGAACAACTACAGTTCTAAAAAAAGGGGACCCATCAGTAATATCTAATTACAGAGCCATTTCCATTTTATACAATTTCTCAAAACTTTTAGAAATTATACCGTACGAATATGCTTATGCTTCAACTAAAAATATTTTTTACCCTAATCAACATGGCTTTATTAATAAGCGTTCCTGTATTTCAAATTTGGCTTGCATTTCTCAATACATTTGTGAAAACGGCAATATGGGGCAAGTCGATGTTCTATACATGGACTTTCAAAAAGTCTTTGGCCAAGTTTACCATGGTATATTACTCAATACACTGGATAGCATTGGTTTATTAAATACTCTTATTAAACTTATAAAATCTTACCTAACGAATAGACAGCAATTTGTTAGATGCGAAGGATTTATTTCATCTAGTTTCAATGTAACATCTGGTGTCCCACAGGGATCCAACTTAGGACCCTTATTATTTCTTTTATTTATTAATGATTTGCCTAATATTATCTCCTCTTCTAAACTTCTGTTTGCAGATGATTTAAAAAATTATACAAGTATTGAAACTGAAGAGGACTGCATTCAGTTGCAGTTTCATGTTAACTTTATTAACAATTGGTGTCATTCTAATCGCTTGAAATTGAATACTAACAAGTGCTACGTAATTTCATTTTGTAGAAAAAAAAGGGCATGTATTTACGATTATAGTCTTGATGGTGTTAATATTTTAAGACGTGATACTGTGAAGGATTTAGGCATCTATTTTGATTCGATTTTTTCATTTATTGGACATACTAATGAGATAGTTAGTAAAGCTAATAAAATATTGGGATTTATACTGCGAAATTGTAAAGAATTTAAAAATATAAAAACATTTTAAAAAAAATTGTGTTATACATTAGTTAGAAGTAAATTAGAATATGGCTCTATTATATGGTGTCCTATCTATCAATGTCATATCGACAATATAGAATCTGTCCAGCGACGTTTTCTAAAATTTCTTTCATTTAAAGAAGATGGTATTTATCCCGTGAGAGGTATTGATAATCAAATATTGCTGGATAGATTTGGTATCGTTTCTCTTGAACTTAGATGAGTATTTAGTACTGTCGCATTTTTATATGGTTTGGTGTACTACAATATTGACTGGGAGACTCTTCTCTATAATATTAATATATATATATATATATATATATATATATATATATATATATATATATATATACAAGGTGTAACAGTAGTAAGTATTCAAATCTTGTGTGCTTGTAAAACAAGTCGAAAAATTGCGAAAACCTTAGTAAAACTTTTGTCAGTGGCGGCTCCTAAGGGAGATACACTCTTTTAAAGGGGTGACCTCGGAAACAGTTTTTAATGCGTAACATCAAAACGGTTCAACATTAAGTCACGAAATTTTGCTGAGATATTAACATTGACGTGCTTAATAAGTCTCATAAAATACATTTCAAAATTTTCTACAAGGGCGTGAGAAAATGCAAGGCTCTGGGACAAATTTATTCATATCTTTTTTGTAGTTAATTTTTTCTTATTTCTGACTAGAAAATATTGAAATTTGAAGTATTTAACATAAAAAAAGTACTCTTGTTAAATTTCAATAGAATGTACCGTTTTTTAGTAAAATCGATTTCAATTATTCCTAACGTGCCCCGCATTCAACATCCATTACATAGCCAAATAAATTAATTGAAGTGTGTCATGGAGAAAACAACTAGTCTGACAGTTAATAGAAATGTATTTTTAATACTCTTAAGAGTAACAAATAAAAACAATAGTGCAAATAAAAATACGGTAATATAAATAACATATGAGATTACCTATTTATTAAACTATTCTAAACGGTTAAAATGTTTTCGTAACATTTACAGTAGTTAATTTGACAAACTAAATATTCTAATTTCTTCAGCAGAAAATGTGCCTCAGTCAAGAAGTCAGACTAGATTCATCTTTCAAAATAACCGCCATTTGCCCTAATGCACGCACGTAATCTGTTTTCCAAAGAAAATAAGTTCCGGTATAGTTTGTGCTCCTCATTGAGTTCATTAAATGCATTTTCTATGCGTTCACGCAATTGTTCTTCACTGTAAACAGCTTGGAAATACACCTTTTCTTTCATTTGACCCCACACGTTGAAATCCATTGGATTGAGGTCTGGTGATCGTGGAAGCCAGTTTAAGGCAGCATCATTTCCTCGGCCAATCCAGCGATTTGGGAAGTGCTTGTTTAACCATTTGTCGACATTGACGGTTGAAATGAGGAGGGGCACCGTCATGCATGTACCATAAGGAACCCCTTCTCGCCAAAGAAATATCTTCTAAAAAGTCATACAATCTGGTGGATAAAAATTGATGGTACATTGCTCCTGTTAAATTTCCAGGCATGATGTGATATCCAAACAGATTGTTTCCTAATGTGGCAGCCCAAACATTTATTTTAAATGAATGCTGATAATGGGTTACCTTCCGAGCATTAGGATTTTCTTCGGCCCACATATGTTCGTTGCGCATATTAAAAACCCCGCTTCTGGTAAAATTAGCTTAGTCGCTGAAAATAATATTCGACAGAAACATTGGATCTTCGGCTTGCCCGTCCAAAAGCAGCTGACAAAATTGTCTGCACATGGGCCTGTCTTGTGGTAAAATGTCCTGCGCCTGTCTATAATGATAAGGATACAATTATTGTTCTTTCAATATCCGCCATACTATCATATTAGACATGTTATTCTGTACTGCTAGTCGTCTTGTACTAAGTGTGGCGTTAGCTTCAACTAAATTTAAAATATTTTCTTCATTCAGGACATTTCTCACTATTCTACGTCTGCCTCTCTCAATATTGTTTCTTTTTAAAGTACCTCGTTCTCGTAAACGTCTTTCGGTGCATAGAAATGTTTTATAATTGGGTACATTTCTGTTGGGTAATTTTATACCATATCGGTGTGCGGCTGCTCTTGCCCTCCCATGACACTCGCCTAACGTCAAAAGCATATCTACATACTCAGAATATGTATACTGTTGCATTTTTAAATAATTTTTAACTATTTTCACTATGATACAGCACTATGTAGATTCAAATAACACAAATTTTAAACTAAAAAACTTGACATTTCCATGGCACACTGCAATTAATTTATTTGGCTATGTATTGGATGTTGAATGTGGGGCACGTTAGGAATGATTGAAATCGATATTACTGAAAAACTGTACATTTTATTGAAATTCAACAAGAGTACCTTTTTTATGTTAAATACCTCAAATTTCAATATTTTTGAGTCAGAAATAAGAAAAAATTAACTACAAAAAAGATATGAATAAATTTCTCCCAGAGCCTTGTATTTTCTCACGCCCCTGTAGAAAATTTTGAAATGTATTTTATGAGACTTATTAAGTACGTCAATGTTAATATCTCAGCAAAATTTCGTGACTTAATGTTGAACCGTTTTGATGTTACGCATTAAAAACTGTTTCCGAGGTCACCCCTTTAAAAGAGTGTATCTCCCTTAGGAGCCGCCACTGACAAATGTTTTACTAAGGTTTTCGCAATTTTTCGACTTGTTTTACAAGCTCACAAGTTTTGAATACTTACTACTGTTACACCTTGTATATATATATATATATATATATATATATATATATATATATAATATATTAATTTTTCAGTACCGCGTATTGAGTCTAGACATAGTTCTACCTTCTATTGTGTTACACCTAGAACCAATATTGTATTTAGAGCTCCTATATATAATGCATGCATTCAATTCAACAAGATGTGTAATCAGTGTGATATAAATTTTTCATCAATACACGTGATTAAGAATATTATTTACATAACTAGGTGATTAAATATTATATTGTAATATCCTATTGATATTCTACCATGTTATCACATACTATCATTTAATTTTTTTTTTGTATTATTGTTTTGTATGTTATCTGATTGTATTTTGTTTCCTGCTTATGTGTTTCCTGTAACTGGGTGGGCTTTCACCTGTTGGAAATAAAGAGCTTATTATTATTATTATTATTTCGTCACAAGGTGTTCTCCAATCTTGTAAAGGTTCTATGATCAGAAATGAGGCGCTCTGGATAGTTTTCTCCATATAACTCTACAGCTATTCTTGATTTTTTGTGACTCGCCGTAAATTAGCAACATATCAACTTTTTCTGAATGAAAAAAATTTTGTAAGCACAAAAGTTATACGTATGACGTTCGTATTGAGTAATAACAAATATTTTGTGACTTCTATGCACTTTAAGCAACGAACATTCAATTATTTTCCAACGACTACTTGATCCTTACAGCGCTAATGTGATTTATATGTGGTATTTTTTGAGACTCTTTAAGACGATATTGCTTATAATTTACAGAATGAAAGACATACAGAAAAATGTATCTGATAAAAATTTATTACAAAAAAGAGAGCTATTTAAAAGGAACAAAATTTTAGTATGTTTCTGGAAAAAATATGACGTCATTAGTCGTTTTCGCAAAATCCCCAAGATAATACTTTCGATTGAAAATGGAGTTTACCTCATTCCATATAACACCAGGTGTCCCAAATTCAATGTTTCAATTTTTTATATCCTCACAGTAGGCCCCTAATATCGAGTTTGAGATATTCTGTACAACCGGTAATTTTAGACGAAGCGGTCTTCTGCGTCTCCTGGTGAGCCGCCACTGAATTGATATATCAGATACGTTAGTTAAATTTGAAGTGCATCTTCTGCAACAAATTTGATCTCATCAGATCGGAATTTGCGGTCGATAAAGCCACAAACCACTTTTATACGTAAAAATAGTGTCTCATAAAATTCAATGTATTTTTTCCGTCTCCTTCCCTCAAAGAGATCCACACCTGATTGTGAAAGGTTTATATAAGAGAAGAAAATATGTTGAAATTTCCCGAGCGTAGAAAACTCGTCCTCGAAAGCACGGGGTCAGTGCATTCCAATATAACCAGGTTGGCAAACATCAGGACGATATAATGCTCCTATTGCTCCGCGTGTCCTTTGTGCTGGCGTCTCTTTCATTTCGATGGTTTTTTGTTTCGATGTGGAGCTGAAGTGGCTGTATTAAGTCGACAAGAGAGGAGGATGCGACACCTATAATAAATCATTAGTTTGTAGTGGCGGTATGGCTACAAACGGTGGATGCTCGTGCTTTATTGTAGAATGGCGGATAGTCACTATAATCCTACGTTATATTCGATACGGTTCGTTCGTTTCAAGATGCAGTCGATGTAAACAAATACTGAGATCATGTGAATATTTTACATTTATGAGGTGCGAAGATCTCTGATTGTTTATCGCGGAACTGGGAGCAGATGGCAGCACCAGTTCATTGAGAGATGTGATGGTGCCATGAATGTGAAAAATATGCGTTCTGTTGACACGTGATGGGACTTGTGACAATGGATGAGGCCGAAACTTGTTTGGTTCAACGTTCGGCCTTCTTTAAACAGTCTGATCTACAAACGTACATTTTTCCCATTTATAAAACAAACCATCATCACGTGTCTCAGCACACTGACGATAAATTTTAATAGGTGTTGCACCACGTAAGTCGAAAAAACGAATGATTACTCAATGTTCTTGTAACGAAAATGTCGCCATTTAAAGTGTCAACAGGTCTCACTTTTGCTACCACCGCTAGAGGGTCTATATACCGTACGGTGCTGCCATCTCTGGCATCTACAACGAGTTCGCGCGTATTTTAAACTAAACCGATGGTATCTATCTGCTTTTATGAAAAAAAGTTGTTCTTCTCTTTAAAACCCAAAATGAGGTATGTCGAAAAATGTAAATTTTGCTCGACAGTAAGGTACCCTTATTTTTCCGATCACAATTATCGGATGTCAATTCGACTCTAACAAAAAATACTTGATATTAGTTATCGAGACATTTATTTCCACAAATACATAATATGGTGCATAGCAAATTTATAAATGTTAATTATAAATACCTGCCATGTATAAAGTTTTGCATAAATCTCGAATGTCATAATGCCTTTAACACCCTAAGCGTGTAATAGCCCTCGGCTTATGATCTTCACGCTCCGATTCTTAAACGCCTACTTAACGTCCTTGATGTATAAGTAACTATTATTTAATATTAGAAACTTTTTTTAATCAGTCGGTTATTTCATCGAATAAAGACATCAATCATAAAGTTAATGATTTTATTTGAGTAAATAATGAAAAATACCTTATGAAAATATTGCTCTTTCAAAGTTAACAGAAGTTATCATGTTCTCAATTCAAACATTAATTGAATATATTCGTTGCTATAATTAATATTTTACATTGGCTAATCTAAAAATATTTATTACATGCCAATACATTGATTCAGCGAAACCCAGTTATAAACTAATCAACAAGTGTACATTATAAAATTAAATATTTAATAAATTTTTGCCCAATGAACGGCAATCATTAATATTACGAAACATAATTATTTTTTCAGTGCGAGAAATGCGTGTGCGCTAAATCGGTACGCTGTCCAATGAGTAAAAACCTGATCTTTCCCACCTGCTTTCCTTTCTGCTTCTCGTTTATTTTATAACAATATTTTCCTAATCTATTTGCGACGGTGAGAAGCAAAATAACTGTTTAAATTAATTAGAGATAGTTAATTAGAACATGTGTATAAAGACAATACAGTTACTACTGATATTCTTATAATTAAATCGTAATAAAGAAAGTAGAAGTGTCTTTCTTAGAAACTGGTACTATGACTTATGAAGGATATTATCAGTATATAATGGAACAGCCGCAAAAATGCATTAAAGCTTTAAAATTTGCTTATAAGAGGCATTAATATTCTTAAATTACAAAGCTTCATTGTTCCCTGACAACTCTGCAAAACTAGCCGCACTTATACTGCTCCATATTTCCTGGTTTGGGCTTGAATGCAGCAGCAGTTCTGGGACTGACAACTTTAAATGAAGAAAAGAGTTAAATTTTAATTAAATCATTTTTATGCACCTAAATTAAATTTACAAATAAATGCGTTTCTTCATTTTAGTAAAAGCAAAACAAGCATTATGAAAATATTTTACAAATAAATTATTAAATTAAAAATTATAACTGGCCGAAATAATCGAAATCAAAGTTTTCACCCTTAAAAAAATTTATTTTAAAGCAAAAAAATGTTTTTTCCGAAACTATAATAATCCCCTATTTATCAACGACTATGGCGCATTTGATGTTTAGAGAGTACGGCAACCAACAACACTAAACAATAAGTTTCGTTGTCATAATTGAAAACATATGTGTCTACGTCGTGATTTTGTGTTTCGCTTCAGTTTCTATAGTGTCCGTTTTCAATTATTTATAGAATGTGTTTATTGGTTACGTTATAACATTTAACGATTTTATAGTAGCAAGTATTATAAACACAAACATTAGAATATTAAAGCAAGAAGCGTCACACTATATCACATAAAAAATACATTTACTGAAAACAATGATAATTAAGTCAAATGATTTGCATAATTACGAAGTCAATTTATAATATGTATATAGAACACAAACAAAGCCAATCAGAACCAAAATTTTAAAGCAAAGAGGTCCCTATATTCCTGCATTGAGTAGAAACAGTCATTGTGCATAATTCAATTAAATTTTTAAATTTCTTGGTGCGTAATGTTTTTACTTCCAATGGAACTTTATTGTGTAATCTCAAGTAGAGAAAATTATTCGTGGATCTCTGTAACCGAAATCTTTGAGTTCTAAAAAAATTGGCAGATCTCGCTGGGTAATTGTAGAAATTCGTGTTAAATTTTAAATAATTATTATGCATTTCGATCTAAGAATAAAATATACAGTATGCGCCAAAAGTATGAAATAAATTCAATAAAAACGAAACAATTATTTTTTGGGAAAAGTCCTCGAACAGGTCGATTTTTAATTAAAAAAATACATATTTTAGCCTAAAATGCGATTTTCAAATGTCGTTTGTTTTCGAGTAATGACGTCATCGATTTTTTTTGTAAACGACAACACCATATTTTTTTCCTTGATTCTGAAAGATCGTTTAATTCTCTATCAGACAGTACTAAAATTTTGCCCTCTTACGTAGGAAAGTTTTCGAGTAAATGACGATTGAATGTTAGAAACCGCAAAATTTTATCCATAAAAAAGTAACAATTCTGAGGTATGTAAAATAAAATACAATTGATTAAATTTTATACTTAAATTAATTGCCATCCACCAACTTCTTGACAATGCGCAAGTCTGTGAAGAAATTCTTGAACATTATGAATGATTTCTGGGGTAACTCTGCGTATTTCGTCCCGAATGCGATTTTGAAGTTCTTCTAAATTACGTGGTTTATTAATGTACACTTTTGACTTCAAGTATCCCCATAAAAAATAGTCAAGAGGTGTAAGATCTGGCGATCTTGCAGGCCATTCTATCGGTCCGCGTCTGCCAATCCACCTCCCAGGAAAACAGTTGTCCAAAAAATCACGTACAGGGCGCGCATAGTGCGGAGGTGCACCATCTTGCTGAAACCATATGGTATCGTCAGGAATGTCAAGGTCATTATCGTTAGGAAAAATTGCTGCAAGGGCTGGAACAAGGTCATATTCTAGAAACTCTAAATATCTTTGTCCTGTAAGGGTTCCTTCAAAGAAGAAAGGCCCTACTATTCTGTCGTCAACTATTCCAGCCCACACATTTAATTTCTGAGGGAGTTGGGTATGTGCCTCTGCCATCCAATGAGGATTTTCCCGACTCCAATATCTGCAAGTTTGACGGTTTACTGTACCATTCAGACAAAATGTGGCCTCATCTGAAAAAAGTATTTGCCGGTGTAAATTTCTATTTCCTTGACATAAATCCATTAGAATTTCGCAAAAGTCTAAGCGGCGATCGGGATTATTTTCATTGAGTTCCTGCACAAGTTGAATTTTGTAGGGATGATATTTTTCCTTCCTCAAGATACCACTGTGCTCTGACTAGTGTCATTGTTTAATGCAACCAATCGTGAAGAATTATGAGGATTATCCACCATACTTATCAAAATGTTCTGTTTCTGATTTTCATTAATGCTTGGACGCCCAGCTTTTGGAATATTTACAACATTGCCAGTTTCTCTAAATTTAGACTCTACCTTACTGACTGTTGATTGGCTGAAAGGGCGATCTGTATATTTTTCATTAAATAATTCGCAAACTTCCTGCTGAGTTGCAGTCATATTCCCGCATCCGATAAGAATTAAAATTTCAATTCTTTGAGTAACAGTTAAATGTGCCATAATACTTAAAATTGAATAACAATTTCTATGTCGCTTACAATACTTATTAGAATGTCGGTGTGACAATGACACTTTGCAAAGATTTTCACCTACGTGATCCATAAAAGAACTATGGAATTCGAAAAACTAAACTTGATAACGTTTTTGCTTTATTTTAATTGATTTACGTTTTCTAATATTCAATCGTTATTTACTCGAAAACTTTCCTATGTAAGAGGGCAAAATTTTAGTACTGTCTGATAGAGAATTAAACGATCTTTCAGAATCATGGAAAAAAATATGGTGTTGCCATTTAAAAAAAAATCGATGACGTCATTATTCGAAAACAAATGACATTTGAAAATCGCATTTTACGGTAAAATATGTATTTTTTAAATTAAAAATCGACCTGTTTGAGGATTTTTCCCAAAAAATAATTGTTTCGTTTTTATTGAATTTATTCCATACTTTTGGCGCATACTGTATATAGAGAGGGCAATAGTATGATTTTATTTATTTTTTAAAAGTAGCTTGCATTGTTCCCTGGATCCAACGAACAATATTTTTTTGGAGTTTGAAAACTCTACATATTGATGACACGTTCCCTCACAAAGTCACCCCGTAAATTAAACATGCATGTACAACACCATAATATGCATTAACCTTTTTTAGATGTAGCACGAGATAAATATACTATTTTTTCTTAAGTTTTATTGGGTTTTTGCCACACTTCTGAAAAATAATAAAAATTAATTAAATAAGCCCTTGCGCCAAACGGAACAGTCAAGGGTTATTTTTGAAACTAAGTTTGCCTAACCAAAAAATCTCACACTGAAAAAAGCAGATAAGTAAAAAATAACAAAAATCACATCACTATCGCGCACTTCCGTAATATTGACGTTTCGAAAAACTCTCTGTTTTCGTTTGGCGCAAGGGCTTATTTAATTAATTTTTATTATTTTTCAGAAGTGTGGCAAAAACCCAATAAAACTTAAGAAAAACTAAAATTATGCCACAAATAAATAGCTTCAGACAATATAAATATACTACAGAGATTATCAATATGACAAGTCCATCTGAAAAAACCATCAAGAGTAATACTTATGAGTTTAGCATGGTTTCCATCTTGAGAAACATCACTGGAGAAAATAACACTCAGTTTTTTCTTTGTTTAGCCTCAACTTCTTAACTGAGAACCATGATGCAGCTGTAAGAACAGTATTGATAGCAAGCTCAAGAGTATACTATCTATTTTTATCTGAGCATAATTATGTTGTGTCATCAGCAAATAAAATGCACCCCTCATTAGCCATATGATAATAAAGGTCATTAATGTAAATAGCAAACGGAAGAGACCCCAATACAGATATCTGAGGCATTATAGTAATTAAATAAAGTAATTTGTGTCGGATACAGATATTTTCCTATCCCTAATATGGTTCGCCGTTTTGATTTTCTAAGTTATAGGAAAAGACTGCCGCGAGTGCATTCGACATTTTATTTAACTGTACGCGAAGTGTGTTTGTTGTTAGTGAGTAATCCTGATGGAGGTGGAATGAGTGAAAATGTAGCTTTAACAGAACGAAAAACAAATGCAAAATACTGCAGCTAACTGGATTAACTGTTATATGTTTGGTAATATTATTAACAAAACGTTCATTTTTGTCTTTCGAAATTTGCAAACGCTGTAAAAAATAACCGCATGGTAGTTGACAGATCTAAGCCATCTCGGAAAATGCTTATCATAGTCGCTTATTTTCCGAGAAAAAGAGGATTTTGCCCCATTTTGTTAATATCGGGCCCTAAATAATATTTTTATTGTCTTTTAGGCCGCTCTGAGCACGTGATTACAATGTTTTACTCAGTGGTAGTATCAATCTAATATATTTAATGGTACTAACTATTTTGATAATTAGATCTAGGATCAAATATATTTCTCTGGTGTAGCAAAGATATAAAGAATATGGGGGTCATTTTTCACAGATATTTTTTCTTTTGACAAGCTACAAGCAATGACTATTAGTTACTTTTTCAATGTATCGCCGCTCTTCTATGCAAGCGATCCAAAAGATAACGAACTGGACGAGAGTCGCAACGTTGGCAACGCAGAGTGGGCCAGGACCCTCTTCTGCAGCCAAGATTATTGCCCGGGAAATTTCGTTTTTCACTATTCACTCGCTCCGAACCGCATTGCTGTATTTAAAGATAATTATAGTCTCGTTACGACGGAATTTTCAGTGCGGATTTAAAATTATTCCTTCCTTACTAAACGATTTAATTATGCGAAAGACCTTTATCTGGTGTCGTTAAGATTCTCTACAAATAATTGGAGAGACATTTAATGTTTAATTTACTTGAGAATATTAACCTGGTAAATAGTGAAGTAATAAATTTTTTGCTCAAGTCATTTGTAAAGGGTGACTTGTACCTTCATCAGTAAATATTATTAAATTTAATGGAACTTGAATTGTATCTTATTATTATTTATTTATTCCTTCTAAAAAAATATTACAATTTTACAGGAAGGGTTCTGTAATAGACAAGAGAAAAAAATGAATCTTATATTTAAATAATCATACAAATTTTGAAAAAATCAAAACTTCAATATTACAATTATATAATGTAAAAAAAAATTATGAACATAAACAAAATTGAGAGAAAAAAATACTTTATATTACTAACGATTATACCTATTTCTTATAAGAGAAAACTCAGTTGTTTTATAGTACTCGGAAATATTGTACTCCATCAGATTGTTTTTCAATATTTCTTGAATAATTTATCTGATGTCAGTGCCGCTGAAATTAGTTTAGTGTTTGAAGATTTAGACGCTTTAACAAATCGTTGCTCTCAAATTGTTGGTGTGACTATTTGTATTGGTAAGTACAATAACACTGTTTCTATCTACAGTTTTTTATCTTTATAATACCAAGTTTTATTAACTTCGTACTTATTTTAAATTCATTTTGCTCTCCTAAGATTAGTTTAAGTATTAGTCATCAGAGTATTTTTTTAAATGTTTCGATGTTTTTGTTCGTGGCGCATTCGCCATATACTAGACGAGTTATATGTGCACTAATATGCACAGTGTTTTCGAAAATTAACGAATAAATTCATTATTTTTTAAATTATGGTGAAAAGACACTTTTTGACATACGACCCATATTTGTGACGTCATCGTTGTTCGAGATATGACGTCATCGACAATTTTTTAAATAGCAACCCCCAATTTTATCCATGCCGTTTGAAAGAGCGTGTCATTCTACATACATGCATCATGAAAAATGTAAGAAAATAATGTTTGAAGATTTTAAAATTTAATTTTCACAATACTGTGCACCTCCCCATTATGCAACACCTGTCCGTGCTTATTTAATTTAACACAAGAGTACATACAAAATATAGTTGATATAAGATTGGAGCCGTCGCCGTTGGCGACGCTTTTGGAGCGTATTTTTATTTTTAACAATTAACGCAGGCCAATATATAACATCACAGTAAGCTTATTGGGATAGAATTAGAGAGTCACACAACAGTAGCTTTGGATCAGTATTAAGAAAATCTCTCTGCATATAAAGAACTTTTAATTTATTGTACGATTTTTTAACTAGATTGTTTATATGATTGTTAAATGTAAGACTACCATCAATAACAACACCCAAACTTGATCAGCTGGCTTTAAAAGTACATCATTAATTTTTACCTCAAAATCAGGGTTATCCACCAACCGTAGCCTATTTTTGACAAAAATTAACATTTCTTTTTCTCATTTAATACTAAACAATGTAAACTAGCAACATGCACTAACGTTTCTAAATCCATATTAATATAGTTAGCAGCGACTGAAGCATCCGTCGAATCAAAAGAAAAGTAAAGTTGTGTGTCATCCGCAAATTGATGAATTTTGCAGTGAGTGAAAAATGAGTGAAAGTCTGCAGTATAAATTGAAAAAAGTGTAGGCCCCAATATAGTCCCTTGTGGAATCCCTTGCTTAATAAATCTATAAGATGAGAAGATGTTCTCTGAACAAGCTTTTTGACGACGGTTATGTAGATAACTAGAAAAAATTGATAGTGCATTGTTACCAAATCCGAAATATTTCATTTTGTTAAGCAAAATTGTGTGATTTATAGTGTCAAAGGCTTTACTAAAATCTACCAGGATTAAGCAAGTATTATGATTTAGGTCACTAGCCTTGAAAATGTCATCTGTGATGTATAATAGAGCTGTAGTTGTACTATGAAACTCCCTAAAACCAGATTGGACAAGGGGTAATACATGGTTTTCAGACAAAAATGTATTAAGTTGTCCAGCAATAATTCTCTCTAGCACCTTGGATAATGTAGGCAAAATACTGATGGCACAGAAATCAGAATAAGCCTCCGGATTTAGATGAGCTGTTCCTGAATCGTTGGATAGGGTGAAGGGGGTCGATTGAGTGGTCAGCCAGATCGCCTGATTTAATACCCCTAGATTATTTCTTGTGGGGATACTTAAAAAGCAAAGTATACATTACTAGACCGGTTAATTTAGAAGATTTAAAAGCAAGAATTCGTTACGAGATACATCGTATACCTGAAGTTATTGATAATGACCAAAAAGAATTTATTAATCGTCTTGGCTACTGTCAGGCAGCCAACGGTGCATAATTTGAACATTTAATTTAGTCGATTTTTTACATAATCATTATCATTTTCAGTATTGTGAAAATTAAATTTTAAAATCTTCAAACATTATTTTCTTTAAATTTTTGTTATGTAGCACCATAATTTTTCATAATGTATGCATGTGGAATAACACGTTCTTTCAAATGGCATGGTCAAAAGTGGAGTTGCCATTTAAAAAAATTATCGATGACGTCATATTTCGAACAACGATGACGTCACAAATGTGGGTCGTATGTCAAAAAGAGCATTTTTTAAAAACAAAATTGGCGTGCCACGGGATTTTTCCGAAAACTTCTCAATTTCAAAAATAATGAATTTATTCGTTACTGTTCGAAAGCACTGTATAATACTTTTTATCTATCAGGATGTCCAGAAACTAAGCGCAGAAAATTAAGGAGGTTATGCTATTCGAAAAAATAATGTGTTAAGTTCATGCAACATTTTCTCGAAAAGTCAATATTAACGGAGCTACGTAATCTCAAAAATAATTTTTTCAAATTAGTTTTTTGGCTATAACTACACTCACCGGCAAAATAAATCAGCCACTAAAAACTAACCCCAATTTTAAAGTTGGCTTCTTCGCGAGCCGCTCATTTGATTTTAATGATTTTTTTTTAAATTGTACATTGATTTCTCAGGAACGGATGCCATGACGTAAATTTTTATTCGGAATTTAATTTGAGCAACAAAAAGACGAAGTTTTTTCCCCGAAATTTGTAACACCCTGTGGGGTACAGCAGCTGCAGTCGCTGTTGCTAACTGGAGTCACATTGTAGCCTCATCTTTTGTGAACATTTCGTTTTTTTTAATGAAGACATTATACCTGTTTTTATTGGAGATACACTGTTTTAAAAGGAATGCTTCGGAATGTAATTAGTGAATGTAATTAATTTTATTAATGATTTTGTGTTCTTAAGAATGGAGAATAATTCACGCTCTGCAACGTATTCTCAAAATCATCCTAATTTAACAAGTGAAGAATATCGGATGATGACATGTATAAAGAGTTTAGAGCGCGAGGTAAACATATGAGTGTAAGTGATATTGAAATATATATCATTAACAAAATTGTACGTGAATAGCATACGTGTGCAAATAAAAAAGTTGTAAAGAAGATTGTATATTTAAAATGAGCATTCGATAAAAAAAAATTCGATTGCTATATCTTACAAGATGAAACTTAGTTCGTATAAATGAAATCGAAAATAGTATACTGATAGAAATGATGAAATAGTGATATGACGAAGAAACTATTTAAAATAAATATTAAAAAGTAAGAATCTGGATCGAAGAATATATTAAATTTTGACGAAACATGGACGTATGAAGCTCATACGGAAAGCGGTACGATATGATATAACCAATAGTAAATAGTGTGTATGTATTCTAAAGCCTTTTGTTCTTTTGAATGCGGAATTCGCAAATATTTGCGCGATTTATTTAATGGTGAAAAAATCTCTATTTGTAACAAATTTGGTCAACTACCTATAACATTTTCTATCATTTTCATCATGAAACTGTCATGGTAGAATATCAGCTCAAAACAGATTTATTAACCCCACATAGGGGCAATAATATTTGTAGTGTTTGGCTGTTTCGCAAATAGCAATTGTCAAAAGTTAAAATTTTCCCGTCATAAATAATTAAAACAGAAGTTGCAAAATTCTTGCAAAAATCCGTGAATTTCGCGACAAAAGGCTTAAGTGTGATATCCGCAGAGTGCGCATCAAGTAGGTGTAAGTGGGTCGTGGTGGGCAATCTCCGTCCAAAAGAACGGCATTCTAATTTGTAGAGAGGACGACACAGGTGGCACATTTAAAGTAAGGTAATCATGCCACATGTATCTTCCGTAGTCATCTCTGTGTTGTAAATTAGTCACTCTCTATTATTTTCGATAATACAAGATAAATTTTGAAATAATTTTTATTATTTTTATTATGTAACTCCTCGAAATTGGTAAAAACTGTTATATCACTGTTTCTACTCTAAAAACGATGGATGTTATGTTATGCAATTATTTTTGTCAATTTTGCATATTTTTTTATATCTGATCGCATTCAAATTTAGTACGCCTATGAAATGTTGCTCTTCGCACGCTTCGCCTGTCGCGCTTGTCTAGAAGATAGTGATTAGTCACGCTATAAATTTTTGGAAGTCAACTATAGAATATTTCTTTAGTTTTATTGGGTTTTTGCCACACTTCTGAAAAAATAAAGATTAATTAAATAAGCACTTGCGCCAAACGGATCAGTCAAGGGTTATTTTTGAAACTAAGTTTGCCTAACCAAAAAAATGTCACACTGAAAAAAGCAGATATGTAAAAAATAACAAAAATCACATCACTATTACGCACTTCCGTATTATTGACGTTTCGAAAAACTCTCTGTTTTCGTTCTGAAAATAGTAGTAAAAATATTAAGCGTATGTCAAGTTTGACAGTTTAAAATTTGTTTATCTGCTTCCATAGAGATGTTAAATGATTTTTATTTTATTGTTACTTATTTCTTCTTGATAAATAAAGGCGCAAGGGTTTATTTAATTAATCTTTATTTTTTCAGAAGTGTGGCAAAACCCAATAAAACTAAAGAAAAACTAAAATTATGCCACAAATAAATAGCTTCAGACAACTATAGAATATTTAGGAAGTCAACTATAGAATAATTAACAACTTTTGCAATTTAAGACGTTTCGACCAATATCTGTCCAACAATTCGCACTCTAAATTCTGCACAAAAATATCTAGGCTGTCACTTTCAAGCCCCAAATATTTTTTTAAGGCAGCATCTGGCACATTTCCTAATAAATATGTCTTCCTCTCCGATATACCCTTAATTCTCCCCAGAAAAATGAGCCGACTAATTAATAATGGAGACAGAAGCGTAATTCTATCGGCGCCGAATGATTGCGTTTAATAATTCAAGCCGTCGTAACAAGTCGGGGATTCACCGAACACCTGTTCTCGTCTACAAGAATATTAAACAAGTGCCATTTAGCGGAAATCCGACATTTTCCACGGCCGCAGAGTTAGGTACGAGCACCTGGGCCTGGAGAGCTCGGAATATTGGGTTTCCCAGCTTCGAGGTCGGCCTTACTGAGTCCTTGGCCTACAGGGGTTAGGAGCAGTCTGAGGGCGTAGGACGGAAGGACGGAAACAGTACGTAAACTTGACGTGTTTAGATGGCAGCAGTGTCAGCAAGGCCATTTGTCAAGGGTAGGTGTAATACAGTTTGTTATAGGGCTAACGTATTATTAAAAAAAACACTGTCACCTCGTCACCTCGTTAATAATAATAATAATAAATACGTTTATTTACGACAATTAGCAAGACATATTTACAATCATCTCATCCAAACTGCTTTCTAATCAAATGCAAAAAATACACAAAAGAAACCTTGTCCGTGTAAATTTTACATATCTGCCCGGCAAAATAAAAACAATTTCAATGAAAATATAAAAATATTTTTCATATATGCATATCTAATTACAAACATATAACATAACTAATAATACCAATACATTAAGAATATAATGTACCTATATACCAATTAAAGCGAGTAAGGTAAATAATATACTTATTTTAAAAATAGATTCTTATATTAAAAAAAAGAAAAATCGTTAAACAACTACATCGCAAAATGAATAATAAATAAATATTAAACATTAAAATTTAAATACGCAATTACAAGTACCTGCAATACAAATACTTCAGTTCAACTATTTTTGTCTCAACGCATTATGAATTTGAAGTCTATTAGAAGATAGTACATATTTTTTATCATTTTTTTTTTAATTTAATTAATGAGCTTATTGTTTTTAATGATACAGGAAGACTATAATATAATCTAGAACCTAAATAAATACAATTTCTTTGACCAACTGTTTTTTGAAATTTTACTGTTTTAACATTTCTATTAGTTTTGCTTCTAATTTCATGGTCGTGATCAATTTGTCGTAAAACATTACTATGTTTATGGTAATAATGGAGAAATAGTTGCAGAAGATATTACAGAAAATATATATCAACACATACTCCATATTTTTTTGTTCTACGTGTCTCCCATTTTCTTAGAAACATTTCCTTAACTTACTCCAAAATGGCCTTTGCTTTCGATTGTATTTATAATGTGTGGATTTTCTATGAACCAGTAGTGTTCGTTGCGCCTATTTGGCAAACAAATATTGACCAATAGCTTGTACATTTGCTACAATTTGAGATACAAAATTAAGTCTTTTTCCACTGTAACGTTCCAAAATGTGAATTTTTTATTCATAGCCATTAGCATGGTCTTTAAAATTCATTGGATGGTTGATTTATCAAAATTCAATCCCCGGCTAGCCCGCGGTATAGAATTTCGTGCATTTTGTTCCACATACTGTAACAGTCTACCTGTATTAACATTGTTTCTTAACCTTCGGTCAATTGTTTGATTTTTCCGAACAGACAATGCATCTTCAGTTCATCTCAAGGTCGCCTCCAATCTTTTAAAGGATCTATGATCAGAAATGAAGCTCTCTAGATACCTTTTTCGATATAACTCTACAGCTCTTCTTAAATTTTTTTTGTCACTTGTCGTAAAATACCAACATATCAACTTTTTCTAAATGATAAAACATTTTGTAAGGCCAAAAGTTGTACGTTTGACGTTTGTATTGAGTAATGACAATGCCTTTTATTCAGTATAGTTCTCCATAAATCAGATGAAGATAGGAAATATTTATTTAAATTAAGTATATATACAGTGTGGACGTAAGGTACAGAAGTAGTTGCTTTTTTTCGCTATGTTATGTTAGTTTTATTGGGTTTTTGCTACACTTCTGAAAAAATAATAAAGATTAATTAAATAAGCCCTTACGCCAAACGGAATAGTCAAGGGTTATTTTTGAAACTACGTTTGCCTGACCAAAAAATCTCACACTGAAAAAAGCAGATAAGTAAAAAATAACAAAAATCACATCACTTTCCGTATTATTGACGTTTCGAAAAACTCTCTGTTTTCGTTCTCAAAATAGTAGTAAAAATATTAAACGTATGTTGTTTGACAGTTTGAAAATTAATATTGTATTTGTGATACATTATAAAAATTTCAAAATGCTATAAATTCTACAAATATAGTTATTTTTTAATAAAACTTGAAACCTATCGCTAAAATTACATCTAGTTTATGGAAAAAAATGTTTCTCAAAATTTAAAGAAGCCATTTTGATAATATGAGGTGAGGCCCACGTTTTTTTCAACTTTTTTTCGTAAACAGTAAAATCGTTCTTCTTCTACCAAAGTTCTCTATATGGCCACAGGTCATATACCTTAAAGTTTGGTTTGGGTCCCATGTCTGGCTATTGAGATATGGCATACCTGAAATCTCACCAGCCGCCATTGGGTTCTATGAACAAGAATGAGGTAACCTTTCTCGATATAACTCTGCAGATATTCTTAAATTTGTTTATGACTGTCTGTAATTTAGCAACATATCAACTCTTTCTGAATGAGAAAACATTTTGTAAGCACAAAAGTTATACGTTTGAAGTCTGCATGTGATTTTTAGGTAGTATTCCTTTTTAAATTCTTTAGGACGATATTGCTTATAACTTGTAAACGAAAAGTAATACAGAAAAAAGAAAAGTGAGATTTTTAACAGGAAAAAAAAATTGGGTACGTTTCTGAAAAAAGTGTAATTGATAACATCAGTATTCGTTTCTGTAAAATCGAAAAGAACTTTTGATTGAAAATGAAGCTTACCTTATCCCAAGCCTCTGTATCCTACGCCATTATGGTGAAGTAAATATGAATATTAATATACAGAGTTAACTGTGACTAACTACAAACATTTTAACCACGTGCTCAGGGAGCCCTAAAAGACGATAAAAAAGTTATTCCAGAATTTTAGCTCGATATTTAAAAAATGGGGCAAAACCCTTTTTTCCTACGGAAAGTCGACGCCTATGATGAGTATCGACTGAGTGGCTTATGGGTTAGATCCTTAGTTGACATTATATCTGTCAACAACTACCATGCGGTCGTTTGCAGTGCTTCTAAATGCAGAAACGACAAAAATTAACATTAATTCTTATTAGTAATAATACCTGATAGGTAGGTAACAGTTAATCCAGTTAGCTCCAGTATTTTGCATTCGTTTTTCATTATTTGGTTACAAACTGGTAAAACTACATTATCACTCATTACCGATAAACACATTCCCGTAAGTGCAGTTAGATACAATGACAATGACAGAAAACGTTTAACACCCGCAGCAGTATTGTCCCATAACTTAGAAAAACAAACCGGCGAACTATATTGTGGGAAAATATCTGTACCCGACACATATTCCTTTATTTATTAACAATAAAACGTTTAAAATTAAAATAAGACAGTAAAAACTGAAGAAGAACACAAAACTACAACGTAAACACAGGAATTAAATTATAACATGACAGCGAACCGACTCGACTGGACCGACTGCCGACTGTGGCCGACTGTTGCATGACGGTTGCTTGCTGGTTGCATACTCTGATTCTCGCATTGGCGGCGTTAAAAGAGGATTTAATATAATATCGAAAAAAATTTTTTTCGCTTTATAAATAACTTTGGAAATTTTTTGAAAGGAAATTCTGTTAATTCTTATTTTTTTCTATCCCCTCTTAAAATATTTGTACTTAGTCATAGTTAACCCTGTATGTTCTAAAGAAATAATAATAATAAATAAATGTAAATGACAATTTTGTACTGTTATACTTTTTTTCTGTTAAAGAAATTCACTTGTCTGTTGTTATGACAAATGCTATTCCATACTCACTCATACAAATTCCTAGTACATACCCGATTTAAATTAGTCAAATATCCCATTTATTGCAGATACAGTTAAATAACATATGCAACTGTATTTCTAAGAACCTCGTGCCTTTGAATACTCAACCGTACCTAAACATCTTACGTTTTCCAGTTTGTTAGCAATTAACCGTTTCCATGACTGCCTGAGAGATCGAACCCTCGAAAAAGCCTTTGTGGAATCGAGGCCGAGTTCAGTAGTGACTCCCAGGCAAAAGCCTCGTGCCATAATTTACCAGCTGGAGCACCTAGTGCCACACAACAATTAAGTAACTAGCGAAGTGCTTCCAACGATAATCCGAGTCCATATGAGAGAGAGGGTGTACAGAACTTCGAATGTACAGGGTATTTTAAACTCTATAGTATGGGACTATTGTGATGATACAAAAAATTCAAATAAAATTTGGAGCACGTGGTGTTAGATGGGATGAGTTAACCTTCATTTTCAATAGAAAGTATTTGGGATTTGTAATAACTAATGACGTCATCAATTATGTTTTTTCCAGAAACATACCCAAATGTTTTCCTGTGTCTTGTTTTTAATAAACTTTTATTAGATAAATTATTCTGCATTACTTTTGGTTTAATCATTATAAGCAATATCATCCTCAAGATTATCAAAAAAAAATACCACGTAAAAATCACATTAGCGGTGGAAGAATCAAATGGAAGATAATTGAATATTTGTTGTTTAAAGTGCATAAATATCACAACGTCAAACGTATAACTTTAGTGCTTACAAAATGTTCTCATTAAAAAAAGTTGATATGTTGCTAATTTGTGGCGAGGCACAAAAAAATTTAAGAAGAACTGTAGAGTTATATCGAGAAAAGTACCTTGAGCGCTTCATTCCTGATTATAGAACCTTTACAAGATTGGAGGCGAACTTGCGACGAATTGAAGATACGTTTCTTGTTCGGAAGAATCAAATAATTGACCAAAGGACAAGGAACAATGTTAAGACAGCTAGACTGTTACAGTATTTCGAACAAATTCCACGAAATTCTATACGGCAGGCTAGCCGTATTGTAGTCATGATACCATGGGTATCTGCCTGAGTGTCACATTGAAAACTGACTTAATTTTATAGCTCAAATTGTAGTAAATGTAGAAACTGTTGATCAGAACCGACATGTTCTTTGGACGAAAGGTTTTTCAGTAAAGGCTTGCCAAATAGGCGCAACGAACACTACTGGTTCATTGCAAACACACACACTGTAAATCCCGTTCAAAACCAAGGCCATTTTGGAGTAAATGTATGGTGCGTCATTATCGGTAAGCATTTAATTGGGTCTTATGATTAATGAACCTACTCAGTGGAATGGAAAGCCACCTGATCTAACACCCCTCGATTTTGTATGTTTTTTTTTTAAATAATGTTTTCAAAACACTTTTGCGAGATATAAATTATTTGAAAGAAAAAAATCACAAGCACTTGCAATAAGCTAAGCGGCGAAATGTTAATAAACGTAGCCCACAAAAAACTCAGGCGAAGATTGGATATGCGTCTTGAAATGAGAAGAAGTCATATAGAGAATAAAATGTAATATGTATGTAGCGTGAGGGCGTTATTTTTTTAAGTTTAATTATTGTTATGGTCACCCTTAGTTTTAACTATATTAATGACATTAATGCATTTTAAATAGCGAACATTAGTTGTTTTTGTCAAATCCCAAAGATAATACTTTTGATGAAAAATGGAGCCTGCCTTATTTCATTTAACACCCATACTAAGGAGTTTGAGACACCCTGTACATAGGTAAATACAGATGTTTGTTAATTTTTATAATTCTGATAAACGCTTTTTGCATTATTCTTATTTTTCTACAGAGTGTCTGGAAGCTAGCATAAAATTAGCAAAACTATAATAGTCCCTTGAAAGCTGTTTTTTTCTTCCAATATATCTTAAAACTGTTAAACCGAGAAACCCGAGATAAAATAAAGATTGTTACTGCAGGTATTGCAAATCTAATGATGATAATTATTCCTATATTAAAATCAGAGTTCTCTAAAGCTTGAATGGCTGTAGACACTATATTAATTTAGGAGGAACAGCGGAGGAATCTCGTAAAACTATGTTTTGTATGACTGATTTGTAATCGGTTACTAAACAAAAACAAATCTAGTGTTAACAACTAATAACTATTACAAATAATAATATTACAAATAAAATAGGTCATCATATGCGTCATTGTATTATCTTCATTTGTTGTTTCTTTACAATTTTTTGTATTCCAAACCGATTAACAAAATTGATTTATTTGATCAAGTGTATTTTTACGATAGTCATTACATTACATAAAACAATAAAATAACAGCATTGCAATTACTTTACTATGATTTATTATAACAAATGTTGGAAATGGCCACCTTCAGCTAAAATACTTGCTTCATATCTCCTTGAAAGCTAGATCATGTGCAAGAATTCCTGGAGTAAGTCATTTCAGATCACAAACAGCAATAATTTGTCCTGTAAGTGCTCCTCAGATTCAATGTGAACCTTGTAAACTAATGTAATGAAATGTCACCAAACAAAAAAAATCTATAAGGTTAATCGCCTGATCTGAATCGCCAAGGTTGATCTGGTTCTTGAGTGCCTCGTCCAATCACATTATTACCGAATCTATTCGGTAATAATGTTATATAACTGTTGAAGCTTTAGAACGAACCAAACTAATTTATGATTCACATTAAGATTTGGAGTGATCTTACTAGTACTAGTATTTAGGTCTTCTTTAATTTCGTGTAGAATAACTTCTTCCAACACAGGTGTTCTAACACTCAAATGTCTTCCAGCAATTCGTCCCCTTTCTCACGTAGAGGCGTATCTGATAAAAATGGAAAAATGAGATACATCAACAATAAGTAAGTTTAGGGCGACTGCTTCAACTTACATAGTGACGTATCTGCATTTCCAGTACTAATGTTAGACGGTCAAGATTTTTCTAACTGTCGTATCTGTTAATTCTCCTTAAATTTTGTCACATAGCGGCGTAAGTGACATACGTCGGTACGTATAGAAATGTCAGATACGCCTCTACGTGATATAAGGGACGAATTGGACCCTTCTTAAATGAGCTTGACTTTGAAAGACGTTGAAAAACATTTCTGAACGTTCTTGTCTTTGGAGTTGGATGATTTGGAAATCTTTTGATATAAATTCGTCTAGCCTCAGTACGATTTCCATCTGCAAGGCTATATTGTTCATTTCAGCTTTTGAATATGCATAAACCATTATTAAAACTAAATCTTAAATACGATATGTTTAAGTAATATAACTGTGTAAAAATGGACTTGTTTAGATAAATTAATTTTGCTGTTAACCGGTTTGGAATATAAAAAAGTGTAAAGAAACAAAAAGTGAAGATAACACATGAGTCCATATGATGACCTACTTTATTTGTAATATTATACAGGGTGATATATATTTTTTTGGCAAATAGTCATCGATGAAATCCACACCTACGCTACTGGTAAGTTTCTAAAGTTGGTAATTTTTTGTTTCATACCTATGTCCATACACCTATGTCCATACACATTAAATTTGGTTAAATTATCTCAAATTTAGAAATTAAAAACTGATTTTTCTTTTAATTTTTGACACGCTGTAGCTGGGCAATGGCTGTTCTAAGACTCCAGTTATATAACAAAAAAACTCCTATTTTTGGTCACAAAATACGCTCCTGGATTTTTTACTTAAGAAAGACCCTGTATATTTAATGATTTTTTTAATTATTTCTGCACATATCTAATAATTCGAGTTAAAAATTTGCGATGCAGAGAACGGCGCAGTGAACGGTCCTGGTTAGTTAGCGTGATAACACGAAAGCTCTAATATAATTTAAAGATAGGCTGGCCGGCTCGATTTACATAACAATTACGGCATGCACGGACCGGAGCGTCAACTCAAATATTTACATAACTCTAATATTATTACAAGGATGCAATGCAAATTGGGGCCTCGTCTGATTCCCAGTTGCAAGCCTTTCGTACGGTTTAAGTGGAAAAAATCAAATTTGCAAGCTGAGCGCCCATTATCCATATAGAAATATTTTAAATGGATGCTTATCTAGGCTAGGCTAGGATGCAATATACTGGATGTCCAAAATTTGATACTATTTATATTTGGGTTTCTGAAAGGGAAATTTAATTATTTATTGAAAGAAATAAATAACGTAGGTACACGGATTTTTATACGGATTTAATACAGGGTGATTACGAATTTATCCCAAAATTCCGATTGAAAATAATTTAAAAATATACTTTTGCACGACACTGGAAACTGGTCCACTGTAAAACCCGACCTTGCACAAGGCAAAGCATACAGTCGGCGACCTCACGGCGACAAAGTGCAATAAAGAATTAGCGGAAAAAAATTTACAGAACTTCCCAAGAAATAAAATTTTATAATACCTATTTATTTATTATTGTTATTAACCAATTAAATAAATTTGTGGCATTAATTAATAAAATAATCTGATATATCTGACGTTACAACTGTTCAAAATCTTGTCCACCGATGTGTAAACACATTTAGGTCCGTTTTTCTGGTTCTTGTCCTTTTGAACTCGTAAGTTATTGGCAGCAGCTATCGTACGTTCCCATAAATCAATAGTGTCCACTTACATCTCATTTTTTAAACATCTTAAAAAAAAGAAGTCCAAAGGATTTAAATCAGGAGATCATTGCGGCCATGGTACCGGCCCTCTTCGTCCAATCCATCGTACCCATTAAACTCCTCATTACTACCCATTAAAGTACACCCAAACATTTTGTTGAATATGATGGGGAGCACCATCGTGAAAGCACCACATTCTGAGTAGGACAGCTAAGAGTACATCTTCCAGAAGTACAGACAGATCATTTCTAAGAATCTCGAGGTACTTCATCTAGTCTACTTGATAATGTCAATGGTCCAATCAAGCGATCATCGACAATCCCTGCCCAAACATTTAAGGAAAAGCGTTGAATCACGTGCGGATCTTCAAAATCTCAAACATGACTATTATGAATGTTATACATCCCATTTCGTGTAAAAATAGTTTAATTTTTACTAACATGTCAACTATGAATCTTGAATATTCAGCATTTTGTCACAGCAACCATTCAGAAAATTCAATTCGTAAGGGAAAATCTCTTGGTAATAATTCTTGGACAAGCTGTACATGATACGGATCTAATTGAGTCTCGTGTATGATACGCCACACTGTTGATTGGCACATGGTTGGTCAGTGGTCGCGCTGTTTAAGGCTTGAGTACTTGAATCGATGTAGCTAGACCGATGTGGGTTCGAGTTTCGCAGCCCGTAGACCGTATGTCGGCTATATTTGTGGAGAGGATTACCACCCTCTCTACGGGTATAGTAGGGTAGAAGAATATTAGCTTGGGTGAATGTGAGAGATTGATACCGGTCGACACTTGACTATCCCTCTAATTAATGAGGTTTCCCAGGTTTACTTCATTCCTACACTGAATGATGGTCAGGGCCTACCAACGTAAGTCGTTCCTGGGTGCAAATGCGGCCTGCTTATTAGTAATATACTGCCCCCTCTCCCGCACAAGTCGTCGATTTCTAGGTTAATCCTCGTGATTAGAATCAGGGGTAGAGATATTATTATTATTATTCCTTGTACTTGTTTTTTCTACAATATCTAATGTGTTTCTCCCTGGACCTCCATCTCTTCTAAGATTTGGTTGCAAATTTACCGTGTCACGGCCGCGTTGCACTACCGCGGTAAAGGCAGCTGCATTTGACACATTTTTACCGGGAAATCGTTCTCCATACACAGGAGAACCTGCTAAGGCATTTTGTCTTAATTCATCATAAAACAATATCCGTCAAGTCCAGAGTTGCATAGTAATTTTTGACACTTGAAAGACTAATGTAAACACTATCGCAAAAACGTTACTACTGAAATCGGATTTCAAATTCGATGACGCTAGAGACTACAGTATAGCTCAATATTAATTACATAACTTTATGTTGAAGATAACAATTGTCACTTGAAGTAATTCGCATTGTCTAAAACAATTCTTCAAACACACGTCATCTCATAATAAGTATATACTCGCGTCAAGAATTCAGACGACTTACGTCATACGAACAAATGAATAATTCACTATATTTTCATCAAAATATTTAAGAAACTGCAACTGATAGTAATAAAACTATATACTACACTAAAAGTTTGCATTATATATTGCACTAAATTGTAAAAAATTATTGTTTTTAACGCGACCAAATATCGAAAATTACGTTGACAATAAAAACAAATGTGTAACGTCAGCCGTGACGTAAGACGTCTGAATTCTTGACGCGAGTATATTAGTTTTCCTGATTTCGTATAATTTAATGTTTCTTATATAACATGCATTGAGGGAAGCACATGTTTCCTTTTATAATTAGAAAGATTTTTATAGTAAAACATCTGCATTTAATATTCTAGAACAATTATTTTGCTGTTATAAGGAAACAGTTTTGCTAAAGGAAGCTATTAATCATTAACGAAAGTTTGTTTAAACTTTTTATAAGATTCTATCATCTTTTATCAATGTAAGTACCGTCCCATATCCTTTCCTTTCTTGATTATTTGAAGTAACCAATATTTTAGCTCTTATATAACCAATTTTAATGTATAGTTCGATATACAGGGGGTCCCAAAATTAGCCTACCAAAAATTAACTGTGGATTCTACGATCAAAAATAAGAAAACAAAGTTATATACTACTTACTACTTTACCTCGATCCGTTTTGAAAATATTTGGAGAAAATCAAATTTTGGGGTCCCCCTTTAAAGAGCAATAGCTCCGTTAGGGGGCGTTTACGGATCTATGTTTATTTAACTTTTTTCTTATATTTGATCTTAGAATCCACTGTTAATTTTTGGCAGGATAATTTTGGGACACCCTGTATACTAGCAGACAAAATATTATTTCCACATTTATCATCGTCAGTATTTATATAACAACAGAATATATCCCATGGAAAAATGATTGTTACATTTCATTTAATATCTGCTTTACATAAAATTGTTCCAGCGATATTTTCATCATAATTGAAAACTGAAACGATTTGATTCGAGTTTGAAAATAGCCTATTGTTTTAATGTATTTAAATGCAAACCGGAATTATTAAAACTTGGTTTATTGCGCTTTAATATTTTTCATTGTCGAAAATTCATATTTCTCATAACAACAGTAGCTTTCCAAACAATAACGTAGAAAATTAACGTACACTGATGTAAATTTGCACGTTGTTCACATTATACATTAATGTAAAAAGGACCAAATCCATATTGTATTACAAGAATATCCATGTGAGCATCGTACATTTACATCTTTCATGTAAAATTACATGATTTCTCCTAAAAATACATAATAACGTCGTAAAATTACGTTTCATATATAAATATACGATTTTACTATAAAAATGTATATTCATAAGTATGTAGTAATTTTCCAGTTGTAACATTACGTTGTGGTGTGTTATTTCACATCATTGACCCAGACAATAAATAACCAACGTTTATAATTAATCATATACTTTTTTTATTGTCATTCCACCAGTTTTATTAATAGTATAGTTTTTATTTTGACTGTTTTCTTTATGTACTGATGGTCCAGATTTATACATTAATTTTGGGAGGTGATAGAGATGGAAAAATAAAAGGACTTTACTTAATAAATATATCTTCAAAAATGCATCGCAACTGAAATACAGGGCGTTAAAGTTTGATTAAACAAAAGTTTATAGTTTAATAGCTAAAGTAAGGCGAAAACGATCCTTTTCAAATTTGATATATTACCTTTCTATGTAAAACCGCATCTACTGTACAAATTAAAAGTACATAGTAGAGAAATTCATAGTTGTCGCAATAGGGGTTTCATGCCTCTTATCTAGAAATAATGGACGTCACCGACTGTTTTTGAGAAAATCAGTAATCTTTAAAAAACTAATCGGAATAATATAGTGACATAGGCGCTGAGAACACCTTGTACATTTAACTCAAAAATCAGTTAGATATTTGTGTTTATCTTGAAAAAAACAAATTTTTTGTTCAAAATTTGAGTACAATTCTGTTAAAACACAGTTAATCTATTAATCAAATAGATTTTTGTCTAATTATATCTAATTAACATTTTTTTTATATGTGTTTGTATATATTGTCTCGCCATATTTCCGTATGTGCATGTGTATATACTTTTATGGTTTGTCTACATTGTTTATTTTGACTTGTCCTATACATTGTATAAATGTCTTAAAGGATAAATAAAAATATTTATTTATTTATTTAAAAAAAATCATCACTCCTTGTTACAAACAAATACTATAGCAAATTTTTATTTCAGAAATACATTAAAAAATATGTTCTTTATTTTTTTTCTTTATTATATTTTTAACAAAAGTAAGATTTTTACGACAATTTTAAAATGAATTAATTTTTTAATAAATTGTAAGAACTTCTTTCTTAAAACTCAATGAAGAATCAAATACATCAATTAGTTTTAAAAATACTCAGTAGCGCTAAATTTATAAAGCTCATCACTCACACTGTACATAAATTTAGTGTAAGTCAAACATTTTTAAAGATATGTAAGTAATATTTAAAAAAAACTTTATACATATATATCAGTGTTTAAGATACTTATCATGATTACTTAGCACTCTATATACAGGGTGTTTCTAAACGAAGTAGCAAAAATGAGACCACAAATTCCTTAGGTGAAAATAAATCGATTTATCTTAACATAACTATATCCCAAGTCGCATAATAAAAAAGATACAGGGTGTCAAAGTTAAAATTTTATTTTCGGTATTTGTACATACCGTCTTAAAAAATCGAAATATTTACATAAACATTTGTAAATCAGGGTTTTTGCGGGCGAGAAATTCAAATTTGTTTCTAATTTGGACGTCACTAGTAGAGGGTGCTACTTGTGGCACACCATGTTTTTTTAAATGGTAGAACTTTTTTGCAGCTTAGTGTATCCATCTGACTATAGAAACAATTGATTCTCCTAGCTGTTTTATTTGAAAAAGGTATACCTTGCTGAAGTCGGTAGGAGTAACCATTTTTCAAATAATCCTATCCCAGCTAACAATTTTCTGTTCTATAAAAATCGTAAGAACGTTTCCATAGCAAATTTTATAGAGCAATGTTTGTTCTAAGAACATTTTCAAAACGTTCTTACAACACTTATACCATAAAAATGGGCACCATTTTATAGAACTTTTTAGTTCTTTAAGCTATTCGGTAAGGTCTGCAGGAAATACTTATAGAATTGTTAAATAAACGTTCTCACAGGTCTTAAAGAATTTTTATAACACAGTTACAAAGCAATCTCATAAACATTATATAGCACTTCGTTATAAAATTTTTGTGTTGCATGATGTTCTATTTAGAGAACTTTAAAATCGTTTAATTGTATCTTCTAAAAACAAAATGTTTCTGTAACGCACATGTTAGAAATAATATGGGTCAATAAGAACCAATAAGATGGACCTAATCAGCTTGCATAGAAGTACTCACATTACGAATTGCTTACTTGGTTTGTCCATCAGGGAGCAGTACATTTTAATGCGGAAAAAGTTTTATCGTGAAATATGTAGTACATAATGGTAATTTTTTGACGCGCCCTCAGTTAACGTTATATTTCCTATGCTGCTGGAAATTTTATAAAAAAAATGTTTTCTATATTGATGAATTTAACAACCAACTGTATATAAAATTGTCAGAAGGTAAGTATATCCATATTATTGTTATCATTTCACCTATTTATATTGTATATATTGTTAATTAAGATTTTTTTTCTTTCTTCACAATATGGTGACAGAAAGAAAGGCATTATCTTGTACTTCCAATGGATTCTCACTAATATGACATTTTTGTGTCGATTGCAATGATTATGGAGCAAATATGCTTGGTAAGCAGCTACTATAACAGATCTATGCCACTTAATATCCACAGCGTTGTCATATTTTATTGTGGTATTTCAATCTTATTTAATAAATCTAATAAAATTATTTAACTTCAACATCTAGAATTTCTACAAATGGTTTGGAATGGTCAAAATTAAATATGTTACTAAATTTCTATAAGAAAATCAATTTCTATTAGCAATCAAATAAATCTTATCTATTGTTCTGTTTTCATGTAGTTAATAAGTATTTGTCATTTTCCTAATTCTATTATTTAATATTTTTTCTTGAACTACAATTTTCGCCTTATTAAAAATGCTGAAATCCGCGTGTTTTTTGTTTTCCTATTTTTTGTAGCCAATGAGATTGTTTTTTGCGACCTACTAACCCAAGACCAACAGACCCGATTCGCACAATTGAGTGTGAATGGTTCGCCGCATATATCGATACATATATAAAATATACTCGCAAATTTCCAAAGTGAAAATAATATCTCAATGAACTTTTAAATAATTAATTTGACTTTAGTGCAAATTTAGTGCAAGAAACCCATCTCCATTTCATCTCTTCATACCTCGAGAGGCGCCTCTCTAAATAGGGAACCAGGAGGATCACGGTGAGTCGCATTCATATCTTCTCATTGGTACTTAATTTCAAATTATACTTTTTTCGGTCAATACTTTTTAATAAGGCGCTCCCGTTACAGTCCATTTTTCTCTAGTAAAGCTATTACTAAACATCTATTGCAATGAAATTTTCTTTCGGCAAGCTGATAATAATTTTTACAAGTCACGACTATGTTATACAAATTTCCCCATTATACTTTCATCAAAATATTTCGTACTTTTACAGGCAGGTCTCGTCAGATGGGGGTATTGTAAACCTACATATATAAAAAATAATAGTTCTATAGCGTTTCTTTATGGAACAAAAAGGCTTTTGTTACTTATTTGCTCTATAATGATTTTATAACAACTGTATTATTATTCTCTATAACTGCTTTAAAGAGTTTTTTCTCTTAAGTTCGATAGCAGCTTCCATATTTGTAATTTGTTTTCCACAGAAGAACGCCTTATATAATAGTTCTATAATTAAACTATAAGCGACAATACAGAATAATTTTATGAGTGTCACACGAGACGGTATAATTCTATACAGCATCGGTTTTACATTAATTTGATTCTATAAGCACCGTTACTGTAAAATTGTGTTATTGTACACACTTATACGGCTACATTAGCAGTTATGTTATAAATGCTCTATAAATTATGCTCTAAGAACGTTCTTGCAACAAATTTAAAAAATAATTCAATTTCTGAAGGCAAAATAGTCTCATGTGCCACATTAATGCAACAATTTAGTATTCTAAATACAACTATAAAATATTAACAGAATATAAAACTCCTATTACTCTAAATTTATAGAACTACGTAGCTGGGATTTGAAATGCTCAGTGCACCGAGTAAAATTGTTTTGGTTTCAGGTAAAGTGCTTTTTCTGCTGAAAATACAGCAAAATATTACTTGAGAAAGTTGTTCAGAATGGTAATTATGAAGACATGCAAAATATCAAGAAGATTGGCGAGGTTTGATGAAACCATTTTTCAACAAAGCAAGATTTTATCAAAGCAGGCCGATCTTTTTGAAATTGTACGTCTCCATAATTTACCGTTCTAAGTAACTTTTTCAAGTAACAATTTGCTGTATTTTCAGCAGAACAGGAACTTTGCTGAAACGATAACAGTTTTCAATCAGTGCACTGAATATTTCGAATAGGATTATTTCGAAAACTGTTGCTCCTAACTGTGCTCCTTGACTTTAGCAAGGTATACCTTTTTCAGACACAACAGGTAGGAAAATCGATTGCTTCAATAGTAAGGTGGATACACTAAGGAATAAAAAAGTTCTGCCATTTAAAAGAAACATGATGTGCCACAAGTGGCGCCCTCTATTACTGACGCCAAAATTAGAAACAAATTTGATTTTCTCGTCCGGAAAAACCCCTTATTTACAAATTCTATGTAAATATTTGGATTTCTTGAGAAGTTATGCACAAATACCGAAAATAAAATTTTAACTTTGACATTCTGTATCTTTTTTATTATGCGACTTGGGATAGAAGTATGTTAGGTTGAATCGATTTATTTTCACCCAACAAATCTGTGGTTTCATTTTTGCTACTTCATTTAAAAACACCCGGTATAAAAATGTAATTTGAGTCGTAAGTTGTAGAAAAATTATCCTGGTCTTAAATGGACCACAACGCAAATAAAAAATGACTAAAACTGATGCATTTCTTTCAAATAAACAATTATTCTTATAATTGAATAAATTAGAAAGTTCTGTGTTTGAATACATGCAGAACAACAATTTCATTCAAATAATTGAATTATCTATCCCTCAAACGTAGGAGGTTAAAACAGATCCACTACTACAAACGAAACACAATTACTTTCCATAAACACTCACCTTTCTACGCAATCAAACCTACCTCTGCTATTCCTCGTATCAGGATAATCAAAAGGTCCTTCAACCGGATAAAACGTAGCCGACTGAGAGTTTTTAATTACGAGGCTTCCGTTCCTTTGACTCGTCTTGCCCGTTAGCAAATCTTACAATATAATTTACAGCACTTCACAGAAATTGGTGGAAGGAGATCCCTTTATTTTTAGTTAAAAGACGGTGGCGCGCGACCATTGTTTTCACGCCTTTGTCCGACATTGAAAAAAGTGCTTTTAAAATTCCTTTCAGAGGATGAATTGCTTCCTACGTGCGTACATTAACCTTTCATAGCTGACTTGTTAGAAACAAAAGTTAGACTCATAACGCTACCAGAACGACTGGTGGTGGCTATTTACAAGAGTCTTAATTTCTTTTGCGTCTGCAGGGTTTCAATGAAACATTAAAGTTTGTTCAATCCCAAAATGTGGTTAATACTTTAAAACATAATAGAAGATGAAATAATATGCTAACGTTTTGTATGCTTTGTAAGTTTTGCATTCTCTCTGAGAAAATATTAGATTTAAGATTATAGCTAAAAGTTGAAATGTATGGTTTATGGAGCACCATCACATTCTAATGCAAATGTAATAAATTGTTGAATCAACAGATTCTAAATCTTCTAGATCCGAGCATCTCTACAAATACGATTTCTTCCTATGGCAAATCTAGAGAGTATTTCTGAGTTTTATCTTGACCAGAAGATATTTATCATCTGCAACAGTTTGTAGAAATTTTATCATATTTTCCGAGTAAAAACTTTGGACTTTTTTGGTTTGTAACCGTTAGTTGATTGTTTTAGGAAAGCTATGAGTTTGCTGTAGCTACAACCAAAGCTCATCCGATTCATGATTTTAAACGATTTCTCAGTTCATCCTGACATTGAAATAACGGCCTTTTTTTCACCAATGGTACATATAAGTATTGAATAATACGATCATAAATTTGAAGGCTGCATTTGTTTTGATTTTTGGGTAAAAATATGCTAACAATGCATTCTCATTTAGATCCTTGACGGTCTTTGCGTTCTTCCATTTTTTGATTATTCCTTTTCATAGGTGAATCGAGATTTTGATGCTTGATGAATTTGGATATGGCCTTTGACGCCTCAGCCCTAATATGGGATGGTAATAATTTCTCTTTTCTCTTATTTTCAGACATTTATCCTCCAACAACCACAAGAATCGACACCAAAGAAGAAATGAATGTTGACAGTTTCCCTAATTTAAAATAGTTTGACTTGACACCTGAAAAATTCATAGTAAACAGCCAGTCATTCGTCAGCATAACCATCAGATATATACCGGTTAGCTCTCATTAGTATGCCATAGGTGAGACAACCGATGAACTAACGCCGGCTGTTCATGTTTTCAATCTCGACAGACGGGAACTTGAATACGTGATATGTAACACGTAGTACGTGTCTACATCTATTGGTCACTGGCTACTCCATGCTGAACCTGAGCGGTCACAACACCAAGAGACTTACCATTGAAATATCTCGATAACAATATTTGCAGAAGTGAAATTTCAGAAAACAACTCCTCTGAGGGCTAATGCCTCGACCATAATTGAATTACATTTGAAAAATGTATAGTAAACAGTCAAAGTCATGTCTCCACAAGACATATACCGGTTTTGCACTTGTTAGCTCTCATCAGTACCACAGAGGCAACCGACGACTAAACCTGTGTCTGTCAAACTCGACAGAAAGAAACCTGAGTACGCGAGATGTAGCACGTAGCACGTTTTTACATCTTTGTCATCAGTATGCTCATAATGATCTACTATGCTATCTATATTGATAATATTCCTTGAAAATGTGTTTATGAACACCGTTTATGATATATCTAGGTCAACTTATCACTAATATGACTACTATTACTGCTGGGAGAATTGAATACGCGACCAAAAGAAAATTGAATTGAATGAAATCGAATTAAATGCAAAACAGATATGCAATCCTACGTTTTGCGACAGCGATCGCCATTAAGTGGTTAATATTCCGAGCCAGCCATTGTGTGTTCAGATATCAGCTGATACAAATAGGAGATAAACATATTAATTACAATAAAACTACACATGCACTGTGGCCATAACGGAACGCATAACAATAAATAAAGTCGGCGATTCGATGGCGCCCTCTCTTAACAGCAATTTGAATATTAATTCGGAACGAGGAATAAGCGGATTGGGCACAGTTCAAGGTTAATGAGTGAAATGTCGGTTTAGACGTAGTAAAATTGATTAGGGATAATGAACTATTGTGTCCTTTTGGAAGTTAATTCCACTCCAAACTCTGTTGGATTTAGGGAGTGGAAGAATGATCGCTTTTTAAAGCAAATTAATTTTGTGGTATTTTTTAGGGTTTTATGTGAGTAAAGCTCTTAAGGGCAGTCCACATATGGTACGGTAGAAGGGGTAAAATACTGAATAAGGCAATTTTTCGTTCAATTATAAACATTTCTCAGTTATAAATATAAAAGAATATTATTAAAACTTGTTATAATTATCATTAATAACTAATATGCAATGCAAGATGGCATTTTTGAGAGGCACCTCGAAAAACTATTATAGCATAATGATTAAACGATGAAAGAACTTCCACCATTTTACTTCAAGTGCTGCTAATTCAGAATTGTATATACAATATATACAATAAGAGTAATTAGAAGTAAGTAAGAGAAAATTAGTATTTTGAACTTCTTGAATTGCCATTTGGCTTGCAAAATGCTATAGCTAATGGATTCCATTCTAGAGCTAGTATTAGACCCATACTCAATCCTTGATTTTGTTTCGATGTTGATGTTGCTATGCAAAAACTACAACCTCCAACCTCTAGCCTAAACCTGTAATTTAAGCCTTTGACCTGTAAACTAATCCCTTATTCTCAACGTGTAACCTAAATCTCTAGCCTCAGTCAGTCGTAAACAGTAGAACTAGAATCATGTTATTACTATTTTAAAAGCAATATAATATAATGATTAAACGATGAAAAAAGTTTCGTGATGAGACGAAGGAAATTGGTGAAAAGATGAAAATAGTCGATAATAACCGATAGTTAGTAGTAAACGGATTAATAAAAGAAAAATGTAGAAAAAATACATTTTAAGTATTCCCACTGCTATCGTGACCTGTAGACTTATGTCTAGAAGTTTCCTAATGCATTTTCAGAATACTCTATATTTGAAGATTTACCTCTGATTGTATTAATTCCATTGCCAATTTCACCAAAGCCTTACCGGCCATATCCATTCCAACTTTTATGCGTGCCGCTGACTTTCTTAATTACTTGAGTCCCATTGCGAAGTCGCATTTTTATACTACTTTAAAAATTTCATTTAGCCCCGGATCCCTGTACCAGCACAACTTTAAGTGGCCAATTTCGAACATCTGCTTCCTGTAATGAAAGCCAAAGACCCGATAAAACCATCACAAAAAGTGCCTCATGTAAACGAACAACTAAAACGGTCGTAGGGAAATCCCAATGGGCAGGATCTTCCAGTATTAGCTGTCTTAATTAGAATAGCAACAGAGCGGAATATTAATTTGATAGTTTCCAAGCTATTAAATAAGATAGAACTGGATCTGTAGATAAAAATACTATTTACTAGAGCGAAAAACATTTGATATTTAAATTTTTCATCCGGAAAATCCGCGTCTATAACAATGATCGTCCGAGATGGCTTAGATATGTCAACTATCATGCGACCGTTTTTATAGTCTTGTCAAATGTGGAAACGACAAAAATATTTTCACTCCAAAACTATATTTTCACTCATTACAGATCTGTCAGAATTATCCATAAACAGAATACAAAGTCCGCTTACAGTTAAATAAAATACTCATTTATTCTAAGAAAATTCAAATTTAATGTAAGGAATGCGCGAAATACACGCGCGGCAGTCTTTAATTATAAAATCTTTTAAGATTGCCGTAGCACCGTTGGATATGCCTAAACCGAACCAAACAGTACATAGCATAGGCGAATCATGTTATAAAGAAATATCTGTACCCGACACAAATATCTTTATTTAATTACTATGAAACGTATAAAACTAAAAATTGCTCACTAAAATTGAACCAGAATGTAAACACACCATATCAAACGTCTCTGTTAAAGAACACTGGTCAGGAAAAATTAGTGAAACAAAAGATTTTTACAGAACACTGTAAACGTTTAAAATAGTACTAATTATTTTATGAATACATTGTCGATTATTGTTAATATTGTTGCTATTATTAGTATTAACAGAATTTAATTCCCCCAGCACAAGAAGTTTAAAAAATTATCATGAAGTAGTGGCCTATAGATGGCGACTGCATCAGATTCTGTCAAAAACAATATATCGTAAATGGTGTTTAGTTTGAAATAATTTTTCAGTACTTGCTTTTGGCATATTTAATTTTTCGCATACTCTTTGGGTATTTACAAACATGTCGTATTCAAATGCGAAGATGACGGATAATGTATTGTTTTATAGGAAGTGTGACAAGTGCATATTATCGTGTGGCAGCGTAATACCAATGACGTTTTTCGAATAGACAAAAAATATTATGCCGAATTTTCTTTGAACCACATTGAACAGTTGCGGTAGTCCCTTATCAATAAACGTACGATGGCAGTGTTTTTATGTATTCGTGTATATTTGTTTTGTTGTTACCCTTTGTAGTTTTTCCCGATGGAGGGAATCCACCTGGTCGTGGTCGTCGGGCCAAATACTTCTCTATAAACAAAAAGAACGGTCGAGGAAAAGAGAGGTCCCTAGCAAGCACTCAGCAAGTACAAAAATCTTTACAATGACAAGTTTTAATAAAATCTTAAAATCTTTCCAATTATCAATCCTAGAAATAAATATGAGTAAGGTAGATGCTACCTTCCTCTGTTATCATATCGTGTTTCTCATTAAATAACCATCTACTTTTTGTAAGTACAATTTGTGTGTACATGTGACAACACGGTACCCTGTCACTATCTTTGACATATTACCTCGCGGTTAACGGACGGCCAGAGTCGTCGATACATCGGTTTTAATATAGCTTTGAAACCAATTTTTTTGCCTTATGCATAAGTTTGGAAATTTATTGATGGACGATTCCGCTAATTCTTAGTTTTCCGTATCCCTTTTTAAAATATTTGTTATAGTCACAGTTAACTGTATATTGTAGTGTAATACGATTCCTTGTAGAGATTGTGAACTGAAGTATGTGGGCCAAATTGCTCGGTGCTTAAACCTAATTATTTCATATGTTTAATAATCTTTTAATTTATTATTTTTAGGTATTTAGTACCACATGAATTTTTAATGGTAGTAATTTCTGATAAAGATACAAAACATGCCCCGAAAGCTCGTATAAATGATAAAGCATACACTCTTGTGAATTTTTTTGGGCTATCTGAAAGGAGAACAATTTATTATTTTTCAATTTTCTAATATGAACGCATTTTCAAAAGGATCAGACGAAGGAATTGAAGTATTCGCAGCGAAATCTCATGCGAATGGAGCGAGATCTGCCGCTATCGTTTGTTATAATTAGATAATCTAATGCTCAGAGTGAAAGGCGGAATATTAGCTTTTCAGTTTGCATACAATTAAATTTTGCCTTGGCTGGCGGATCTCCGATAGAGGCGTCGGAAAATCTGATAACCCTGCTCCTTATGAAGTCAGTCATAGATGGGAAGTTTGTTTTGAAACACAATAGGTTTATATGATTGTAAACTACTCCCATCTTTCGATTTTATGTATGTAGGGATCTTCCTTTCGTATAGAGAACAGTTCAAAACTATATAACTCTGAGAAAGTTTTGTTTTTGTTATCTTATCTATAGACGAAATCCAGACGAAGTATAATCTACACTGAAAAAATTGTTTGCTCTCGATAAGATAGATACTACGTAGTTGCAAATAAAAACTTTTTCGAATACAGTTGTTGTTGTGGGTGAGATATAACCTAGTCTTAAATAATACTCATGTTTGCCTAAGTTTTCAATACGGCATCATATGAAAAGCAACATATTTTATACCTTTAAATTAAAAAAGCTAAATATGTTTCAAGGACACTATTTTAAGAGGTCCTTACTAGTGTCGATCACATTTTATTTTTATATTGAGTACCTTCTTTAAAAGTTATTCAAGAAAAACCGATTCCAGCGGCGTCTTTCAGGGACATGTATCTCCGTAGGGAGGGCTTGTAGGAAAAAAAATAGGAACTTGTCATTTTATTTTTTATGTTATCTACACCCGGGAGATTTTCCACATTTTCTCGGACACCCTGTATATGATCCTATCTAAAACTTGATATTGGGGGTATTCATTGGGCATTAGTTTGTAGAAAGCACAATATCAGTAATTGTACAAATGTTGTTAATATTTACTTATATATGCATTTTACGATATTTAAAAAAGTATCAGAATATCTGAAAACATAAATGCAATAAGATAAATAACCCTCCACATCGTATCTTGCGAACGATCTTTCTTCACACAGATGCTTAAAATTAGGATACTTCTACAATAATTGCGCAGTTGTAAATCTCCACGTCCCTTTTTACGATCCTGCGTTTAAAACAAATGGCAAATAGGAAACAAATCCCTGAGTTAATAGCCTTGTAAAAACTACGACTGGTTCCTGACATTGTAAATATAGAGAGTGGACTAATTTAACAATTTGAGAGCTCATTTTCAGTGTTATTGCATATATGACTACCTAATTACCTTATCTCAGTGTTAGAGAAGTTGACTCAAGTTTTTTTTGAAAAAAGCACCATAAAGTAAAAAATATATGTGACAATTTTCGATGTTTTATAATTAAGGTCATCAATTATAAAAATATATTGCAAACAGGGAATCCCAGGAAACCACTACTCTGCGGGCGAATGCCCCGACCAGCATTTAATTACACCTGAAAAACTTATAGCTAAAATCACTCGTCAGCAGCCCATCAGGCATATACCGGTTTCGAGTTTATTATCTCTCATCAGTATGCTGTTTTAAGTATGTCTAACCCGATGGAAGGGACCATGAGTACGTTTTGTAAACTAGCTACATCTAGCGGTCATTCGCTACTCCAAGCCGGACTGAAAAATCACAGACAGGAAGCGTTCTACATCGCAGTAGATACCGTTGAAAGCTATCGACCTCTATCGCGATTCGGCGACAACAATATTTTGCAATATGCAGTATATCTAAACTTGTAAGTTAAGTTAAATATACACAATTCCGTGTGGACCTCGATTAACTCTCAGTATTGGGCTACTTTATGTTATAATGTGTAATTATTTGTTACAGTATACCCTTTCGTCAGCTTATATTGCTATTGTTCGTCATCGGAGAAATGAACATAACATCACACTGGCCATCAGCTTGATGATTATCAGTGCTCTGACGGCCTTTCCATTTGAAATAAGGCATAATCATAAAAGAAAATCTGTAAATAAACTAGAATACATAATACTGAAAATTAAAATTAAATTTATTATTAATATTACATTATTTTTTAGTTAAATTTTTGCTGCGTTAGATAATATTAATCTTACGACAAAGCTTTCGGCTTTGATTTAAAACGAATTTATATCCTAAGCCTCAAGACTAGTTTTCTTTGTCAATTACTTCAAAATCCCTTCCAAAGAAACTTCAAATTAAAATACGAGGCGGACTTAAGGAGAATATCTGGCCGCTGATCTTAGAAACTTTCTTCCTACCCTCAAAAACACATCGCTTTCGGTTAGATTGTAAATTAATAAATATCTTATCAAAAACATTAATTACTCTTTTCCCCTCTTTGATCAACTTTTAATGCACCTCTCCTAACTACCATACTTAAATAACTTCACAGCTGTTGTTCATACTAAACTTTGAATCATTATGGTTACTAGTATAGCAAGCGTCAGTCAGTTATGATAAAGTAAGGCTTAAACCAATCATTTTCGAACTTTGTAACAAATGATGTAAGAAATATACAAGGCGTGGCGTTTATAATGTATAAGAAATATAAGACAGCGTGACAATATTTGGAATACAAAAGTCTTATATCAAAAGGTTCGATCTTTACAAATTTTTGTTTAAATTAACTACCACAATTCGCAAACAGCGCCAAAATATGAATGCCGGTCCTACTAATTCATCAACGACATAGGACACAACATGCGTATTGCATTTAGCATTCCTTAATAAAGCCATACATATACACTACAACAAAAATCAACCCAAACATTCAATCGGTCTTATTTAGATCAGCCGAGCTAAAAGAACCTAATATAGGCCAGTATTCCTAAACCATCAAAGGGTGAACATTAACTCAGTAAGTTATAAAGTGCGTAAGAAGTTTTTTGACCTAGTGTATCAGTGTGTATAAAGTAAAAAAATGAAAACCACTTATCGGTTATCTACTTTTAAAAATATGTTTTTATTTATTTTTTAGTTCATTTAAAGTCGGATTCAGAGAACGACGTAGTGTTGCCAGCAACACTAAGTCACGTGACTTTTAGCCAATGAAATTAATTATTGTATTCGTTGTTGAAGTCGAATGCAGTTCAAAATTTCCAACTTCAATTACCCGGAGGAGCAACATAACATAACCAACAAAAACAAAACCAACTTTATACAATCTTTATTTCACTGAAATTAAACTGGTGGTGGAGATGTTGCCAGCAACACTACGTTGTTATCTAAAGCAGCTACTGCTTGTGTATAAATTATTACAATGGATGAAGAAAACAATAATACATTTACTGACTAACAAACGTGGAAGTGGTATTCCACAAGGACAATGACGTGACATGCAAGTTTAGCCTAATGTAGAACATGCAATGATCGAGACCCTTGAAGAAGACAACACTTGTTGAATAGCTATTACACCCCTATCATGTATATCCTGTTCAGCAGAGTTTACCAGTGTATTGTGAACAACGTATGGGTTTTTTATAGGTGGTTGTTGCAACAATGTGAAAATCAAGTTAATTTTCTCTCTTATGTTTGCGCAACAGATGAGGCAACACTTATCGGTGAATGAATGAAAATTTGCATAATATACACACTTGGAACGGTGGAAATCCATCTAGCACAAGCATCTCGGTAAATGTTTGGGTTAGTCTAATCAGCAATGCCCTTCTTGGTTCCCTACTTCTTCCAAGAACTATCAATTTGGCCAAAGTGTGCTGATTTTTTTTGGAAAATTTGGTATTAAAATTAAGGGTATTTATGTGATTTCTTCAAGATAGGACTCACCCACGCATTACTCAAGCAGTAAGGACTGTGGAATGAAATATTCCACAGGGATGAATTGGGCACTTTGCTTCTGTACCTTTTTAGTTTGTTAATTATGTTCCTCTTTGTGTTCGAATTTACAATTTTTGTAATACCTTTATTTTGATGTTTCCTAGAAAATACCAGGCTATATTCAATTTGGTTTTAGACGCGTTCTCGAGACCTAGAACTTCGGGAACCCCAAAACTATACACAGTATCTAATATGTAGATCTGTTCAAGGTATTCCAAGTCAACCATTTAATTTAAAAACACAAATTATTTTTGTAAAATGGCCGCCTTTGAGAGTAATTTTTCCCGGAATAATTTTGTCTTTGACATACTGTATATATAATTATTATATAAAGAGCTTTAATTTGATATATGGGATGATAGTATTTGTTACTGTAGTTTTGTTAAAAATGGTCAAATTATATTTAGCTTTCCAAGTGCAATGGAAAGAAAGCAAAACATTATTGCGGCATATTTATGATTTCTGAGTCTTGTAATTAAGGTTAAAAAATACATTGTTATATGGGAACTATCAGTTTTATTTTAAAAATGGAAATAAGCAGCATGAAACATAAGGTTTGCCTCTCTATGCAATGCAAATTTTATAACGTTTTATTATCCATTCTGTGTTTACTACATTTTCTAGAGCATTTTCACGAGCACATGCAAAGGACAATGTTAAAAATAGCCGATTTTTGGCTTATCCGGGGGAACGCATAAATCATAAAAAAATCAATTAAATATTGTTAATTAACATTAGAAATGGCACAGAAATACGTCAGATAGCTGGCGAAATGTCGCTACTACCCCTAAACCTATATAAACTACCCTTAAATAGCTTTAAATGGATAATCATTAATTATTGTTATAAAATTCGTGTAAAATGAATAATATGCTTGAAAATGATTTGAACAGACAGTATGTCAATATAAAAAGTGATAAATAACTGTAAAAATGTCCATTCCACCCCTAAAAATTAAAAAAAACGACTTTCAAAAGCTAATGGTGAGCTTACTTCGACATCAAAAAAGGATAATGCTTAAATGTTCAAGGGAACGCCTATTGCTAGAAAAAAATTATAGATTACTGTCAAAAAATGCAAAAACTGATACTAGAGTATATTAAGTAAGTGGGAAAATATTAATTGCACCTCTAAATCTATATAAACTGCCTTTAAATAGATAATCATTATTTATTGTTGTAAAATTCGTTTAGAATGAAAAAAATGCTTAAATCACTTTTAAGGTTCATTTATACTATTGCGACCTGAAAAATGGGCGCAAGTATAAATTGCCATTTTTTCAGTACGCGCTCGCAAAGTGAGAACAATTGGCGCTATTTCGCCATTGAATGGGCACTTTTACAGTCATTTATCACTTTTTATATTGACATACTGTCTATTCAAATCATTTTCTAGCATTTTTTTCATTTTACACGAATTTTATAACAATAATTAATGATTATCCATTTAAAGCTATTTAAGGGTAGTTTATATAGGTTTAGGGGTAGTGACATTTTCCCAGCTATCTGACGTATTTCTGGGCCATTTCTAATGTTAATTAACAATAATCAATTGATTTTTTATGATTTATGCGTTTCCCGGGATAAGCCAAAATCGGCTATTTTTAACATTGTCCTTTATCAATCAGTTTTTGAATTACTAGAAGTTTTGAATAGAGATTTTATTAGACCTCTATTGATAAATGGATAAGAATTGAACGATCAAAGGAACTTATCTGTGAAGTTTGATCATAATTATATAAAGCGTCCAATCCGAAGATTTCACTGTGATATAGAGGACTGGATGCTGAAATATAACTAATGTTGAAAGTAGATTACATTATGTGAAAGTTCGAAAGAAATTGCAAATATTATTTTTAAAAAAATGTTATTATGCAATAATAATGTATATTTTCAGTGAAAGATCATGTGTAAGGGAAGTGGTATTTCCTTATTTATGAAAGTAAGCTTATCATAAATGATAATTGTTACATTTTCAATTTATAACAAATGTTAAATAATATGCAAATTTATATCATTGGAAATTTAATTTCCAAAATTCTGTTGTAATGTTCTGTCTGTAATATCTGATGAAATGATTTAAATTTCCTATGTACATACCTATACAATAGAAAAAATGATAGGTCTGTTTAAGTTCTGTATTTATGGCCTGGCTGCATCAAATGCATATTTCGGTCGACCATATTTTATCACGGTGACAAAGAACCAGAAAAATATAATGCCGCAACGACAGCGATTTATCACTTCTAGTGTCTTATAATGCGCTCGTAAATTTCATCGGTCCCAGTTAACAAAAGTGAAATATATCGTTTTATTTGGAAATGTTTTATTTTATAGTTACCATGGTGTATATCTCAGTAGCATTAAGTAGATCGTTATCAAGCAAGTGATGGTCAGTCCTTAAATATTTCTAAAAATGCCCTTTTATAACTATCTATATTTACAGTACCATTATCTGTATTATCACTAATGGCGAAGCTTTTATAACCAATGGTATTATTAAATACAGGATTTACGAATAAAAATAATAAACAAAGTTCATATACATTTTTATTAGATCGTGTGGCGTAACAAAATTTTCACATTTATTTTACTCGAAATTGGGGTAGTATGTCGAGCTGAAATAAGATTAAAATTCATACATGTTTTTAAATTTTAATTTTTTGGTGAAATAGTGAATAATTGCAAATACCACTATTTGCTAGAAAAAAATATAAATCAAAATTGGCAAATCAAATACTGAATTTAGAAACAAAAATTATTGTACTGTGTGCCAATAGTTGCTGTAACAGAATAGAAAAAAATATTCTAATGCGTCATTTTTATACAGGGTGACCGGAAATGATGAGCAATTGGGGTAGGTTTCTATATCGAAATGCTTCGCGATACAAACATCGTGCTGCAAGAGCATGGCCAGCAGCTAAACCCTAATAATAATGCATGTCCCGCAACTCAACGTTATTGTTGTTCTTTTTTATTATTACTACAGAAGAACTTGTACAAAATTAATAAAACTTGTACTTGTACAAAATCTGTAAAAACTAATCCTTCACAAACTTGTTTCTAAGGCAACTAACCGCTTGTTTCCAAAGCATGCTATGTTTAATGTAGAAAATAAATTAAAATGATTTCGTATTCATCACATGCAAGCGATGTTATTCTAGCGCTTTTCTCGAAAACGGTTGGATTTATCGAAACAAATAAAGTATACCTTTTTTATGTCTAAAGGTTAGGAGAACAAAAATATTCAGTCAAAGTGTAGCACAAAAAAGTTGGAACCATTCAAATCAAAATAAAGGCTCGTATGTGGCGCCCTTTATAAAATGCGAAAAACGGTGTGCAAATTTATAATCCCCATCCCGAAAAACCCACATATACGAAATTTCGTCAAAATATTAAGTGTGGGAAAAGGTATTGCAAAAAAACTGCAAATAAAATTTAATTTTAACACCCTGTAACTCCGTTAATAATCAGTTTTGGAAATATGTTATAGATAGAGGTAGCATTTATTTTTGGTCTAGAATTATCCCCTGAATTTTTTGTTCATCATTTCCGGACAACCTGTATATAATTCACTGGTAACTTTTATTATATTCAACATACATTTTTATAAAAGTTGTATAGTCTTTGTGTCAGTAAATTCAAAATCTTTTAGTAAATCGTACAACAATATATGTAGTATTTGATAACATTTCTGTTGTCGTAAAATACTGTTTGGAGATTTTTTACTAAAAAATTGTAAGCATAATAGTATGTGCACATTTAAAGCTATAACCACAACAAATTGTAATACATAGATCTACAATTAATTGTAAAAGCGATTACTATTTGTTTTCTTTCAGTGTATTGATTAAAGTGAATATGTTATTGCAATTAAATATTAATTGTTTCAGTTTTGAATTACATTGAAAATTACGCTTTAATAGATCCACACAAAACACATATAAAACAATCACTGTTACACGTGATGCATTGTTCGCATAATTTATTTTGTTTTCGGGATACTTTGTAATATAGTTGCGGCAAGAATTCAGACGACTTACGTCATGGTTGACGTTACACAATTGTTTTTATTGTCAGCATAATTTGCGATAGTTTGTCGCGTTAAAAACAATATTTTTTTGTAATTTAGTGTAATATATCGTGCAAACATTTAGTGTTGTATATAGTTGTATTACTTTCTGTTGCAGTTTCTTAAATATTTTGATGAAAATATCATGAATTATTCATTCGTATGACGTAAGTCGCCGTAAATTCTTGCCACAACTATATTATTTTAATTTTTCAGTGACACGATATAACGCGCAATTTCACTATTGGCTGAATCATTATCCTTCTTAAAAAGGCGCATCAGAAACATCTTCAAGTCTCTTAATTCACTTACACAGGACATCCCAATTACTGTAATCTAAAATGCATAAGGAAATTGATTCTCCTCAATATCTCGCTATCTAGAGATTAGTTATTACAAAATCGATGGACTAATTATAGTCTTTAGAACAGTTTAATTATAAGGGCTACAGAGCTTTAAAAATTAATCTCTGAAAATGAATCCCCCATTAAAGAACTAATGTTTTTTTTTTAATTTTTACGACGTATAATTAAACGACGCAAGGACCTTGCTTTTTTATTTCATTTAAGTTTCTTAAAGCAATATTGATTTTGGAAGAGCACATTCGTGAGTTTACATTAATTATTTCAGTATTAAAGTTAATGAGAAAGTAATAATGGTAGCTAGTAGCTACTATAAAATAAACATTGAGGCAATTTAAAGTTATGGTGAAGGCGCCGGTTAAGAATTAATAAAACATTGAATAATGTTGTATGGCGGGTTTCAAAGTAGTAGAGAGTAATTCATGTTCTGTTATATAAACCCACCCATAATTTACAACAATCAACATAAAGAGAAATACATAAGAGAAATTCTCGTGTTACAGTTTTAGACGCCATACTTCTCGGAAACGGCGATTTTTATGAAATTTTATAAGTATATTCGGTAGGTCTGAGAATCGGTCGTAATCTATTTTTCATACCCCTAAGTACTAGGAGTGGTCCACCCCAAAAAATTTTTTTTTATTTTTTGGACAAAATTTTTTATTTTTATTTTTTTATGATGTGGCATTAAAAAATACATACAACCCTAAATTTGCATCCTTCTATCACAAGCCCTTATTTTTTAATAACCATTTTAGTAATTTAATCACTTTTAACCCTGGTCGATAACTGATCGATTATCACTAGATCAGTTATTCCCGCCAGACATCTACCGGTGTCACTTCTCACCCAGTAAACAGCACGGAGTAGGGATGAGAACGAAGCCCATCTCCTGTCTCTCTCACAATAAGCCTTCTCTCACTCCCTACATAGTCTTCGACCATTATTATTGTGTATGAATCGAGCTTAATAGTGACGTTTACAATTATCATTTTACCTTCTAAGTGTAATTCTCAAGTAAATTTATTATTAATTTTCTGGGCCATAATTATTTATTTTCTATTTTATCAATAATTAATAAAATTATTAATTTTAAGTGTAGTTCTCATTATTAGTTAATTAAGTGATCTTCATAACCTCAAAAATACGCAACACGTGTCACGAGCTCCCGCCAACAACGGTTATTATTTTACTATATGGCTATTTTTTGTACAGTGAATAATGCCAACAAGACGTAAAGGGGCTAATTTGGGCCGTCAAACAAGTCAAATTCCAGGCACGCGAAATAATTTAAAAAATGAATGTTTCGTGTTTTGTTATTCTTATAGACTGTCATCGTTCATAGTGCTTCATTCCCCTTTTAGTCATATACCACATCTCCACACACTTACAATAAGTTAGTTATTTTTTATTTAACTGCCAAAGTATTCACTAGAAATAATTCATATGGCAAAACAATGTTTCGTGTTTTGTTATTCTAATAGACTGTCATCGTTTATAGTGCTTCATTCCCCTTTCAGTCATATACCACATCTCCACACACTTACAACAAGTTAGTTATTTTTTAGTTAACTGCCAAAGTATTCACTAGAAATAATTCATATGGCAAAACAACGTTTGCTGGGTCACTTAGTTTTTCTATAAAATTGTATTGCATTGTATGTTGATGCATTTCTGACAGCAAATATGCATACGCTATATCAGAATGCTCGATTTGTATTGATTAAGACAAATTAACAGATCCACTTTTATCTGCAGCGCTACCATATGTGTGCGCATCGGAAAACTTTGATTATATTTTCCGCTAATTTCATTATAATCAATTTATTAGTGATTTTGTGTTTGCTTTCTTAAGAATAGATAATACTTAAAGCTCTGTAGCGTGTCTTCAAAATCGTAAATGCCCTAATCTAACAAGTGAGGAATATCGGATGATATTACATGATAAAAAACTCGAGACCAAAATACGAGTGTATCTTAGTGATGTGGCTAAAATATGTAGTTCAATAACAAGAAGTGTCTGTAGGTAGTGTATATCGTGCAATAAAGAATGACAAAGAAGGGTATACACTGTGAAACAGAAAATAATGTAAACTCGCAGAAGGAGGAATATAGATGTTGATGATACAAAGTACGTTCATAGAACAATTAACTAATAGATGGTATTTTAAAAAGGAGCTTCCGTCAAAAATAAATAAATAAATAAATCGTATTGCTATCTCACAGGATGAATCTGATTTGAATATCTAGAAATATGCTTTTATGAATTATGCGTGACATGAATTTTAGTTTTATAAAGCGAAACCGACAAAAATAGTGATATGGTCAAGATAAATATTAGAAGATCGAAATCTGAATCAAAGACTATATTAGACTCACAACATGGGTAAATGAAGGCCATATCATGACAAAAGTGTGGCACTGGTGCTGTGGTTGTAATGTAGTACACCCATTCAATAGCCGACGGTAAGTGTTAATATGTGACTGTTATAGTGACAGTAGCTAGTAATAGTAGTATAGTGTGTATGTAAATAATACAGTGTATGTGTTAAAGTGTAATATACACGCAGTGCGCATCAGGTAGGTGTATGTGAACCCAACAAACAATTAAAGTTAAAATTACGTTAATTTGACCTCTGAATTGGTCAAAAACTTTTCATGACCAATTCCGTATAAGGAAAGTTTACCTATATTCGTTGGTCTTTTTCCTTATGTGGGGAAAAAAACTAAAGTAATATGGAAGTTAATAATTGGTCGGCAAGAATTTTATTCCAATAAGATAATTGGACCTAAAAGAAATACGGACCAATTTTATGTTAAAATTTCAAAATATAAAAGACATTATTACCAAAATATACCCTAATTATGCCCTTTATATGACATACTTTTGCCAGAGAGAGATAACATTATATGTTTGATTTTATACATTCTAATAGCGAACAGGGATAGGAAGAAAAGGAAAGACTATAAGTCAGGCTACTAAACTACAAGTATAATAGCAGTTAGTATATTTATAGATATTTAGATTTTAATATAATAAAGTCTGTATTTTTGGTTTCCATTCATCAAATTGTACAACCCAGGAAATTTTTTCGTACAATGTCATGACCAAACTTTCATAAAAATAACGCGCCTTACAAATATACATTTTTACTATTGCTTTTTAATAATATTATTATACTGAAAAATAACCTAAAATAAAAACTGAATGTACTTCGTGATAAAATGTGTTTAATAATCTTTCGTCATAAATTTATTAACTAATATTATCTGTATTAACATAATTTTAATGAGTAATCAATTAGAAATAATGAAAAAAACATTTAGTGTTTATTACAACATGGCCGCTCAAATAAAATCAACTTTGAAGTCAATTTGTCTGTAAATTTTAACCTATAGGCCAATGTTGACGTCACAGGAAAATATTAATTTTGTGGTTGAGATTTCCTCCAAATTAAGATATTTTATGGTAATTTATTACCAATTAAATTATTACTATAAAATTCTACTCTTGGAGTTATTTGTGATTGAAAATTCAAATTAAAGCCAATAATATTATGTATGCGTAATAACAAAAACAAAATAAATATTTTCGAACGGATTTCAATTAGAATTTCAATTCACGTGCACTACTGAATTCATCTGACACGATAACAGTTATAAGAATACTTATATATGAAGTGTTTATCAATATATTATCATTAGATTGATTTACATAATATGCAGTGTTGGCTTAAATTCGTTTTTTACAACTCTGCAATATTGTGTAGGGCTTGGTTTTCACTGCAGATCGCCAAAACAATTTCTACGCGCTATTACTTGAAGATCTGTCGGAATACATATAACAAGAAGCTTGTTTCCTAAAAAACCTTTATAAGACACACTTATGTCGAAGTATTATTAACAAGTAACTTTATACCATAATATAGAACAATATTAGGTTAATTGAAATGGTTAAATATTTTTTAGAAATTATCAACAAAGTTGAAAATAGGTTGATATTGTAATAAAAATAGAACTTAACCAATTGAAGGATTTAATAGGGCAAAATAACTAGTTATTACCTTATTTTTAACTACTAGTTGAAGACGAAATAAGTTTTACAATTTCGTAATAAATATGTAAATATTTACCTATTCTAATAATTTAAAAAATCCTTGGATATTGAAGACAGATTTCAAAGCGAAATTAAGTAAATTATAACTTTGTCTTACACGTTATTGCAATGTTAGCATTTGAAAAGAAAGAATAGGTAAACAATATGTAATTTCGAACTGTATAAATTGACATATATTTCATTTTACTTAGAAGTCATTATATTACTCTTAATTAACAAATTTTTGACAAAAATTTTGGTATTATAAGATTTTGTAACTTTGAAGACTATTTTTATGGAGGAAAGTAGTAAATCTTGATCAATTTAAAATTATATTTCTTGTGTAGTAGTCTATTAGGCTTAAATGTTAGTTGGGAAGTGGGTGATGGTAGGCCATCACTGTCTAAAAGGATGAGTATAAATTTTTAAAGCAAACTATTGAAGTTCTAGGTTCACTCAACGTCAACTTATTTATAGTAATTTTGTTTCTTTGAACATTTCTTAAGTAGCACGCCTATGGAATCTTGTTTCCTGCATTCTTCATCTCCCGTACTCATCAAATGCTGTAAATGAGTCATTCTGTACTCTTTCAGAAATCAAGTATAGTCTTCTTTCGTTCTGATTAAAATGAATGAACTAATTTTAGTCAAATAAAGTGATTGGACAAGATACTTTGTTGTTTTTTCGTTTACAATCAGTTCTCCCACTTCAACTTAAAAAGTAATCGAGATGTGAATTCCCTGCTCCCCTCAAGTACATAAATGTTGTTCAATCATTTGAATCAAATTAGTCTGATATAACCTAACCTTCTAAGATACTGTTACTACTTGTTGGACTATCACTGTCGCTACTACTGCTTTCCAGGATAATATACAGGCATTCATAAATGTCTATGTCTAAATTATGTCTATTAATTTTCTTTATGTCTTGTGTTGAAATTCTATTTTCCATCAACCTTAAGGAGAGCTCATATAAAATGGGTTGCATTTTCTTAAAGCTTCATTCTATTCTGTTGTTATTTATGAAAGCTACCTTTTGAATAATGAGAAGAGCAAATTTGAATATTTAGCTTGATTCTGCTTTTAGATATTCCTATTTTAAGCACAGAAGCTGGTTATGAAAATTAGATTTTAAATTTCACTTACTGGTCTAGATGGACATGAAAATGCCATTACTATCAATTAAAAATTAATAACCTTTTTGTTCAGATATATATTGTACCTCAGGTTTGTATAAATATTTAACAACCAATATGTCTGAAGCAGAAATTGTTATTGGAAAATTGCAATTGTAAATTAAAATAGAAGTTATACATAAAATAAAATTAGAAAATTTTTCGTTATATAAGGGTTTCTGTTTTTTCCTTCAACCAATAAAAATATATATTTAATTTTCTATATTATCCATTTAAAAATGCACATTTTTCATTCAAATTTGCAGCAATTGTAACAAAAGATTAATACTTTGATTCAAATAAATATTTTCAGCTAAAGCCAGTGGCGTAGGATAGAAGCGCTTAAGAGTACGCACCTATTTTTTAATTTCAAATAGTATTCACTTTCATTTATTTATATACCTGGACATAACACGAGAATAACATTAAACCCTCAATAGCTTTTACACTTTAATCAGGAAAAAAAATTGTTATATAGCTTAATATACAATATCATATGCGTAAAAGTACTCTTAACATAAACTTTCTGTGTTTACTGATGATGATGTTTCTAAACAAATTTAAGGATAAGTTAAATAAGTCCTGTTGGATTTCCGTTTATTTTGCTGAATTTGGTCCTTCAAACTGCAACTTTTCCATGTATGTGGACTAAAGCTAAGATCTGCTCTATTTTCAAAAAAGGCGATTTAAATTTGTTGAGAACTACTGACCTAGGTATTTCAATCTTGAGCAATTTTGGCAAGTTGTTTGAAATTATTATTCATAATAAACTCCACTTTCACGCTAAATCACAAATTTCAAGCTGCCAATAGGTATGGATTCTTAGCCAGTAATCTTGTTTTATTACTGATTTTATTTCTAATACGTTGGATAGTGTGGAGAGGTTGACGTGGTTTACATAGATTTGTCAAAGGTTTCGATAGGCTGCATCACGGTATTCTCCTTCTAAAAATTATTTGAATCTTACCATTCTAATAGGGTATTTAGCGTACAATATATTGCTGTAACTTCATTTGAAATCATTGCTACATCTGAGGTACCTCAGTGTTCAGTTCTTGGTCCTCTACTGCTATATAAATCTTTTTAATCTACAGATGATTATATTATACTTCAAAATGAATGGTGCCTTCAAAATAGGTTGCCCTTGAATGTTTCTAAATGTTTCAGTATCACTTACACAAGAAAAAATTAATTTTATTACTTGTTACTACTTTATTACAACATTAGTTCTGAGACTGTCGTTCATTGTACCGGCTTGGGAGTTACTTTTGATACTTTGTTACTCATATTATTTTATCTTTTGCGAATTAAAATCTTGGTTTCATTATAAGAAATGCTAAACATCTCAGAAAGGTTTCTACAGTCTATATTGTATAATGCGTTTGTCAGGTCATTCTCAAAATCTGGAAACAGTTCATAGGAGATTTCTTAAATATGTATCTTTCAGGGCAGATAATGTTTACCCTGCCAAAGGCATTCTCCAATTTGACCTATTGAGGAGATTCAACTTAAATGATCTGATATTTCGATGCACTTACTATTCATTGTTAATTTTGTTTAAGCTGCTTAATAATTCCATTGATTGTTCTCATGCCATGTAGCGTTTAATATACCTTCGTTCTATTATGGCTCCTATACATTATTATATTTATCGACGCCATATAGCAATTAGATTAAATTAAATTTTCATAACCAGTTTTTTTTATTTAATAAATTATTATTGATTGTAATTTTTTAATTTCATAAATCCCATATTAGAGAAATTTAAAATGAAAGTGAGAGTTTATTAACAATCTTTTGAATGTCAGGAAACAATTTTAATATTTTTTATTCAAAAACACCTTTTCGGCAACGGCATAATTACGTCACGGGCTTTAGCTGAAAAAAGTTATTCACATCAAAATATTAGCTGTATATTACTGTTTATGTGTATCAAGTTTGAACGAAAAAATATTTATTGGTTTGGTGGATAACAGAAAAATTTAATATAACTTAAAGCTGAACGCCCTCTACCATGAAAACAATGTATCATAGTGTAAATGTTATGTGAAGACCCCAATAACTTCATTTATGCTCTATCCTTTACCACCCTGGACTTGTATAATAAATTTGAGTACATGAAAATAATTTTCTTTGCAGTATATAACATCGATTTTCCTTATATACGTTACAATTTACAACGATGAGCTTATTTGAGATCAAAGATTTAGTACAAAGCGGTTGAAAATGAAAGTAACGTTTTTATCATCTTATTTACGGAGAAACAATTTGAGTATAATACCAATTCTTCTTTATGTTCAAGAAACAAACACCATATGAAATTCAAATATTGTAAACTTCTATTTTCCTCAAATAGGGCCATTTAGCATTTATTTTAAATACATTTTTTGAATGTTTTTGTAATTTCAGTACGATCTGAAAAAAATATAATTTTCTGACGCTTAAATAATTTATGAACATACACTCGCGTAAACCGTTGTGTGACGCCACCGCCTTCTATAACATGTTGGGTTGCGCTCGCTACCCTTTACTTGCATTTAGAATATGAAGCGTCGGTGACGTTAGGATTGCGATGTTTATTTCAATTATGGAAAATTTAAGCATTAAAAGTGTTACTAGAGACGCTAAAACAAGACAGCTAAATTTTAGATAACGTATTGTACCGAAATGTACAAACACTCACATATAGCACAACACTGTGTACTCCCAACTTAATGTATTATTCACAATCCTGTTGAAACAATTATGTAGTCACAACACTAATTTATAATAAACCAACGATAACAGTAATTAAAAAACACCTGTCTACGTTATTTGAAGAACCTAGGTGCTATTAACAATTTCGTTTTAGAATTTACCGTTGCATTTTTACACTTCTCATTTCAATATTTAAAATTCGGTGATTTGTATTAAAATATCATCATATCATTAATACTCATAATCGTTATAAATATACCATCGTTTGAGATTAATATACTCTCAAATAGCCTGTTGTGATTTTTAATAGAAATTAGCTTTTGCTAATCTATTGTAATTTAACACAGTAAGATCCTTGCCCAAGTTCCAAGTGGGCGAGTATCGAGAAGCTGTAGCTCGCAATTTAAAAAACTACTTATCAGATCGGATCAAATTTTCTCAGTAGAAAGCATCATAAATATTTCATAAAAATTAGGCAAATATGTAATTTGGGGTTTGAACAAGTGACTCCATTAAACAGTGCTTTCGAATAAATTCATTATTTTTGAAATTGAGAAGTTTTCTAAAAAAATCCCCTGACACGTAGATTTTGTTTTTAAAAAAGGCACTTTTGACATATGACCCACATTTGTGACGTCATCGTTGTTCGAGATTTGACGTCATCGACAATTTTTTAAAACAGCAATCCCCAATTTTGACCATTCCATTTGAAAGAGCGTGTCATTCTACATACATACATCATGAAAAATGATGGTGTTACATAACAAAAATTTCAAGAAAATAATGTTTGAAGATTTTAAAATTTATTTTTCACAATACTGAAAATGATAATGATTATGTAAAACATCGACTAAATTAAATGTTCACGGTTGGCTGCCTGACAGTAGCCAAGACGATTAATAAATTCTTTTTGGACATTATTAATAACTTCAGGAGGTATACGCTGTATCTCGTGACGAATTCTCGCTTTTAAATATTCTAAATGAACCGGTCTAGTAACGTATACTTTGAGTATCCCCACAAGAAATAATCTAGGGGTGTCAAACAGGCGACTTGGCTGGCCACTCAATCGGCCCTTCTCCCTATCCAACGATTCGGGAACAGCTCATCTAAATAAGCACGGACAGGTTTTGCATAATGGGGAGGTGCACGCGATATCATTGGTGTGACGTTATACGTCGTTCAGCGCAGTTTGTCTCCGTGGATACAGGTGCAGGTTACGGTGTTGGTGATGTAAACAAGCGTCTGTTTCTTGTATATTTGTTTTTTTGTGGTATTTGTGGGTCATAGATGCATAGTGTAAATAGGTAATGCGATAATTATTAGTGGTGATGCCGCGTACTTACTGTATTGTTATCCTTTGTTTACAATATAGATTCGCTCGTGGCAATTACGGCAACAATGCTGTTGCCATCTATCTGGATAAGTACCAGATGGTTCTTACTTGAGGTATTTAAAAAATTATGCCATCGGATTTCACATTAAGCTACTTGTTTTAATTTGAAAAATAACAAGTAAAAGTAATGAATAATTATATTTAACACTTTTTTTTAATTAATTTCATAATTTTTTATTGCTATTTACTACTGATTTCATTTATTCTTAAACATTTTTAAAAAATCGTTATTTATTGCTTTTGTTTATTATGTTTTCATAATAAAACATGTAATTTAATGTAGTAAAGACAGATAGCAAAATTTTTATTCTAAATCACGTAAATGATAGCAACTACAGAACATGTTATTTCGAATCGGAATTTTGTTTTACCATTGATTTTCTAATCGCCCTGTATACATTCTGATAGTTTAATTGATTCCTTTCATTTTAGTTTTTTCGATAAACTTAAACTTACCTGCATTTCCAATTAAAACGGTCTTCATAAACAAACAATGTTGCAATGCTTCCTTTCGTCGCGCTTCATCGCGCTACACCACATTTTTCTTTTCATTTTTTGACACTGTGATTTTTTTTTTAATTAGGCGCTCTATGCTGTATTCGTACATAATGGCATAATGCAATACTTCTTACATTTGCCTGAGATGCATTTCCTGTACCCATTTTACGAATCTATTTTGCAACTCTATTTAATACTAATGTCTATTTAACTCATCTAAGCATATTATGTACTGCTTTTTCCGAAAGCATTGAAATCGTATATAGATATGAACTGAAGCATAGTACTGTATTTAGGTGTATACATGCGAACGGCGTCTGACGTCACAGGTCTACACTGTGACGGCGACCGTTTTGTGGGGGCGTGGCCAGACTATATTTTTAAATACCGCTACCGCTACCGACAAATGCTATTTTGATTAAAATAATGCATTTTTTCTTTAGCACGTATTTGCAAAAATTATGCAACCTTTTCATTCAAACTTATTTGAACAGTATTTCTTTTAATTAAATAACCTTTGAAAGCATCTTACGTCACTAGTATTTATTAAAACTTTAAAGCAAATTGGATAAATTTTCTGCACGATCGATATCCAGTACTAAACAACTAGCATTGTAAACCCCTTGGGCGAGTAACATTTTAAACTCTTTTGAATCGCAAAATATTAGATTCTGCAATGAGTAATGCTATGTATTTTCCATTTACTAAAACGATTTAGTCGGTGCTTTTTATTTTGACTGGTGCAGTGTGCAATTTCAGTTTTACATTTCGTTAATGAGTTAGAAATAGCGGCTGCGAGCTGTCAAAGTCGGGGCCAGTTTTGAACTCGTTTCAATTGCAATTCGAATCAAATATGGTATAAGTTCAATGCAAATTTTAAAGTAAATGTAATGGCAGTGGCTTTAAATATTGTGAGTTATATGTGGTTTCACTGCAAAACAGTTGTTGTATATAATTTTAGTGATAAACTATGAGAAAGAAAATTTACAAGTACTTATTAGAATTGAATAATGCAGCACGAGTACCAAATATGAAACTTTTTGTTTAACTTACTCCATTGCATGGGTTGTATGGGAAAGGATGCCTATTTGGATACAGGTTGGTTGGTTTAGTTAAATCGTCATATTTTTGGGTCAGGAGTTGCAAAACATTTTTGACCTTAGGGTTTACATAATCGAATAATGGACAGTAATGCGCCGGTGGATGTTATATATTTAGATTTCTGTAAGACGTTCGATAGAGTCCTAAAACAAAGATTACTTCATAAATGAGCGCATTTTAAAGTTAGAGGAGACCTTCTTAACTGGCTTTGTGCATTTTTATTCGACAGGAAATTTTCAGAGAGTTTCTCAGGATTATTCTCAGTTTCTTGACGTTACCTCTGGATTTCCTGAAGGATTTGTTCTCGGACCATTGCTGTATATCATATTTACGTTAGATCTTTCTTACCATCTGAGCAACCATTATGCGTTCTATGCCGACGACAGCATGAATAACATAATCAAATTGTGTTTTGATAGCCTCCTCTTTTATAAATCTTTTGTTCACCCAAAACTCGAATACAACGTCTCCTGAAGTCAATTCAGCGGAACTTTACCAAATGGGTACTACAACTATCTTACAGATCCTACGAGACAGACTTAACATGCTCAATTTGCCTTCCTTAAAGCAGAGAAGAGTTTGAGCTGATCTTATTCAGGTTTATCGTATTCTTCACAACTTCTCTAATAATCTGTCCCTACTACTTCCGCTGAACAATGAAGAACGGCTCCGTGGCCACTCGTTCAAATTGCATAGAGAACACTTTAGAACCAGCACTTTTTCCCGAATCGAATATTCCAGAACTGGTACCACCTTTCCGACTCTTTCGTCGCTGCTCCATCCATCAACAACTTCAAGAATGGCTATGATCACTACATCGCTAGTTTAGATGCGTGTGTTTTGTGTTTGTGTGTTGAATCGTGTGCCGGTTAGGTCTTTTTTTCCTATTTTTAGTGATTTACAGTAGTGTAGGATTAGAATCTTTGTCTGCTGCCTATACTAAGTTTATTTTCTTTCTTTTTTACTATAATTAGTGTATATGACTGCGGTATAATAACAGCAGAAACATTTAAATACAAAAAGTACTAAACATTTTTCTCGTGGTTTGAAAACTATGTTCTGGGAGTAATTTAAGTAAAAGGTAGTTCTAGTAGTACTTCTTCCAGCTGGTGTGTGATAAAATTTTGGTTGAGGTTGAGACTAAAAATGTTTTTTATTGAGCCATATTTATGACAAACGTTTTATTATACAGAGTGATGGGGTCATGAATAATGAAGTCAATATGGTAAAAGAAAAATTTGTAAAACCCTCATAGTTACCGAGAAAAAATGATTAACTTTGTAATAATAATAATATGATCGGTCAGTGGTTGCGCGTTTTAAGGCATCAGTACTTGAATCGAGGTGACTAGATCGCTGTGGGTTCAACCTCCGCAGCCGGTAGACTGTATATAAGCTCTCTGATCTCTACGGGTACGGTAGGGTAGAAGAATGTTGGCTTGGGTCAATGTGAGAGATTGATACCGGTTGCCGTTTGACTATCCTCCTAATTAATGAGGTTTTCCAGGTTTCCCTCGTTCCTGCACTGAATGGTGGGTAGGGTCTACCAACGTAAGTCGTTCCAGGACGCAAGTGCGGCCTGATTAGTAGTAATATGCCGCCCCCTCTCCTGAACAAGTCTTCGATTACTGCCTGATCCCCGCGATTATGAATGAATGAATGAATATAATAATAATAATATCTCTACTCCTCGGTCGGCTTTTAGCCTTTAACAAAGCCTGGGCTGTAATGATCTATGTACTTCCCCGCTAGGTATGTAATATACTATTTCTTCCATCTTTTCTATAATACCAATTCACACACTGAAGTAATAAGGTATCTTTGGGATTTTTAGCAATATCATACCAATTTGCTTTTTTCATGCTCTCACGCTCCATATTAAAAAGTTCGTGTGACATGTATTGCTTAAGTTGTTAATTCGAACAATACTGACAAATCTCGTTAGTTTCCATCTGTCAGCGTAATGAGGACAGCTCCACATGTAACTTGTTTACCGTATTTGTGAAAATACATCCCTCGCAAACATTGTTCATAACGCGGACTACTGCCGTTTTCAAAAACATATCACTTGTTTGGCTGCCATGCGGAAACGTTACACGAGGCACTATGCATCTGAATAAAGACGCAGTTGCATGATTTATTATGAATTATTTTATTTAGCTTACGTCTAGGTCTGTTCTATGTGGAGTGAGATACATATTTTCCTGTTGTATGATAACAGAGCTGTGCTTCTCAATTCGTATAAATGGTATTACGAGTATAACATTTGCGTCACGCAGGAAAATTTCTCTCCCATTTTTCTCGATCGCATGGTAGTAGTGTTGACAGATATAAGTTTTATCCATGGATCTAAGCCATCTCAGTCGGTACTTATCATAGGCGCCGACTTTCTGTAGGAAAGAGGGTTTTGCCTCATTTTTTAAAATATCAAGCTAAAATTATGGAATAATTTTTGTATTGTTTTTTAGGGCTGAGTACGTGGTTATAATTTTTGTTCTTAGTCATAGTTAACCCTGTATAGACACTGTATAATAATAATAATAATAATAATAATAATTTTATTCCAATAGACCATGTAACATAGCATAGGAAAAGTCAATAAAACACAAATACAAAGGCATCAATAAAGTAAGATACAGGTTTGCAAAAGGTAAAATTAAGCAAAATTTGATAATAAATCACAAAAGACAATTCAACAAGAGCAGTACATAAAACAAACGAACAAAGAAAATAACATAATACAGAGATCACAGGTGTAGTTATAAAAATTCACATAATATGTCCAAGAAATTCATGAGTGCTATAAAAAACATTATCCAATAAATATTGTTTTAATTTTTTCCTTAACAACTGCAAATTCGGTATATTTTTTATATCCGGAGAAAGCTTGTTATAAAATAGGATACCAACATACATTGGATTCTTCTCATACAGTGATAAATTGTGCCCCGGGATAATTAGCGATGATCTCACTCGTGTGCTATAATTATGAAAATCTCCATTGGTGGAAAACTGTTCTAAATTATTCCTAACATACATTAATATATCATAGATAAAGATACACGGCAGGGTTAATAGTTTTAATTTTTTAAAGTATGTTCTACATGATGTTCGTTGGGATACTCCAGCTATAAGTCTAATAGCTTTTTTTGAATTATAAATATTCTCTCCATATAATTAGAAGAACCCCAGAATATAATACCATATCGCATACGGGAAACAAATTGAGAATGATAGAAAGATAAAAGAGAAGACATGTTAGTGATTGATTTTAGTCTTAATAATGCTAATGCTCTTAATAAACATTGGTGTAAGCTTGTTGCAAAGATTATTTATGTGTATTTTCCAATTTAATTTATTGTCTAAGTATAAACCAAGGAACTTAGTGTATTCAACCTGCATTAAGGACTTATGATCAATTTTTAAAAGAAGCGACTTGTTTATAAGTTCTCGGAGTAAAGTTTATGAAAACCGTCTTTGATTTGTTAAGGCACAATTTGTTTGCTGAGAACCAGTTCATAAAATAAGTAATCATTTCCTGCATTACCGCGACACTATCTTTTATACAAGCTTCGTTAGTTAAATAAGTATTGTCATCAGCAAACATAATTAAATTGTCTGTACATGAAACTATATTCGGAAGATCATTGACAAATAATAAGAAAGCTAAGGGTCCTAAGATGGATCCCTGAGCTACACCAATATTTATAGATGTTTCTTTAGAGTAATAACCGTTTATGTCAACAATCTGTCTCCTGCCCGACAAATATGAAGATATCCATTCGCAAACTCTACCCCTTAGTCCATAACGCAAAAGTTTCTCTTTCAATAGATCATGACTAACTAAATCAAAAGCCTTGCTGAGGCCCATAAATAAACCAATACACTTTTTATTTTCGTCTAAAGATTTATGTAAATTATTTATAAAAGAAAGTATAGCTGAAAGCGTGTTTTTATTTTTCCTAAATCAATGTTGACAAGTATGCAAAAAATTATGGGTGTTTAGAAAATGCATGATCTGATCAAATACCACCTTCTCAAGTATTTTGGAAACAGAACTAAGTAGCGCTATAGGACAATAATTTTCTATATTATCCTTTGCTCCTTTTTTATACAGGGGCTGTTTGTCGTGCTGTTTTGAATATGTCAGGAAATATGCCTGTTTCTAATAACAAATTAATTAAAAATGTTAAAGGAGATAAAATATAATTAACAGAATTCTTTAGTAAATTGTAAGAGATGAAGTCTATACCCGTAGAATTCGATTTTTTTAAATCCATAATGATATTATAAACTATATTTTCCGATACAGGTTGTTGAAACATTGTACCACATGTCTGCCTTATAGAAGCAAATACATCGAACTGTATGTTATCAATTTGCGAATTTGCAATTGTTTTTGACGGAATTTCAGTAAAATAGTCATTAAATGAATCGGCAATAATTTTGTTGTCGGTTACCATAGTATCATTAAGTAATATTTGGCATAAACCATTACTTTTCGCTGTATTATTTAAGCAACTATTTATTATGGACCAGGCAGCTTTACATTTATTATTTGAAAGTTGATAAATTCTATCATTGTGTAATTTTTTTGCGGCTGTAATACTTCAATATATTAATAAAACTACAAAAACCTTCATCAATATCATTACACCGATATATATCATACCAGGGTTCCTTACATAAATGATCAAAGAAAGTATAGTAATTACAGTTACTGAAAACTCTCTTATTAATTATTTTACCAGTATAAGGCCACAGAAATTTATCTGTGATAAGGCTCTCAATTACATCCTAAGTTAATAATTTGGGCAGAGTGATCAGAGATACAATTAAATATAACATCAGAAGATATATCAAATACATCTTGATCAAAATTAGTACAGATATAGTCCACCGCAGTAGACGAATTCAGAGTGCATCTCGTTGGCTTATCTATGTGATTACTAAAGCCATATAAATTGATAATATCATGAATTTTGTCTCTAAATGTGGAATTAGCCAAGTAATCAATATTTAGATCTCCACATAACACAGTATATGTATAATTAAATTTTTCTGCGTATTTTTCTAAAAATCTACTTAATTCAGTTAAAAATAAATTTGTATTCTCTTTAGGAGACCTATAAATACAAACAATAACCAAATGACTACTATTGTTTAATACTATATCCACTCCACAAAATTCGAATAATTTTTCTGATGGTGTAAAATTAAATTTTTTCATTTCCGAAATATTTAGGCCATCACTTTCTTTACAAAAAATAGCAACTCCCCCATTTTTATAATTTGTCCTACAAAAAAATGCCAACTAAATTATATCCCTGGATTTTAAGCAATGATACCTGGTCTTCTGATAGCCAGTGCTCCGACATGCAAAATGCATCAATATCATTTAAAATCAAAAAGGCTTCAACAAGATCCACTTTGTTCCTGATACACTGAACATTTTGATGACAAACTGTTAAATTATTTGTTTTCGGACATAATTGCTATAATGTATATTTTTAATTTTTTGTTTTTCTGTATCAATTTTTCTTTGAAGAACTACACAATTTTTGATATCGAAAGGTGAATGATTAACGTTTATGTTTAAATTTAATTTTCCTGTAGCCTCTATACAATTTACACATCGAATTGTTTCATTATGACAATCTTCTTTTTTATGATCACTTTCGCCACACTTTGCACATACCTGGACTTTACAATACGCAGCCGTTTTTATAAAATTGTAATATGTATATACGTATAGGCTAAATGGTTCCTCAAAAACCAAAAAACACTCACACAGTGGCAAAAAATCCATTTAGTTGAGCTAAACGCCGCGGTCTGTACTCACCCGCAGGGAAAACACATTATTTGAGTCATTCGACATTACTTGGGGGGACGGCGCGGTGCTGCGTTTGCTAGTAAACTTGAAGGCTGTAAGTGGAAAACCCTCCAAGTTAACAGAGTTCAGTGAATTTAAAAACACTTTATGACCTCTCAACGCTAAGTGGCTTAGCTTCATTTTTACCGACATAAATTGCTGGTTACTTATAACATCTGAAAACTACGGTTTCGACTGAAGAGCACTTCGTGGATAAGCCAAGATTTGCGAATTTACATTACTACCTCTTCGTCAATTTGCAGTTTCATTTGAGTATTAATTCACTCTTAGTATTGTAAGAATAAAAGGTTCACTCTTAGTATTGTAAGAACAAAAGGTTTTTTCCGAAAACACATGAAACTAGTACATTTTGGTGCAACATGTGATACACAAGGCGGCTCTATTTATACAGAGTGTTCCCGGTTCGAGTTACATATATTAGACATGAAGAAAACATTGAGATTTTCAACATCATTCTACAAAAATAATTTTACCTGTATTGAAACTCCCCCAGAAAGATAGTTATTTGTTCAATTTAATATACAAGATATTACTCAAACATATATTTTTTTAAATAGAGCACTCTGTATATTTTTCTTGTTATCCAATTGCATTATTTTTATCTTCATAATGATATAATAATTACTTTATATTTTGGAAATCGTCCAAAACGTTAAATTGATAAAACTGATGCTGCGTGGTGCATATTTGGTTATGCATTTTTATATGTATAATAAAAATAATTTTCTCTTTAATAATTCAAAAAATAATTTTATCAAAATTATATTAGAAAATTATGCAGCTCATAAATATCTTCATATAATAATGAATTTTAGATATAAAAATGAAAATAGTTATATTGGGTTTTAATTGTTTGATTATTAACAAGTATTTTTCTTAACACACATCCTATTGTTATATAGCAGATATTATTAATTATGGTGGTAAGGATCCGCCAGGTTTGGCTTAAAATATATTGACTATTTATTATAAGGTAGCTTAATTGTTTAAACAACTGTTTACTTTGCATGCATGTTTCTTTACCTAACTACAGTAGAATTCATGAACCAATTTTGTATAATTCTACAGAGTGACAGTTAACGACGTCTTTTGACAAATCGGTTTTGTATTATAACTGAATACCAGAGAACCGATTTTTGATAAAATTGGACATAGGTCAGTTCTGCATTAACGTGACAATATAGACAAAATTCATTTTGTTCATTTCAGCAATGATTGTTTATTGTAGTTAAATTTTAAAAAAAATTAATACAAAATTTTTATTTATATACTGTCTCAGAGAAGTAAACCACATATTCATGACTTTTTATTTAAACTTTGGCAGTTAAATTAAAATTATTGTAAAAACAAATGTACTTCATTTTGCCCATGTTTCCCATATTTACCTCGTGGACGAGGATTTGGATCCAACACTTATCCATATTCCTAGTTGTCCTTTATATTAAAACTATTTATATGCAGAAAATGATAGGACAAACATATAGTAACTTTCCCACACGTCATAAAAATTGGATGCTTTTTTTGGAATATTACATATATACCTATCTCGTTGGCTTGTCAAAAAGAGTTTGGGTAGTCTATTTCTCTTCGATCAGTTCTCGAACTTTTTAAGACAAACTTCGGACCGTCCCCTCTATAACCAATATTAATTACATTTTTTGTGTACCATACAACTTTTGTCGACACAGAACACATAAAAAGTAGGCTGCGTCTCAATATCTGATGAGTTTCAATCAATTACTTTCACTGACAAATTACGCAGAAGTTTGTATTGAAGTTATTTAATGAATATACTTAGAAAACTTTCCAGAGTAATTTTCTCAGATTGTTCAAGCGATATCTATTCAGAATTTTAAAGATCAACAATAAATTGTTTTGGAAAAAATGCAAAATCGTTAATTATGGTAATGTTCTGAATATAAAATGCTTGCTTTCATTACCAACATTGTTTTTCCTAATTATTAATTTTTGTTGTGTACCAATTTTTTGATAACACAAATTTGTAAAGCTTTCTACATTGTAAATTTGTATAGACATGTGTTGTTTTATTTAATTAACTAGCTTCGTAAATAATGGGAATGTTATCTCATGCCTATACCCATGCCATGGGTATTTTTAAGCAGCCAGAATAATTGACAGCCACGTTAGCAAGAAGATAGAAGTTGATGGCGACACAAAATACGCGATTCATAGAATAATTCATGAATGGTATTTTAAAAATGAGTTTCCGATAAAAAAAAATCTGGTTGTTTTCTCACAGGATTAAACTTTGTCGAGAATATATAAAAACGTGCTTTTGCGAATTATGCGTGAAATAAATTTCAGTTTTATAGAAAAACCCACACACGCATGCGCACATGTACCATAGAGCTTTGTCTGTGGAATTGTTGATTAGCATACCTAGATGTGATATATGGGTAGATATTGTGAGTGTAATTGAACGTTAGTCGAGGCTTTAGTCCGCAGAGTAATTAGTTTCACACAATATTGTTAGTACTTAAAAATATATAAAAAATATACGTACACACACACACACACACACACTTTGAGTATCACCATCACTCTTTAATAACATCCTGTACCTATTCTGAATTCAAATTATAGTTTGTTACGTCTGAAAAAGTTATAATATGCGCCAAAAAACAAATAACAATTTTATAAAATATCTATTGACTTGTTCAACGTGTCTTGCTTTTATTTTATCAATGTAAATTTTAAACAAGTGAGGTTTCTTCTCTATACGTTCGTAACCTATCAAGGTTTTAGAAGCTCTCGCTATGAAAAAAGTAGTTCTCAAAGAAAATACAATCTGTCAAGGGGATGTATTTCAAGGTTTATCTTTACGAGTAAAACGATCTCATGTCTTATATTCATGATATGAATTTGTCAAAGGGCAGGTACTTCAAAGATACAAAATTTCTTGAAAGAAAAAGAATTATATAACTTTACAGAATAAAATGAATTCATGTTGTTTGATCTCGCAATGTAGGTACAATCGTTTGCAATAATAATGACACTCTCTTAAAACAGTTTTTGAACTTCTGGAAGTTCTGAGTAGAAATTTCATTAAATCTCTATCGGTGAGTGAAACAACTAATAACTAATATTAAAAATGTGAAGTAGATTTCATTACAAATACATCAGAAGATCTAAAGAAATCGTAAAATTCATTTTAATGAGTGTCATTATTATTTCAAATGATAGTACTTCTTACAAAATGCTACTTGTATGTCAAGATATTCCTATGATATTTTATAGTTTAAATGCGACTTATTTGGTCATGCATTTGGCGTGGGACTTACTATAAAAAATATATTCTATATCTATACTATCTTTTAATGAAAAAGTAAACAAACAGCTTTTTGTATATACAGTATGAGCCAAAAGTATGGAATAAATTCAATAAAAATGAAACAATTATTTTTTTGGAAAAAATCCTCGAACAGGTCGATTTTTAATTTAAAAAATACATATTTTAGCGTAAAATGCGATTTTCAAATGTCATTTATTTCCGAGTAATGACGTCATCGATTTTTCTTTAAATGGCAACACCATATTTTTTTCCTTGATTCTGAAAGATCGTTTAATTCTCTATCAGACAGTACTAAAATTTTACCCTCTTACATAGGAAAGTTTTCGAGTAAATGACAATTGAATGTTAGAAAACGTAAATTCTGAGGTATGTAAAATAAAATACAATTGATTAAATTTTTTACTTAAATTAAATGTTCGAATTGCCATCCACCAACTTCTTGACAATGCGCAAGTCTGTGAAGAAATTCTTCCTGCACATTATGAATGATTTCTGTGGTAACTCTGCGTATTTCGTCCCGAATGCGATTTTGAAGTTTTTCTAAATTACGTAGTTTATTAATGTACACTTTTGACTTCAAGCATCCCCATAAAAAAATAGTCAAGAGGTGTAAGATCTGGCGATCTTGCAGGCCATTATATCGGTCCGCGTCTGCCGATCCATCTCCCAGGAAAACAGTTGTCCAAAAAATCTCGTACAGGGCGCGCATAGTGCGGAGGTGCACCGTCTAGCTGAAATCATATGGTATCGTCAGGAATGTCAGGGTCATTATCGTTAGGAAAAATTACTGCAAGGGCTGGAACAAGGTCATTTTCTAGAAACTCTAAATATCTTTGTCCTGTAGGGGTTCCTTCAAAGAAGAAAGGCCCTACTATTCTGTCGTCAACTATTCCAGCCCACACATTTAATTTCTGAGGGTGCTGGGTATGTGCCTCTGCCATCCAATGAGGATTTTCCCGACTCCAATATCTGCAAGTTTGACGGTTTACTGTACCATTCAGGCATGTGGCATCATCTGAAAAAAGTATTTGCCGGTGTAAATTTCTATTTCCTTGACATAAATCCATTAGAATTTCGCAAAAGTATAAGCGGCGATCGGGATCATCTTCATTGAGTTCCTGCACAAGTTGAATTTTATAGGGATGATAGTTTTCCTTCCTCAAGATACGTAACACTGTGCTCTGACTAGTGTCATTGTTTAATGCAACCAATCGTGAAGAATTATGAGGATTATCCACCATACTTATCAAAATGTTCTGTTTCTGATTTTCATTAATGCTTGGACGTCCAGGTTTTGGAATATTTACAACATTGCCAGTTTCTCTAAATTTAGACTCTACCTTACTGACTGTTGATTGGCTGATAAGGCGATCTGGATATGTTTCATTAAATAAATCGCAAACTTCCTGATGAGTTCTAGTCATATTCCCGCATCCGATAAGAATTAAAATTTCATTTCTTTGAGTAACAGTTAAATGTACCGTAATACTTTAAATTGAATATTAATTTCTATGTCGCTTACAATACTTATTAGAAAGTCGGTGTGACAATGGCACTTTGCAAAGATTTTCACCTACGTGATCCATAAAAGAACTATGTAATTCGAAAAACTAAACTTGATAACGTTTTTGCTTTATTTTAATTGATTTGCGTTTTCTAACATTCAATCGTCATTTACTCGAAAACTCTCCTATGTAAGAGGGCAAAATTTTAGTACTGTCTGATAGAGAATTAAACGATCTTTCAGAATCAAGGAAAAAAATATGGTGTTGCCATTTAAAAAAAATCGATGTCGTCATTACTCGAAAACAAATGACATTTGAAAATCGCATTTTACGCTAAAATATGTATTTTTTAAATTAAAAATCGACCTGTTTGAGGATTTTTCCCAAACAATAATTGTTTCGTTTTTATTGAATTTATTCCATACTTTTGGCGCATACTGTATAATTCTGAATGCCACAGATTCTTATGTTGTAAATATATGTAATAATTAAAGATTATATTTGCCCTTCCACTTACGAAATTAATTCATAAACTAATGTAAAGTGTAATTAATAGTAGGTATGAAAGTTTTATTTTAATTTCATTGTGTCTCGTAGGGATACTTATTTTGATCATTTGTGTCTGGTACTTCTATGAATAGTTCCAAGATATGCAATTATTTACAGAATCGAGCTCAGTTTACAAATGCAAAGATGAATATGTTTTCAGGAAATGTGTAGCAATAGAATAATATTAAATTAATGCTAAATAGTCACAATAAATTTGTATCAAAGGTAAGGAAATGCCTAAAAGTAAAAATACCATAGACTTATAAGCCTTTGCTAATAAATCTGAGGAAAATACTTACCCGAAAAACTCTTAAGCTGAAGTAAAGTTTCAATGTCATATTATTTATGTTTTTTTTAAAATATACCTACATCCTTTTCTAAATTTTAATTTTTTCTCAGTGCAGAGCGGTTCTATTCGACTTAGTGAATGGGAGGCAAATCCAAAATATTTATGTATTTATTTATATATTTATTTAGTTGCTGTCCAATGCTGTCCATGTTAAAAAACAAATATTTATACAGTGTGTTTTCCTTTGATACTTGAAAAATCAGTATTTTTTAATGGAACATCCGATTTAATTTCTTCTTCTTTAAAATATATTGCACTTAAAAAGCTCTACACAGTGATGTGCATTTTTTTTATTTAGGCCCTTTGCATGGCCTGCTGTGGTATTAAATGTAACCCCAAAAATTGCAAAATCGTTTTAGGCATTTATTTAACAAAAAAACTATTTGTTCAATCGAAACCCTTAGTACCAAGTTTCAAAGTTGCATCTTGTACAGAGTGTTTATAATATAAGTGCAAACTTCGAAAAATACCAATGTTTGGCAGCACCCTGTATTAACATGATAAAATATTTTCGTGATTTTTTTTCTTTCGATAGAGGTGTGCTATGGCTATTATACTATTTTTATTGACCTAGTTAATGCAGAGTATTAGTAATAAAAAATCAAGTTTAAGGAAATATCGATTTTTTTCGTTTTTATTTTTAGCAAAAGAAATGTAACTGAACATAACAAAAAACTACAAAATAACCAAATATCTTTAAATTTTCGCGTTTTATATTACCCCTCCTTCAACTTGAATGCATTTTTCTAACCTTCTTTGGCAATGATTCATTACTTTCGCGAGTTCCTGTTGAGAAATGCAAGGACATATCGAGTCTTGCACATTTGATATAATGGAGATGATAATAAAATGTTTGTTTTCGGTACAGGAAGTCTAAATGTGATGTCATGATGTCGTGAATTCATGCGGAACACACTGAATTCCAGTCTTCTCAGGATTTCAGGAGAATCAAACTAATTATTTAAAATTTTATACTATATGGTTAAAGAGGTACATAGTCTAGGAGTGTTTGTCGAGTCTGTACTTTGCTAATAATGAGTCATGTGGATGACCTATAGGTGAATAAAATCCATGCGCCTTAAAACGTGATTTAAAAATTTTCTCGGAACGTTGTCAATCATATAGTTTTGATTGTCATACTTAGGATACCAAATTGAGGACAGTATTCCAATGTTGAACGTATTAAAGAAAAGTAAAGACAAAATAATATATCACTTACTTGAGATTTTCTCGAATTGCGTATACTTAATAAAATCCATATTTTTGATGGCATGTGCAACGGTAGAGTGAATGTGAGTCCAATTTTAGGTCTACGAAAAGTGTCATTAATATTGTACTTTGTATTTTGCTTACAGGAACAGAACAAAATATTTCACTTTTTAATGTTTAGGTTAAGATGATTCGAGGTGCACCAATCAGTAATTCGTTGTAGATTATCCTGTAATAATTCACAATGGGCAACGGTAAATACTGACCAGTAAATTTTCATATCATCTGCTATTGTAATAAGTACTTAACATCAAGATAAGAAGATGTATAAATCTTAAATAACAAAGGACCACAAATTGAACCTTAAGGAATCCCAGATAATGCACTTAGCATTGGTTAAATTGCAGTATGTTATGTATATAAGACTTAAGAATTTGACATAATTTACCAGACACACCTATGCCATCAAGTTTTTCAAGAAGAACCTTAAGACGATCAAACACTTTCGTATGTTAGTATAACTTACGCCCACCTGACCTTAATTATCAAGGGTTTCCGATAAATATTGAGTAATATAAAGCACATTATTATTTAGTCGAAGCAATAAACTAGTAAAGAGTCCAAAAGTTCTAAAACTAGTTGTGGTGGACGGATCGGAATGCGGTTTTTTGCATTCTCTTCCAAAAATTATTTGCAAAAAATGTGGCTACATGGAATTTCTGACAAATCGGAAATTGCATTGTTGCAGCCAAAAATTCATTTAAAAAATGCATTATTTGAGAGGCCTCTTGGAAGATGTCAAAACTTGGTAAATAGGTGTCATAACTGGCCCAGATCGGGTACTCGGGGGTTTTCGAGGTCGCTAATCACGAATATGATGTTCACATTGACCCCCCGAACACCTGGAGCTCAGGACCGCCGATGAACGTCATCTCCGTGGGACTCTCCCGCAAATCACGCGGGAAAGAAGAGAAACTCGGCGCCCGGGTTTTTTTTTGGGTCGCTGAAATCCAAATCTGGCATCGGCGAACACCCCACGGACACCTGGTGCGCCGGAATCTTGACGCGGACGTCATCTCCGAGAATTTTCCTGATTTTACAAATAATTTTTGGAAGAGAATGCAGAAAACCGCATTCCGATCCTTCCACCACAACTAGTTTTAGAACTTTTTTAGTACATTGCCTCGACTAATTAGTGGATCTACCTTTCATAAAACTGTGTTGACAAGGACTAATAATATTGTTAGCAGTAGTTAGTTTTTTTGGGCTGTAGGTCCACTTAAAGAAAACTCATTTTTTAGCCGACGTTTCAGTATTTTATTATACCATCCTCAGGGCGCTACAAATTAGATACAACTTATTAGTACTATGTTTCTATAATGTATCAAATAATTTACATGCTATTAAATTCAAATAAAATAATTATTAAATATGCCTACATATGGTAAAAATGGTTTGTTTACAGCTTATTCAGATACTGCTGAACAAGCCTTAATTTGTACTTTCCAAAGAAGAAAACAATACTGTTAGAAAATTGTAAGTCATCCTTTTAGTTATGTAATAAAGTTGAACTTTAGGTATTACTATTTTTTTCTATTTAAATAGGATGAGTTTCTGGAATGAGCTTCTTTTATAAGTTTTTGTTACAATTTCCTTTTATTTAATTTATTGGGGTGAATAAGTTTGTTAGAATTAAATCTACTCGGCATTACTTAATGCTACAAAGAAAAAGAAATGTACAGCTTTCTTCTTAAAAATCAGAAATTCATTAATCTTCTTAAACTTTCTCGCCTTTATTAGCTTTGAGACGAAAGCTTCCGAGCAATAATCCGGCAAACAGACGTCTCTATCCAAATGGAAAAAACTACATTTCCAAGGGAACAAATACAGGGTGTGGTGTTTACAGTGAAGACAGATTTATGAGCAACTTTCGAATATATGCAACGAAAATTAATTATGGTCATACTCTACATGTACAGGGTGGTCATTTAAAAATTGCCTCCCTCTCTTTTTTCCGTTATTATTCCAGATACGAAAAATTGTGTCAGAATGAATGTTACAATTTTTAAGTATTTTTGAAAGCATATATCACAAAAACAATAGATAAACGCATTTCCGAGATGTAGGCATAATTTCTGTTTTTTTAAAATGAAACATCTTTTATATTTGTAAGCGTTTGAAAGACCGCCAACTGAACTTTTTAATTAACATTATACAGGATACTTATCTTCTACTATCTTCTGCAGTTTTCGAGATTTTTCATGTTTATTATAAATATGCAATATCATATCACATCATATCTCATAAAATATATATTTTTAAAATTTTTAAATGAAATATATGAAAAACAGAAGAAATAAGAATAAATCAATTCCCCTTCTTTTTCAATGTTTCAAGTTGACATCTTTTTACCAAATTTTGCATTTCCTAATACTATATTGAAAACGAAATTCTAATTAGCTATGCTTAATTTTAAATCTTTAATTTAAAATCTTTAAAAATATGTCATATATTATGAGTTATATGATATTACATGATGAATATTAACAATTAACATGTAATATCTCGAAAACCGTAAAAGTATTTAGTATAAAATATTTTTTAAAAGCTCAGTTGACGATCTTCCCAATAGCCTAAATAAACCAGGATATTCTATCAAAAAAATCAAAACCTATAAGCGTACATCTTGAAAATGCTATTTTCAATTATTGTTTTTGTGATATATGCTTCAAAAAATATTAGAAAATTTCTACACCTTTTTTCGTATCTTGAATAATAACGGAGGAAAAAGGGGCCATTTTCGCGTGTGCACCTTGTACTTTTTGCTGGTAGACCATAATCTTTATACAGTATTGTCAAATGACAACAAACATTATCACATCTTTTGGGGAAGTTTCTCAGTCACAAGCAGATTTTATTTGCAATTATTTTATACCTATAATAAAAAAATCTTGTTTTTTGAGGTTGCTCGATTTTATTTTCTTCTTTGTTTAAAACAATTAAAAATAAAGCAAAATTGTTTTTTACTTCTTTTATCCACGACTACTATATGTATTAAAAAGGTTTGATACGTTTGCTCTCCATGGATTAAACGCCTTTTAACACATTAGTGGATTAGCCACGCTTCGATCGCTTATAGCTTTTTATTTAGAGTAATTATTATTAACATTTATCTCAAGAACGATTTTGCCATTTTGACCGGGATTATTTACATGCCGCAATGAAAAAATTATCAGCATTGGTACTTTGTCTTGTTGACAAATAAACAATCGTATGTCATAGAAACGAAGACTCTCTAGTGTTCAGTTGATAATAATCAATATTCTTGATTAAAATAAATTTGTCAAATCTGACGTTTTTCAAAACCATATTTTTTTCGCCTGCTCGCACACGGCTTTCACTCTCCTAATTGAGTGGTTTTGGCCGTGGTAGTGGATAAAACTATGAATTACATTGGGGATCCTGTAATTACAGCCATCATTATATGCTCGTTGAAACATATACTATTATGCGTTATGTTATAATAAATACAAATTTGTTTAATTTTTTTTTTTGGAAATATTTTCAGGTTTCTTTTAATTTTAATTATGATTTTATTACTGTTACTGTAATTTAGTAACTAAATTAGGAACGGTACATGAAACAAATTATGAACTGCTGTCTAGCTCTTGTTTAATATCGACATTTACCTCGCTATACAAATAAAATAATAGGAAAATGTATATCTGAACGATGCTGAATAAATTATGTACCTATTCTTTGCGAAGTAGTTTTCCACCGGATATGAAGAAATTTACTTTAAATTTTCAGGCGAGTACATTTGCTCAGTTTTATTTGAATTTGCTTACGGGATTTATTTACTCAAGCGTACCGTAAAAGGACTAACGTAGAATCTTCTGCAAACAATATAAAATTCAGCGGCACTGAAAGATTCAAATATTTGCGTTATTTACTTATTTAATGAGGTGTGCAATTTTACGCTCAGATTTGACGAGTATTAACTGTTTACATTTGTTATATAAATAGTTAATATCTGTTCTGATATTTAGCTATTTTCAAGCATGATAGATCATGACGAAATGTTTATAGAACATGTAAAATATAAACTTAAGAGATAATTATATTTATTATCTTTATATTTTTGGTTTCAAATCATCACCATTCGATTTGCGGCAGTTTTAAATAAAACTAGTCAACCTAATGTTATATATCTGCTAAAAACCTTTGGCATACTTTATACAGGGCTAGCTATGATTAAGAACAAATATTTTAAGAGGGAACAGAGAAAATTAAGAATTCACGGAATCACCCTTCAAAAAAATTCCAAGCTTATTTATAAAGCGAAAAACAATTTTTTTTGAAATTCTATTAAATCCTTATTTAACGCCGCCAATGCCGTCACACGTTTACAGAATCAGAGTAGATAACTAGCAACACGATCGTAAATTTTCCGGTCAAGTCATAATCTAATTCCTGAGTTTACTATGTCTTTACGTTGTAGTTTTGTGTTTTTCTTCAGTTTTTAGTGCCTTTCTTAATTTTTAAACGTTTTATAGTTATTAAGTAAAGAAAATTATGTTGGGTGCAGATACTTTCCCACAATATAGTTCGCCGGTTTGGTATTCTAGGTTATGGGTCAAAACTGCCTTGGGTACATAAAAAGTTTTCTATTATCTATTCCTTTCGTTCGATTTTATTATAAAGAAATAGGTATTTTATCTAGTTGTACCTACAGGAAGTGTGCAATATCGGTAGTGACTACTACTGCTACTACTTACTATTACTTATATTTTCATCAAAATATTTAAGAAACTGCAACAGAGAAAAAAAAACTATACCTATGCTACACTAAATGTCTGCATTATATATTGCACTAAATTACAAAAAAAAATGTGTTTTTAATGCGACTAAACATCTAAAATTATGTTGGCAACAAAAACAATTGCGTAACGTTAGTCGTGATGTAAGATGTGACTATATTTTAACCCTTTACATCGCTGGGCTACTGAAGTATTTAACGTCATCGAAATTCAGGCGATTCCGAATATTGAAATCCAATTGTAGTATTAATATTTTAACAATGGTGTTTATATCAGTTTTTGAAGTGTCAAATACCGCTTACGTGTATAGTAACTCTTATTAATTTATGGTGAAATAACACAAAATACTTTAATAGCTTCTTGCCAAATGTAGTTACTTTTCCCGCGGTAGTGCAACGCAGACGTGACACGGGTAATTTGCAACCGAATCGTGGAAAACATGGAGGTCCAGGGCATCTACAGCGTATTGTAGCAGCTAAGGAACACATTTTAGAGACTGTTCAACAAGTACAAGGAACGTGCCAATCAACAGTGTGGCGTGTCATATGCGAGGCTCAATGATACCAATAACTTATGAGTCCTAAACGGACAAGAACTGGAAACAGTAGTTTGTAGAAACTGAGTGAGATGGGCCCAAATGTATGTTTACACGTCCGTTGACAAAATTTTGAAGTTGTAACATCAGGTATGTCAAATTATTGTATTAATTAAAACCACAAACTAATTTTATGAATTAATAATAACAATAACGGCTAAACCAGGCGGATTTTTTCACTGCAAAAGGAATTTTCCATCGATTGGCGACATATTTTCATCTGTTTCAAAATTCCTTCGCAAACATAACCTAAATTCATTTTGGAACCTAATGACAAACTAAATATAGGATGGAACAGTACTATCAGTTCAAAAATTTATATACCATATTTACATGTACTGAAAACGGCAACTAGAACTGCTTATTAATCAGTATGATAAATATACAAAAAGTAATAAAACAAAAATACACATACATATATGTATAGGGTGCCTTAAAAGCTTTCCTATAATTATCAAAATCAGTAGCAAACTGACGGCTAATAGAGTTTGTTGGAATAATGTATATTTTAGAGTCCGCTTAGATATACCCTATTGAAAATTTACATTGCTGAACATTAAGTTTTATTATTTGCTTCTAAATCGAACATACATATCCAAACTTTTTGGTTAAATAATACAAGTTACCATAAAATGACAGTGATATGAATAACTACCATTATTAATTATTAGAATTAAAAATGAAGTCGCTCTTTATAGGTACAAAACTAAATTTAGATTTTTTTGAGAATCGGAATAGCGTCGAGTTGTCATATGGATGTCTTCAGGTATATAAATTTTCGGACTGTTAGTACTGTTACATCCTATATTTAGTTTATGACATTTCTGTGTACTAGTACTTCGTTTTCCATTTGCTGCTGATTTAAACACTTTACCACCTTTCATTCTATTCCGTTCTATTCTCTTTTTAGTTGCAAATATAGTTCTCGTTTCTCTTTATTGCCTTGTTTTTAGATAATAGAAGCGTTATGAAAAATGGAGATGTTAATTTTTTTTTTGTAAAATCCGAGAATAAAATTATTGTAAGTTGTATTATAGGCGCGGCAAGAATTCAGACTGACGTCATACGAACAAATAAATATTTCATTATATTGCCATGGTGGACACTGATCTGTATGCAGCTGTAGATAAAATGAATGCTGATCTTGCAAATATTGAAATTTACTCAAGTATTAATAAATTAAAACTAAATATCCAAAAAACTAAAGTAATTATTTTTACAATTAAATATAAATATTCTAAAATTAATTTAAACACTCTTAAAGTTACAGCTATTGAGTTTCTAGTAGTCTTTATTGCCTTGTTTTTGCAAACTCGTAATGGGATTCAATAGCTTATCCGAGTTTAAAATCTTTTATTTCATTCATTATTTACAGGTGGATCGCAATCAAGTTTCAATGCGAATTTAAAATATGTTTACGTCGAAATTTTTAAACATGTGAAAATACGCCGTCGATTGGCGGAAAACTCATTTTCAAGCGAAAAATTCCACCGAGCTTATTCAATAAATCAATTTTACCGACGGACATATTGTAATAGCAATAAGTCCGTCGTCTAGCGGAAAAGTCAATTCACATGGGTAATACCGCCGGCGGAAATTTAGCCACATCGTAAAATAAACGCTTCGTTTTCACTCGACCCAACTGTCACTTTCGCCCTGTCAAGAGCCATATTGGACGGCGTCCACTAGAGACGGCGGCTGATGCTGATCCTAATCCTAGACAAAGTGACACTTCTAATCCCTAAAGACAAGATTACGGACCCTCATCTTGTTAACAATTTTCTAGGTTCGCCCATCATGACAAACGGTCTCCAAGTAAACAGGTGAGCCTCCTCCGCATCACTTTTAACATCGGCTCTGTTGCTCAACTATCTATAATTTGGAGTAGGAGTTTACCGAGTTAAACTGTATCGATTGGATTAGTCAGAATCGTAAACTTGCTATACATAGAAAACTAAGCTGCGTCATGCTATATAATACCTATACTGCATAAAATAATTACCCATTTCAACACAAAATAATACAATACTGTGTTAATCGAGGTTCACATGGTATTGTGTATATGTTAAAAGTTTAACATAATCCACTGTGTTAATATAACAAATGTTATGTGTCACTTTTCAGTGTTATTTGTATCATTAAAGGTGTAGACCACAAACCTAGAAAAAATATAGACTGTGTCGGTTCATGATATAGGTCACGTGACAGATGCCGCGTTTTCTAGAGACCTAAGGTCCAGAAAATGGATATTTTATTTGCTTTATGTTGGCGGTTGTGCAAATATGATGGCTACATTGCAATCTGAAATTAACTAACTTGCTGTCATTTTAAATGTCATTAAAGAATGTGACATGAATGTGACCATTCACAGTAAACAAATGAATTCACGCTACAATACAACCAACGTAAATTGGCATGAAAACTAAGTTTTAGCGATTCTGGACCTTTTAGGACAGCCATGAATTTGCGGTCGCCGGCAATATTTTTTCTAGGTTTGTGGTGGTGGTGTGGTGAGTTTTCACATAACCTTGTTAATTTTATTCTACAGGGTGTCTTGCAAGTCGTTACAATATTTATGATAATTAATTTTTTAATATTTTTTAATTTAACCGTGCTTTTCTACAATGATTCAAATGTAGAAGAAAAGGAAGCTTTTTATAACAAATATTTCTATATTTTTTATAACAAATAATACAATAATTTAATGATACAAATAATATTGAAAGGAGTACAAATTACGCATAACATTTGTTATATCAATACACTGGCTTGTGTTACAAATTTAACACACTGTTTCACATAGAAAAATCTGTAAAAATATACACAATCCCGTGTAGACTTTGTTTAACATAGTATCGTATTTTATTGTACTAAAATTAGTAATTATTTTTTATGGTGTATATTAAATTTGGAATTTAGAGTTTTTAAGAAATATGAAACAATGCTATGTTGGTTGATTGTCGGTAATAAAATTTAGTAATACGATTTTCGTGAAAAAAAAACATATAGTAGGCCATGGATTTATAATTTGGTTATAGTCTTTGAATACTTTTGAGTGCGTTCTGTAAAAATATTTCATTGAAACCGCAAAGTTTACTCAAATTTTACAAGGTTGTCCGGGTTAACTCTGAACACACTGTATATTACATTTAACAATTTGAGCAATATTTTGATTTATTTACTGACTTGGTTCAATTGATGTATTCAATATTGTTTTTAATAATTTATATCTTTGATACTTCATGAAAATTTCTTTAAATATTGATATTTATCATATTTTTCCAGATACAAAAGCAAAAGTGTAAAATATGTGACAGCTATGTATAAAAATAAATAAAAAATAAATTAAAACTTGAACAGCAGATTATGTGAACGTTTTTTGCCTTATATAAAGAATCTTAAAATCAAAAAGCTAAGTATTTCGGATTCAAAATATTTTAAACATATGTAAGCAAAGAAACAATGCTTGGACGAACGAGTTTAAAACCCATTTATATACTTACGCAAAAACTTGGACCTTTCAACTTCATTACAGGAAACTAATTCAAACCGCCTCCAGACATTCTAGTTGAAAAATTGGTTTACATTTAGTCTAGACTGCCCGGGTAAAGTGAAAATATTGAAACGAACAAAACAGCGGTATAAGATTTCAGGACATTACGGTAAAAACAAAGTAATCAAGAAACTTTCCATGTTATAAATACACTCAATCTTTTACTTTGTATTCACACAACGTTGCAATGAAATTTGCAGCATCTTTCTATATAGTTGGAAAATTTGAACACATTGTGGAGTGTTGTTATACATTAATAATGAATGTATGAAATAATTTTTATAAATAAATATATGAAATTAAAATATTTTTATGGGGTAAATTAGTGCACTAAAAAGTTCGAATCGAAACATGCATTTTAACAATATGCATCAATGATAGCATTTTTATGCTAATCGAAGTGGCTTGTCAAGAAAATTTCCTACTAGCAACTCAAAACATGGCAAATATACAGGATGATTCAAAAGTAAGCTGCATCCTTTCAGGAGCATAATCCTTGCATAAAAATAAGACAAAAAGTTCCTATTAACATGGGTCCGAAAATGCTTCCTAAGGGAGCTACGACCCTTTGAATATGATACCTTATAGACGATTTTTTCTCTATAACTTTAAAATCCTTTACAATTAAATTTTAAAAATTGGTATACTGTATAAACTTTTAATGCTAAATAAGATACTAAATTCGAAATTTTAAAATTTTATTCAGTGGCGTCACATACGAGGGTGGTAAGGGTTAAAAGATCCCTATTTCTTTTACTCTTTAGGTTATTGCGATTTTATTCATAAATTATAAAATTTTAGAGTTTTTTACGTAAAAAAGGTGCTCTTAGTTCAATTCGATAGAGAGTACCGTTTACGAGAAAATGGACGTTGAAAATTTTCTGGTATTCGTTTATTCATATTAAAATTACTACGCATTCAAAACGAAGTTCAGTGCCTAATTTAAAATCGTATATCCCTCCCAAAGAAACTGCTTTTTTATTATTATGGGCCAAAGAAAGAATTAAATACTGTAGACAATTTTTTTGGCGATTAATTTTTTTTAAATGACTGATAGTCATTGTAAAATAAGATTTACCTTGTCAAAGTCAAATTAAAGTACTTTGTGTGTCTAAGTTTATAAAGCAAAAATGGTTTTTAATTATCAAGAACAAGCTGATATTCACATTATGTTTGGAAGGGCCAAGGGTTGCCAGAACCCTAGCATTAGAAGAACGAGTGCTAGATCGTATTGAAGACGATCCATCTTTAAGTATCCGCATTATCGCAAATCAAGAAAGGTCCTCTCAGTCAACTGTATGGAGAATTTTGCACGAAATGTTACTTTACCCTTATCATGTTCAACGGAATCAGGCATTGGAAGTGCGAGATTTTCCTCTATGTGTACAATTTTTTAATTGGCTCAAAGAACAACGCGTTGCTGTTGAAAATTTCGAGAAGAAAATTTTATTTACCGACGAGGCCGGCTTTACAAGAAATGGAATTTTCAATTTCCACAACAACCACGTATGGGCGGATGAGAATCCCCATGCTACGGTACAGAGAACACATCAGCAGCAGTTTAGTTTAAATGTGTGGGCGGGAATTATCGATGGGCATTTAATAGGACCCGTATTTTTACCGCAACGACTAAATGGACAAATTTACACAATTTTTTTACAAAATGAATTACCACAAATGTTAGATAATCTGCCACTTCTATTGCGAGCACAAATGTTGTTTATGCACGACGGTGCTCCCCCACATTTTAGCATTATCGCTAAGGACCATTTAAATAATGCCTACCGAAATCGTTGGATAGGTCGTGGGGGTCCAGTGTCATGGCCACCACGGTCTCCTGACCTAAACCCCCTTGATTTTTATTTATGGGACACATGAAGCAGCTAGTTTATTTCCGCCCAATACCTAACGCAAGAATCCTACCACGTGTGCATCGTAATCTAATAAAAAGATTAGCAGCTTGTCGTGAAGCTAATGGTAATAATTTTGAACACTTTCTCTAAATTTTTAAATAAAATCTTGGTAAAAAAATGTGTTCTTTTTTCTATGGTAATGCAGATTAATTTTCATCAATAAACATAAGCAAATCAGAAAATTTTCAACGTCCATTTTCTCGTAAACGGTACGCTCTATCGAATTGAACTAAGAGCACCTTTTTTACGTAAAAAACTCTAAAATTTTATAATTTATGAATAAAATCGCAATAACCTAAAGAGTAAAAGAAATAGGGATCTTTTAACCCTTACCACCCTCGTATGTGACGCCACTGAATAAAATTTTAAAATTTCGAATTTAGTATCTTATTTAGCATCAAAAGTTTATACAGTACACCAATTTTCAAAATTTAATTGTAAAGGATTTTAAAATTATAGAGAAAAAATCGTCTGTAAGGTGTCATATTCAAAGGGTCGTAGCTCCCTTAGGAAGCATTTTCGGACCCATGTTAATAGGAACTTTTTGTCTTATTTTTATGCAAGGATTATGCTCCTGAAAGGATGCAGCTTACTTTTGAATCACCCTGTATACAAGACTGTTTAAGGTGCTCTTATATATAATGACTTCTATCTAATCCAGATATCTCAAAATACTCTATCCCAAAAACAAGTATTTGACTCAAACCCACAGCGGACAGGCCACATCGATTCAAGTACTGACGCCTTAAACCGCTCGACCACTGACCGACAACTATTAAAGGAAGTAAGTCGTTTGTAATATAATTTAGGTAATTTTTGAAATTGTAAGAAATAATCATACAATATTCAGTTCCAAAATGTACAATTGAAGTAAAATTTTACATACATTTCTCTTTGTATAGTGCCCGTACCTACAGACACGATTTCCATCCAACAATTTGTTGATTTCCAACAACAGCCCCCGAGTTATTGTTTTAGTGAATAATAGTTCCAACGTTTCTTAAGCTACTGTAATATCGTTGTGGTTTACCCTAATGTCTTTACTGAACTTAAATGAGCTGCAGCATGCAGAATACCAGTTGGATGCTGTGGTAATTTCAAACGCTGATGGAATGTAATTCAACCTTCTGTTTGAATACATCCAACAATGGCGCGCGAATTTTAGAGGAAATGTATATAATTTAGTCGCAATTATGTTGTAATTCATACGCAGGATGCATGTGAAATTATTTTGGGATATATAAGTGCAACCGGGTTTAAATAATAACGGGTAGCTCTATTCATTTTGCGAGGCATAAAGGGTTTTAATATGTAAAGAGGCCAACTAGTTGGATTTGTGAGAATTTCGCTTTGTTTTATCGCGCCGAAGGCTGTTCTGGTCGGTAGCTGTTTTTTGTGTCTTTTCTGAGTAAATTTTGTTTTTTACAACACATTCTCGTTTGTCCTTTCTTAGTCCTGGAGGCTCTGCAGCAGTTTGTTCAATTTTATTTTAATGTTTGGCCAATTTGGGCACAATTATTTAATTATACAAAAATTATTCAGCAATAACTTCGTTATTTTAAATGCAAGACCCCATATATTATTAAATTTTTGGAAAATACGGAAAATTTACAATATTGGTATTGTTACGGCTGCGATTATTACTTTCGAAGACATTTGAAAATTTCTACTATTTTGACAGTTTTCGTAATATCTGGATTGTTAACCAATTTGACATAGATTTGTATTTATTATGTGGTAATCAATACCTAAATGCTATACTGGGTCTTACAGAACGATGGTAAGAAAGTCTAGGGATAGGTTCTATGTTTGAAAAAAGTTTGTATCGATCGAGATACTGAGATGAGATTTGGTACACAACAGTGTATAGTAAACGGGCTAATATTACGTGTATAAATTTCTCTTGTAATATACTAGCGTCAGTGCTGTTCGTGCCGTTAAATAAACAATTTCAGCAAAAAAATGTACAGTACTGATTTTTGAACAAATTTTACATCTCAATCTTGAAGTCAAGTTAATTCTGCTTAAAAAGCGTGCATTGGACTTTTTTCTCCTGACGCACCGTAGATAAAAATTAATTTATTAATCATTACAATAGATCGACTTTGGAATGCTAATTAAAAAACAAATAACCTAGGTGGCATGTGTCAGTTTGTCATAAATTCTATGTCAGACCTTTAGTTTTAAATATAAAACCTGCATTTAGATTTTCTCTCACTCGATCTGTATAAGCTAGTTGGTCCATACTATAAATAACAGTTTGCTTGTATTGGGTAGGTCAGTACTTCATTCTGCAATTTTATTTAATATGTACCTATACATGGTGATTCATTAATAATGGGAGAGAGCTTAAGGGCATGGTGCTGACCTCAAAATAGAGCGGTTAAGCTAAATATGCCTTATCCGAATGTTGCTCCTTTTCCATCTACAGGGTGTCAAAGTTGAAAAAATAAATCACATTTTCTTTATTACTTTTCGATCGCATCGACCGTATTTTATGAAATTTGATATAGGGGAGTTGCTTGGGACTAGAAATTCGAATATGTCGACGATTTTGGTGTATCTGCTACAGGGCGCCACCAACGATGGTTTGGACCCTTTTAAATCGCTACGATTTTTTTGTGCTACGCTGTATCTCATTTTGGACTGGAAAAATTGGTACACCTTGTTGATGTCGCTAGAGGCAATGGCTTCTGAGAAAAACGCATCTAAATACCATGATGCATGCAATTTATCTAAAAGTAACGTCAAATTGTTGCGTAAGTAATGGGCCATACTGTAACAGCATAATACTGTGATCAAAATAAGCGAAATTTCGTAAAATTTGCTTCAAGCGATCGAAAGATAAGAAAGAAAATGTGATTTATTTCTTCAATTTTGACACCCTGTATCTGTTATTACTGATTTTGGTGGATTTTTTGATTTTTTTAGGATAAGCTAAAGTAAATCGACTTTTTTGGTAAGACATATTTGGCTTAATCGCTCTATTTTGAGGTCAGCAACATGCCCTTAAGCTCTGTCCCATTATTAATGAATCACCCTGTATTTACTTAAATATTTCTATATTTTTCGTTTCTTTGCATAGTTCCGGAGAGAATCTGTATTTATTACAGCATCGTACTGCAAATAATTATTTTACCGTCCAATATGTTAGTTCTTAATTTTACTATTACTAATAAATAAGAAATTGTACTTTGTTTTAATCAATTGACTGTAAATTTTGGTAAATTCTTCAAATTCTTTAGTTTTAAGCTAACCATTGTCCATACCATACATACATAAAATATTATTATGGGTTTAAAGAATAATTGACGACTCACAGACTTGAAGCTTATATATTATTAGATTTTGATTTTGGCAATCTTGGTTTAAATTTTGGTAACGTTATATCTAAAATTATGATGATGATATTTGGAGATTTTTTTTGGTCAAGCGATTAGCAATGGCACAGTCCCTAGAAGGAGTTGCGATTAGATCACTTAGATCTCTTGACGAATTCATTGTAGCAATGCAGTCCTTCTCCATTTAGGCATCCTCATAAAACAATTTTCTTACTGTTTTAAAAAGGTATTCTAAGCTAATATAAATCAAATTTCCTACAATTCCTATCAATGAAGTCATATGTATGTTCTCTGATACCAAACATCTAGGTATGCTAATGAACAATTCCACAGATAAAGGTCTATTCAATAATTATCTAAAGAAAATAATCTAATTTACTAACCTACTAATGAAACACTCTATAAATATCTAACTTCACTTTTTGGCAGTGGGAACACGACAAATTCAACCACAATAGATGAGATCTAACCTATTTCTGCATTTTTAGGATTGCTTCTTCAGGTGGTCTCCTTTAAGTTGAATCAAATATGTAACTACAAAAATTATTATAAAAATTAAAATGATTTGAAGTTACATATGATTTCATTGATAGGAATTGTAGGAGATTTGATTTATATTAGCTTAAAATACCTTTTTAAAACAGTAAGAAAAAACAAAAGCTAATAATAAGGAATATATGGGTCGATATTGTGGGTGTAATTCAACGTAGGTTGGGGCTTTTGTCCACTGAGTAGTTAGTTTCACACAATATTATTAATACCTAAAAATATATAAAACCTCATAAAACAAAGTGAGAAAACATTTTTACCGCCTTGTTATATTCTTTATTTCATTCCTCGTCTCCTCAGGGAAAGTGGCAACCTTCCTTTCCTTCCTTTAATATCCTTAGCTCCTTTAATACCACTCTATAATTCTTAATTGCAAAGGTTACATCAAACCTTGGCCTTTGCTGTCGAAGCTACCGTTTACCATATTGTTATAAAGGTTTTTAACTGAACTTTTTTTCTATGGGAAATGAAACATGGCTGAGCAGAAATGATACATGGCTGAGCAGAAATGCTCCACACCATCCCACTTTGAATTTAAACTCGGATGCAATCTATCGTGTGCAGTTGCATGCTGGAAAATTAGAAATGTAATTTAAGCTTAATTTTCTTACTTGCCCGGCACCCCGTTGAAAAAACGAATACTATTTTTCCAAGGGAAATTTATAGCAACTACAACACTTAAAAACAAACAGGTCTAGGTGAAACAAGAAGCCAACTAAGTAAATTTGCGGTTTACTTCTCCGAGAGAATTTTATAAACAACACAAGAAAACTAACTTTTACTTAAAGTTTCCGTTCGGATGTAATTTCTATACATCAAAAGAGTCTGGAAACGGAAGAATAATTATTAATTTACAGAGGTAATACTCAACTAGTTTATTTCGTACATTTCTCATTTATAATGTAATTGTTTCAAGCTAAGTATAAATGGTATATAAATTGCACTGGGGAAATACAGGGTGAATCTTAAATAAGTACAAATATTTTAACTGCTGGTGTAGTTTGTCATTTAAATCAGTCTAGTGAAAGCCATTTTTAAAAATTTCTAATATTTACGGAGATATTAATTTTTTTTAAAAATACCCACATTTTGAGGACCGCTGGCTGATTTTTCATCCAACAACGTAATGAAACATATGATTTGTTGCGAGGTTGCCATATCTCCTCCAATATAAATATTAGGTTTCCTTTAACGTAATAGTTCTATTTTAAAAATACTTGTTTTAAGCATAAGTACAGTAAAATTGGGTATGTAGTATGATACGCAGCAATATTAACATAAATTTTAACATCTGAACTAACCTTACTATACTTCAACGATTAAAAATGAATTTCCGCAAGTTCAATACTACCGTAAAATATTTAGGAAGATATTACGTGATATTACTATGTCCAATGTTCAAAAATTATACATAAACGTGCACACAAGCTTACCTGTTTGTTAAAAAATTAACTATTTAATCAGTAATCCACATTTCACAAGTTAAATGTCATTGTACATTGTTAGAAAGGGACACAAAACACAATTTCCTTAAGTTATTTTATGAAGAATAACGAAAAACTATGCACGCGTTTTTTATTTAAAATGGAAAAAATGTCAACTTTTAGCAAATTTTATTGCTATTTTCATGCATTATGTGGGGTTAACAAGTTTGACTTGGGCTTCCGATAATCTGTCATGACAGTTAATGACAGTTTGATAATAAAAAATAATATAAAATGTTACACTTGACAAAATTCGCTAAAAGTTGAGATTTTTTCTTCCTTGAAGCAAAGACATTTGTGTAATACTGGCAACACTGTGAACCACACGTTCAGTCTGCAGCACTATGACTCATAAAAGTATGAAGGGTCTGTCTAGGCCAGCGGTCCTCAACAAGTCTTCTGCTTAAAAATTACGAAATTTATTTAAAATTTCACTTTTTTATTTCTGATTTTTTTGTAAAAAAACTATTAATTATGTGTTCTACACACAAAACTATACTGCTGGTTAAAATATTTGTACTTATTTAAGATTCACCCTGTATATTCAGCATTTTTATCAAACCAAAAATTATTGTTCTTACTGTTTCATTTATTTTCATCGCATGCTTATTCAGTAATCATTGTAGGTATGTCAAATAATAAATATTTATATGCAATTTATTATATTTATGAAAGTGAATTATTTTGCTTTACCTTATTTTAAATCCATTGGAAAAAATCGAATTACAGAATGTCAAATTAGAACACTTAATAGTGATATGCTATGGGGGATTTCAAAAGTTAAAGGAAAAACGAATAAATATATACCAACATAGTGACATTGTTTGTCTACATGATCGCTATACAGGGTGAATCTTAAATAAGTACAAATATTTTAACTGCAGGTGTAGTTATAGATGCGTCAAATGAGTCATTTTTAAAAATTTTAAAAAAAATTTAGATATTATTTTTTTTTTCAAAAAATATCCACATTTTGAGATACGCTGACCAGATAAACCACTGACGTAATCTAATGAACCATGTTTTACTGAATGCGAGTTTGCCATATCGTCTGTAATATAAATAAGTAAATCTAATTTTTGCGGTTGATTCTAATTTTAAAATCTTGTTTTTAGCAATAAGTAAAGTAAAATTGGGTAGGTAGGTAAAATTATAACCTAAATTATAACTTCTTAACTGACCTTATCATAAACAATTAAAAAATGAATTTCCGCAAGTTCGATGCTACCGATTAAAGTGGCTAGGAAGTTCCTTTGTTCAATGTTTCTAAAAATTATTCATAAAGATGCACAAGAACTTACCTACTTGCTGAAAAACAAACTATTTAAACAGTTGTCCACATTTCACAAGCTAATACCGTTGTATACTGTTAAAAAGATACGCAAGTTATCCCCTTAAATTATTTTATGAAGAATATCAAAACACCATGATTTTCATAAAACACAAAGTTAATTTTTGCTAATAACCTTAAACAACGTGTCACTGGTAAGCATTTCGTACTTTACTGTAGTTTCGTAGTGGGTGAAACAGATTTTAAAAATAAACATAAAATAACCAGCTTATCGTTCAATATGAAGAGAAAGCAAAGAGAAATATTTAAAAGCAGTATCAATGGCATGCAAAAAAAAGCTGGTGTCGTAGGCACATGCAACAAGTAGGTGTCACGGGAAGTAGGCGAAATGTCCGGCACCAGCCCTATCCTTTGTTATTGATAGTCAGAGTCAGCGAGGTCGACGAGGAGGTCGCAAAGACAAGGTAGGTACAAGTGGAAACAAAACATGTAATATTTGTGGAAATAGATTTAATACTTTCAATACACGTAAATTTAAAGTTAATATGAAATACTTTTGAATCTTCTGAAACCGAACTAAGCTAATGGATTCTTTAAGAAATGCACTGATTGACGCATCTTTTTTAAGAGTTGCGGCACTTACGTATAAAACGTATTTAAATCATTTATATTCACCGGAAGAGCTTTTCTCTTCAATATCTTGTGTATTTAATTAATATTTTTGGTGAAATGCAATGTGATTAAGTAAAATATGGTGCATTATTCAAACAGCAAGAAGGTTGACATGCTAAAAGCATATTTGTTAAGCATTGATAATCAGTGATAGTGATAACGATAGTTTGTATTGTGATAAATCAGTTAGAGTGTAGTAAAAACGGATAATGACCAAACTCTGGATAACTGTGACAGTGAGTAGAGAATCTGGTTTATATTTTCAATTTACTGGTGAAGTCTAGGAATGGCAAAGGGGAGGAGGTCATTAATATTTTCATAAATAAACAATATTTCAATCGTTATTTGACATGTCTAAAAATTGTAATTAGTAACTGTTGAAGGCTATTTCAAGACATTAGTGCAACACTGACAACGCTGTGGAATACACATACACCATGACTTTTAAAAATATTAGTCGGATCAGCGGTCTTCAACAAGTTTTCGATTAAAAATTCACGAAATTTATTTAAAATGTGACTTTTTTATTAAAAGAAACTATTAATTATATTTGAGTCATTCGACAAAAACGGAGGTTCCTGAGCAGTAGTTAATGAAGTTCACCTCCATCCCCTAAAATTCAACAAATTAAAAAATATATATTAATGAATCTTTTAACAAGGGTCTATTAGAACATCAATTAACGAAAAAATACCCTCAAAATTAATGGAATTTAAAAAATATATATGAAACTTTCAATATCAAATAATCAACTTGGTGTATTATAAGTGATAATTTATATATAAAAAGCTCACATGCTACAGTGTAATTGTCACTTTGACACTGGGAAAAGTTACCTGCAACTTTTACAACGACAAATGTGCTAGTATTTTTTTCACTCATTCATTTTCAATCAATAATTGAGGTGTCCGTTGCCAAAATAAATAGTTTGACAATTTTGTCAATAATTTATTGAATTATTAAACAACGAAATTAGTCAATTTTCTACTTTTTGCATTGCGAAAGAATATAAATTTGAGCCAGATGTGCGAAAATGTGGCGGAACAGACTACAAAGAAGCGGTAGTTAAAACAATTTGGAATATCACCGCCAAGAATTCGATATTGTATTTAGGTAACCCTTTCAATGACGTACAGTTTAATTCATCACGAGCTGCACATAATGCTAAACGTAAAATCCTACAAGCACAACCCGAAAAAATCCAGAGCGTCAGCTCATAATAAATGTGAAATATTTGCAATGGCCAGATTATATGACGAAAATGAACCGGAAGGACTTCAAAAGAAATTATGTCACATTTTGGCGGTTGAGTTAGCTTGACGCGGAGAAGAAGAAACTTACTTATTTTTTATCTGAAATTTAAAATAATGGAGAAGAAACTGGACGTATCGAGTATAATACTCTATTTTCTAAAACGAGACAAGGCGGTGACAATAAATTAATGTGACAACAAACTGATAACGCCTAATATTTTAGAGGAAGATATTTGCCCAGTACACTTTTTTAAATTGTTGATGGAAAAACGAGCCTCTTTTATAATATTGGACGGAGTATTTCTTGCACCAAATCCCTTTTGGAAGAAGAAAAATCCTAAAGGTTGATATAAATATGTGCTGAGCACAACGCATTGGTATAGATCCAAACTTGTCAAAATTACAATTCACTCAAATCGAGAGGCTTAAAGGAGGTAGATTTAAATATTTGTATTTATTTAAAATTCACCTATATAGTAACAGATACGTATGATATTGTGAACCAAGTTTATACAAACCAGCCATATAAAATTCCACTGCCTATAATTTCACTAATGGTTAAATCATTCTTAGGATGTAAGATCAGATGATGGGTGCTTAATCGTTGTCAGTACTGTGGGGTGCGTCCTGTTATCCAAAATCAACGATTGAAATTGCTCAGATCATGAATTATTCAACTTCAATATAATTTACGTCTGCATAAGGTTGCTCATACAATCAGTCATTTGAATGGGATATTTATCATGATACACGTTATTACAATCTCTTCCTACACCATAGAATACGAAAAAATTAAAAAGTTTAAGATCTCAGTACCTAACAGTACAATACTAAGCGATGAAATATTATATGGATAGTTTGTAAAAGTATGTTCGATGATATCAAAAGTGTCTGTAACAATAAGTACAAAAATATGTAGCTCTGTTTCTCATTTGTGTTCCGTATTTTTAAATTGTTTTATCTGTCTAAAACGCAAGAATCATGTATACCCCATCCTGGAGAACGCAAACTGTAACTTCAAATTATCGATCTAAGAAGAAAAACTTACCTGGGCGGCAACGTGGCCTTGCTCCAACCTAGGAAGGTCCGTGTGACTCCAAGCGCTCGTCGACCACGGCATGACGTTCCTGAGGTCCTCGTTGAACTTGAAGTCCTTGAGTTTGTTGTGCAGGAACATCCTGATGTTCCAGGGCAGGTCGTTGTGACCGTCGATCAGAGGCACTTCTTGGAGCAGCCTAGTCGCGAACTCCAGTCGCTCTTCGAAGGAGGCACTTGAGCTAATCTTTAAGGCTATGGGGACACCGACCCCCGCGCACGCCGCCAGCAGGAGCACCGTCGCTATTATCCACCAGTGGCGCGCGGTCAGGTCTATTCCTCCTGAAATTAAAACGATTTAACAGCACGGCAACTGTTTACGGTTTCGAAGGATAATTATTGGTAAATAAACAACAATAATTCTAATGGCTGCAAAAAAAAATCGGTGTATTACTTTATAGATATACAATAAACTTATTAAGGAAAATAAGTCTGTGGGGCTGAATATTAAATCGTAGGTATTTGATGTGGTGATCAATAATGATAATTGGAGAACTTCATGGGGATTTGAGAGTTTGATGATTCCGTTATTTAACTTGTCTGCAATTTATTTTTGTATTTCCGCTTTATGTACAAGGTGAGGGAGACCTCGATATCTCAGTTTTATTATAAGAAAAGAAAAAACGATAGAATAAATTCTGAAAAGACGTTCTTAAATGGGATAGAGTAAGGTCCATTTTAAGCCAAGTTTGAGACCCTACACATTTTTACACATTTGAAAAGAGTTCATTTTTCTTATCAAAATTTGTAAAAAATTGCTATCTATCATTTTCAATTAAAAACAATTCTAAATACGCTTTGAGTATTAGTTATACAGTATGCGCCAAAAGTATGGAATAAATTCAATAAAAACGAAACAATTATTTTTTGGGAAAAATTCTCGAACAGGTCGAGTTTTAATTTAAAAAATATATATTTTAGCGTAAAATGCGATTTTCAAATGTCATTTGTTTTCGAGTAATGACGTCATCGATTTTTTTTTAAATGACAACACAATATATTTTTCTTGATTCTGATAGATCTTTTAATTCTCTATCAGACAGTACTAAAATTTGCCCTCTTACATAGAAAAGTTTTCGAGTAAATGACGATTGGGGATCAATAGTGATCCCCAACAGTTTTACATGCATATCATATAAATGATTACTAGAAAATATAATGGTTTGTGTTTTTTCTTTATTTAACTTAAGGTTATTAATAGTAAACCATGATTCGGCTTTAACTAGATCATTTTCGGTCAAGACAGTATCTCTATGTTTATGAGAACATATCAATGTCATATCATCTGCGAATAAGATAGACCCATCCGGACACATGTGATAGTATAAGTCATTAATATAAATAACAAATAATAATGGCCCCAGTACGGACCTCTGAGAAATTCCATGCCGAATAGATGCATAATTTTATAAATTGTTACCTTAGGAAACACATTGAATTCTATTCGTTAAGTACGAACTAATCAATTCTAAAGGAATGCCACGTATGTCATAAAAATAGAGTTTATTCAAGAGAACTATATACAGATACAGTCAAAGGCATTGCTTAAGTCCCACAACACAGCAGTTTGAAATCATTGACTACGCCATCAACAAGTTCAAGAATCGTACCATTACTCGATCTATTTTTTCGAAATTCACACTGATTTTCTGTAAAAGCACTGAATTTTTCAAAATTCATTTCAAGCCTATTTTTTATTAGAATTTCCAAAATGTTTATCAGTGTAACTGATACTGTGCTACATAAATCAAATTACTATTTCTAAAAAGAATTGTTCTAATTCCCTAAAACTTTTTGATAAATGACTCTAGTATTTGTTCTCTCAAAAAAAAAAAAAAACAGTTAAATAACCTTGTTCTAGATCCTTTTTGTGGCGTGTACAACTTTTATTTATAAACCTAGCTGCATTTTACAAGACGACTTTCCGCTTCCTGACCTCTCCGTTTGATTTTAGAAGCCACGGAGGGTCTGATGTCGAACATCGCTGCGGTTATCAAGTACCGGGTCAGAGGTCGCCCCGCGTTAAAGTTCGAGCGGAGGAGCAAAGTAGAGAATCATGTTTAATCACAGTTAGAACCGCAGCTGAAATCATGCGGTGATTCCTGCTGATTGTTGGAGTCAAGAACACGGCAGTTTATTGACTGCTGAAAATTTAGACTGAAGTTGGTTAATTGTTCAGCGGATTCGATGTTCGGTTCGTCGCAATTGGGATCTAATGCCTGATAATCGGCAACAAACCAAAATTGTTTCAATTTTCTTAAAACGTGTTTATGCTCATTTAGAGACAATTTTATTTTAGACGCAGTTGTTTCAAAAAGCATCATATCATGACAGATTAGTTAATTTTGTTTAAGAAAATGTTCAATATCAGAATTTTCTCAAAAAACATATTTCATTTAAAAACTTATATTTCATGTAAAAAGCATTAAATATGTTTGAGACAGTTAACAATGATCATGTACAATATATAAATTTTCTTTGTTAATTCTGTTCTGTTGCATTTACAAAATCGGTTAATTAGGTTTTTATTACACTGATAATAGCCCTAGATGTGTTATCAATTACTGAGTTTCCAAATCGTGTTTGAAAGTCCTATTTGACACGAGCTTGAAGTTTGATTTTAGTTCAAAATTTAAAATGTCTAGCACTAGCAAAGATAATTTTGAACCTATTGGAAATTTGTGGGACTGAAGTTAAAACACAGTTTTCTCTGATAGAAACAAATACTTCCATTTGTTCATTTAATTTCAGTAAATACTTATACAGGGTGATTCAGTTAATATGTCCAATAAAGCGACCGTCGATAAACATGTCCAAACATTTAAGGAAAAGCGTTGTTGGAAATGATCCTGTTGAATTGCATGCGGATTTTCAAAATCCCAAACATGAGTATTGTGAATGTTATACATCCCATTCCGTGTAAAAATAGCTTCACACACGTCAACTGTAAATCCGTGATTTTGAGCATTTTGTTGTTGCAACAACCATTCACAAAATCTAATTCATAAATGATAATCCCTTGGTATCAATGCTTGCATGTACATTGTACGTATACAGGGTGTTAAAAAAAGAGTGTAAAACATTTCAGGAGGTAATAGTATGAACCAAAATAAGCAAAAAGGTCTTAATAAACATGGGTCCGCAAAGTAACGGTTGCGGAGATATGGACCACTATTCGCTTTTCAAACATTTTTTTTTTATTAGGAATAAACCGACAAAGGAAGCATTTAACAAACAAAAAACAAAGTTACAGAAGATGTTCAAAGTGCCCTCCGTCCATTTCCAAGCAGGCACGACATCTGCGTCTCAACCATATTCGAACTCTTTCGAAAACATCCTCCTTGGTTTGGATTTCTTGACACTTTTGATTAATCCGTAGTTGCAGCTCTTCCAGGCTATTTACAGGAGTACCATACACTAATGTCTTCAAATATCCCAAAAAAAAAAGAAATCTAGAGGGTTCAGATCAGGCGATCTTGGAGGCCATAAAACAGGTCCGACCCTTCCTACCCATCTATGTGGAAAAGTTTGGTGTAAATGCTCTAACGGCTCAATATCTCCGCAACCGTTACTTTGCGGACCCATGTTTATTACGACTTTTCTGCTTATTTTAGTTCATATTATTACCTCCTGAAATATTTTACACTCTTTTTTTAACACCCTGTATAATTGAGCCTTGTGTATGATACTCCATACTGTTGATTGATGTTCTGCGTACAGACGAGAAACTGCTAAAGCAATTTAATTTACTTCGTCATAAATTAAAACGATATCCATCAATTGTAAGTTAGTACATACGTAAGTCATTTTTGACACTTATAAAACCTAATATAAACACTATCATACGTTCACACTACAATCGGATTTCAATCAGTGTCGGATGACAGACTACAGTAGCCCAGCTATGTAAAGTTTTTTCATGACTCATCTATTTCCAAATTTTTGGGTAAAAGTAATGTGTACTAACTACAACTTTACTAAATAAGACACTCACACATATTCACAAATATTTTCTTTTATTTTTTTATTTTATCGAATAACCCTTGAGCACTGATAAATGCGTCACAGTTTAATCATTTGATTTCTCAAGTATGTTGCTTCTAAGCCATAGTCAAGCAACATGCTTTCGAAACAGGCTATTAATAATAAATTCTTTAATACTTCAATGGTGAATTCTACGTATCAAATCAATACAAAACGTCTCTATAACCATGCGTCCAAAGACACTTCATTTTGAGACACAGGGTGTCAAAATTTGTAACATCTATTTGAATATTTCTTTAATATAGATTGTTGAAGTTTCGACTTAACTAATCATGAACAAATTTGTTGAGTTGGAGATACCTAAATTGTCAACCAGAGGCGGAGACCCCTAGTATTTCAATACCACTGAATGTTTTGAAAATTGGATTAAAAAAAATTAAATTTAGATAATACTTCTAAGAATCTTCCAATTTATCTGTAAAACAATTCATTTTTCAGTCACTTTCAGTTATTTTTAATTATTTAAGTTAAATAAGTCGAAAATAAAAAAAATTATAGAATTTTGTTGGCAAAATTTTAAATTTATAAATAAAAAATAAATTTTAAATAGATACAATGAAATGATACCTAATATTTTTATATTCTGAAGGACAGTAACGATCCTAAAATTGTATTAATATTATTTGTCCCTCATGTATGTTACAATAGTTTTACAATTGTAATATGAGAGAAAAACATAAAAATGTGTTTCATTTTGATTAAGAATAAATTTAAAAACTTGGTCGCCTTTCACAAAGGGAATAAGAACCAGTTTAAAATTACTGATTGATGTATTGGCTGGAGAAAAACAAATATCGAAAGGACAGCAGTGCACACGCTGATATGAATTTACAACACACGATGCTATAAATCTCATTGTCGACCTTCGACAATATATTTTCCAACTATCGAGATACATTGCTAAGGCTTCAGAATAAAAATAAGGGTTGGTGTAAAAATAATCCTCAGTTTCTAAGAGCAACAAATTTTTAACGAAAAGCAACACGTACACGAAAATAAATACAGATACTCAGTATGCAAAACGAAATTTGAGCTGTAGTTTAATACCCTGACCAATATTGAATTACACCTGAAAAATCTATAGTAAACAGCCATAGGTAGTCAGCTGTTCCACCAGTTTTCCAGCATGTTAACGATAGGTAAGCCCACCGACGAATAACTCTAGTCATGTGCCTTGTCACAACTGACAGAAGGACATGAATATGCTAGATGTAAGTGTCTATATCTAGTGGGAACTAATTACTCAATACTGGGATTTGATATAGCCACATGCAGAGAGCGACCCACTATACAGTGGGTAGATGTAGGTACTTACATCCCGCGTACATCTAAATATGTTTGTATATCTTTCTTTCGGGTTGTTGATCAATTATTGTGTATTATTTTAGTATAAAAAATGTGCTGTGGCATCTATTTACTTTTGTGGTTCTGTCACTGACTATAAACAACAAAAAATCATAGAAAAACTAGGAACGAGCTGACAATATATTTAGGGATTTTATTATTAAAAGTAGAAGTAAATGGTTCGTGTATTAGTTCACATTCATCTAATACATAACAATTTAGAAACTATTCATATGTATTAAAACTAAAGCAAATTACTGTTTAATTAAAATCTAATGACGGCATTAGTTCAAATGGCAGTGAATAAATTATACACTGAATGAAAAGAGACAGGGAGAAGATTCGGCAAGCACAGAATTCATGTTTTTCACAATATCGTTATGGGAAAGTTTGTATTCAAATAACATCAAATGAGTAATAAAGCTTTCTGCGTGATTATTATTTTAAAGAACAAAGGTATAATACATAGCAGCTCAGTGCCTTTTATTTGAGAGTCCCGCAAAGGGCTTTGAAAATTACCATAAAAAGTAACTTTGAAGTTGCGTTAAAAAGATGTTAAAAGTTTCGCGGCCGATATAATTGCAAATTACCGTCAACTGAATTTTTTAAGGGCTTGTAATACACACTTCACGTTTTCGGTACAAAATGATGTTTTTTAACGTTTTAGGTTTACTTAAGGCTAAAACCTTTGATGTGAGCAACTCAACACACAAAATATTCCACGGGACAAAAAAAATACGTCGGCGTACAGTCAGATTAAATATATAAAACAAATTTTTACTTAGAATGAAAATAATACTTAAATTATTATTATTACCACTAGGGATGGACCTGCGAGAGACCACTGGCGTGGGCAAGGCGTTGCTGCAATTCACGATCGATACAAAGCAAACAGCAACATTCCGTGTTCTTCACAGCTGTATGTGATTAAAAATAATTATTACCTTATCATTTTTTATCATTCATAAGTGGTAGTTATCTATATATCAATTTGGATAAAGTGCCTGAGGAATTCCTGCCTATCAAGAGAAGATTGTGATAGAAATTCCAGATACCAAATCTTTTACGATTACAGGGCTACCTTGGGTCAAGATGGTTAAAAATTGTATTGATTTGCGTAAATCTGTTGAAAACCAAAAATTTTTTTTTTTTGAAGTGGGATGCTACCTATAAAGGATTCATTCATAATTTTCGTGTCAGGTGCATGTCGAAGTGACAAACCGTATAAAATGAAATTGACTGTTGTTAATATTGTAGAAAATAAGGTTCACATGGAAACTCCAACATCAAAAACCTACCGTCAAGAGTATTTACAGTGAGTAATTAAAAATGGGTAAGGTTAATTAAAACATGCACTTCATTTAGACGTTCTAAATGAAAACTTCTTTTTATAATTAACATTTGGCTTCAATTCGATAAATCAATCTCCCAAAAAATTGCAGTGTTTCTAAAGCTTCCGCATTGTGAAACGTACAGGAGACACTGCTTCCGAAAAACGGCAGCCACACTATTGGTATAGCATATAGCATAGCGGTGGTGACATTCTCCAGTTGAAGAGATTAGGGGATGGAAATCTTCTACGTAGCTGAAGACCAGTCAAGCAAGACAAGTCGACAAGTCTACAGATTCACAAGTTAAAATTGCCAAAAACGCCTGGCAAAATGATAAACTAAAACGTTACAATTTCTACGCAGAATGTTCAGCATGGATTAACAATTTCTGTTGCCGCATATAACCAATCTAATGTTACAATTAATTTAGTAAAATAATTTGTAATACTTAATGCGAATAAAATTTGTTGTGAATGTTTTGATGTTTTGATGTTTCTTTCAAACTTACTGTAAGTTTGAAATATCTACATTACATATATGGTTGTAAATAAACACTATTTTATATCCTTATTTAAATTATTTATTATTATCTGAATTTATATACTGGAAGGGACTTTTAACCCTTAATATTATAAATATTAGGATGGGGACTACAGATACATCAGCAAAAGAATATCTGTATTTAAATATCTTTCGCGTGGGATTTTAATATAAACCAAGCATAAAATATTATATTAATATCACGTGACATTAATTTAGAGCCCCCGGATTTCATTTTATATTTCTGGAGCCTCGTACGCAATATACTTAGTTTGCATAGCCTTTCGCTTCGCTGTGGAATGAAGTCATGTGGAGATTACTTCTGTGTACAGTTATTTCATTTTATGTTTATGCAAGCGTCATCTGCATGCAGGCGAATGAAACAGTAAGGCTGTATTGATTAAACAATTACGAAAAATAAAATTTTAGGAACCTAAATAAAGTTTGTTTGCTCTGTAGTCCCAGGAATAAGATACCCATACAAATTTTCTAACATTAGACGGAACGATTGTGATTTCAGATGTAGTCGATGGATGCAATCAGGTTCGTACAGTTTTAGTAACATTCTTATTACAGTAATTAAAGCTTTGACTCTGAGGTAAACACGTTCATATTTTATTTTCCTAACTTATGTAGCAATAAATTTCATGTTCTAACAACTTTGCTGTTTGTGGGAAGACGACACTGGCCCTGTCTACAATTGTCCTACCATTTCTTGTATAACAGAAGTTTAGTTTAATTACATTAAAATTACTTGTTTACCGGCTACTGCTATGTTTAATGTTTTACATAACTTGTAGTAATAGTAGTTTGGAATATTATTTCATTCATTTATGGATAATGCTTATTTTAGGTCCACGCTGATGGTCAGTAAGTTGATAGTCAATGGTTCTGTTTTTCTATATATGAACCGATGATTAACTGTTGCAAAATGTATTGATAGTTATTTCCGATGAAAGCAAAGCAGCATTTATGTGAATGTAGGTCTAAGTCAAGATCCCTAAACCGAGGAGGTTGCCTACAAACTGCTGATTTCCTTCACTCCGCCCGCCCACAAACTCCGGAGTGACACCACTGGTATTTGTACCGAACATGTCAAATATTACTTGCTAATCAATTTTGGCTTTTATTTGTGTTTGAAAAGTACTTTTGTGCCTCTTGTTAATATTTTTGTGTTACTGGAATTATTTTAGTGTTTTGGAGTAATGATTGTTGTTCTAGTATTTGTTACCATTACGTTTTGGTTGTTTTTCAGTGCTTTTGAGGAAACATACTTTTATGTCAAATCTCATCATCCCAAATTCTGGGTATACAGTTATTATATTAGATTAATCATTTTAGCATGTTTTTGCCCTTATCTGATGTCTAAATCTTAATCTAGCAATTGCTCTGTGAAAACTGTATCATCAATTATTACTAACAGTACACAGACTCCAAAAAACCATAGCCAAAAACAATAGAAAAGATAGTAAGTGAACTTCCGCAGTCGAAATGCACAATGATGCAAGTAGGTATGGTCACCAGAAATTCCAGTTACCAATGTAACTTTAAATCATTTAATCAAACAAGATAAATGTAGACAAAAAATCTTACAGATCTACAATCGTATCTACAATTAACTGAGATTGCGTTGTACCACTAGTTATTATTTGCTTGTGACAGTTAATATACCTAATTTCATATGCATTTCTTTTACATATTGCTTAAGCAAATAAATAATTACTGTCAAGAAAATTGTGATTTTTCATTACCTCAAATTGATGCAACTACCTACCTCCTTTCTGATCTGATATAATTACAGATGACGTCTACAAAAGTTCTAATTATGAGACAAGTATTTATTTAAATACATTTCCAAAAGTCTTCAACCTTTATTTTCAAAACCAAGGATAATGTTGATGTATAAATGTGTTATGAGGAAGGAGGTCAAATACCATATGTCAGGTATACACACTTGTATGTATAGGTAATGCTAATTGTACTGCTGCATATGCATTCGATGAACTTGTAATTTTTAAAGTAAAAAATATATTTGTTCCTGTACCTACTCGTATATGGTGCTTCTCTAGTAAAACTAACTTGCCCATGCTGTGATGTTTTGTAGCAGTAGCGAAAACACTTGGCATACCTAACTACTTAATTACCTGTGGGCTACAGAATAAACTGTCTGTTTATTCTTTGTTATATGTTCTAGACTGTTATGTCGTAATAGTACTGTTTATCAACATATATCCATACAGAAATTTTTAAAACGAAATCAAAATTCAAATATAACTAACACCGAGTTGGATGGCGAAAGTCATCATTAAATACCTTCTACGTCATCCGGTCTCAAAAATACTGCAACGCTATTGGACGAAATTTTGTAGACAACCTCCTCTGTTTAGGGTTCTTGAGTCTAAGTGATGCGAATGTAATCAGGATGTAGATCATCAGGCGCCTGTGTGAAGCGGGACTAATACTAATCGTAGGAGTGCTGACGATCAGCGTGACTGACTGTTAACATCTGAAGAAGTCTGTTTCCTTAATTTTCTCTGGTAGAGATAGGTACCAAAGTAATTTAGTTTTCATCATTAAGTGTAGCTAACTTACGAAAAAATCATGGAATTGGTTTCCAGTTCAGAATTAATTAATGAAAATAGAGGTTGTTTTGGTGTTTTTATAATAGAATGACATCCATGTGATAGTGGTAGTAGTAATAGTTATATTCAGCAAGTCTATCATGTCGTTGAGGAGCAATGGTGGCGATGGTAATTTTATTTGGACACAGTGTATACGAAATTCCTTCTACCTCGATAATAAAATATAATTTATAATAAAAAATCTCAGGCGCATTGTTCCCAATAGCTTTCAGAATCCCACTGTGACCTTACTCGGTGAAACTGCTTTATTTTCTTCTGTAAGAATTTTAATATCTACTCAATAATTTTTAACTGTCAAAGGGCGGTTTTATTATTAAAAACACCGACACCATCCCAGGCATTCGCCTCTGATTTAGAGCCTAATTACAGTAAGTTTAACTTTTAATTATAAATTTCACCAATCTCCTTTTGAATTTTCTTTAATGACAGAACTGCAAAAATACCGCCCACAAGGTTCCTTAATAAAGGTGGATTTAATAAAATCAGAGATGCCGGGGCTTGCCAAAGGTTACGCGGAGGCATTTTTTATTAATTCTTGTCTATAATGGCTCACCAAAGACCGCTTGGGGTCGCAACGACTTTAATAACATAATCTTACTTTATAAAGGTATATAATATTTTATTCTGTGTCTTGTTCTGTAGAAGACGATTCAGTTTTAAATGAACAGATTCTAATTATCCAAAGGACTTTGAAAAATGGTTCCAGTTTGTAATGAGTTTATATCAAGAAACAGAATTTCTCAAACCTAGTGTCGTATACAGGGCGTCCAGAAACTAGTAGTCAAAAATGATAGGGCATACAGAGGGAGTCAAAATAATATCAGTACCTTCAAGTAAGAAGTTAAATATTCAATTTTAGGCATAGTTTCTAAATTGTTGCCTTGCAACCTTGAAATTTGGATGATAATTAGAGTTTATTGCCAGCACGGATTCTCACAGAGTGGTACGTTGGCCTTCACAGCTGACTGGCATTTCAAACTGCGCTTTTAGTTTTGTTGTTTACGGAACGCTATAATAGGCGGTGTCGCGTCGAAACTTTTCTTTTTTACGTCTGCTGTAAGTTGTATTAGCCATACGTATTGTATGTATGTATTGTATATTGTATGTATAACTATTTATAAATAGCAACATAATTTACATTGATTATTAGTTGAGGCGAGATGTGAAGTAACATGCCAAAGGAGAGAAAAAATGTCTAATACTGTGTGTGAACGAATTATAAATTTTTCTTTCAAAAATATAGTGACAAGACATTCGAAGAGATTTTTCTATGAACTTACAGACGCCTTTCTTACAAGCAATATGCCATTAAATATATTAAAGAACCCCAAGTTACGTACGTTTTTAGAAAAATATATGGACCGAAAAATCTCTTATGAAAGTACGTTACTAAGATATGTCAATAGGATTTACAACAATGTACTGACACAAATATGCGCAGACATTGCTGTCAATTTCGTGTATTTCATTACAGACGAAGCTAGCTATGCTTGTGAGTGTTCAGTAGCCAATTTCTTCATTAGTGCATTGAAAAGTGATGCTAATGACAGTACCTACTGGCTCCTAAGATTCTGAACAAAAAAGCCAATAACAAAATGTATGGTCCAATCAAGATTCTATAAGGTATATATTATTTTAAGCTGTGTGTTGTTCTGAGCAAGCTGTTGAAAACGATTCAGTTTTAAATGAACAGATTCTAATTATCCAAACGACTTTGAAAAATAGTTCCAGTTTATAATGAATTTATATCAAGAAACAGAATTTATTTCTCCAAATGAATCCAAACCTAGTGTCGTATACAGAGCGTCCAGAAATTAGTAGTCAAAAATAACAGGGCATACAAGGGAGTCAAAATAATGTTATTAGTCCAGCTGTCGTTAAATTGCCACGACAGTAAGTACTAGAAAAGAAACATAAAAGAATATCCGGCTTTGAGCTCTTATAGTATAACCCCCGATAATAATAACCCATTGCATGCTTCATTATACAGGGTAGTCCGTAGGTAATGGCCAAATACCAGATTTTTTACTTCAAATTATTATGATTTAAGTCAACGTGCCTTAACGTGTAGAGCACTCTTAATAACATTATCACATTTCACGCCAATATTAAAAATATTAGACAATGGATTGGCTGTTCCGGAAATGGTTGAAAGAGGCTGTTTCATTAAATATTTTCTATCCAGTAATCCAGTTTTTTCAATTTCTATCGTATCATTTCCGGGATGCCAACATATAATATAAAATGTTAAGCCTATAATGTGAAACCCTGAAGATCCAATAAAGTTCAACATTTATATAAAATATTGGACCTAATATTAAAGCCATAATTTGGCTAATATCGGAGCAATGTTTTGTCCTACTTATCATACTTGGGTACCTCATTGTGTATTTAAGATATGCTTAAATTTTTATAGAAAAATGTAAAATATTTTTTAAAACGACTAAATTGAGCTGATTCTCGACCACATTACATTACACACTAATCAAGTTATCTTATAGTTCCACAGTATACACTTTTGTACGACTATTTTTCCATTTTAAAGCAGTAAAATTCCTCATACGTATTTTATTGTCCAGGAGCATCTCTCCAAGTGTTATTAGTTCATTGTTAAAGCACCATATAATTTGACAATAAATCGACATCACCGATATTGCCCTGCCGTAAAATTTCGTATAACAGCGCGGTATTAAGGTGTTCAGGTACAAGAAAATTTTACGTCCTGCCGGAAATTCATCCACGTAGAGCCTTTAAATCCTCTCATAAACTGGCTAGTGAAATGTTTGAAGACCGTATTCCTTGCATTACCGTAACCGTCAAAATATGATCATTATTCACGAAGGGAGTTATTGTGCCCATCATTCTTTGGAGCCCATTAAAATAATCTGGAACGTATAATGTGGATTAGGGAAGGGAATTACATTTTGCAGCGCCGTATTTGTATGTGTTTACGTTAACAATGTCGGTATTACGGTAGCTGCAGTAGTATATTTAGTTGCTCGACTAAAGGGGATATACGTCTTCTTAATCTTCTCATCAATCCTTGTGAATGATAACAATTATAATTGCTCAATTTAGCTGCAATTTTGTCGACGACGGATTCTAGAAAACAGTTCATCCGAAATGAGACCCATTCTGCTAACTATTGCAATAATTTCACTTTAAATTGAGAGTACTTTATATTTAAACCTTTAACTAAGTTAATGCATTTAATGACAAAAATAGAAATAATCTCTCATAGAAAAATTGATTTAGATTATGATGAATAAAGCCCGTACTTCGTTTGGAGATGACGTCATTGTCATCATATTTATTGAATATCCTGAAGCTGTCACAGTTGTTTCAAAACGGCGAATAACTGATGGTATCCGCGAATAACAGGGTTTTAAAAAAGAGTGTAAAATATTTCAAGAGGTAATAGTATGAACCAAAAATGGACCACTATTCGTTTTTCAAATATTTTATTTTATTATGAATAAACCGACAAAGGAAGCTTTTAACAAACAAAAAACAAAGTTGCAGAAGATGTTCAAAGTGCCCTCCGTCCATTTCCAAGCAGGCACGACATCTTCATCTCAACTATATTCGAACTCTTTCGAAAACACCCTCCTTGGTTTGGATTTCTTGACACTTTTGATTAATCCGTAGCTGCAGCTCTTCCAGGCTATTTACAGAAGTACCATACACTAATGTCTTCAAATATCTCCAAACAAAGAAATCTAGAGGGTTCAGGCGATCTTGGAGGCCATAAAACTGGTCCGGCCCTTCCTACCCATCTATGTGGAAAAGTTTCCATGGCTCTCTAATAGTCATGGATAAATGAGCTGGAGCACAATCATGCTGGAACCACATTTGTTGCCTCTGATTCAAAGGAATGTCTTCCAAAAACTCATACAGTGTGTTCTGCAGAAAGTTGAGGTAAGCAGCGCCTGTTAATCGGTTTGGTAAATGTTTAATAAAAAACGTGCCTGATGTCCAAATTCTATTAGAGCATGAGGATTTTTGTCGGCTCAAATATGGGTATTGTGAAAATTAAACACTACAAACGTGCTTGATGATCATTTATTGGATTTAAGGCCTGTACTCGTTGCACATGGTATGAATAAAGCAGTTGCTCGTGAAGGATTCTCCAAACAAGAGGACTACTAATTCCTATCTCGGCTGATATTCTCCGCACACTCGTACCTGGATTCTGCTCTACCAGTGCTAGAATTTCTTCTTCTGCTCTAGGAGTGGATACCGACCTTGGTCTTCCGGATAAATGGCACTGTTTGCTCAAGGAACCGGTATCAAGCAATCTTTGGTGAATTCTTCCAAACATGCGTTGTGAAGGAATCTGGTCATTTGGATAAGCGTCAACATAAAGACGTCGCGCTTCGGTGGCGTTTCCATTAGCACGGCCATACATGAAATGCATGTCACTTAATTCTGCTTTAGAGTAACCAGCCATAGCGAAAGAAAGCTTGTCACTGAGAACAACTGTCAAATACGTACTGTTTATATAACTAAACATTAACCAACTATTATAAGAAAATACACAACGTTTTTGCAAAATAAAAAAAGGGCTAAAAACGTAAAACATTTCATATCTCCGCAACCGTTACTTTGCGGACCCATGTTTATTGAGACTTTTCTGCTTATTTTGGTTCATACTATTACCTCCTTAAATATTTTACACTCTTTTTTTAACACCCTGTACAATAGAAGTAGTATCACTTGAGTCAAGTCGCTGTAGAATAATTTTAATGTCGTCAAAATGAACTTATAGTCATATGATGTTGCGTACGGTACCATTGCAACTGTTTTGTTTCACTATTAGTAATCTGCTGTAAGTCTAAACATGTCTAAATAAAAACAACGCTCCTGGGTCTCACTTCTCGAACGTAGCGAAATACAGACACAGACAGACACAGACACTGACACTGGCACTGACACCGACACTGACTCTTCATTTTCTACCGATGTCATATAAACCACAAACTTAAAATGAATCCGTAAAAAATAATCTAATGGATTTAAATTTGGAGAACTTGGTGGCCAATTTACAGGAGCGTCACCTCTACCTATCTATTTATTTTGGGTACTATTCATTTAAGTGGTTACGAACAGGTAATTCCCAGTGGGAATTCATTCCTGAGTATATTACTTTTTATGTGTATATTTACAATTCTTGAAGCTTTATATTTATTTCGCAAAAACCATGTTAAATAATTCCCCAATTTTATATGGCAAATAACTACAATGAGAATGGTCAAGAATACAGATTTGTATTTTCTCATGGAATTTACGTTACTTTCTGGAGGAATTCACACACTAAACTGGAAAATCGAGCCCCTGCTGGCAAATAAATAGGATATTTCCGCCGATTAGCTGGCGTGCATAAGAATAAATTTGTTTTAATATAAAGCATATGTAAATATTAAAATATTAAGGTCCTCACCAAGTCCGAACTTGAGATCTGCAAAACAATTGCGGGCTTCAATGATAATTTATTCTGGAAAATCATTTGTGAGGCCTTACATTACGTGAGGTATACTCTAATTTGTTACAAATAAGGATTCACTACTTTCAACTGAATAAATTTAAAAAATTTGTCTTACTTTAGCAAAGCAACTCACTCACAAGGAACATGTCGATAGTTCAGTAAAATATAATTTTAACTGAGACGTCAAATAGAAGCAAGATTTTTTTTGTTGTGGTAGCAAACACATTTCAGCAAAACGAATACTTGTAATAACATATTTTTTTAGCCCTTGCAAATATTTTGCTAATAGTAGATAAAATATCCTGATCATACACCTCACTTGCATGAGTTCTGTCAGTATGTTATTTTAACAAAACATTCTCCTATGCCAGCTGAAAAATTAAATACGATAAGTAAGTAGATATATTTTAAGTGAGGTCATAGTAATGCTAAGGTAGGTAGGCAAATCTATTGACATGACCAAAATGGATACTTATTTGAGTAACAAATTCATTATTTGTAGATAATAATAATAATAATAATAATATCTCTACCCCTCATTCAGATCAAGAGGATTAGCCCAGAAGTTAAAGACTTGTGCGGGAGAGAGGGCGGCATATTATTATCAACCAGGCTGCATTTGCGCCCAGGAACGACTTAAGTTGGTAGGCCCGAACTACCATTAAGTGCAGGAATGAGGGAAACCTGGAAAACCTCATTAATTAAGGGGGTAGTCAAACATCAACCGGTATCAATCTCTCACATTGACCCAAGCCAACATTCTTCCACCCTACCGTACCCGCAGAGGGGGTGCCGATCCTCTCCTCGAATATAGCTTATATACAGTCTACCGGCTGCGGGGGTCGAATCCACAGCGATCTAGTCACTTCGATTCAAGTACTGACGCCTTAAACCGCGCGACCACTGACCGTTTCAATATATTCGATCCGATATATAGATTATTTGTAGTTACATACAGTTGACTTATTGCGAGTAATATAAAGTCGTTTAACTATCAGCAGATAAATTATTTCTATTACCTGAGTAAAAAGTTCACTCACAGTTAATGAGTTGACTTAGAAGAACAACATATCGAACTAACTGAAAAAAAAATAAGATATGTGTTTGTTGTAGATAACTTGAGGAACAACAAAAATTTCTAGCAAAATTTTCCACTTACTGCAAGTAAGCTCTGTTTAGAAAGCGACTTACTTGGAGTTTATTTAATGCAGATATTTTGCTACGGTTACTGGATTTTTACTAACTATAGTAAAAAAAGTTTTCCATATGGTTGCTAAAATATATTTGAAAAATTAAAGTACAGTAGTCTTTTCGTTGTTCAATTTTATAAATAGAAAAGGTTACTCTAAATTTATCGAAATTCTACCGAATATATTTTATTTTATAATACTTACGTACAATCGTTTGCAATAATAATGACACTTATTAAAATGCATTTTGTGATTTCTTTTGAACTGCTGACGTATTCGTAATGAAATCTACTTTAAGTTTTTAACATTAATTATTAGTTGTTTTATTCACAAATAGAGATTTAATGAACTGAGAACTGTTTTGAGAGCCACTACTATTACAAAAGCATGTACTTTATAAAGTGAATGAGGGAATAATTAGTGCCATTTCCTAAAATGAAAATTTTAAATTTTTAAATATTGTTTCAGAAAAAACAAACAAAGGTTAAATCAAATTGAAACGTAACACAAGGAATTCGACACTGATCGTTTCTTATGTGATAGGCACTTGTTGCTTGGTTCTGCAGTGATTTATGTGCCAATAAAAAGCATATTAGAAACAAGGCGATACAAAACACATTTGTCGTATTTTAAATCGGGAAATCGGAGACAGCTTTTCCATATGAATGTAAGAAACAAAACACGACTGTTGTCAAGATATGATATATCCTTACAGTTCCAGCGGCTATTATTATAATCCTACTAAAACATTCATCAAAAGTGTATAATAATTGTAAACTAGTACTTTTTCATTGTTATGCTATCGTGATCAACACAATTCTTACTTTAATTTCACAAGCTTATCGTCATCTTGAAATAAACGCATTCTCTAACAACCACGCAATTGAAAATGTTGCGATAAAGCCAAGAAAATATCCAGACCGAATTGTTCTGGTTGCAGTTTTATTTTTAAACGAAATAGAATTAAAGGCTAAAAGAACTTTTCTAATTTTAAATCCAAATAGAATTTAAAACGTAGCTTTATTCGACTTTTTCAATTTTTAAACACAAAGTAACTACACGGATTTCAACTTTGCTATTAAAGAATAAAAAATTCAACAAATTAAATGCAGTATTTAAATTGTAAAGTTGTATGTCCAATAATGCTTTAATGGATTATTGAGTGCATTTTTTTTTGTTGAGTTGATTCAAGTTTTATAAACCTGTAAATTCTGTTAATGGAATACTATAAAAATCGCCATTAAGGCTTTTGGGCCGCAAATCATCCATAGAATGGGCCTCTTAGTTTATAAAAAAAATACATCCTGTATTCATATATCATAATTATACAGTGTTAACTGCACTGTTGCCACTATTGGTCGTTGTTAGCATTGCCATCTAAACTATATATTAAGAAGTAACAGAATTGTTAATTGCCATTTCATATACACTTAAGTTATAAGCAATATCGCCCTAAAGAGTTTCAAAAGGAAAATCACAATAGCGGTGCAAGGATCAAGTAGTCGTTGGAAAGTAATTGAATGTTCGTTGTTTAAACTGTAAAACTGTCATTAAGAATAAATAAAAGAATTAAACGCTATAATTCTTTAATACAGTTAAAACGAAAAATGACGATAACAATAACTAAGCTTAAAAATGACGCAAACGCCCTCATACTATATATATATATATGTTACAGTCTATTCTCTATATGACTTTCTCTTATTTCAAGATAAATATCTAATCTTCGATTGACTTCTTTGTGGGCTGCGTTTATTAAAATTTCGCTGTTTAACTCATTATAAGCATTTGTGATTTTTTCTTTCAAATGATTAATGTCTTGCGAAGGTGTTTTTTAACCCTTATTTTTTTAACCCACCCCCTAAAAAATCGAGGGGTGTTAGATCTGGAGACTTTCCGGGCCACTGAATAAGTCCATTAATCTCATTCTATTTTTATGGGAAAGTATTATCTAAATATTGCTGCATATTGTGGCCTTGTGGGGTGGAGATTCGTCGTGCTGAAACCATAGGATTCTCCTTGCTGCAAAGGTACATTCTCCAGAAGTGCATAATCTTCTTGTAGAAAATTTAGGTAAGTCACGCAGTTCAATGTATGTTCATAAAAATAAGACCCAATTAAATGCCTGTCGATGATGCCGCGCCATACATTTACTCCAAAATGGCCTTGATTTTGGACTTGATTTACAATGTGGGGATTTTCAATGGACCAGCAGTGTTCGTTGCGACCATTTGGCAAACCATTGCTGACAAATTCACCGAGACACTCAGGCAAATATTCCAAATTGTAAATTTTGTAGTTCTGATACCCATTGGTCTTTAAAATTCTTTGAACAGTTGATTTATCCAAATTCAATTCCCGGATAGCCTGTCGTAAAGAATTTCCTGGATTTTGTTCGAAATCAGTAACAGTCTAGTTGTATTAACATTGCTTTTTACCCTTCTGTCAATTATTTGATTCTTCCGAACAGAAAATGCATCTTCATTTTGTTGCAAGGCCCCTCCAATCTAGTAAAGGTTCTATGATCAGGATCAGGTTTATTAGAAAAAAGAGAACTTCTTAATAGGAAAAAATAGAGCTTCCCATCTCATTTAACACCACGTGTCCCAGATTTTATTTAAATGTTTTGTTTCTTCACAGAAGGCCTATACTATCGAGTACACCCTGTACTTTATTGATGTCATGATTTTGTAATATCTTCAACATAACATAACTAATATAATATATAGACATTAGTATGTATAAAAATATAGTCTTACAAAAATTTTTTCCCGATTTCCAAACTTCTTCAGCTTGGACCATCCAACGTAGCAAATTATTTTAATCCGAATAACAACTCTTTGGGAAGAATTCATTAATCTTGTTTTTTAAGGAATGACAGCAACTGAGCGGACCTATTCAAATTCAAGAAGGTTTATTCGATAAGATTTAATATTAATCTTTTTGAGTGGCATTCTCTCGGCACCGGGAACAGGGTAAAAGGAGACCACTTAGTGATTCACAAAATTCATTACAGCATAATATTCAAATTCATTCAAATTATTTTACCACTGTATTGATTTAGTCGTATTTACAAAACGTTGTTGTTATACAACAAGGAACAATTTAATGGCTGTTTGATACAGCATGTTTCAGAAGTAACGCACAAATGCATTTCGGTTTTTTGCAATATAAATTCATTCTGTTAGAGAAATACCAGTCAATTATCATAATTTGCTTTAATATACAGGGTGATTCAGGACTTATCTAAAGAAATTTGGAAGTAGATGTGTCATGGAAAATGGAGTCGATATTGTAAAGAAAAATTGTAAAATTCATATAGCTTCTGAATAAAAAATTATTGAAGTTGTAGCATTCTGAATATTGAAACCCGATTACTTTTTGTAGGTATACAGACTGTCTCGCTTAAAAGTGGAACAAGCCTGTAACATGCCTACCGTGCGACCGATTTCAATAAACTTTTTAATGTTGGAAACATCTTCAAAAAGACTATCTTGGACATACCTGGTGTTCTCTAAAATTCTAAACCGTGGCCGACTACGATAAATTTATGAGGCTTAAAATCGGAAAATCATATTAGGGATTATTTTATTCCAAAAATTCCCACGAATTCTTGATCAGAACCCCAGAAAACCCTACCAACCAAATTTTCGTTGCTACTTATATAGGGGGCTCAGGATAACTTGGGTGTCTCGTTTAAAAGTGGAACAAGCCTGTAACATAATAATAATAGTAATAATAATAATAAATGGACTTTATTCTGAAATAATAGAACAAATTTATATAATTAAAAGTATATAACAATACCAAAAGGGCGAAGTCTAGCATAAGCTATTCATACTCAACCCTATATGGTAAGGTAATGTGGATATAATCCAACAGAACGAAATTAATAGATACAAATCATAATTATAATCGGTATATAAAACAATGTAATAAATAGAATATACAAAAATAGTACAATGTAAAGGTATACGGCAGGCTCATCAAAAGTTACTATTACAATAACGAAGTATCTGCTTACTAAATATAATGACCTATATTTACGACATTAAAATTGTGAGTATATCATTATAAATAAATCATTGATTTAGTTGTTTACTAAATAAAAATAATCTATACTTATATTTAAATTTGTTAATATTATAAACTCTAAACTGATCAGGTAAAGAATTATATAAACTAATAGCGTTATATATAAAAGATCTTTGAAACAAGGTAGTCTTATGAAGGGGTATAGTACACTTATTCTTAAAACGAATATCGCGCGTATGAATATTGCCTCTAGTAATGAATTTAAGTTTGATTAAAGAGGAAGTATTGTTACTTATAACGAGACCATGTACACAATTTCCAAGATGATGTAGTCTGCGATTTTCCATAGTCAACCAATGAGTTTCATTAATTTTATGCGATATATGATCAAACTTTTTTAAACTGTAGATTAGCCGACAACATGAATTTTGAACTTTTTGAATTCTATATTTGTTAACAGAAGTAAGACAGGGTCCATAAATAAAATCTTGACAGTTGAAATGAGACAAAACTAAAGATTCACAGAGTGTTTTCTTTAGTGATATATTTAAAATATTACGATTGGAGTATAATAATTTTAATGACGAGTAAGCATTTTGAAGCAAATATTTAATGTGCTGGTCAAATCTCAAATTTGTGTCAATTATAAGACCTAAATTTCTAGCTGTATTTGTATAAACTAAGGGTGTATCATCGATCTTAATAAATAAATTATCTGTTACAAGTTTAGTCCTTTCTTTACTGCCAAAACACATAACTTTACATTTATTGGCATTTAGTTTTAAATTATGTTTTTCAGATATATTTTTAATATTTGTCAATTCTGAATTCAAAAGTTCAGCAGCACGAACCATGTTTTTGATGTCGAAATGCATGTAAATTTGCGTGTCATCTGCATAGGCTTGAACAGCACAATTATTAGAAAGTTTAAAATGTCAGTGGTATAGATTATAAAAAATAGTGGTCCCAAAATGGATCCTTGAGGCACCCCGTTAAGAATATTTAACTTTGAGGAGACCTGATCACCAACCGGAATGATTTGAGAACGGCCAGATAAATAAGATTGTACTAGAGTAAGAGATTCATATGTAAAGCCATAATACTTTAGTTTAGAAATCAGTAAATTGTGATTAATGGTGTCAAAAGCCTTGGAGAAGTCTAATAACACCAAAACACTAACTAGTCCTTTGTCATAGGCTTCGATGACATCATTAATCACTGTAATTAACGCAGTTGAAGTACTAAATCCTTTACGAAAACCACATTGAAAATCGGAGTGAATGTCATTCATATTGACAAAATTATAAATTTGCCTATACAAAATTCTTTCAAAAATCTTTGACAGAGCAGGTAAAATACTAATTATTCTTAAGTCAGAAAAAGTGGAAGGGCTGTTATTTTTAGGCAAGGGTTTACCTATCGCAACTTTCCAGTTCTGTGGAAAGTAATTCTGTTCTATACAACAGTTTATTATGTTGACAATATAAGGGCAAATAAAAGGGCAACAGTATTTTAGCATTAAAGCTGATATATTATCACAATCATAAGCATTACTTTTTATATCAAGTAATATGTCTGTAACATCATCAATTGTACATAAGCCGAACGAAAATGATAACTGAGCATTATAAAAATTATTATTATAATAATCAATTAAATCATCACAATTATTAGAATTGCATTGAAGAAATGGAGAAAAATAATTGTTTATTTTATTAGGATTTGAGAGCTTCAAAGGTATATCAAATTTTTTTTTGCAACTGCGCACATTTAAATCAGAAAGTGTGCGCCATATTTTACGCGAATTATTTTCGAAACTTATTGAATTTAAAAACGCCCTTTTTTCTGATCTTACAGCTGATACAGTATAATTTCTCAAATTTTTATAATTAAGCCAATCTGTTTCTAATTTTGTCCGCTTATACTTTTGCAATGCTTTGTCTCTTTCTTTCATTATAATTTTTAAATTTGGCGTTAACCAAGGGGCCCTTGGCTTAGTGACTTTCACCGTTTTTATAGGCGCATGTAGATCAAACAATGCAATTATAAAATTATTCCAAGGAAGATTATATAAATCATCCATAAATATATTTTTATCAAAAGCATCGAAACATCGAAAAGTAACTTTTTTTGGACTAATTTTAAAAGTTTTCAGTTTTATATCTACAAAAACAAGCCTGTGATCAGAAATCCCCTCAGTTGGCTTTGTGCCACAACTATTAACAATATCATTGTTATTAATGAAGATAGGATCTAATAGAGTACTAGAGAATTGGGTAATCCGTGTTGGTTCATTTAAGAATTGGCAAAAATTATAAGATTCAAAACATTCAAGGATTGGATTTGGCATATTAAAAAAATTAAAATTAAGATCACCCAAGCAAACAATAACATCAAAAACCGGTGAAAGAAAAGTTATCTAAATCTGTAATAAGTGCAGTATTGTTAAAATTAGAAGGTCTATAAAAGGTACCAATCGCAACTGATAAATTACTTAACTTTATCTTTATAAAAAGATGCTCCAAATTTTCACTGACTCCAAAATCAAAAAATATTTGTTCAAAATCATACATCACCTTTATGTAAGCCCTAACACCTCCTCCTCTAGTGTACCGATCTTTTCGAATGAGGTGATAACTTGGTAATGCAACAATATTCGAATCATGTTCATTTGACAACCAAGTTTCAGTAAGCATAACTATATCAAAATCATTCTCAAGCACTAAATTTCTAAATTCATTGAAACCTGTAAATATAGATTGTAAATTAATATGAGCAATTCGCATATTACTAAGCAAGCAAATTTGTTACTTTCATAATGAGTATTGATTATGTTATATTAAAACAAAAACCTAAAAAACTATATGAAATAAAATGAACGAAAAAAAAATGGTTACAAAGTATTATAATAGGGTATTTAATATAAGTGTTAAATATATGAATGAAGTAGTATGTAATAAACCTGCCTTATCTAACAAACGAAAGAAAGTATCAAAAGAAAATTAGAAATATATGAATTGAATTAAATAATACATTTTGAGCTAAGTACAGTATAGACTCGCAATATAAGTTTTAACAAAAAAGAAACAGAAAAAAAAACAGAAAAGAATATTTATATAAATGCATGAACTCATACCAATGAGATACACAGAAATTGAGTAAGAAGTTACAAATTATCTAAATCTTCAAGGCTCCTAATTCTGGTTTTTCCATTTTCCCCGCATACAAATATGTTGCCATCTACTGACCAGGCTTTCTTCTTGCCAAATCTCTTCTTGGCTTCGTTTAGCAGGATAACATTATGTATAGTTAAATCATCAGAGATAAAAATCTTGCTATTCTTCAGTTTATATCTGTTCCTTACAATTTGTTGTCTGTGTGCATAATTATTGAATACAACAGTTATGGAACTAGCTGCTTTGAGGTTTTTGCCATGTTTGCTCTTATTTCTATAACAGCTGAAATCCGTATCAGTTAAATTAACATTTAGTATTTGATTAAACAGCTCGACAATTTGCAATTTGAGGTTTACATTTCCATTTTCTTCCACTCCTACAATACGCAAATTGTTTCTTTTAATATGTTGCTTGAAAATATTAACTTCTTCCTTAAGCTTTTTGTTTTCCATATCGATAGTATTCAGCTTATCTTGGAAGGTTTTTAGAGTGTTGTCTATCTGTTCTTTAATTTCCTTTACAACCAAATCAGCTATCTTGGCTATCAGCAAATGGTTTTCGCTGATACATTTTTCTATTGTGTCAACAATTGCTTTATTTAAACTATCGCTTGCCTCTTTTTTCGGCGCCATGTATTAAATTGTATGTAATTTCAATTACACAAAGAGACGATACCTCAGAACTACTTATTTTCACAAATACACACTTAAGAATTTAATTATTGTGCAAAGCTATACAAGTACGACTGTGCTCATCGAGACATACCGATCGAATCTCCCATGCCTACCATTCGACCGATTTCAATAAACTTTTTTTGTTGGAAACACCTTCAAATGTCTATCTTCGACATTTTTGGTATTCTCTAAAATTCGAAACCGTGGCCGACTACGATACACTTTATGTGGCTTAAAATTGGAAAATCATATTAGGGATTTTTTTATTCGAAAAATTCCCACGAATTCCTCCCTCTGCTCTGAACAATGTCATATTTTTACAACCCAAATGTGAACTGAGAAAATGTCCCAAAGTGTTTCGATATCATTACTAATCAATCTTTTGTTTTTTTGTAAGTTTTCATTTAAGGTCCAGACAATGATTGAGCTATTTCAGGGATTATTGCTACGCCACATAGATTTTTTGACACGTGTTTACACTAGTGACGCTAATAGGTATTTGAATGCCGAGTGTATCGAGCATGAATCGTTTATGTACCAGGTGCAATATCTGGCAACAACCTATACTGACCATACAGTATGCGCCAAAAGTATGGAATAAATTCAATAAAAACGAAACAATTATTTTTTGGGAAAAATCCTCGAACAGGTCGATTTTTAATTTAAAAAATACATATTTTAGCGAAAAATGCGATTTTCAAATGTCATTTGTTTTCGAGTAATGACGTCATCAATTTTTTTTAAATGACAACACCATATTTTTTTCCTTGATTCTGAAAGATCGTTTAATTCTCTATCAGACAGTACTAAAATTTTGCTCTCTTACATAGGAAAGTTTTCGAGTAAATGACGATTGAATGTTAGAAAACGTATTTCATCCATAAAAAAGTAACAATTCTGAGGTATGTAAAATAAAATACAATTGATTAAATTTTATACTTAAATTAAATGTTCGAATTGCCATCCACCAACTTCTTGACAATGCGCAAGTTTGTGAAGAAACTCTTCTTGCACATTATGAATAATTTCTGGGGTAACTCTGCGTATTTCGTCCCGAATGCGATTTTGAAGTTCTTCTAAATTACGTGGTTTATTAATGTACACTTTTGACTTCAAGTATCCCCACAAAAAATAGTCTGGCGATCTTGCAGGCCATTCTACCGGCCCGCGTCTGCCGATCCACCTCCCAGGAAAACAGTTGTCCAAAAAATCTCGTACAGGGCGCGCATAGTGCGGAGGTACACCGTCTTGCTGAAGCCATATGGTATCGTCAGGAATGTCAAGGTCATTATCGTTAGGAAAAATTATTGCAAGGGCTGGAACAAGGTCATTTTCTAGAAATTCTAAATATCTTTGTCCTGTAAGGGTTCCTTCAAAGAAGAAAGGCCCTACTATTCTGTCGTCAACTATTCCAGCCCACACATTTAATTTCTGAGGGTGTTGGGTAATTTCTATTTCCTTGGCATAAATCCATTAGAATTTCGCAAAAGTGTAAGCGGCGATCGGAATCATCTTCATTGAGTTCCTGCACAAGTTGAATTTTGTAGGGATGATATTTTTTCTTCCTCAAGATTTGAGGATTATCCACCATACTTATCAAAATGTTCTGTTTCTGATTTTCATTAATGCTTGGACGTCCAGGTTTTGGAATATTTACAACATTGCCAGTTTCTCTAAATTTGGACTCTACCTTACTGACTGTTGATTGGCTGATAGGGCGATCTGAATATTTTTCATTAAATAAATCGCAAACTTCCTGCTGAGTTCTAGTCATATTCCCGCATCCGATAAGAATTAAAATTTCAATTCTTTGAGTAACAGTTAAATGTGCCATAATACTTTAAATTGAATAATAATTTCTATGTCGCTTACAATACTTATTAGAAAGTAAGTGTGACAATGACACTTTGTAAAGATTTTCACCTACGTGATCCATAAAAGAACTATGGAATTAAAAAAACTAAACTTGATAACGTTTTTGCTTTATTTTAATTGATTTACGTTTTCTAACATTCAGTCGTCATTTACTCGAAAACTTTCCTATGTAAGAGGGCAAAATTTTAGTACTGTCTGATAGAGAATTAAATGATCTTTCAGAATCAAGGAAAAAAATATGCTGTTGCCATTTAAAAAAAAATCGATGACGTCATTACTCGAAAACAAATGACATTTGAAAATCGCATTTTACGCTAAAATATGTATTTTTTAAATTAAAAATCGACCTGTTTGAGGATTTTTCCCAAAAAATAATTGTTTCGTTTTTATTGAATTTATTCCATACTTTTGGCGCATACTGTATATAGAAGCATGACATATGCCATTTATTAAAACAACACAGTATTAATCCAGATGTAGTAACATCTCGAGGAAGATGAAAACAGTCTTTCCCAAGACCAGCTGCAAAAGCCAAAGCTCTGGTGTATACAGTATCTTGTATGAAAACAAGTTAAACACAAAATCAAAATCTGCGACGCAAATTCCCATTCATAAGTCATATCGATATTCATGCGTACAAAAAGTGAAAGTACAAAAACAAATTGCGTAAATATTAAACGACGGAATCATTAGACCTTCATAATCCCCCATGAAACTGTCCAACCCAGTAAAATAGAAATAGTCTCAACCGAGACGAGAGTTTACGTGCAGTTTGGAAACGATTCTTCCGTAAAAATCAAGAACTGTAACGTTATATGAAAGTGACTTCGAAGCATGTACCAGAGCCTCATGGATCAATACACACATAAAACTGTAAATACTCATCAAAGGACTTAATTTCTAGTTTCAGAATTAGTAACTCTATAAAAAAACGAAACCTCTTATGAAAAATTAATTTTAAAATTTTTCCAAATCTAAAAATACACTTAATCGATGATTTCAGTACCCTCTCCGTTTTATTATCTGCTTTGTCATTAGCGTGAACCTTAAACTTTCTGAACGAGAGAATTGTTTATATATTTCACGATACCCGGTAAGTACCACTTAAATATTCAACGCCGAATTTATTAAAAGCAGAAACAAACACAAACTCAAATCAGTTTTAATTAAATTCGAATTTAAATATTCATCGATGGCAATTATCGTCGCCGGTTAGATCCTGGATTAGCGGAATCCGCGGTTATCATCTACCGAAATAATTACTGTAACAATACAGTGCCCGAATGAAACCGGCAGCCGATAAAATCGAGATTAACGTCTTACAGTGCGGATGAAATATGATGGTCGGGATGCTGTGTAATCATGGATGATTATGTCCTAAATAATTAGGGGTATAATGAACATTCGTCGAGACCAGAAGGCGTACATAATACGCCGACAATGTAGTAAAATTAACAAGAAACTGCATGGCAATTGTGCTCTCGATTTACATACTGGAAACGCCGGCTCATAGGCGCGCCTAGGGATTCCGGAGTATTCCGGTGAGGAGTCGCCAGGATGACAGGATGCATAATAATGTGCGAATTGGAATATGTATAGCTTTTCATTCAATTTCTTCCCTATATCAAAAATTTCTAGAGGAATGGCAGCCTTCTATCAGTATTTGCTATACAGAAAAGGAAATGTTTATAAAAATTTACGGAATTCAAATTCTGACATTGAAAATGAATGTAATTATCACTTTTAATTGCACAAGAGGTTTGTATTTTACCGGGTAAATTTGGGTTGTTTAATGATAAACTATTGCCTAGCAACTAGACGAGACAAACTGTCAGCTGTTAGTACAGATTTTCGAGTAAAATTGCTAAAGGGCAGTTTAGAATTTAAACAACCCAAATTTACCCTGCTTTAATACAAACCTCGAGTGTAATTCGGCAGGATAATTTGATTAATAATAGATTTAGTAAACATATCAATGCAAACTTTATTTATGAAAAACTAAAAATAAATACATTTTTATTTGAGGTTACAATTATTAAACACGCAGTTATTGAAATTCATACGAGGAATACTAATGTCGAAACGGGTGCCACAACTAAACGTTTCTGTAGTAGATATTGCAGTTTATTCTTTTCTCAAACGAATCGATTGAATAATGCTCGAATGATACTGTTTGTCAATTTGTAAGTATGGTTTTATTTATGATGAATTACTGTGTTCTGTTATTGTTATTTTTTATTAGAGCTTGTTCTTCAATTCAGCTTTTACTTAATTCACTAATTGCTGTCGTTCGATTTGAGTAATTTGTAATTTTGACACATTTGATGTTTCTTTAATTTCAATCGGCACATTTATATATCAAGCTATAGAATTTTCTTCTTTCAAAAGGGAGTTGATGTAGGAAATAATCTGTTCAATGTTATAGAACTGTCTCGTTTTTCCATCAACTTTTTAAATAAGCATACTGGGCAAATATCTTCCACTAAAATATTAAGCGTAATCCATTTGCTGTTACATAATTTAATGTCACCGCCTTGCCTCGTTTTCGAAAATAGGGGATTACGACTAGTTTCTTTTCCATTATTTTCAATTTCAGATACGAAATAAGTGGTTTTGCAGTAAGTTGCTACTCTTCCGCGCCAAGCTAATTCACACGTCAAAATGTTATATAATTTCTTTTGAAGACCTCAATTCATTTTTGTCATATAATTTGGCCATACAATACAATACAATACAATACAATACAATACAATACAATACAATACAATACAATACAATACAATACAATACAATACAATACAATACAATACAATACAATACAATACAATACAATACAATACAATACAATACAATACAATACAATACAATACAATACAATACAATACAATACAATATTGAATTCTTTATAATATTTACTTTGTAGCATTTTAACGGTGGTGCTCCAAATTGTTTTAACTGCCGCTTCTTTGCAATCATTTCCGTCACATTTTCGGATATTAAAAGCCCAATCTTGCAATATTACATTCAATTTCTCGATGGAAGTATCTGGCTCAAATTTATAGCCCTTCGCATCGCAAAAATAGAAAATTGTCGCCAGATTAATGATCGAGTCGCAACTGTATTAACAGTTGTACAGGTATTAACAACGACTAATTTCCCGAATCGACTCATTGTTAGTGCTTAATAATTCAATCCGATGTTTACAACGTTGACAGAAATGTCAAACTGTTTATTTTGGCAATCGTTGGTTAGGAAGAAGGGCCAACTAGATCGTCTGATTTGACACTTCTAGTTTATTTCTTGATGGGATACAGCCTATCAGTGACACTGAACTGTGCAGGCAAATAATAATAAAATTAAACATTAATTAATTATTAAATAATAAAATTAAAATTTCTGACCAATAAAAAGCCCCTATTACATTTAACGGCAAATTATTCCAAGCAGATTTTTAACTGGGTCATGTGATCATATTAAGTAACTGGGAAATAAACTAGATAGAAGTGTCAATCATAGGAATTTCTGATTAATCTATCAGTTACCTTTAACAGGTCTGTTAGTGATAACTGGATGTGATCAATCAGAGGCCCGATCACCTGTCCAATTCTACACTTAACGCGTTTTGCTTAAAATACGCACGTCACATTTTGAGTGCAAGTGCAACAATCATTTGCAAATAAATAATTTCAATTGTAACAACAATAATACATTTGAACAGTACATGTATAACAAATATAAAATGAATGCTGCTGAACCGAATATCACACACCTCACTTGGCCGCCTATTCGCACATTACTGAAGATTTAAAAGCAATAATTCGTCACAAGATACATCGTATACCTCCTGAAGTTATTGATAATGTCCAAAAATAATATATTAATCGTCTTGGCTACTGTCAGGCACCCAACGGTGCAAAATTTGAACATTTAATTTAGTCGATTTTTACATAATCATTATCATTTTCAGTATTGAGAAAATTAAATTTTAAAATCTTCACATTTTCTTGAAATTTTTGTTATGTAACATAATAATGTTCAATGAATATGTATGTATGTATAATGAATCAATTTTCCTACAATTCCCATTAATAAAGTAATATATACTTATGCTCTTTGCTATAATATGGATTTAATAAATATCTTAATAAAATCATTCAATAATTTTCATAACCCAAACTCACTTTTGAACATAAACATTAGGCAAAATCAGCCATAATAGATGAGATTTGACCTTAAATTAATGAAACTAATAACTCCGCGGAGCAAAACCCCCACCAGCATTAAATTGCACACACAATATTTACCCATACATTCTTTATATTAGCTTTTGTAGAGTTCTTATTGTACTGTAAAGGCATACAGGGTGTATTAGTTTTAGATAAAGATCCTTAGTACATCGAAAGAGTATATTTTATGACCTATCACATTTTCTTTCTTCTTTTTTAAAAAAAAATTCATAGTTATATACAATACAAAAAATATATTTAAAAAACAATATAATGGTTTTTTATCTTATTATGATTATTTAAATAAGTATAAGCTAAACATCGCATTTATAGTTTCTATTTATATTTTTTAATGTTTAAGCAATAGACAGTCTATTTTTAAGCTGCTATAAAATGCAGGAAAAATCAAATGATTGATCTGGAAATGATGTTTCAAAATAGGTGTCTTATCAGCAAATGGCAATTTGTCATCACGCAGGATGGAAAAAATTCTGACTGAAATTTCGTTGTTTCGCATGATCTAAATCATACTTTAGGGATATATAGAGATAAATAACGCAGATAAATTCCAACAGTGTTCTTTGTTTACTTACTTACTTTTTATGAAATATGGCTTGGACCCCATAAATTACAGTTTCACATTTTCAGAATCTAAATGAAGAAAGATTTTCGGAATTGTGTATTTTACGTTCAGTTGTTATTTGCCGTCATATATTGTTAGATGTGCCACGGCAGTATACGCTGATAAAAATATTTCTTTAAAAATTATAAAATGAATCTATTATATAAGGTTAATTGCAAATGGAACAAAGTGTAAAGAGAAATTTCTCAGGCCAAAATAGGATAATTGGACCAATAAAGTGTTGAAGTAATAAAAATATAATTTTAACAAAATTTGGAACGAAACCGTAAATTTCCGTAAAAATAATTTCGATTTTGTCAATAAATAGTGCGAATGTTGTGCGTACACCGGTTTAAGTGTAATAGTTAGTGGTGTAGATCAAAGACATATTGTGTTTTACTGCATGTTGACTTAATTAATTTATTTATTCCTTCTAAATTTGTATACAATTTTGCAGGTTTTCTGTCTATGCATTGCTTTGGTTATCCAAGGTAAATTTATAATGAAATAATAGTATATTATTCAACGAGCATAATGATGACTGTAGGCGAATGAGTGAATTATAGCCATTGTATACAAGTAGAATACTATACTTTCGCCACGTTTATTAACAACATTTTAGGAAACTTTTTATTGACGGACATTCATAACATGAACATGATACATAACACAGAATTCAAAACTGTCAAAACACTTTACTTTCAGGTTTGAAAACCGTCGTTCAATTTGCTTTATATCTGTCTGCCTATATCTGTCTTTCTTTTCTTCATTAATATTGCTCCAATGGTTATATCCATATATATGTTTGTGTTAGTCTTCCCCATTTCCTATCCTTGTCTATTTTTGTCTCCTATATCCGTTTCACTGGTCTTTGTCCCCATCTACTAAATTGTCTTTTTTCCACGTATTTTAACGTTGGTTCTATTTTAAGTTCAGCTCTTACTTCTATGTTTCTAACTCTGTCCATTTTTGTGATCCCTCTAGCTCTTCTCAGGTACTTCATTTTGTGGCTGGGATTTTACTTTTCCATGCCTTTGTTCGTATCCATAGGTCGCAGCTGAACGTTAGTATTGATCTATATATCTCTTGAACACTTTAATTTTGGTGTTACTTGATATTTCTTTCTTATTTATGAATAATAGTAATATATAATTTCAACGTTTTTTCTATCATACTGTTAATCTCTATATCTTGTTGTCCACTGCTCTCAATTACTATTCCTAAATAATTAAAGTCATTTACTTGTTTTATTGGTACATCATCTATCTTTATATCTATCTTGTGTTATTCCTGTTGTCATTACTTTTGTTTTGTTCTTATTTATCCTGATTCTATCCTTCAGTAATTTATTGCATATATCCGAATTTTTCTGTAGATCTTCGTTCTCTGTTATTATCATTACGTCATCTGCAAATGCTCCTTCTGACATTCTTATCCGTTGCACCGTTCTGTATCCTATATGTATTTTCTTGCTTTGACCTGAACATTTCTTTATTACTTCATCCATGAATATAATAAACAATGTTGGAAATTGTGTGACCGAGCTAGCAGCTGAACCTATGTGACATTTGAAAGAGTTGATCACGTCAATATTTATTTTTTCTTTTCCACAATTTTCTTAATTTATTTATTATTGAAGACTACTTAGTTACGTAAAAACAGAAATATATATTTTACCGGTAAATGAAGCCTAAAAGAAAAAAACAATTACAGGCAAAGTCGCAGCATGCTTATGTGCACATTAATTTTAACTAAATGAAAATTGAGTAAAAAATTTGAAGGCATTATTACTGTTTTTAAGGAATTATGTGTTAATTATTGCCACTAATGTAAATTTGGTTGCTTTTACTTTATTTCATCGGTCAGGTGAGACTCGAAATCGTCGATAATTCTGTACTGTACTTAAACATTAAAGCATTAGTCTTCCGGAGCTTCAGTTTAATTAATTTTGCGTCGGCCTAAAACAAAGCCTAAGTAGGCACAACATACACGAGCAACTACCGTTCGCCAACTAAAAAAGTTCCCCCGATCAGCCTTAAATTCCTTGGAGGCCGCTTCTCCACCTTCTCCTAAGACCAGGCACCTCCAACCCAGACTCCGCCGACTTGTTTATCTTACTAAGTAATTTATTACGGCATAAATTTATTACGTGGAAAACTGTCTACATATTTTAGGTAAGTGCCTGTAACATATAGCAGGAACCGCCGCGATAGCCTGCTGGAAGTTCTTCACTAACTTTTTGTGTTCCGGGACCAAACAACGCGGTTTTGTACACGGCCGCCGGTTGCCGAAATAAGCGATGTTTGGCAAATGTCTGGAGCACATATCCGGCTCTGGCCTTTGGGAAATAATTAGTCATGCAGGGCGTCGTACGGCATCGGTGAATGACCGACTGATAAATTTTGCGAGTTCGACTTCTGTCATAATTAATACCAGATTTTGTCACTTGGGCACAGTTTAAATATATTAACAGTTGAACCCACCACTCGTTCTTCCCTCTGCCTACTTCCCGTTCTCCACCAACTGAACACTGACAGCCGATCATCGGCTATTCATTGAGTCTGTTTGGCACAGTGAACTGTAAAACGGCTGTACTGGGTGCACCCAATAAATTTCGTGTGAATTAATTTTATTGATCAGTAATAATAATAGTAATAATAATAATAATAATAATAGTTTATTCAGAACAATAACAAAAGCATATTAAACTATAGAGTACTTACAGATAAATGTTACTAAATACACCAAGTAAAAATATCACAAAAACAGTAATGAATTACTGCTTGCATATGACATCATTTTCTCTCTCCACTGAAACCATGAATTCATGGTTTGCGCGTGGATGTAATGGTAAAATTAAATACAATTTTTTTATATCCAAGTTGTGTAACTTTATTGCAGCTAAAACGTGTATCTTGTTTTGTCAAAGTTAATGAATAAAGTCATTTTATCAATCCATGTTTTGATTAATTCCAAGTCTTTTTCTGATATTTCTTTTGATTCTTTCCAGGTGTCGGTTGTGTACTGGATGACAGTGTTATCTGCAAATGACGATATATTGTCTTTGGATTTTAATTTATGAAGACCCTTTATATACACGGTGAACAGGATTGGCCCAAGGACGGTATCTTGCGGAACACCAGACTGTATCTCTCTGGCTTCGCTAAGATGATCTGAATTTTAACCCTTTGAAATATCTTTTGTAGGTAAGGCTTCATGAGATTAAATGGTCTAAAACTAAGGTCTTCATGGCAATTTTTACAATATTTTTGAAGCTGTATTGCATGCTCATCTCTCACCATTTGCAAAATGAAATATAAAATCTCAGCACGGTTTTATAGCTGACCGCTCAACAATATCTAATCCAGAAGTCAGGTAGATGTAATCTATACTGACTTCTCAAAAGCGTTTGATGAAATCGATCACAACATTCTATTATTAAAACTACAGTAACACGGTGGTTTTTAGACTTTCAAGGTGCAATTATTTGATATATAGGGATTTTCCAGATTTTTATGCTATGATCTTGGTAACTGGTTGCTGCCAGTAACAGAATTAAAGTGCACAGCTTTAACTAAGATATTTTGTTCTGCCATTGTTGTTCTTGGGCTAGGTTCTGTGTCCAAATCTACATATTCTAGGCATAATCAGCTTTAAAAATGTATTTTGCCTCACAACACTGGCAACACAAATGTCAGCAGAAATTTTTTAAACAGATTGCTACGTTATTAAAGTACGACTTATGCAAACAAACTCCAAATAAATTTAACAGATAAACCTAATAATTTGATCATTTTTACTATTACCGAGAGAAGTAAACATGCAGAAAATTATGAAAATAAAAAGATATTTAATGAGTTTGTTTCTCACGTAGTATATGCTTCATCAAATTTTATGACTCAAAAATGTTTTGGAAACTCAAATGAAATATTTAGTCGAAGTATTCAAGACATGTTGAGTACTTTTAATATTCAGAGAAATGCAAATTATAAGAACAGATGTATAATGTGTTCTCTGCATAGTTCTAAGAAAATTAAGTTCTATTACCTAATAATATAAAATCTAAGAGGCACTTTAATCATCAATTACTGCTTAAATGGACATGACCTTGTTAACATACACTACTACTATTCCTGAGGCTATGTTCCTCGTCGACAAATCTCTCAATGTGTGTATAGTTATGTATTACATTTGAGGTCTTTGTATAGTAATTCCTCCCAAAGACTTATTAACTTTGATCTTGGTACTGCACGTGGTCTTTCATGGAACAAAATGGTGTACATCTACATGACATATTTTAATAACAATTTAGCCGGAATTTGAATTTCAAATCAACTTGCAGATGTACCAAGTAAGGCCGTCATATTGATGTGCGACTCTCATTAATTGCTTAATCTACATACAATAGTACGTTGCAATTTCGAAACCAATGGTATATGGAATATGCTTTCAGCTGAGTTTCTTGTATACAGTATGGACCATCAAAAACTCGTCCCTCACGTTTTTTCGTGCAAAAGCTAATAAAACTCTTAGATTCGCGCACTGTTGTTTGAGAGGGACATATTTTATAGATGTATAGTTATTTTCATATATACTACGTCACAAATAAAGTTAAGCACCTATATATCATAGAACCTACCGTAAGAATTAGTTCAATAGTGTGTTGAGAACTCATGATTCCTAATATATTCATATGTAAGCCTGGGCTCGGATCTAATAGGGTTGTCGATATGTTCTTGGGTATCTCTTTCCAAGCTATCTGAATCTCATGGGTAAGAGCTGCTAAAGTATGTTGTGTGTTGGAATGTTGTAAATAGAGCAGTCTGCCCAATTAAGTACTAGACATATCCAATAGGTGATAGATCGGGCGATTTTGGTGGCCACAGTAAACGGTTGATCCATGAAAGCTATTGTTTGTGAAATCTAGCATTGTCTTGCTGGAAACGGCGTTTTGCATGGTGTGAAGATATGCAGTGACATATGGACACCACTTCCTGGATGTAGCACTGGGCTGTCATCTAATGAAAACTAGTGGTCATCTGCTACCATAAGCGATAGCATTCCATAACGCCTACTGTGTGATGGACATAACGCTCTCTGTCAAGTTGTCGAAAGCTGAGATATGAAATGGTGAAAATTGCTTGTAATAAAGTTTTTTACATAGCTTTCAGTGGCGTACTTGTACTACAGGACGTCTCTTTTAAAATAAGAACAAAACATATACTTTTTAATGGAACATCCTGCATATTTTTATGCCATTCAATTGCATTATTTATTTTCTTCATGATATATTATGATAGTTGGTACTTTATACCTTGGAAATTGTCAAGACATTAAAGTGGTTCATGGATTCACTTTAATAATTCTAGCAATAATTTTCTCTTTAATAATTCAATGAATAATTTTAGTAAGATAATTAATCATAGTAGCCAATTAAGTAATTTATAAATATTTTTTTGTCCAACTGTCAAAAAAGATGACTTCTTTTAATTACTATAGATACGCAAAATCAAGCATGCTATCGTGAAGAAATGGAAATAAAAACACTATCGTGAAAGAAAGTTTATTTTCGCAGTTCGGGTACTTTTTTCCCAATCATGTCATTTTTGATATTGACAAAAATAACTTCAGATAAAAAACCTATAGTGGCAAACACTTTGCACAGTTGCGCAAAAAGCATTGTCTATATTTCCTGTGCGAAATCAGTGTTTTATGGAGCTTTCAAATGATTTTTCACATTATTATCGCCATTAAAAACATTTATTTTGTGCACTTAATATAAAAATAACTATTAACGATATTAATATTTGAAAACAAATGAAAACAAACAGAAGAATAATGAATAAGAAGAAAATGAATTTAATGTACATTCAAATATGTTTCTATATCAAAACATGAGTGTATCAAACTTGGTGAGTCGTCAACTTTAATAATAAAGGGATAATATCTAATCGAAATGCTCTGTTGATAACCTGTAATTTCCCCTGCCCACGAGCATCGTCTTTTTAATGAATATTTATTACACCCCTCCGCAGCCGCCTACACCACTGGCTCCGTATTTTTAACTTCACATGAAACTCAAACAAAACCAATAATCCCTTACCGAATAAAATCGATAAAAAGACCCTCTTCGGATGTTCCAACGACACTTGTTGGGATTAATATTGATGGTGGTTGCGGCTTCTTACCCGCCCAAAATATTTCTATTCTTTTTATCGTGAAACTTTAAGACCAGATTACAAACATAGTCATGTAGAGATCGAGGATCCGTGGTCCTTGACAGAGGTGGCATGATATAACATTCCTGTTATTTGCTAAGCTCTATATTATTCAGTTTTTAAATGTCTAAAATTATTTGTATTTGCGGAAAACACTATTTCCAGAATACGGCACCCTTAATGCAAATACTAAGATGTACAGGGTGCTCAATACTCCCTCTTTTTCTCCATTATTGTTTATGATACAAAAAAAATGTTAGTTGCAGGAACTTTTAAATATTTTTAAAGCATATATTACAAAGGTAATGCATAGCATAACTCTTTTATTTTTCAATGCAAAGTTATCTTTTTACTAAATTTTGCAAGCAGTTTTGTGTCATATGCTTGGCCTTTTTTCATAATTTCTATACTGTATAGATATTTGTTATTTGACTCAGTTTTGTTTTTTAATAAAATTGTTCATTTATTAAAATTCTTGTTCCTAATTAAAAATGCCAAATTTCATACCTTTTATTTAATCTTATAAATATTTTTCATAAAAAAGTTATTTTCTTAAGAAAAATATCATGTTTCATGGCTTAATACGGTGATATTGCATATTAACAAATTTCCTCCAATTTTTATTAATAAAGTGTTATGTATATTTTTTGATACCAAATATCTAGAAATGCTAAGGAACGATTCCATAGACTGGATTAGACTCAATAAATTTCCTAAAATAAAATTAATCTAGCTTGCTATTTCACACAATAATTATAAAAATAATTAAGTAGATGTTTAGATTATAAATCTTATAATCCAAATTTAAATTGCTTACTAATTTTAGTAGTTTTATTAGAATTAGTAATTTGATTTCATTTATTAAACCATTTTGTAAAACCAAAAATTAAGCAATTAATAAAATCGATATTAAAAAAGCAACAAGGTGCGTATTTAAACTAAATCAATAATGAAGTTTATTATTAATTTATTATTAAACTAATTTTATTATAAAGCTTATTATACAACACATATTCATTAGCGCCTAACAAAAAATCCTAAAAATTAAAAGAAAAATGTGGTTTAGGGCGATGAAGCGTGACGAAAGGAAGCATTGCAATATTGCTTGTTGGTGAAGACCATTTTAATGTATGTTTAATTGGAAATACAGGCAGTTTAAGTTCGTCGGAAAAATGAAAATGTAAAGTCGTTAGAAAATCAACGATAAAGCAAACTTACATTTTTTCTTATTTATTTTATTCAGAGCATTCTGATTCCAAATAACATGTTTTGTATCTGGTCCTACCACTTACGTGATGTAGAATGTTATTTGAGGCACATATAAAATTTTCTGAAAACATAATAAATAAAAATAATAAATAAGGATTTTTTTAAATGTTTACAGCATTGTCGCCATAATAGTCAAGAGCTGATCTATATTGTAAACAAAGTAATATGTTACGTTTATCAATAACGTAAGTTTACTACATCATCACTAATAATTATGGCATTACCTACACAGTATCTACACTATGTATCCCACGCCCAAAAATACCACAAAAGCGCAAAAATACAAAAAACAAACTCCTGCTTACATCATCAACACCGTAACCTGCAGTTGTATCTATGTAAACAATTGAAAATTGGAAGGGGGACCGAGTCTCTATTCATAAGTTGGCTGATTGGGATGTTCCTTCTTTAGCCTTATAATAATGTTTATTTTGTCGCTTTTTACAATCGTACCTGTGATATACTTATAGATATATCTACGAATACACTTGGTTGGTGGCGTGTAGTATTATTACCAATTAGACAATTCTCTGAATAATGGTATAATTGTTGTTGAACAACGGATAACGCACAACGCATGAAATTATTTCGAATTAAATCAGATAAATTAAGGGTATATTCCCGGTTCAGTATTCAATTAATAGTATCCTATAATGAGCACGCAATATTTACCACTTCCTATAGCATAAGGCTTATGTGAATGAAGCGTATCATAACACTGTAATATCGTAATTATAGGTTGCAATTTGTTTACCCGGTGGATTGCTAATAATGAATTAATCGTTTAGGTTCAGTTCATTGCCAGTTGAATTCTTCCAGTAAGTCTCTACATTCGACAAAAAATATTTTACAGAGTTTAATTCGGTGAAATCATAAAATGTAATTATTATAAATAATTTATAATTGCATAACGGAAGCTTCATATTAAAGGGCAGTGGCTGTAAATATTTAATTTATGATTGAACTAACAAATTTGCTGCCAGTTTAAATTGTGCCGATTGATAAAATGGTACGTTATATAAAATTTTATTGTTGCAGTAAGCAAATAAAGTTCGACAATTTTTATATTGTATATTTACGCTGCTGGACTGACACTAATATTTCTTAATGTTTTATTAATCTAAGAATTAACATATTTTTGCAGAATATTCATAGTACAACAAAAAATCAATCATCATTCTCATCTTTATCGTCATCTTCGTCTTCATCATTGTTACTATCGTCATCGCCATTGTCATCAACACTGTCTATATCACAATAAATGTCTCTTTAATAAATATAAAATTTTTCACAAAACAGTTTCAATAAATGCTAGAAAAAAGTAAACAGAACTTGGTTAATTAGTAATTAAATCTGTCAAATTTTGTTAAACAAAAAATATTAATAACAAAACGGTTTCAATAAGATCAAATCTTGGCTAATTAGTAACTAAATCTGATTTAATCTTGTTAAGCACTATGTGTATAAAGTCTGGGCTTGTTCTAATTTTGTAAAACACTATGTATATTGAGTTTCAGAATGCATCATAATTTAGTGAGCCCTGTTTTACACTGTTGTTTCCAGAAATATCTGGTCTAAAAATATTAAATTTTCCATAGACATATTTCCATAAATACAGTATAATTTTTGAAATTCTTTGTATATAGCAGGAAATGGCATCTCATTAGTTATATAAAAAACTGATCACTAAGAAACTTCAATATATCTAATAAAATAAGGAAAAATACATCTGATCAATATAATGTGTAGGAGGAACATTTAAGCACTTTGCAACTAACCCTCCAGCTAAACTCTTTTTACCTATATTGACACATTTCAGATGCATGACAGGCGTAAAAAAGATTTTGGAACTGTTAAATAAAATTTCTTCTCTATAAAACTGTCCGTAATAGATCTAAACAGGCCTCAGATGACAAAAGAGACTCGGACGGCCGAAACAGACGTTCAAGAGCAAAATTTGTTTTGATGTTTCCGTTAACATTTCAGTTGACATGAGTCGATCTTTGTTTCAACAGAGAGGCAGGCCTTATTCTTATTCCTCAACAAAAAATTGCAAAATTTCGTTGAAGGGAAAACACAAATAATCCGTTACCAAAATATATCAGCGAAAGACGCAGTGAGGTAACGCATATTTACTACGCTGTTTGGGCTCTGTTTAGTCCGCCCATATCCGTAATCAAAAAGTTGAGTGTGTGTATATAAAACAAATCTCAGATTTTATATCTTATTCAACATATTTCTTTTCTTGTGGCATAATATTTTGTAACCTAAGTATTGTTTCTTGTGTGTTTTAAGATTATGAAAGTTTAATTTAGAGAACTATGAAAGCGAGTAAAATTAAAAACCGTATATTTGACTTGTGCAAGAACCACCAAAATACTCATAAATTCTCCAGTAATTATAAAGGTTTTATTTGCGATTTGGCTACACTGCCGGCGGTCAATTTGATAGGCGACGGTTGATTTGTGATCAGTATGTTTTGCCATTTCATCATGAATAGCCTTACGTCGATTTTACGGTCTACATAACCGTCCATCTGAGCAAGTTATTCGAATAACCATGGAGCGTTTTCGCACCACATTTACCCTAATTGATAATACTGTTGCTGCTGTGGAGCGTAGTGTTCAAGACGATCCCAATAAGTCTATTCGCCATCGTGCACAAAAATTGGAACTGTATTCATTCACCTTATGGAAGATCTTACGAAACGATCTTGGTCTACGAGCTTACAAGATCCAACTTGTGCAAGAGCTGAAGCCGCGTGACTATCATGTGCGTCGAACGTTCGGTGAATGGGCCGAAAACCAGATTGTTCTTGATCCTTATTTCGTCCAAAAAATTTTGTTTAGCGATGAGGCTCATTTTTTGGCTTAATGGCTACGAAAATAAGCAAAATTGCCGGATTTGGAGTGACGAACATCCAGAAGACTTTATTCAGACGCCGTTACATTCAGAAAAACTCACTGTGTGGTGTGTTTTATGGGCTGGTGGAATCATTGGCCCATATTTCTTCAGAGATGATGCCTGCCAGAATGTTACAGTGAATGGAGAACGCTATAGATCCATGATTAGGGACTTTTTTATTCCCCAGTTGAATGGCATTAATGTGGAAACACTTTGGTTCCAACAAGACGGTGCAACATGCCACACTGCGCGCGACAAAATCAATTTATTTCCATCATCAGCAAAGTAAATAATCTTATCTCCAATCCTCAATTTTGTGTTGAATTTAACGGAATAAATTTAATACCTAATAGTGAGTGCAAACATTTGAGATTATATTTTGATTCTTGTCTTAGATTAGGTAGTTATGTTAATTTTTTACTAGAAAATCATTTAGTAAGTTGAGAATTTTATACATGCATAAGGATTATCTCAACAACAGATGTAAAGTTCAAGTTTTGTGAATTCCTAGTCATTAGCCACTTGACTTATTGTGATATAGTGTACTGGCCTGCTTTATTACAGACAGAGACTTCAGGATAGCTGTCTTGGATTTTTATATAATCTTAAAGATTTTGACCATATTAGTCAGTCGGTCAAAAAATCCTATTAACTTAACCTAGATAAGCCTTTTAGAGTTCATATTGTTTGTCTTGTTTATAAACTTAATGAGTTCAAACGTTCCAAATATCTGTATGAGAAATTAGTAAAGTATGTAAATGATACTGCAGGAAACAACTACTCTGCGGACTAATGCCCCGACCGGCATTGAATTACTCCTGAAGTATCTATGTGAACAGCCAAGAATCCTTGTCGCGCTATAAGTCATGCCGCTTAGGCCGAGCAGAAAGTAAGCAGACTACTTATATCTCACCTGCACTCAATTTATATGTGAACATACATATGAAGGTACAGCCAATTTCATTGTCGGTCATCTCACCTATGGTATACTGATGAGGACTAACAAGCCCGAAACTCTAGACATCGAAGCATCTGTCACCTTGTCATCTGTCAGGGAATTTGTCAAAGCCTATTTATTACAATGTAGAAGTGACTAAAAATTTTTATTTTTATCTTCTTTTTTTAATTATAAGTAGCATTATATTGTATTGTTAATGATACTTGGTATGTAATGGCTAATAAGTGAAAGAGCGATTCTGTCAAACATCACTCCCCTTTGTAATTACTATGTATTTAATTTTTTTTTTAACTTTTAATAAAGATACTAAAATACTATCAGCCAAAAGTATTGAAAACTTCAATGCTCCTCTAACTGGCACTGACAATTTCTACCTATGGATAAATTATATTTTCTAGAACGTGCATATTTAAATTTGATAGATGGTGAACACTAGAAAACATGAATCTTAACTTTTTGTTTTATCTATATGTATTTATGAATTTCAGTACTATTCACAATCAGATATAAGGAGTTACAATTCCCGCGACGTGCGGTGAGTTTTCCAGTTTGCAGCTGATTATGCCCGGACTGGGAAACATCACACGGCCCCGCAAGTGGCTTCTAGCAGTCTTGCAGGAATAATGACGTAAATTGTGGAGTGCTCCAACGCCCCGAAACTTAACCTAACTCAGGTGCGGTAACGCCTGTCCTTTACTTTGCGTCGAATTGTAGCCAGGATTTACCTATATATCCCTGGAACATATTCATGGCGTTGTACGGCCCTAATGTAACATTCTACGTGCGTACGTAAGGGCCGTGATATATATCGCTTTAAAACGCACTAACGATTGGTAGCCCTGTTCTCCGGGGATGAGGGCCAATTTACGGCTCCTCGTGAGCGTACAGCTCGCATAAAACGATTGCGACCGAAGTGCCCACCGTATAATCTTTCTCTGTTTACGTGATGTTTGACGACGGTGTGAATCGCAGACCGACAGCACATAAATGGCTGAGAAATGGCACGACGTCTTCTGCAGTCTGCGAATTACCTGATATTTTTCTCTTCTTGTCGCGATCCACCACTTAAGGCAGTGGTGGATCGCCAGATGCTGTACCACTTAATCCAAAATTACCACATGTATTTACGTATCTTTCCAAAATTATTTTTAAAGTAATATAAATGTTTTCGATGACTGACATTGAAAGCGGATTTTTCAAATAGTAATATCACTCAATAAACAGGGTCATTGGGGAGGAACCCCCGATATTCGAGAGGAGAGTTCAGGGGGCAAAAGTCAACACAAAAGCCTAATAAACATATGATCAAATATCAACGGTTACTCGCGCCCATATCCTTGGCTGGATAATAACCTCGGATGAGCGGAGTCGAGAGGGAGTATCTTTCTTTACCCATTTCATCCCTGTAGGCCTGGACGCCTCGTAGACGTGAGTTCCTTTCTCCGGTCAGCCTAGACCGAAATTGCGAACGGTTACTGACATAATGAAAATATTTACTTACGTTACTTATTCTACCTAATGCATCAGTACAGCGTTGATTTAAATCTAATAAACCGAAATTATTGAACTAAATTTTCAAATATACCACCGTCCGCCTCGATGCATGCATCAGCTCGTTTGTGAATTGCACGGGTAGCTCGTTGAAGTGCACTGTGATTTTCTCTTATGAGTGGTGCACAATTGACAATCCGATCGAATAGCGCCTCTCTTGTGTTCACTTTTGTTGCATATTATTATTATTAAATTGAATTTAGGCAAAGTAAAATCCTATATTGCCCTTTAACTATCTAAGCATGAATATAATACATAAAAAGACAAAAAAAAAACAAAATGGAAATTAATATTATCTATAAGTTGGACCTCCAGTAACGATCCAAGCGATTTTTGAAATTGTTCACAGCACTAATCACTTTTTCAGGTAAATTATTCTGTGTTTAACACAAAACAAGACTAAAAATACTACCTACATGTGGTACGAAAGTGTTTGTGTGACAATTTAAGTCTATGATCTCTAAGTCTTGCATCTCTACTGGGAAGAAAAAAGTTCAAGTTTGTAGCGAATAAGTTGTTAAGAGCACGATAAGTCATAATTAAGTCACTTCTCACTCGTCTTCTGTAAAGTGTTGGTAATTTCATAATCTTTATCCTCTCTTCATACACCAAATCGCGAAGATTGTGTGGTATTCTAGATGCTCGATTATGTTACTATTATGTGGTATTCTAAATGCTCGATTATGATCTGGTGAGGTTGGTGGTCAATTTTGGAAACCACTTTGGCCAATCCTCCAGCGTTGTGGAAAACGATTGTCAAGATAATCACAACACTACTAAAATGGGCAGGGCCATCATGCTGAAAGTCCATGCTTTGCCTAATATCCAATGAAACACCATCCAGTAGATCTGTCAAATTATGTTTTAAAAAATCTATATATCTAGCTCCATTAAGACGACCATCTAGCACAACTGGACCAAGTAATTGATTAATCATACTACACGAAGTTCATTGTAACAGTTATTTACTCCATCACGAGTGAATTGAGCCTCATCAGTGAACAAAATGTATTTCTAAAGTGTATGGTTTGCGTTTATCCAATTGCAAAAGTGCAACCGCAAATCATTATCACCATCCTGAAGATTCTGGACGCACATGTAAACATAAATGCGACAGTTATAATATAAGCTTTTAAATCACCAGCTTCAAAATAAATGTGACAATTAGTAATCACTAATATGAGCTTGGTTTAGAATGCCTGACTTACTCAAAATAAAATATCAAATAATAATAGCTTTCGCAAAAATAGCAATAAAAATAGTTTCATTGCTATCTCAGTAACCGTTGATATTCCACCATATGTTTATTAGGCTTTGTTTATATCGGAAATCCTTGATAATCAAGATCAGGTGTACATAATTTATAGTGGTATAACGAAAGCATTTGATCGTCTCCACCATGAAATTCAGAGACAAACCTTTCTACATCGCAGTAGAAAACCATTGAAATCTAGCGACCTCTATCGCGATTCGGCGATAACGATATGTTGCAAATACGGCATTCCAGGAAACAACTAAACTGCAGGCTAATGCCCCGACCAGCACTGAATTACATCTGGAAAATTTATAGCAAGCAGCTGAAGTCACTCGTCGGCAGCCCACCAGCGATATACTGATTTCCAGCTTATTAGCTCTTATCAGTATGCGACCAATTACCTTAGCTGTTTTAAGTATGTCTAACTCGACAGTAGGTACCATGAGTAGGCGGAGTAGCATACCTACCTCTACAGGTATATGTCTGATGGGCTGCTATAGGTTTTCTAATTCAATGCTGCTCGGGGCATTTATTAGACCACAGAATAGTTGTTTCTTGGAATTTCCTATTTTTCAATATATCACCAACAGTGAGATCAGGTATATTCATGTGATCTGCTTGTTCAAATGTACTTGTAATACTTGATCCAGGTACATATATATATATATGAATGATTTTTTATATATATACTTTTTATTAGGTATTAACAATATTGTGACAAACTAACTACTCTGCGGACTAAAGCGCCGACCAGCGATGAATTACACCCACAGTATCCTCATATATTCGATTTTTTACTGCCTTGTAAAGATAATTTAAGCTAGTATAAACTAATTTTCCTACAATTCCTATTAATCAAGTCATATGTATATTCATTGATACCAAATATCTAGGTATGCTAATGGACAATTCCTTAGATAACTCATCTTTATAGCTTTACAGACTACAACGATAATGTGACAATAACCATTTTTCGTCGACTCGAAATTTTATTATCAATGTTATAATCGAATCTAGTGCAGGTCAATTTGTTGAAAAAGGTCACTACCGCTGGTGTATTATTATTACACTAAAATTATTAAGGTTCTAGAAGATTATTAAAATAGAGAACAAAATTTACATATAAAATGAATGATTGATGAATTTAATGAATAATATAGGACCAAGAATGGAACCTTGAGGAACTTCTGTCGTAACTATATGCTCGACAGACCTAAATCCATTATAAAGTATTACTTTTTATTGCAAAAATAAGAGTTGAACAAAATTAATAAAAAAATATATACGAACTTTTGAAGTAAAATTACCACGACGAAACAATACGATCCTTTTTGTAGTTTAATTATTTCTATGGAACAAAACTATTTTATCGTATGCTTTATGGTAACTGAAATTATATTTTTGAAGCGACGTTTCTGACTTCGAATAGTTAGAATATAATTAGTGACCTATTCTTTATGCTTAACTTTCAGTTGCTGCTCGAATTGTTGAGAAAACTTTTCATATTGTAATTCTTAGAAGCCTTAAAACTTACTTTGTTCAAGTGATTGATGGGCCCTTTCCAACAGCGTCAAAGTATTTTTTTCACAAGAAGTTAGTTTAGAACCGTAGTCTAGCAGACAAATTAAATATGGCGACGGTCTATGCTAATGAGAAATGTACAGCCTTTTTAAGATAAACAAGGAGTAATGTCTCAGTAATTTATGCTATAAAAATAACCGTAAAAAATATGTGGGGTGATTTATTTCTGTTTTATAAAATTTTGGACATTTATTTTAAGAGCAACAAATATTTTATTACCTAAAGCATCACATATAAAGTTTGTGATTTTAGGAAGGCAATGTAGAGAAAATGTTATTCGAAAAATTAAAGTAATTTGTTTAAATTAAGGGCGACGTTAAAAAGCTATAGGATTTCCAAAATTAAAAAATCAATTTCTACTCTGTTTACGATATTTTTGTCCTATTTTTAAAATGTTGGCAGATGCCAAATAAAAATTTACAGCTTTTCAAAAAAGTTACATTATTTTTTACAAGGTAACTTGCACTGATAAAGATAGTGGCTAGCGACATCTAAAACATGATCATAAACTAAGAACAGTGACTTATTTAGCACCCTCAAAAGCATACCTGTAGTAAATTTCAACGATTTTACAAAATCTTTGATAGTCCACTGGAAAAAATAGTCTTACTTTGTGATGATCTATGACCTCATAAATTTTTTATACAGAGCCGTATAAATAAATAAATGGAATAAATTCCATTTTATTACAAAAATTTTCTGGCGATAACTGTCATTTTAACACCCGAGGGCCTTATTAACGCCCTTAGGCGTTAATTACTGTATTTACTGTAATGTACTAAATATTCACTCTCCTTTAACTAATGGTGTGTAATCTATTTTTATTGAAGGAAAATATCATTTTGTGTACCACATTTTATGAAAGAAGATGGAGAACTACAAACAATAAATTACAAATTAATAATACTAATATAATTATGAATTAAATTTTTATGTTTACAGTACAATTAACGGAACTACTTATAAAAATACTAGGACAGAATTTGCCTTTCCATTTTCTACTTGTTCTGCAAGACTAGTTTTTGTAACTTCGGTAATACTAGTACTTTTGGAATATTTTGCGGAAGATCCAGAACACCTACTAGTTGAAGGCATATTAGTGTCAATATATTATTTTACTATTTGTTGAACACTGAAGTTTCAATGTAGCCTTCAGCAACAGTGGTTGATTCCCAACCATTATAGCCCTTAATATTAGTTATACATGTTCCAGCGTTGGCTAATAATGTAGTCGAAAAACGCCAAAACAATGCCCGGTATATTCCTTTGGGTTTAGCAATTTAAGATAGTCTGCTATTTTGTATGGAATCTTACCTAACGTATCTTCTCATTTAATATTGTTATAATGCACAAAAAAACCTCGATGCTCAGTATTCGTTGACGAAGAAACGCATATCTTCTGTATATACAGAGTGTTAAAAAAGAGTGTAAAATATTTCAGGACGTAATAATATGAACCAAAATAAGCAGAAAAGTTTAACATGGGTCCGCAAAGTAACGGTTGCGGAGATATGGACCACTATTCGTGTTTCAAACATTTTATTTTATTAGGAATAAACCGACAAAGCAAGCTTTTAACAAACAAAAAATAAAGTTATAGAAGATGTTCAAAGGGCCCTCCGTCCATTTCCAAGCAGGCACGACATCTTCGTCTCAACGATATTCGAACTCTTTCGAAAACACCCTCCTTCGTTTGGATTTCTTGACACTACTGATTAATCCGTAGCTGCAGCTATTTACAGGAGTACCATACACTAACGTCTTCAAATATCCCCAAACAAAGAAATCTAGAGGGTTCAGATCAGGCGATCTTGGAGGCCATAAAACAGGTCCGGCCCTTCCTACCCATCTATGTGGAAAAGTTTGGTGTAAATGCTCTCTAACGGCCATGGAAAAATGAGCTGGAACCACATTTGTTGCCTCTGATTCAAAGGAATGTCTTCCAAAAACTCATACAGTGTGTTCTGCAGAAAGTTGAGGTAAGCAGCGCCTGTTAATCGGTTTGGTAAAACAATAGGACCTAGAAACCTGTCACCTACAATACTCATCCAAATGTTTAATGAAAAACGTGCCTGATGTCCAGATTCTATTAGAGCATGAGAATTTTCTTCGGCCCAAATATGCGTATTGTGAAAATTAAATCCTCCATTTCTTGTGAACCTGGCCTCATCAGTAAAAAGAATGTTTGCAAGAAAACGAGGGTCTTCAGCATCATGACGTAGAAACCAGTGGTAAGAAACCAAACGTGCTTGATGATCATTTATTAGATTTTTACTCGTTGCACTTGGTATGGATAAAGCAGTTGCTCGTGAAGGATTCTCCAAACAAGAGAACCACTAATTCCTACCTCGCCTGATACTCTCCGCACACTCGTACCTGGATTCTGCTCTACCAGTGCTAGAATTTCTTCTTCTGCTCTAGGACTGGATACCCTCCGTGGTCTTCCAGATAAATGGCACTGTTTGCTCAAGGAACCGGTATCACGCAATCTTTGGTGAATTCTTCCAAACATGCGTTGTGAAGGAATGGCGATTTGGATAAGCGTCAACATAAAGACGTCGCGCTTCGGTGGCGTTCCCATTAGCACGACCATACATGAAATGCAGTCCTGTTAATTCTGCATTAGAGTAACCAGCCATAGCGATAGAAAACTTGTGCACTGAGAACAACTGTCAAATACGTACTGTTTATTTCACTAAACATCAACCAACTCTTATAAGAAAATACACAACGTTTTTGCAAAATAAAAAAAGGGGCTAAAAACATATATCCGCAACCGTTACTTTGCGGACCCATATTTATTGAGACTTTTCTTTTTATTTTAGTTCATACTATTACCTCCTTAAATATTTTACACTCTTTTTTTAACACCCTGTATATCGACATATGTTGGTAACTTGTTTTCATTAACAGTTATACTAAATATGCACTGTATTTCAGTATTGGATCATTTTATAGTTACTAGCAAAGTTTTTAACTCGTCTCTACGATAATGTAGATACATTTTATTTTATAGTTGAAGATGCAAACTTTCCTTGATCATTAAAAATAATTTATCGAGGGCTTTTTTCAGAAAAGTGTTACTTTCCTCTCTAAGACTTCTTCGGTTTTTTTTTTTTTTTTTTTGAGAATGTTATTAATCTTGAATATTTGCTAATGTTGGTATTATGATGTAAAAGTACCGTTGTCTTTAGCATGGAGTAATACGATCATAAAGAGGACTTAGAGAGCTTAGAGTTCTCACATTTTCTCCAAAAAAATATACTAGAAGCACATTTTCAGTATAGAGTTTTCACGTTTTTGAAAGAACTCCATTTAGCAAAATCATCATACAGTTTTGTTGCAAAGTTTTTTTGCTTTTCCCCGCAACAGGCTTCATTTAGCTTCTACGGCCGTTTTAAAAATTTCAGGAAACGTACTTGGAATGCCTTCTGCACTATCACTATTGAAATTCATATTTTACCAATTATATATAAACAAATCTGACACTTTGCTAGGGGTTTTCCGCGTTCTAAATATAACACACATGAGAACCGCGTTTGTTATTATTGCCGTCAAAACTGTCAATCCGGCTCCAACAAAAGTTACTTGGTTTTAGTTAAAGAAATACTTATTTCCACAACTACATAATATGATGTACAGCAGATTTACTGTTCTAAATACTGGCCGTGTGTAAAGTTTTGTATAAATTTTGTGTCACAATGCCCTACGCGTGTAATAGCCTACTGGTATTAAATGCCTACTTTACATTCACTTCCAAAACAACTTGTATAGTTTATTGATGAAATTTTTAATTGACTATGCTGCTGTAGGACCTACTAGTCGAGGCAATGAACTAAAAAAGTTCTTAAACTATTTGTGGTGGACGGATCAGAATGCGGTTTTCTGCATTCTCTTCCAAAAATTATTTGTAAAAAATGTGGCGACATGGAATTTCTGACAAATCGGAAATTGCATTGCTGCAGCCAAAAATGCATTTAAAAATGCATTATTTGAGAGGCCTCTTGGAAGATGTCAAAACTTGGTAAATAAGTGTCAGAACTGGCCCAGATAGGATACTCGAGGGTTTTCGAGGTCGCTGATCACGAATATGATGTTCAAATTGACCCCCCGAACACCTGGAGCTCAGGAACGCCGATGAACATCATCTCCGTGGGACTCTCCTACAAATCACGCGAGAAAGAAGAGAAACTCGGCGCCCGGGGTTTTTTTGGGTCACTGAATCCAAATCTGGCATCGGCGAACACCCCACAGGCACCTGGTGCGCCGTAACCTGGACGCGGACATCATCTCCGAGAATTTTCCTGAGAACCTGGTTCCCCCGAACTCCGAACGTGCACGTTATCTCCGAGAATTTGCCCACCAAGATCGCTAAAAACGACCCAAAAATTCATTACAGGCGCGTTTTTGGGCCGTTTAATTCAGACACCTGGTGTACCGCGAGACCTGGACTTGAACGTCATCTCGGAGGGTTTTACAGACACGACCGCAACAAAATCACCAAAAACCGTCTCATAATTTAACACATTCATTAATGTGTAACTCTCGCCTAGGACCTTCGAAAAAGTTGTTCCAGTTCCAGGCGTTGGGAAAGTAGTTTTGGGCGTGAAATTTGGATTAAGCGGCCCAATAACGCTCCTACAATGATTTTTCGGTTGTTTTTGGCACTCTTCTCATGAAAATTCTCGGAGATGACGTGCACGTCCGGGTTCGGAGCCACCAGGTGCCGGTGGGGTGTTCGCCGATGTCATATTTGGATTAAGCGACCCAAAAAAACCCCCATAACGATTTTTGGTCCGTCTTTTTCGATTGTGTCTGGAAAAGCCACGGAGAAGATGTTCAGGGTGAGGTTCCGGTGCACCAGGGGTTCGGGGGGTTGTTATCGACGTGAAATTCGGATTCAACGCCCCAAAAAAAACCCATAACGATTTTCGGCTCGCCTGTTTTGATTGTGTCAGGAAAAGCCACGGAGATGAGGTTTCGGGTCAGGTTCTGGTGCACTAAGTGTTCGGGGAGTCGTTTCAGACGTGAAATTCGATTCAACGCCCCACAAAACGCTCCTATTATGGTTTTTGGCACTCTTCTCAGGAAAATTCTCGGAGATGACGTCCGCGTCCAGGTTCCGGCGCACCAGGTGCCCGTGGGGTGTTCGCCGATGCTAGATTTGGATTCAGCGACCCAAAAAAACCCCGGGTGCCGAGTTTTTCTTCTTTCCCGCGTGATTTGTGGGAGAGTCCCACGGAGATGATGTTCATCGGCGTTCCTGAGCTCCAGGTGTTCGGGGGGTCAATTTGGACATCATATTCGTGATCAGCGACCTCAAAAACCCCCAAGGACCCGATCTGGGCCAGTTCTGACACTTATTTACCATGTTTTGACATCTTCCAAGAGGCCTCTCAAATAATGCATTTTTTGAATGCAGTTTTGGCTACAGCAATGCAATTTCCGATTTGTCAGAAATTCCATGTCGCCACATTTTTTACAAATCATTTTTGGAAGAGAATGCAGAAAACCGCATTCCGATCCGTCCACCACAACTAGTTTTAGAACTTTTGGACTTTTTACTAGTTTATTGCCTCGACTATACAAAGTAATATACCACCAAGCTTCGGCCGTTACGTTGTGCGGGTATTAGACGGTAATACCCTGCGGTTTTTTTAGCTGGCGTAGCAACAACACTTTTCCAGGGAAAGTTTGCCTTTTTAAAATTCATTAAATAAGCTATCTAATCGCTCCAACATTCTGACACTTGCCTAAGGGATCACGGATTACAGCTCCTCCCTGATCCAATATCCCTGCGGCTTTACATACTAATGGTTATAAGAGATACCGGGATTTTTAATATTCTATCTCGAATTTCTATAGACTTTGGGGAATAGCATGTATGAGATTTTGTTTGATAGCTTGTGCCAATTCTTCTGTTTATTTTGGGAAAAACGATTTCGTTTTTTTCTTTATATGTTGGCCGTCGGAAAGCAATAAAAATCAAAATTTTATTTACGACATTAACAGTTCTTACATTGCCAACATTTACAGTGAAAAAATTAATGCTCAATTTTGCACTGAAATAAAAAGTGAATAGTACATAAAATAACAAAATATGCATTTAAAAGTTAAAAAAAAAACATTTTACAAATTCAAACTCATTTATGAATGAAATTATTTCAGTGACAAAATATGAATGATTTGTCACTTTAACAAAGAAAACAAGCCTACCAACATAATTTTAGGTTCGATTTTGGTTTAACCATTTTTTTATTATTTGAAAATCAGATTCGCCTTTTTATTTTAGTGCTGCTCAATCTGTGTTCTCAGAAAAGTGCGTTGTCGTCTGCAAATCCTATGATCTCTCTCCTACTGCTTAATTAAAATAAGCCGTTTATATAGATATTAAAGAGTATGACTCTCAAAACAGTACCTTGTAGGATACCCCAATTCACTAATTTGCCATAACTAATTTATCATCCACTCTTACAATCTGTGAAAAAAGTAACGAAATATATTGAAAATATAACTAAATCTTGTGCTTGTAATGACATATAGTCACAGTCAAGTTAAAAGTTATTTAATGTTACCCATAAAGAAATTATTTAGTAAGAAAATAACTGAGTGAACATTGGTCAACGATCATTTGTGGATTCATCGTAATAACCAATTGTGTTGATATTGAGTGAAATTAACGTTAAATCATGCCCTTTACATATTTAATTACTATCTACACATAATTTCAGTGTAAGAGGTGAAAATGGGTTTTCATTTTATAGAACTACGTTGCATATCCCACTAGGAGTTGGTTTTAACTCGTAGGGATTATGCTTAGAACCATGCTATTTGGAAGAGATTAACTATTATTTAGTATTTCGTGAGATTATGTAGTTAGTGTGCCGTTATAGACAGGGTGATTTTCAGTGACTACACATCTAGAATTTAGATGAAATTATAAAATTTGATACATGCTCATTGCTCAAAACTGATAATGTTCTGGTAAATGAAAATACGATTAACTTTTACGGTTCTCATACCTAATAAAGGACTGTGGAGGGTTGCTTTTCCTTTATTTTTGAGTTTCTTGAAGAAAAGTAATTTAAGAAACGTTTTCTCTGTTTCTCACGTTTTTACAATTAAATATTTGAACTTTGAGAACATCATGTATTAAACAAAATTTCCATGATGGCCAAATACAAGAAAAGTAACTACCCTCGAAAATCAATAGGACGATTTCATGACAATTCACAATATGAATCTCTTAGTTATTCTAATGCGATTCATAGTTCATATATTAAAATATATAAATGCATCTGAGTTACACAAAAGGGCAAAATATAGGTACAATATAGGAAACAGTATAATCCAATAAAATTTCATTAGATAAACAAGCAATTGACTGAAGTGGTTACAATTACCACTTGTATAGTTAGTTAATGTTATACTAATCTTAAAATATTATCAAAATACTTAGAGACTGACACACGTAATCACATTGACTCATAAACATTAAAAAATTGTGGCCAATAATACCATATCTTCATATATTTATCACATGTACAAGTATAAAGCCCATTGTAAAACATTGCACAACAAAATACTCTTTTAAAAATTTGTTTTTAACTAATTTTTATGGCTCATTTTGTCATTAAAAATTTCTCTACCTATTATTATATAATTTGGAGTAGGATAATTGTTCTACTATTTTTATAGATCCTGATTCATATAATTGCCTTTGTTTCTCGTGTTGTATGGTTTCAAGCTGCAAAATTACCTTGACGATGAAGTTAGTGCCAATAACCAAATATAGAGGATATCATCAAATTGGGATAAAAGAAAATTCTTTTTTTTTTAAATATGATCGATAATCATTTATTTTCTTCCTCAGGGTTACAATATGGCTAAAATGGACATGAAGAATTATTACAATATTATTTTACAAATAAAAAGAAGAAATCACTTACTTTAGCTAACTGAGTTTTATTATAAACAATATATATAATCTATAAATGATACTGCATTAAACAACTACTCCGTGAACTAATGCCCCGACCGATATTGAATTACACTTGCAGTATCTGTGTGAACAGCCGAGAACCATTGTCGGCCACCCCACCAGAATCCCATGGCCGACAATTGAACTGGCTGTTCCTTCATATGTATGTTCACATATAAACTAAGTGCAGGTGAGATATAAGTGGTCTGCTACTTCCTGCTCTGCCTGAGCGGGTCAACTTGCAGGAAGCGACCTACATTACAGCAGGTACTTAAACGCAGACCTCTCGCCCTGGGCGACGCACATTAAATCTATAAATAATACTGCAGAAAAAACTACTCCGCGGACTAATGCACCGACTGGCAATGAATCACACATATACTGCAGGTGTAATTAAATATATATCATTCTGTATATTACAAATAAAATAGGTCATCCTATGCGCCATTGTATTATCTTCACTTTTTGTTTCTTTACACTTTTTTGTATTTCAAACCGATTAACAACAAAATTGATTTATTTGTAATATTATACAGGGTGATATATTTTTCTAGCAAATAATGATCGGTGATATTTACAATTCTGCCACTTGTAAGTTTCTAAAGCTGGTATTTTTTCGTTTCATACCTACTATCGTACTAAATATGCACACCGACTTTATTAAATTATGTCAAATGATTTAGAAATTAAAAAAACTGATTTTCTTTTTAATTTTTGACAGGCTATAGCTGGACAATGGCTGTCCTAAGACTCCATATTTATATAACAACAAATCCTCATTTTTAGTAACAGAATAAGCCCTGACCTCTACTTAAGAAACACCCTGTATAGAAAATTTTGAATCAAAATTTCATATAATGTGTTACAAAAAAGTTGCAAATAATAGTAATTAGTCGATAGTTAAATAGTTCATTCTTGCAGCCCTTCATGAGTATTGGACATACTCTGGACAATTTTGTTTGCCTAATCCAGATGTTCAATTTGACATTCCAGAGGAAATATGACCAGACGATCTAACCACACTTGATTCATTCGTGTGTACTTTCGGTATCTTTCATTACGTAATTAAAAGCGCTGCGGTTGTCTGTTGGACGATTCCTAGACAAAACTTATTATCCAAATAATTGTTCTCGTCGGCATTAGCTCGGAATGTGTATGCACCAACAGCTCAGCTTGTTTGCCCTACAAAATACACATTATTAAACCGCACTCTCCGCAAATGTAACATCGCATCAACGGGACTGGCTAATTATAAGGCTGTACACATCCTTGTTGCCTGTTTACCCATTATTTGAAGTGGTTGGCGATATTTGATAAGGGAACGCTATGTGGGTATGCAAATTTTAGATTTTGGCACAGTTTCTCAAGCTTGGTATTCGGACGGATCGTCTGACATTCTTGTGGATAGGGCGTAAAGTTGAATTGGCAACTGGTGGAGATGGTTACAGATATATTGAAATCTTTGATTTGTGATTGTTGATTACTTATAACCAGAATACTATTTTAAGTTTAAAATATTAAAGATTATTTGCAAATGAAAATGCCTAAAAGCTTTTAACAACAAAATGAATTACGATACTGGTTTCATAAATTTTCTAAGAATACCAGTCGTTTCAAGGACAAAGAATCGTATCTACAAATGTACAAAAAAACTGACTCAGTAGGTGGAGGTTCTCATTACCGCAGTACTAAAATATAATGCTAAAACAAAGTCATTGCCTTTAACTTTTGAAGGAAAAATACGCTTCAAATCATGAAAATCCTTCGTTATCACTGTCATACACCGTGAACAATACTTAATTATTTACATCAATTCAAGTGTTACTAGTTTTTTAAAAGAATTCTGTGGGATGTGATAACGTTTATAAAATTCGTGTACGATTTTCTCAATATGCAGTTGACATATAAAATTCGGGAGATTTTATGATGAAACGTAACATATGAAAGTGGTGCTTACCTTACTCTAAATGACGTGTCAGCTTGAAAACTGGTATACAATATGGAGAAAACTTGTATAATTGACACAGTGTAGAGATATTCTTTCTAACTTACTCCTATTTCTCAAAAGTCTCAAAAATAGTTATAAAATTCGTTGAAAATTTGCATATGAAAACGGCGTCTATAACTATCATTTGCCTTCGAAGTGCAACGGAATAAGTCAAGTGTATACCCTGGACGAAATTAATATCATATTGCTTTTTTCCTTTTAATTAATTTTTATTATTATTGATTTATTTCCTTTAAATACAATCACTTTGCTATTGAGTAGAGCTTGAGAATCTCTTGTCTGTAGAAATTTATTAACTAATCTCAAAGAAAATTGAACATACATTTTTTGTTAACTAAGTAAAAAATCGATTTTATTTTAAAAAATATTAATTATCCTTGTAAATATTATACTTATATATTTAATTAACACACACATTAAGTTTTTTCACTATGTTTAGATGCCTATCAATTCTTTTTTAGAATTTGCCGTGTTCTTGAAAAGATCATAATTTGGTAGGTAATGTTGTTATTTTATGCGTACTTTCTGCTTCCAAAATTTTCCATTCTTACTACTTGATTTTAAAAATTTGAAAAAAAATTATTTAAGTTTATACATATCCTTCTTCAGTAAATTTCGAATTTAATTAATTTCTTGTAATTATTTATTTCATTTTCTTCTCAATTTTATTTAATTTTGAATTTCAAATATGTTGAATATTTTTATTGAAATGTCCTTATAAAAGGTTAACAGTTTTATAATTTTCAGATTATACAACTATTCTGTTTTATTGCGGTATTATTATTATTTTCAAAACATATTATTTGTTTTATTATAGTAGTAGTATTATAGTAGCAACAATCATTACTTTGTTGTCAGTAGCTGAAATTTTTTTATAAATTTATCACAAGAATATTTTGGCAGCTGAATTATAGAGCTTGTACGATAAACATATTCTAACTATTTTATAAACGTTTCTGCAACAAGCTTATAAAATATTTTACTACTAATACTAAAGCATTTTTATAATAATTTACTAGTAATGTTCCGTAGTATTTATAAAACATCATCCTATAAATCTATTATATTAAAAGATACGAATACTTGAAGACAATTTTACTAAGAGCAAATAACTGTTTTATACACTGTAATATAGTTATTATGTAAAAATAAGTATTATCAGTTGTAAACCTTGTTTTATTTGTCATAGCAAACGGTAGAAGTCTAGTTTTACCTCTTGCTTTAGCTTTCATAGTCATTATATAAGAATAAATATGTCAGTTTTAAACCAGTGCAAAACATCAAAAGAAGTGGTGCATTTAGGAGAAATGTTATCATAACAAAAAAACTATGTCTTATATCGAAATTAAAAAAAAATCCTACTTTTTTCTTACCCGTTTCATTGAAATGTTTTACAGAAATAGTTTCCTTGTCATTTAACGCTGGTTTTTATAACAAAATTGTTTTATAAGCGGCAGCCATTTCGACCCAACACTGAAAATGTTGTGGCGTATACTACAAAAATATCATAAAAGTCGGTTTTCTAATGTTGAATAGTCAAAGACAATTATGAAATGTTATAATGATTTAAGTGGGTTTGGCGCTAGTTTTTAATGTCAAACACCATGAAATTTCAAAATCACAATTTTATTTCAATTATAATATTGTAAACATTCACATAATATGCAGCACAATAAAATTTTCTCCACAATAAAAATTGTTTTCACAAAGCGCACTAAAACACGTAAAATATTATTGAGAAATATACCACATAACATTTCAGTAGCAGACATTGTGATTAGAGGTGCTCGTTAGTTTATACCTTCTGATACTTTTACGATACAGTTAATAAATAATTTAGTTTTATTGATGGATTTTATGCTACAAGAGTGTGGTATTATGGCTACTAAAGATTTTAATTGCATAATTTGTAAAATAAATCTGACTATAATTTAATATTTTATTAAATAAACTTGATATTATTATAATTTTCCATTATTATATTTCTTTGAATTAATTTGATTTAGTCCCTAGTTCATATTAAAGTTGTATTTAATTCTTCCCATGGACATACTAATATTTTATTTTTATTTCACACTGTTGTCCATAGAAAAACACTTAGGATACATGTATTTTTTAAATATTTTGTATTTAGCATGCAAAGAAAATTTTGCATCTATTATCTGTTAAATTAAAGTAATAAATATTTGTTTTCCAACAGAAATGTTTTGTATTTGACCCACATGGTTTAAAGATTATTAAAATTTCATTTCATTATTGTTTTCGGACAAAATTAACTTTAATTGAAATTGGGTTAAAATAAACATGATTAACATACTGAATTGTTAAACTGTTTTAACAAAATAAATAAACTAAACAGTAAATGATTTTGTTTATGCATCAGATTTAATTAAATGCTATTACCAAATGATTATGTCGTTTAGTTGTTTCGGACTTTGTAGTAAAGTATTAATAACTGGGAAACAGGTACAAAATATAAATTATTTCATACATTAACTATTGCATGTTTCAAAATAAATACTTAAATATATAATATATGAACATTTACCCCTCTATACAAGCTTTATTCTAAATCTAAACGGCAAAATCGCTTCATAAATCACATAATAATATAGTAATCCAAACTAGAACCGTTTATCTCTGATTTTCATCTGCCTACAGGGCAAAGTATCGACTGTGTTTTCGTTTGCAGTACTCTATTTTACATGACCCGGAGTTGGAATGAATCCATTCCATTTAATAATGGAATGATTCTACTTTCAAATTCAATTTTCGTTTTAATCATTACCCCATAAGAAACATTTTTACTGAAAGTGATGAAAACAATATCAAGTCCTTTATGCTTCGGTTGCAATTATTTCAGCTACAAGTTCTGGACAGGCATTAAAAGAAACGGACTATTGTTCAAGTTTATGATACATACTTTACAGATAAAAATAAACCACTCTTCAGCCAATGAGTATATAACACTGTTATTTTAAAGTTTAATGTGCCGAACAAACCTTAATTCTTATCTGTTCCAAGCTTTGTGGAATGATAACTAACAAACTTAACAGTTAATTGAAGGAAAAGCAAATACACTACTGTAACATATTTGAGCAGCTTAGCAGGCCCCTGTCTGAGACAAGCGAAAGGGAATTAGAAGGATTTTGTAGAATAAATACCTTACGACAATGTCGGTCTTTAACGTTACCAGAACATAAACAGTGAAGTTGAAATTTGTGATCATGATTACTGTTGATGTCATAATATCGTTGCGGCTGACTATTTTTTAAAAGCAAATATTATGTCATACATTTTTTTTACAATCTTTTAGTGCAGAACACTGCAGGGTTTGTTTCATCTACAGGATGTTATTATTTTATTTGTCACGTTAGTAAGGTGAAACAACCCTTCACTACAAGGCAGCTGTTCATCGGAGAGCAGTCGTGGATAAGGGAGTATTGAAGAAGGTAAAATATGTTATTTAATGCGTAACTTAGATAATAACAAAAAAAAATATATCCGTTTTGAGAAGTCACAAAAATCAAAACCTTTGTTTATACAAAAAAAATTATAAATGCAAATACAATTATTTCTAATGTTTCTATATTACTGAAATTGTTTCTTAGAAAGGATTTTGTTATAGGATGAGTAATTAAAACTAGGGCAAGTAAATAGTATAACAAAAAAAAAATATATTACGTACTTATTCTAGGGGAACAATTTGTGTATCCTTCTTGGTTTTTTTCTTACATCACCAATCAAGAATATAGATAGGAAAATATTGTTAGAGATAAATGATATACTTACTGTTATAATATTAAATTCATAGGTTATAGGCTACGTAGATAATGACTGGTAAATAAAAAAAATTATTTAAATAGACTGAGATTAATTATGGTAGTTGAATTAATGACTTTAGCTTAATTTGTATAATTTTAACATGAAATGATTTTGGAATAATTCCAATTTATTTATAAACATAGTACTATGCCTCGGCGTTACAAGAAGATATTTAAACTGATTTTCGGTTATGTAACCATTAGGTAATGCGCAAACAATAGAAACTTATATCTATAATTATTATTATTATAAAAAAAATGTATAACGGAATTGTCTTATCTGGTTTGATGGCGTAGTGGCCTGAAAAGAAAAACGTGGTAAGGGGAAGATCAGTGGAGTACGTCCCTTCCTGTGGATGTGGATACACAAATTGCTGAAGGTTGGTTACTCGTTACGTAACCTCGATGACGTTATCAGCGTCAACTTCGGCGTGGACAGAAACATGGTGATGAGCATGGACGTGGACATGAAAGTGAACGTGACCATGAACTTGTACTTGAACTAAAACTTCAACTTGAACTTGACATTGGACCCTAATGTAAAAGAAAATACTTATAGACCCTAACAGCTTTTATCCTCTATAACGAAACAAAATAGTCGGAGTCCGACACGTGGCTGGGTCGCACCAGGACATGGAATCTACTCCTAATGAAACCTAAATGGAGACTTCGAGTGTCGATGAGACCTCAAGCAAATCAACAGGCTGTGTGTGTGTCGGTGCAGATTCGAGGGGTATTTTTCAAAACATCACTAAACGTGATAACTAAATGAGACGAAAATCTCGCCCTCTTTACTATATCACCTGCCAAACCACACTCCCTGGTCTTCCGGCTTGTTCTTGTCGAGAAATCTCCATTCGACCTGATCAGCTGGTAGTGGGAGAAACAATGTGCGCCCTACGTATCGGCAACCCAGAAAACATGACAGAAGATAATAATTTTGAAAAAGGAGAATTTTAACAAGAAGACCATTTGGAATATTAATTGAAAGAGTCGCCAAAAAAAAATCATTGAATGGTAAGTATGTAGTTTTAGACCATCATATTATTCTTATCTAAGAACTTTATTTCAAGTACGTGATTGCATCAGGATTATTTTAAACGAGTGCATGCTGCATATAAGAAGTAATAATTTGGATGTTCGACCTACTAATTATAAAATTATTAGATTTATTTTGTAAATAAAATGATGCAAACAACTTAAGGATGAAGTTTAATTGTATTTTAAATTTTCCATATTCAGCAATTCTTTCAATTAAAAGGTAATTTATTAAATAAAAAAAAATTGACAACAAGAAAAGAATAGTAGCATTTGAAAACGCTACAACACTACCGTGGTTTTGGTGCACCAGCCTTTTGAACCTATTACAAAAACTAAATATATGCCCTCACAGATCCTAATCCAAGAACGACAAATCAAACAACAATAGTAGTTTGAGTAACACATGCAATTTAAATTGGCATGAGTGGAAATTATTTCTTCTTCTACTGTAGTCTATAAATTCCAAAGGCTGCTCATTCTTATTCTTACTGCCTGTAGTAGTGGCAAGGCATTGGTCGCTCAATGGTTATGAGATTTAAGACATCAGTACTTTATTTGATGTTTGCCACAGTCGCGGGTTTGATCCCCGTAGCAGGAAAGACCAAAGATATAGTAAATAGGAAGAACATTGACTTGGGTCAATGTAAGAGATTGCTATATGTATAATAGGATCATTCTCGGAAGGCGAAGTTGGCAATAAAACGTTGGTGAAACCCGACATATACCTCCGAGTCCTTTTCACTTGTTTGTAATATACTTAATTCATGTTCAGGTATGCCCCTTAATAAGGTGCGACTAATGTTACGAAGAAATTACCTGCAGTAGAGAAGGATGGCCAGTAAGATGTACTTCTTGTCAAAAACAGAGTGTTTGTGTTTTGAGCCAGTGTATAGTTTTTAACAATATCTATGGCTAACAGTTGTTGAAGAACTTAATTGCCTTACATAACAAATCATATGCTTGCTAACATTTTTTCTTCGCGTGCTTATGACGACATTATTAAACGTTTTATTTATATCATGTACAAGTACAAATTTTTCCCTTTTATTTTTCATTTTTTTATTGTGGTTAAATATTTCAATATACTGACAACCAGACCGTTCTATGTCCATTTTATTATATTTTACAGGAGAGTATATTTCAAACTGAGAAGTATGTGGCTTCCGAACTAACATATATTTTTGTACAGAATAATTTTGTCTACTATCAGTGACTATTTTAGTATTAAAATAATAATTAATACATGTATTTCAGACATTTAGAGCAAAAAAAAAATGCTTAAAACATTCTTGGACATAGAATAAATTAAATTAAAAACATTTGTATTGGCCTTATTTTTATGTCCAAAATTTTATTTCAAGATAGAATAATTAATAAAACACGTACTAGAATAATGCTTATTTTAAAAAAATAAATAGTTCTTTGCAAAAATCATCTTCTGATAGTTGATATTCTGATCCTGAGGGCTTAGAAATCGATTCCATCTGATTCACTCATTATTATGTTTCAAGTATTAAAAAAAAATGAAGGTTGTTTATTAACCCTATTTGCAACGCAAAATATTGTATCTCATTAGTATCGTATTATAACTTGAGACAATTTATTCTATGTCCCGACATTTGCTTGGTTCAAACTTTAACATGGTTGCATTGACATAAAATAAAATAGTTTTTTCGATTATACAAAACTACTAATCGTATATTTGTTTAGAATATATTGGGACATATATATAATTTCATATAAAAAAAATCAAAAACATGGACATAGAATAGTTTGGGTGTAACGGTATGGTAATAGAGTCATTTTTGTAAGGTTTCAAACACACTTTTCTGTTTGTATTATATATCTATAGCCTCTACTCATAGTTCAGTTTACATCCAAAATTCCCAAATCAGATCGAATCGTGCCCATCCATTTTCATCTCATAAAGTACCTCATTCGTATCCCTTTTCTACGGCGTTATCTTTAAAAATTCAGTAATTTATGAGCTCTCAGTATAAATGCATTATAACAAGGCTACGAATAACCACCATTATTAAAAGAAAATCAGTCAGAGTCGCTAGCATTGCATCTGACCCGACATTTGGCTCCGCAGAAGCAGAATTTGGACTGCGACCAAAAAGCAGTTAATTTTAATTATTTATGTGTTAGTTACTCGGGGCAGGCCATCGATTTTATTTTTCGTTCTGCTGCCGACGCGCTGGAAATACGGATTTAATTTGTGTCTTTGGATTTTACGGGTGCGGTGGCATAACGTTGTTGCGCACACAATTAATATTTCAGCCGTCAGGAAAAGTGGATTGAAATTTATTTTTAATTTGAAAGTTAATTGGATTACGATTCAGTGGAAAATATTAATTAAACAAATATTCTATGTTATATATAAAAATACCTAAGATCTTTAAAGTTTTTACTAACTATTACGATATCATTAAAATAGATGAGACACGTTACTTTAAGCAAAATAGTTTCCATAAGCATTTTAAACGTGGCTGGTGCGTTGCTAAATCCGAATGGCATGATGTTAAACTTACACAAATATTTCCTAATAAAAAGATTTTCTTTTTTTTTATTATATGAGTAATCATAGGCTTAGTAAAAGACGCTTATCAAATCTAGAAGGTATAACTAAAAACTACACAAAAATTTTAATATATCTGTCTTAGATTTTTGTAAAATCAGACATATTATGATATGCATAAGCTTTCATTATAATTTGATTGATAATTTTAGGCGTATTGTAATACGTCATATTATAACGAGACTGACGGCATGCCAGACGAATTATGAATCAATTTTTATACCAATAAAAAAGCAAACGTTGAAATTTTTAAAAGAGTGTGAAAACATATGAAGAAGTTTTGAGACAGAAAAATTCTATAAAATAAAATTAGAGCAGTAGGCATTCAATAACTGCACGTCATATGAACAACTGTTCAATATTATTAACTTCATCTTCGACAGATTACAAAAATGGCTTAGCATGTTCTTGAAACAGTCTTTTATATAATTTACATTTCTATCTTATATACTTACAATAAGAGAATTGCTATGAACATTGTTCCTTTCTGTTTGAATAATTTGGGGTGTAATGTTAAATTTTTGCAGTTTTTTATAAAAAAGGTTTTATTTACAAACATATTTTATATTTCTTCATTTATTTTAAAATTTTTGGCACTAAATAATAATAGTATCTACACAAAAATAGACACCAAATCCACACTAACATAAAAATGTTTTCCAATTTGTTTGGTATACCGTCAGTCTCATTACAATATGACGGATTCCATATAGGCAAATTATAATACATTTGCGCGGAAGCTCGTTCTGAAAATAAGACTACGTGGCCAGCATATTACAATACGCGTAACATTTTTAATCAAATTGTAAGATCCTTGATGTCTTGTATCGTATTACAATATGCCTAGTCATACTCAAAAAGCCTAGGCATATTATTAAAATATGCTTGATTTTACAATAAGTCTATAACATATCCATTTTCCTCTTTTACCAAAACGATTAAAAAGTCCATGATTTACGCAATGGATTATGGATTGATGGTTTCCTGTTGTAACACGTCACACTTCGTGCTTCTCTATGATTTCTCTTTGGTAGATAATAGATCTCAGATGGTAGAAACAGATGATCAATTTTCGAATTCAGTCCACATTACTTGTGATGTTCCTCAGGGATCCCTCTTATTCCTGATTTATATAAACGATGTAGCTGATTGTATCAAATAATCTCAAAGTTTTTTCTTTATGTTGACGATCTGAAAATTTTTCGTACGGTTTCTTTTCTAACTGATTACGAGGGTATTCAGCAGGACGTCAACCGAATTGATCAGTACTGCAGTAAATTTACATTATTGGTAAACATCAATAAATGCCATTCAATTACCTTTACTAAAAGTATTAGTCCTCATATCTTTAATCATCTGATCATCAATGAGGAAATAAAGCGCGTCTCTGAAATAACATATTTAGGCGTTATCTTCGACAGTAGATTGAGCTTAGGTCACCATATTGATTATGTTTGTATAAAGTGTAATGGAATGTTGAGTTTCATATTCAGGACTTGCAGGAAATTTAGACGCGAAAAGTCTCTTAAATCTTTATCTAGTGCGTAAAATTTATAGCAGACTTAACTTTGCCTGTGTCATTTGGGATTCTAATTATAACATCTACAAATCAACATTAGAGAGGATTCAGAACAGATTTGTTATTGTTATTGTTATTTTAACCCTGAGGTCAATAGCATTTATAATGTTGCTGACATATCCATGGCAAAACAACAGTTTAATATCATCCCATTAGAACAAAAGAGGATTCAAGCAGATTTTATCATTCTGTTTAAGTTACTAAATAGTCAAATAGACTGTCCCTATCTAATTTCGTTGTGAAATGTTCATGTATCTTCTAGAAATACTAGAACGGCTAATTTATTTAATATATCCAACATACCAATCTCGGGTTTAAATAGTTCTTTGTATAGAATTACTATCAATTATAATAGTTACATTGTCGATTCCAACTTTGATATTTTGAGTAATGCTATTAGTAATTTTAAATGATTTATTAAAAATATCCTGTTCCCATAATTATTTTTTGATCTCTGTGTATATTTTTTCACTATATATCAATTATATTGTTCTTCAAGTTTATATTACCTTTACAATGTTCTAGTGGATGCAGTTTTGGGTTGCAAGCCTGTTTGCATTCCGAATGTGATAAATAAATAAATAAATAAATAAATAAATAAATAAATAAATAAATAAATAAATAAATAAATAAATAAATAAATAAATAAATAAATAAATAAATAAATAAATAAATAAATAAATAAATAAATAAATAAATAAATAAATAAATAAATAAATAAATAAATAAATAAATAAATAAATAAATAAAAAAACATGTTTTGATATGAAGTAAGTAGAATCATTTCTTGTTTGTTTGCCTTGTTTTCAGATACTCTGTAGTTATCGTAAACGACACTAAAGCAATTTTTACGTTTGCATTGGGTTCTATTCACCGTCTTAAATGAAGGATTTATTAGATACTAAATGCTCTAGTCTGGTATATGCAGATAGTTGCATGTCGCAGAGAATGCAAATTCGGCAAATAGGTCAGTACGACGCTACTTGCCGGTTACCTGGGGAACCATAAAACGAAGTTCCTTACTGCTCAGTCATTAAATAAATAATTTAAATCCTGAAACTGGGATCACACTAAAGATTTTTACTGTCGGTGCGCTGATTCAGAGGATTAGAGATCGGGGAGTACAAATTCTAGGTTTACAGTCTTCCAAATAGCGGACATTTTAATTCATACTCCTGCCAATTTAAATTATGTCGGGACGTAAATGTTTTATTCCTTTTTTATTTGCAGGATTGCCGTCGTAAATTTTAGTATTAACACTTCCTTCTTTACAGCTGCAGGAAGCAAGTGTCGCAATAAAAGATCGCGCACATTATGCATGCAGGGAACAGCACGAACCTGTAAAGCCTGCTCATGAAAATTCCCATGATATTTAATGTAGCATCTCACACTAGACCAGCATATGCATGGATCGTCACCTGCAACGACCGCCACTGCAGGTCGTGTAATTTCTGTGATTGGACGCGTTAGTTCAACGTAAGTTCTGTTCCCACAAAAGTCAGGGATTGGTTTCAAACTGTTAGAAATATTCGTCCAGTTAAGTTGTGAATGTGTCGGTGAACTGTAGAGCACTCCTGTTTATCAACAACCTATATTTATTCTTTCGTCAGATGACACTCATCTGCAAAATCTTCTGTTTTGGTAATGTAGGCGAGAATGATCCAAGAACTAAACCATTTCTACTTTCTCATTTTCCTGGCTTCTTCCCCCTCCTCCATTTCATAGAACATGAAATGAATTTATGAGATTTCAAAACTTAATTTTAGATGACGATATTTTTTGATAGTTTTCAGGCAATAGTATTAAATCTGATATCTGGTATTATCACAATAATTAAAAAGTCAGTTCAGTTTAGATTATTCAAGTTCTTAGGTCTATCCACGACACTTTGATAGTTGAAATAGGTAGGCTTATAGATGGTATAAACAACTGTGAAGTTAAAAAAATATAGTATTTTTCTTATCTTGGTTACTCATAGTAGAAGTACCCTTAAAAGAACGAGGCTAGAAAATGTTCCTTCAGTTAGAGGCTAGCCGCGTGACGTCACATGCTTGTGATAGTGACTGCAGCGCGTACCTTTTAGATTACAATATTGTAGTTACGAGTTATAGACTGATTTATTAGTGGCGAAATTTAATAATAATAATAATATTTCTACTCCTCATTCTAATCACGACAATTAGCCCAGAAGTCCAAAGACTTGTGTGGTAGAGGGGGCGGCATATTAAGAACGACTTACGTTGGTAGGCCCTAACCTAATTATGCGGGTAGTCAAATGTCGACCGTTATCAATCTCTCACATTGACTCAAGCTAACATTCTTCTAGCCTACCATACCCGCATAGAGGGTGCCAATTCTCTCCACAAATATAGCTGATATATGGTCTATCGGCTGCGGGGCTCGAACACACACCAGTCTAGCTACATCGAGTCAAGTACTGATGCCTTAAACCGCGCGACCCCTCATTGTAATCACGGGGATTAGCCCAGAAGTTTGGAGACTTGTGCGGGAGAGGGGGCGGCATATTATTATGCAGGCCGCATTTGCCGCACAACAATAAAGACTCCAAATAAGATATTTGTAAGCGTCCCAAAGCAAATAATAGTGAGCCAGCGTTTATCTCATTCAAACGAAGCAAGCAATTTCTCGGGTGTCTGCTATATTTCCAGTTGAATTTATTTAAAAATAAACGGAATTTGTTTATAGTGGGTTTAAGAAATAATTTTAATATTATTTTGTTTGTGGACAGATCTATTAAAAACCGTCAATGAAAAATTTGTGAAATAATTTTCTTCAGGGTGTCATTATAAAAGTTGTCCCATTTAGATGAGAAATATGGTATATTAGAAATTACTACATAACAGGAAAAACTAATGACACATTTTGGATTTTCAAGACAAATTCAACTTTTAAATCAGAAATTTGATACCTTCATATGCTTTAGAGTTACAAAGTTTATATTCGAGTTGAAGAGACATTTTAAAATTCGATTATTTTACATTGTAAACTTACTAATGGTCAAGTTGTTGTGTAATTTCCTTGTTTATGGTAGTACAAGTATATTGCTCGTAATTAGTGGGATTATTGTTATTTTATGCAAGATACTGATCATATAGGTAACGACCATGCAGTTAGCAAATATTAGTACCTATAAAATGCGCCAAGTAACATCTCTTTAATAAACAGTTTTTGTAAATAAGTATTGTAACAATGTTACAGGTTGGTAATAATGTCGTACAAGGGGAAAGTCTATTTTTATACGATTATTAATTACATTCCAATATAACGCCAGTCACATTAGTACTTGATTATGATTAATGGTTATGACGGATCCACCAGTTCGAGATCCAGCGCTGCCATATTTGTGCGCATGAGAAAATGCGGGTATATCTTTCCACTAATTTAATTGTGACGTGATTGTAATAAATGTTAGTAGTGATTTTATGTTTGTATTCTTAAGGATGGAGAATAATTCAAGCTCAATAGCGTATTCTCAAAAAATGCCCTAATCTAACAAGAGAGTGATATTGGATGATAATAAGATTTGTATGAAGGAATTAAAGAGCAAAAGATGGTGTTGACATTTGTAATTCAAGAGTGTCCCTGAGTAGTGTATATCGTACAATAAAGAGTGGCAAAGTAGAGCATACAACTGTGAAACAGAAGATAGTGGAAACTCGTGGAAAGAAAAAGAGATTGATGACGGCACAAAATACGCGATTCAAATAATAATTCATGGATGATATTTTAAAAATCAGCTTTCGAAAATAAAAAAGAACAGGTTGCTATCTTAAAGGGTGAAATTTAACCCAAAATGTCTGGAAGGGTGCTTTTTCGAATTATGTAAGACATGAATTTTGGTTTTATAAAACGAAATTGACTAGGTCACAGACATTCGAGCTTTGCGATATACCTCAAATGGCAATGTATTGTATAAACTTAACATTGAGATTTCTGAAAATTTTTACCCCAAATACGAAATGCTAATTCGCAAGCCCTTGGAGATAGATAATCTCTATACTGAAATAATGAAAATTATCACAAATATTCGACAGTATTCTGCATCATTTATTTGATCTTTCAAAATATTATGGCAGACATAATATGAAATACTTTTATTACTTTGTTTCATTTAAAATATTGTTTTATTTATAAAATTTACTCAAAAGTTTATCAAAATATAATGTTTTGTCTTTTTGTAAATAAGTTTCGATTTGGCAGAAAACCTGATATATGCTTTTAAATTCAATAAAAGCCAAGGCAAAATGAATTTCCAGAGTTATACGTCCTTAATACCTTCTAGTTTACCAAATTACGCATCTATTCGGCATAGAATTCCTTAGAGGTCCGTACTGGGGTCACTGTTTTTTGTTATTTATATTAATGCCTTATACTATCACATGTATCATATTCACATATGATATCATAAATATTGAGATCATGAGGCTGTCCGAAAATGATCTAGTTAAAGCCGAATCTTGATTTACTTCAAATAACCTGAAGTTAAATATAGAAAAAGCACAAACTATTATATTTTCTAGTAATTATTTATATGATGATAGGTATTCAAACTGGACACTGTTGGTTAAGGAAGTTGCGAACAGGAAGACGAAACAATACTCTATGCACTCTGTGAGTGCACTGCTATTTCGACAATAAAAAATCCATGTTGGGAGATCCTCCTGAGCAACGTCACCAACTTCTTCTCTTTATTAGGCTGGTCAGGGGCTAAGGTGGATTGATCTTCTAATGGGAGGCCGTACAAGGGCCCAATGGGGCCTAAGTACTGCAGTCTCTTAAGCTACCCTCCCCATAATTCCAGATATGCATATAAAACTGTTGGGGATCAGGGTTCACTACTGATAGTTTTCTTAAGAGGGCACATCATATTGAAGATATTCGTAAAAAGCTTTCAAGCCAGATATATTTAATAAGAAAACTCAGGATGTGTCTAGATGATGTAACATTAGTGAAACCTATTATTGTGTTATGCACTCATTCTAAAGTTATGGAGTAGTTCTGAGGGGTAATGCTCCCATGGCAAATTGTGCTTTGAAACTTCAGTAGAAAGTTATGTGCATAACCTGTGGAGTTGGAGCTTTTGACATATGTACATATTTTTTTTCTTTGATTGAAATACATAACAAATTTAACACTTATTTAACTAATTTCGATGTTCACAATTATTTATCAAGAAACACTAATATATTAAAACTCTTAAATTTAGGTTGCAAAAAATGGCAACGTAGAATTCATTAAATCTAATTCTTTATAATAAGCTTCCAGTACATATAAAGATGCTAAACAATGCTCAATTTAAAAATAACATTATGTTAGATCACTGTTTTTATTCTGTTCGTGAATATATGGATACTGCCACAGTTCATTTTTTAATTATGTTTTCATTTATATACTGTTATTTGTTGTTATATCTCTTTTTTAAATTTGACATATTTATATACTGTTTGTACTTATTATGTGATCAATAAATACACTTACTTATTTACTTACATTCTAATGCACTAATAAAGAAACACGATTATTAATTAGGATGGCTATACAGGCTGTATCACATAAGAGAGCCACTCCCATGTATCTGGCTTAATGTGCGAGACACGTCAAAAATTGTTTTTTATTGCATTTTTGGAGCCCTTTATGCTTGTAAAAACAAATTTGAGATCCATGGCTAACTTTATGAGTAATAACAAAAAAAACCTGTAAAGTGCCCAAACTTTAAGGCTGTCTAACTTTCTTATTTTAAGAGATAGAGAAAACTTATCGGTAATAAATTTTTATTGCAAAATTGATACCTTCCACCTGATATAAACAGATTTTTGAAATATCGTATGCGGTTCGCTGCACCCTCTAGGAGGATATTTTTTTTTTATTGAAGCAGGCTATGGCTACAAAAAATTGCCTGTTTTTTCGTCTTTCATGCAATATGCTACATGTTGCCATTATCTTTCGTATTTATTACATTTTTTTCAATTTTAGTTTAAAAAAAATGTACCTAAATATTTTCGTGTTGCTCAAGATAATGTAGAACCTGATTTAAAGACGCCAATTGCAAAAAAATAATAAACAGAATGTACTTTTTTTTATGCAAAATACAGATTTTCTTATAATATTATTTTATTACATTGTCTGTGTCAAAATAATTTTAAAGACCCAATTGCTTCTAATGTGAAAACCAATAAAATAATATTATAAGAAAATCTGTATTTTGCATAAAAAAGTACACTCTGTTTATTATTTTTTTGCAGTTGGCGTCTTTAAAAGAGGTTCTAGATTATCTTGAGCAACACGAAAATATTTAGGTACATTTTTTAAACTAAAATTGAAAAAAATGTAATAAATACAAAAGATAAGGGCAACATGTAGTATATTGCATGAAAGACGAAGAAACAGGCAATTATTTGTTGCCATAGCTTGCTTCAATAAAAAATTGTTTTATCCGCCTAGAGGGCTCAGCGAACCACATACGATATTTCAAAAATCTGTTTATATCAGGTGGAAGGTATCAAGTTTGCAATAAAAATTTATTACCAATAAGTTTTCTCTATCTCTTAAAATAAAAAAGTAAGACAGCCTTAAAGTTTGGGCACTTTACAGGTTTTTGGGTTTTTACTCATAAAGTTGGCCATGGATCTCAAATTTGTTTTTACGAACATAAAGGCCAAAAATGCAACAAAAAAACAATTAAAGATTTTTAACGTGTCTCGTATATTAAGCGAGATACATGGGAGTGGCCCTCTTATGTGATACAGCCTGTACATTACTTTTAAAAATTGTTATAATGTCATTTTCTTTCATTACCTGTAAAGTTTGGTCAAAAGGTGTTAACAGATTAACACTTTAAGTCGATGATATACTATTTTTAATAATAGTGAAGGTTTACGGTAATATTGCGAACTGATTAGCCCTTAAAGATCCGCCATTTAAAATCACGTAATAAAATAATCCTTCCGCATTAATAAAGGCGATTGTTTGCCATAAAAATAGCAATTTTTCCGGCCAGTTAAGTGCGAAGTGAGAAATAAAACAAACTTTTATTGCGCTAGGAGAACGGAGAATATTACGGAAAGCTGGACCATCCATCTGAAATACAACTTCTTTCCCCGATATTATCTTTCTCTCATCTGCTTTTATTTATTTATGAACGCCGTAAACCCCTCCGCTAAATTGCTTGTACGCACTCGATCCTGTTTATTCCTCCGGCCTTCCGGAATTTATTCTGTTAACGAAGTGAGATTATGTCCTTAACTATAAAAAACAACATGCCATCGCCAACTGTGCCATTCCGAAGTGACGTGTTAATAAATAATTTTTTCTACGACCACGGACGCGCTGAGGGCAAAAGTCGTTCCCGCAAATTTCGTCCCTAGGGGCCATTCAGGGGAAAGATTGACGTTAATGGGACCGTAAAATTACATCCAAATAATTACGAAAAATGTTATTCTAAAGTGGTTTTCGTTGGATGCGGTTACGGAGTCTGACAACGACTCTTTTTGTTCAAAAGTACACCCTTTATAAAAACGTACTTGCTGAAAAAATATTAATGGAAACATAAATGTTACGTTTTAAATTTTAGAAATATTTTCTCTTGGCACTCTCCTCACTCATTATATCGTAATAGAAAAACTATACAGGGTACCCTGATGAGGGCGTCCTATAATAACATCGCACACTGAACTAAAATTATCCACAAAATAATTAAAAGTTAGGTTACCATCTCTATTAATGTTATAAGTTATTTGATGTCTAGATATCTGAAATATATCACGACTAAAATTGTATTAGGATTATTACGCTCACTTTATTTGCCGTAACTGATGATTTTACAGGCAAGAATAGTTTGTTATTTAGCCCGTATCCTTAACTTTGTTCAGAAACAGAAAAATGTCATTTATTTATATTGGAACAGATGATCTAATTTTCATTATACAGTATGCGTCAAAAGTATGGAATAAATTCAATAAAAACGAAACAATTATTTTTTGGGAAAAATCCTCGAACTGGTCGATTTTTAATTTAAAAAATACATATTTTAGCGTAAAATGCGATTTTCAAATGTCATTTGTTTTCGAGTAATGACGTCATCGATTTTTTTTTAAATGGCAACACCATATTTTTCTCCTTGATTCTGAAAGATCGTTTAATTCTCTATCAGACAGTACTAAAATTTTGCCCTCTTACATAGGAAAGTTTTCGAGTAAATGACGATTGAATGTAAGAAAACGTAAATCAATTAAAATAAAGCAAAAACGTTATCAAGTTTAGTTTTTCGAATTCCATAGTTCTTTTATGGATCACGTAGGTGAAAATCTTTGCAAAGTGTTATTGTCACACCGATTTTCTAATAAGCATTGTAAGCGACATAGAAATTATTATTCAATTTAAAGTATTATGGCACATTTAACTGTTACTCAAAGAATTGAAATTTTAATTCTTATCGGATGCGGGAATATGACTAGAACTCAGCAGGAAGTTTGCGATTTATTTATTAAAAAATATCCAGATCGCCTTATCAGCCAATCAACAGTCAGTAAGGTAGAGTCTAAATTTAGAGAAACTGGCAATGTTGTAAATATTCCAAAACCTGGACGTCCAAGCATTAATGAAAATCAGAAACAGAACATTTTGATAAGTATGGTGGATAATCCTCATAATTCTTCACGATTGGTTGCATTAAACAATGACACTAGTCAGAGCACAGTGCTACGTATCCTGAAGAAGGAAAAATATCATCCCTACAAAATTCAACTAGTGCAGGAACTCAATGAAGATGATCCCGATCACCGCTTACAGTTTTGCGAAATTCTAATGGATTTATGTCAAGGAAATAGAAATTTACACCGGCAAATACTTTTTTCAGATGAGGACACATTTTGTCTGAATGGTACAGTAAACCGTCAAACTTGCAGATATTGGTGTCGGGAAAATCCTCATTGGATGGCAGAGGCACATACCCAACACCCTCAGAAATTAAATGTGTGGGCTGGAATAGTTGACGACAGAATAGTAGGGTCTTTCTTCTTTGAAGGAACCCTTACAGGACAAAGATATTTAGAGTTTCTAGAAAATGACCTTGTTCCAGCCCTTGCAGTAATTTTTCCTAACGATAATGACTCTGACATTCCTGACGATACCATATGGTTTCAGCAAGACGATGAACCTCCGCACTATGCGCGCCCTGTACGAGATTTTTTGGACAACTGTTTTCCTGGGAGGTGGATCGGCAGACGCGGACCGATAGAATGGCCTGCAAGATCGCCAGATCTTACACCTCTTGACTATTTTTTATGGGGATACTTGAAGTTAAAAGTGTACATTAATAAATCACGTAATTTAGAAGAACTTCAAAATCGCATTCGGGACGAAATACGCAGAGTTACCCCAGAAATCATTCATAATGTGCAAGAAGAATTTCTTCACAAACTTGCGCATTGTCAAGAAGTTGGTGGATGGCAATTCGAACATTTAATTTAAGTATAAAATTTAATCAATTGTATTTTATTTTACATACCTCAGAATTGTTACTTTTTTATGGATAAAATTTACGTTTTCTAACATTCAATCGTCATTTACTCCAAAACTTTCCTATGTAAGAGGGCAAAATTTTAGTACTGTCTGATAGATAATTAAACGATCTTTCAGAATCAAGGAAAAAAATATGGTGTTGCCATTTAAAAAAAAATCGATGACGTCATTACTCGAAAAAAAATTACATTTGAAAATCGCATTTTACGCTAAAATATGTATTTTTTAAATTAAAAATCGACCTGATCGAGGATTCTTCCCAAAAAATAATTGTTTCGTTTTTATTGAATTTATTCCATACTTTTGGCGCATACTGTATGTATCTAATATTTGCTACAAGTCATGAAAATCGCAGATTTCTTCATAGAAGTTTGTAGCCCGAAAAATAAAAGCAGAGTAGGAAGTATAACCTCAATATTTCACTACACCGAACCAAAAATGTTCATAAACACATATAATTAAAAGTTACGTTACTATGATGGATATATTTTTTAAAGTTAAGCTGATAAAACCTTTAATAATGAATGTACAGAGTGATCACACGTAAACGTTAGATTTGACTGACTAAAAATTTATTAGGATTATTACGGCTCACTTTCTTTGCCGTAACTGATGATTTTACAAGAAAGAATAGTTTGTTACTTAGCCAGTATCCTTAACTTTGATCGGTAGTACTGCTGGAAGCAGATCTGAGCAATAACAACACAAAAATGTCATTTATTTATATTGAAACAGACAATCTAATTTTCATTATATGTATCTAATATTTGCTACAAGTCATAAAAATCACAGATTTCTTGATAGAAGTTTGGAGCTCCAAAAATAAAAGTAGAGTAGGAAGTATAACCTCAATATTCCACTACACCGAATCAAAAATGTTCATAAACACATATTATAATTAAAAGTTACGTTACTATGATGGATATATTTATTAAAATTAAGCTTATGAAACCTTTAATAATTAATGTACAGGGTGAATACGCGTAAACGTTAGGTTTGACTGTAAATTGACTAATTTTTCACAATGATTTCAATTTTCAAAAAACAATAGAGCACCATAGAGATATTGATGTCAATATAGTTTTTTCTCATGAAACACCTTGTATATTATTATATTGTTGGATTCTCCACTTTTTCTCGATTGCATTGATATAATGGGTTAACTTTTACTGCGAGATATTGATAATTTAGTAATTCCACAATTAAAATTTTATTTTTTTATCATAAAGAATACAAAGCTATAATCGAATCCAGTTAATGGAATGATTTAAAGAACAGTTTATTAAAATTATTTAAACATATCTCCTTACTTTTCTATGCCAAAACTATATTATAATTGTTCCAAATTATTTAAACAATTATGAATCATTGTCCGATGTTGGTTTATGTAATCTATTGTTTTATGTATTCTGCCTTGAATTTATATGTTTTTTATAAATGCTGATCTTAGCCCCGCAAAAATGTATCAAGTGGTGTCAAGTCTGGACTATTAGCCAACCATTGTATGGTGCCATATTTTTCTAACCATTCTATAAAACTATTATTTAATTATTCCGTAACTTATCAGTATGTGGTGGAGCTCTATCTTGCTACCATATCATCCCGTTGACCTAAAATATGACAATAAAATCATTTATTTCGTGACCTAAATGATTTAAATTACATTGGTCGTTTAGATTTTCCTGGCGGCGCTATACGATGGCCGACGAATAGTCCTGACTTGACACCACCTGATACATTTCTGTGGGGCTATTTAAAGAACAGTCATCCGCCCTACAAATTATAATTGAATTTATCATATGGACACACAATACATATTCTTACCTTACTTCTCCTACAAAATCAGAAATTGTGCGCAGTCACAAACATTTTCAGCATTCTGGATTGTTTGGTCCAGGGGCCAGTAGGTGGGTGAAGCTTAAAATCAGAATAGGGCGAAACTTAGCTGTTAATTGTGCCATCTCACATTTCTGCACACAAGTCTTACCAGGTTATTGTTAGTAGGTACCTATATATAAACTCAATTATTAAATCAACGTACAGTGTGTCTCAATTTCGTTGTAACTGCAGAGTATCACGCATAATATAAGAGATATAAGGATGTGGTTTTCGCAGTATAAAACTGCTTTCTCGAAAAACTTCAGATGCCGCAATCAGAACTTTCATAGACCTCTTCGTTTTTGAGATACAGGGCGAAATTTAAAAGAACCTGCTTTTAAGGAATTGTTTGTATCTCAGAGAATAGATGAGATGTCGTATAATAGTGAAAATTGCTTTTGATAGAGTTTTTCAAGTAGAGTTCAGTAGCGTACTTATAATCTCTCTACAGGATGTCTCTTTTGAAATATGATTAGAACATACATACATTTTCTTAAATAGAACGCCCTGTATATTTTGCATAAAATGCATGACCAACTATATACTACGCAACATCAGTTTTATCAATTTAACATTTTTTGACAATTTCCAAAATATGTATTATATATATAGTATAAAAACCGAATCTGTCTCTACAAACTCTCAAAATTTATGGAATTTAAAGAAAAATTGAGAAAAATTTCAATATCAAATAAACATTATCCGATTAAATTTTTATAATAATAATGAAGAAATTCAAACTCAAGAAAATAACCTGAAAATTTACGAAATTAGACACTTTTTAAAATTAAATGCCAGTTACTCTTGAAAATTATAGTGTAGGACCTTCTCCACCATAGAAAGGTCAGCCAAGGTCGCGCAGTGACCTTGCTGTACCTTTCTAGTCGATTTGATAAAGTGTATTAGTGCTAATAAAATTATACACTTGTACAGTGTAGAATACCCCTACCATTATTATTTATTTCAACAAATTTTGTCTTACTTACTTTATGCATATAAGAAAGTATGTAATACGTCATAATTTTTATTAGCACGAGATCTGGGAATATTTAGCACTGTCATCATGATGCTAATTACTGCACGTTTTGAACATAGCTTATCTCAAAGCTATATATCAGTAATCTGAACATCATTTTCTGCTTCTCTCTAATACCAGCACTATTTATACAGGTAGATCCACAAATTTATAAAAAATAAAGCATTCCGGGTGTACAAATAACAGTCACAGCTGCATCTCGAACAGAAACGTTTAATTTATATTTTGGCATCAGCAGACGACGTCTTTAGCGTTAACTAGCAGCCATTATCTCGACCCTTAAACCGTTATATCTGGAAGCCCCAACACAGTTTAAGTTTCTATTTTCCGAATTTAATGCGGGAGCACGTAGTCGGTTCAAAGACCAAGGAACACTTGTTTGGCAAAAAGGTGAAAAACTTGGGAATTTATGTTGCACATCAGTTGTGAAGCGGCTTGGGTTATGAGTATTTTACGCTTTGGGGCTAAAGTGAATGTTGTTGCTGAAACAACTAACATCCTGCCAGCGCGTATTTCCTTCTTTTAGCAGGATATCGCTTTCAGGTTAATTTAACCGAAGCGATTAACGGCGAGATATAAATTTCAGATTAGTTTTAGTTCCGAGACTCAGTTATTAAAAGATTAAACGTGTTTTAGTCGAGAGATTCAGTGGAGGATCGTTAAGATTGGCAGGGTGGGCAGTGCTCTCCCAGAAAATCTCAGAAAATGAAAAAAATAAGTAAATAAATAAAAATTCTCATACTCAATTAAGTTCTCCTAAACTTAATGAAATTCATTGATTTTTTTTATTAAAATTATTTGCAAAGAAATTCACCCAAAATTTTTTGCCAACGTTTCGATTCCGGGATACCACTAACTTTTTTCCTTATAGAATTGTAAAATAAATAAATTTATTATGGTTTCACTGAACAGAAAACTCGAAACAAAACCGTAGGTCCACCGCGTCATTAAATTGCTTGCAAAATGCAAAACTTTTTGTTTTTCAATATTATTGAAAACTATGTAATGGAATGTATTTACTTGTGTTATTAGCATCTTTTTTTATTTCATTGCAGCACAACAACAAATAATCTTAAAAACTGAAACATTGCATCATAATAATTAAGCTTTAAATAACAATTTTAAACTAAATTTAACTAAATTGTATCCCTTGTAATTTTCTGTCCTTTCTAATATTAATACCAACTTCGTAATCGATATTTTTTAACATTTATAGTTTAGTTATGATGCAAAATTTAAGTCTTTATGGTAATTTGTTGTTGTTGTTAAAAGTAGTAAATGAATTTCATTATATTGTTTTCAATAATACTGAAAAACAAAAAAAGGTGCTTGGAATTGTATTTTAATTTCTTTGCGGATGATCACATCACTTTTTAATTTATATAATAATTTTTATAGCTAGGTAATTGGCTCAACTTAAAGGAGGCCACCTAAAGAAGCAATCCTAAAAATGCAGGAATAGGCAGGACTTTTTTGTAGTAAACTTACACGAAAAACTTTTCTTGGACTATCCTGAAGAAGGCTTAAATATAGTCGAAACGCAGACTTGTCAATAAATTGTTTTTTTTTACTTTGACCCCATTCGCAATCTTATTTCTGAAGATTATTTATTTTAATTAAAACGAGGATTCCATTACACTGCGTAAAATTATAAATTAATGTCCACATTGATACTGATTTTAAACTGCATTTTTAGGAAAATTTAGGCTTGTTATTAAAAAAAAACACTATTTGATATATATTGGCATTCCGAATTGTTATGCCTTGACCTCGGTAACTGGTCGCTGCCAGAAATAGAATTAAAGTGCACATCTCTAGCATTAGCTGGGATTCTTTAACCTGCCCTTGTTGTTCTCGGACTAAGAAAACTCGCTATCGTATATATTGATTTCGGATAATATTTTTGGTATTACAACTGTTACGGTCGGAACTATTCCTGGAATAATGGTGGTATTCCGAGACGTCCCGTAGCCGCCTTTGTAAGTGGTTGCATCTCTTGCTTCCAAACGCTCTTCACTGTCGGCATCTTCAGTGGTGACTCCGCAAAAGCTTCACCGCGGCTTCGTCTCAGGCGGACCAACCACCGGAGGCTATATATGGGTGGACTGAGAGACACTTACCGATAGCGGATCTGCTCCCACAGCGCCTAACACGAGAACAACAAGGATAGATCAAAGAATCCCAGCTAAACCTAGAGATGTGTACTTTAATTTTGTTACCAGTTACCGAGGTCACGGCATAACAACCCGAAATATTACTATATACTAAATAATAGCTCTGGCACACGCAACACGTTAAAATATGTTTGTTTTACTTGATTTGAATTGGAAAATATTTCCATTCAAACATGGTAAAGTAAACGAGAGTGGTTTTAATAAATTTATAATAACTTTGCGACTTGCGGGCTGGCAATTTTAGATTAGTTTAGAGTTGGTTATCTCGAGGAAATAAAGTTAAATATCCAGCTCGGTGTTTTCATATCAAATATAAGTTTTACAGCTCGCTTAAATCTAAATAAAAGTCGAGTGGAAGTTAAACATACCACTAATGCTGTGTAGTTTCTACGGAATTCTTATATTGTTATTCCATGGAATTATTTCTACGTAATTTATGAAAAATATGAAAAAATAACATAGCTGACGTTTTATGTGAGAAAACTAATTAACACCTTGAAAATAGCAGTACCTTGCGATATATGTATATTGCCCTAAGCAATATAATTATCCAAACAGCTGACATCATTTTAATCAGGATACAAAATATCTGGTTCTTACTTATAATCACTACAGCTAACACAATTTTTACCAGAGAACCCTATCATATTCACCTTTTTAAATTTTGAACTTGACCAGAGCTGGGTATTATTCGAATACATTGTATTCATTAGTGATATTCAATACTCTAAATGTACTACTAACTAATACTATTACATGTATTTTTCCAAATACCTGGAAACTATCACATATATGTTAAAAGTGGAGATAGATCCCACTTATCTAATTATCGTCCAATTACAATTATTCCGAATTTTGCCAACATTTTTTAAACTAATCTGCTTTCCATTACCCAATATATATCGGAAATCTTTGATTATCAAAGTCAGGTGGACGTAACTTAAACCGACATGACGAAAGTAATTGATCGTCTTCATCATGAGATTCTTCTTACCGGTAGCGGTGTTTCTGGTAAATTGTGTATGTAAACTCTTTAAGTCTTATCTTCACGAGAAACTACAATTTTTCCAATGCCAAGAATTTAAGTCGACGCAGTGTAGTGAGGTTATCTGGGGTTCCTCATGGTTCAATATTGGGTCCTTTGTTATTTAACATTTATATTAATGATATATCTTCCTATCTTGATGTTAAGTACTTATTAGGTATATGCGGATGATATGAAAATCTACTGGTCAGTGTCTATCGTTGCACATTGTGAATTATTAGGGGATAACCTAGAACGAGTTAGTGACTGGTGCAACTTGAACCATCCTACCTTAAACATTAAAAACTACAATATTTTGTCCTTTTCACAGTACATTAGTCTTTCTTCGTAACATTAATGACATTCCTCTTCTAAGACCCGAACAGTTAGAGATCTAAGAGTTACTTTTGATCTTGGACTTTCATATAATCATCATATTCACACTACCGTTACACATGCAATAAAAATAAGGGTTTTATTATACGCATTACTTTGCCTTTACTTTTTTTTATACGTTAAAAATTAGAATATTGTTCCGCAATTTGGTATCCTAACCACGGCAATCAAAAGTATATGATTGAAAGCGTTCAGAGAAAAATTTTAGAGCATGTTTATTTTAAGGCTCATGGATTTTATCCACCTATAGACCTATACGTTAACCACATGACCTATTATTAGGAGAGTACAGAATCGACAGTCTAGATACTCGTAGACTCTGTATCTCTTTGACCTTATTGTATAAAATTGTAAATATTTTATTATCATCTCAACTATATCAGTATTTATACGTCCTTGCAAGGCTTGATTGGCCTGTTTAGTACGTTGGCTTCTATAATCAACACTATAGTATTGCGACCTTAGTACATGCTTGTTCCTATGTTTCCTTTAGCATAATTTTAGCTTTTTATTTTTTATATTTGCTTATTAATATGTTTTCTTCTTGTGTCTGTATTATTTGTATGTTTTTTTTTCTATATAAGTATTTGTTTTTTTTTTATTCAAGTGTTGGATACTTTTATCGATGTTCAGTATTTGTATTCATAACGTTTAGAAATGTATTCAAGATTCAGTACCCGAAAATATAATTCATGAGTAGTGAAAGTATTTGATGAAGTCATCAATCCTGAGGATTGTGACTGTTCTTGTACTATATTTTATTCAAGTTGTTGAATATTAGGTTCAGGACACGGGCGGTCTAAACAGAGCCCAAACGGCGTAGTAAATATGCGTTACCCCACTGGTGGGGTAACGCATATTTACTACGCTGGTGTTCAAGGTAACCATGAATCGACGGCATGAAATTTTTGCGTAGTGTAAGTTAACTGCACCTTCTAAATTTAACATTTGTATTTACTAGGGCTGATCTATGTATTTATCTAGATAACGCTGTAAAGTAAATTTTAAATAACTACTGGTGCTATGACTTCTGTTCTCTAGTCCTATATTTTTGTAAATTTCAGTATTGTATTCATAATGTGAATTCAAGTATTGAGGACTCATGTACCTACTCTTTGAATGTTCTATTCAGGATTCAAATAATCATTAATACTTTTTTAATAAAGTACTCACTGTTCAAGGATTGAATTACTTTTCCTTAATGCATATCAAGCTCTGCTAGAAAATGACCTTGATGTGGTTTTAACCTAATTATTTTGGTCACAAATCCAGACTAGCAGTCAATCGATGAAATAGATTTAATTAAATTATGGAATATCTTGTTTTAAAGGACCAAAACGACATGGACCGGCTTCTAATTTCCGTTACACTGCAAATACATCCAATCCGCCATGGTTGTGTTGGAAATGGTCTAATTAAGTGCCGACATCTCGCGTCACCCTCCAAATTACTTGTAATGCATCAAATAGGTTTGACGCTTTATGAATGCATTATGCGCATTGAGGACATGGTGGTGCATCGGACAAATCTGGTCTCCGATGCTGCCGTCGGACTTGCTGAAATTCGTGTTTACTGGCATTTAAATTGCATGTTTTACAGTTCTATGCTGTTGAGGTATTGTTATGCAAGGGTAAAAACCGAGTAATTTTCGAATTTGTATATACAGAGAAGTTCGATTTTTATGGCTCACCATTGGCATCTTTGAAACTGTAAATTATAGAAGTGACTCAAATTAAAAAAAAGTTACGTACGCTTTTTGATGGCCACAGAGAAAAACCAAACAGATCTACAGATATCTGCTGCTGAAATATTGCTAAACAACTGAAAATACCATGTCATTATTTCTCAAAACAAAAATCTGAAATTTGGTACATAGGACTTGACTGTATATCCGTCGCTGGTTCATATCCAGCTTAAGCACCACAATGATTCGGTGGTTAACGGACTGTAATTGTACAAAAAAAATTGGTAAAAGGAATCACCTCTATCCTAAAGAAATGGGTGACTGTTTGAACTTTGGGTTGAGAAAATGGAAAAGTAGGATATGAGTTCCAGACTTCAAGATAGCGGCATAAAAATCACAAGAAAACAAAAATATATCACGGTTCTGGGTTCGAATCAGCGTGTCACTACTTTTCGGACTGTTAGGTGATTTATTTCGTTTAGGTCTATTCAGTACATTTTCTATTTTTTGGCAAGTATAGGCAACTAACATTGGAGATATATTGAAATGATTTAAGAACGCCTGAACAGATAAGAATATACGGGAAATCGATTTTCATCAAAAAAAAGGTCTAATCCACTAGTTTCGGTTATACAAAAGAAAATTTTCCATTTCCATCCTTAATATACTATTTAAATACTTCTGAAAAGTAAGGCCTCCAACAATAAAACCGAAGTTAGCAAAATTGTCAAATCTGTCAATGTTTGTCTTTGCTTTACGTCAAGAACTACTTGATTTTTATATAAATTATTTGATTTCTTTATTTTTATGGGTTATTTTTCAGATAAATTAGTAGTCTTACATATTGACGTATTAGTAATTTTATACATATACAGGGTTAACTATAGCTAATTACAAATATACAATATTAAACCCATATTATTAGCCGACTCTGACCTCCTATCAGCCTCGAGGTTAGGTATATGCCACAAGTAAAAGGTGTCAAAAGTAGTAACAGGACACCGCGTTGTCACGTTTATCGATTTATGCAGCTTTGAAAGAAAAAAGTTAATTTACAAAATGTAATAATTATTTAATCATTTAATGAGAAGTACAATGTGGTAGCATAGGGAGGAAGCATCTTACCGATATTTATTTCCAGGATTGATATTTGGGAAGATTTCAAGTGTGTTTTCTTACTTGTTTACAACAAAACTTGTCGTTACAAAGATTTTTTACTTATTATCTCTCGTCTCTTGAGGATTACTTCTTTCCTCCACCATATGTACGCAAATACATAAAACCACTACCACACGTTTACCGCTAAAGCATTACAGCAGTAAGTTTAGTGTGGCTCAAAGAGGATTCGGCATAATATATTGTTTACTCGGAAAACGTCTTTGGTATTACGCTGCCATACGGTAATATGCACTTGTCTCACTTTCCATAAATTATACCAAAAATGCGCGAAAAATTACATTATCTTATTGTGACAGAATCTAATGCAATCTGCAGTCGCCATCCGTAGGCCACTAGTGCAAAATGGACTTCACGCCGATTCATTTTTAATCTTCTTGTGTTGCTGGGAAATTAAATTCTGTTAATATTAATAACAGCAACAATATTAACAATAAGCAACGATGTTTGCATACATAATTAGTACTATTTTAAACTATAACATCCTGAAATGTTTTCTGTAAAAATCCCTTAGAATATTCCTTCTAATTTTTGATCAGAGTTCGTTGATGTTTGGAGAGTATGCAACTAGTATTGCAAAATGTCATGTTGTCATCATAATAGAAACCTGGTTCAATATTATTGACTAATTTTTAGTTTTAAACGTTTTATAGTAATTAAATAATGGAATTTATGACGGGTACAGATACTTCCCTATAACATGGTTCGTTGTTTTTCTATAGCCAAAGGCAAATCCAGTTGAGTTAGCCAATCGTACAAGTTTTTAGATTTTACACAAGTACTGGACTGCTGCGGGTGCATTGTGTTAGTAGGTATTCCTTATATTCAATTTCAATTTTCTTAGAATAAAAGGGTATTTATTTAACACGGTTTGTATATTCTGTTAGTACATAATTCTGAAGGGCCAATAATGAGTGAAAATACTGAAAATGTAGTTTTGACAGTGTGCAATGAAGGAACGATGAACGAATGCAAAATACTGCAGCTAACCGGATTAACTGCTATCTATCAGGTACTTACTATTATTAATAAAAACTGTTATTAACCAAAATGGTTGTTTCCGTCGGTTCTACATTTGACAACGCTGTAAAGAACGACAGGTAGGTAGGTGACATTTCCAAGCCATCTCGGAAAAAAGAGTTTTTTAGACACTGTGCTTGATTTTCGAAATAATTTGTTTTTCTCTTTTATTCTTCCCTGAGCACGTGGTTAAATATTTTGTACTTAGTCATAGTTAACTCTGTTACTGTCAAAATCCAATATGGCACTCACAAAATTGATTTCTTGTATTTTGTGATGGTTTTAACCTTCAACATAAATATAAAATCTAGGAAGCTAAGTAATTTGAGTTGTCTATGTGAATATTATCGCAATCCGGAAAGTGAAAGAAATCGCCAAATCTATTTGTCCTTCTCGGGCTTAGTTTACCGTTTATAGCCGTCGTTTGAGTATTCTAAAGAATGAAGATATTCTAAATACAGCAGGTTTCTTTAAGTTTTTAAATTGCTCGTTCCGTTTTTGTAACTATCTTTTCTTATCGTCAATATATTTACATATTCTTATAATTCAATAATAATTTATTATTTACCTAATTCCCTCCCTTGAGTGCCGATAATGTTTTTGTAAGTAGATTGGTTTCTCTGAAATTATAGATAATTATTTTCTGTTCTGTTTGTATCCCTATTCTTTCCATCCAATATATATTTTTAAAATAGTTTTTAACATCGTTAGAAAAAAAGTCAGCTCTCTTACTTTTCAAGGTGTGCACGACCAAGTGGTCAAAGCATTTTGTGGAAAATTGGAACCACCCTAATTTGGGATTTAAAATGCTTTTGGTCAAATATTTATAGTTTTATTGGTGATAAAGAGTTAAAGTAAGTATAGACTTTTTGGGATTTTGTGTCGTCAACACTACTTATCCAGCATCTGGAAAATAAATTTCCAAGATAGAGGGAGAGGTTTTTCCTCTACAGCGTGTTACCATCCACGCCATCTTACTATCTCCCCATATAAGAAGACTCTCTATGAACCTTATGACAATATTTTTATTTAACTCTTTATATTTTTATTCATTCGCCGGGGCGTTATTTAATGCCTTTTTGTGTTCCTAGAATTTTTTTAAATGGGACTCTGTTTTCCCCGTAAAGGTTACTCCTACGCTACGTGTCGGAATAGAATTGCGTAACTTCCCTTGAGGACCTAAGATCATACCGTTACGTTTCATCCATCCTTAGTCAGTTGGATTCCGCTGGAAACTAGACTCTTGACGATTGCCAGATAAGTGGATGCCAATTGACTATTTTTCTGTTATTAGCATTTTCAACCACCATTTTCAGTATATAAGTTTTATATAGATTAATCAAATTTAATATATTTTTTTCCTTTAATTACTACACAAAAATTAAATAATACATTATTATCGAACAGAAATCCAAATTGAATCGTACATTATACAACTAATATTCCAGATTGTGGATATACATTAATTGGTATAAACCTATTTATAATTAATATTCCTAATTACTACTGTTTGTAATTTAAGAACAAAATCTACCTGTATTCGGAGTCTACTGTTTTCTCTCCTCACAAACAAAATTTATTTGAATATTTCCTTTCAACTCTTATTGCAAAAGAACAAATTAAAAGTAAAAAAGTTGGTAATTCCCAAGTATTACCCAACCGTTATTCTTTTGTTTTCCTTTTTTTGGCAGTTAAATCAAATCACATGGCGCCCTATCTAATAATATCTTAAATTAATTAGCCTTAAAATCTTGGAAAGGCACTGTCTTTTTGTTTTGTATATTTCTTTTTTTATTTATAGAATTGAATATAGGTAGCTGCGCCTATGGTGTGCCACATGATAGCATACTGTATAGTTAAATAAATATTAAATTGAATTTTACTTAGCTTATACCCTGAGATTTCGGCACATAATATATTTTTATTTCTCTGTACTAAATTTGACTACGCTGATGACGCTAGATGGCATTTTCTAAAATTGCTATTTTTAAATGTATTCAATATTTTAGCGACGGCAGTAGAAATCTTCATCTGATATAGTTCCCAAAATTATTGAAATTATATACTTCTTCTTTCTGGGAAACTTTTCTTAATAATATTTCGTCGTATTTCATAGAGCAAAGACGCTTTCCTATTTGGGACTTGTTCTGTGAAGTAAGCTGAAGTTTATCAGAGTTTGTTAAAGTTTATTTAGTTTGTTGTGACAAAGTTTCAATGCTAGAAGTACCACTGCCTAATCTCTCAGTTTCCCTGACAGATATTCTGGGGATAACGTCGTTAATGTTTTGTATAAATCGCTGGATTTACAACAGGCGGTAAAGCAAACCCCTATGCTTAAACTGTCATTTAATCAATGGTAATAATCATTGGCGTCTTGCTGAACCTCGGTTAAGGACAGCTGCTGAACTACTGTCATCTTTTTGTAATTAAATAATATTTTGCACCGATCTACATTAAAGCCGTAGTTTTAGAGACAGTTGCGTGGCAAAAAAGTGTCACATCTGCTGCCTAGGCATTAGAATTATTTTTACTGCCGCTAAATTAAAATTTGTTCTTTAACGAAAGTAATTTTATTTATTGTAAATATTTATAGTGAAATTAGAACAGCTTGTAAGGGATATCCCTTGTCCTGTTTGTCTTGAAACATTTATTTGGTCTGTTATTGATGAAAATTTACGAGTTATGGAGTCCTCAATATGGCCTTCAGTTGCCGTTGAAGATTTCTTTCCATCCACCATGCATTTTTTAAGTTGTAATATTAGGTCCTGAATTTTTAATAGTGTAGCGGAAACATTCTTCGGTATATTCGTGAGCATCTTTCAATTTGAGAAACGCAGCACTGTTTTGGCATTTTCCCAAATGTATGAATTCCTATTAATTGGTTATATGCTTTACCATTTGGATATTAAACAAAAATCTGTTATTATTTATTTGTGTAGGTCTTACGGAACTATATTTCCGATAGAAGTCTGAATATTCGCCTACAATAAAGGATCAGTTTTTCATTGTTTTTATAGTTAGTAGAGCGATCAGCAATCTATTTCCCAAATCTCCAATTTTTATTCTTCGGTCTCAAATAATAAACATTTTTATTTTTATGGATTTAAATAAGAACAATATTGCGATTACTGTCTACCTAAGTTACTTACTTAATAACGCTCGTCTTATTAATAGTAATAATAATAATAATAAATTGGTTAATTTACTCTTATCTACAATATGCTATAACAATATTAATAAAATTGAATTACAATAGTAAATACACATTTAACTCTAACAAAAGTGCAAACTTGTCCGTGAGTACGTATATTACAGATATAACATACGTTTTACACGATCTTATACACATACGTACATTTTTTAAATAAAATAACACATATACTAATAGACAATAGACTAGCTATTCAATCCCAAGTGAATTTTTATACTTACTTATACAAAAGAAATAACGAAATAGAAAAGTGAAAAGGTGAAAAAGTGACGAGGGGTGGGTGCAAAGACAAGTAGACTATGTTTATATAAAAAAATAGTATATTAAAAATTTCAAACACGTATTAGGCAATTATTTTATGAATATTAATTCTACCATATTGTGTTATACAATTTAATACCCATTTTCTAAATAAAGGAACGATTGTATTGCTTTTATACGATCAGGGAGCATACTAAATAACTTGGGACATAGGTAAGTGAATGTTCTTTGACCAATAGCCTTTTCTCTTTTAGGTATTACTTTTGAATAATTTCTGTACCTGGTCGTATATGGATCATGGAAAAATGGTTAATTTTCTGAAGTACAGTATGACAAAATAACTGCCTAATATCTAATAGTTTACATTCTGCAAAAAGTTCTCCGTAGGGTAAGTATATTTTTTACCATATATGATTTTCAGTATGCATTTCTGAATCACACGCGAATAGTACAGTACTCTTAAATACGTTGTGTGAAGTATCTTTTTTAGGTTTTTAAATTTGAGTAATAATAGTCTATTTTTTTTAATTATATTTTTTGTGTGGTTATTCCAGTTTAAATGGGAATCTATAAAGATACCAAGATACTTAATGGAGTCTGATGATTTCATATTTATTGATGTTCCAGTAAGATTAATATTTAGAGTAGAATATTCAGAAAGATTTGTTGAATAGCTGGCGAAAGGCCTGGGTTTTAATGAGTTTAGCGTCAGTAGTTTGTTCTTAAACAATTCCACAATAATTTGAAAATCGTTTTCAGTTTTTTGCTTTAATTCCTTCCTGGTGGAGCCTTCATAAAATATTGCTGTATCGTCCGCAAAGCTATATCTCCTTTTGTGGGCAAATTAAAGTGATCGTATATGTTGAAGGCCCAGTACCGTGCCTTGTGGAACACCACAAGTCACAGTTCTCATTTCACTTTTTGTACTATTTATGGTTTACACACTGACTTTGTCCACAAAGGTAAGTTCGCATGAGATTCAATAGATTACCTCTGAATCCCATGTTTTGCAACAAGATGCACAAATATGATGATTTTTTTTATCCACTGCATTGTATATCTTAGTTAAGTGTGCTATTGCAACCACAGACGACCTGATGAAATTGTTAATATTGATGAAAGAAGTATAATACAATTTTAATAATATAAAATAAATAGCTTTGTTTGCTATTACGATAAAACTAAAATTGACCAAAAAATTATGTGTTTAACGTAGCAGAAAAGTCTCGAAGCCTCGTCGAATACCAACCGCGGCATTAAATCTTGTACTTTACTGCCTAGTGCAACAAATAACTATTATAATTTAGTATTACCTGGAGACTACTAATTTTATGTTTGATATTGAAATACCTACGATTAAGTGTAGTACTAGTAACGTCTTTTCATTTTCTTGTGAAGTTCTATTATGTACATGCTAGCACCTTTCTTATATCGAAAGATATTTTGAAGGCCAATCTAGTTAAATATCTTGAAGATATAAAATTTGTTAACTGCACACGGTAATAACGATTTTTCTGGTAATGCTAACTTAAGTGTAAAGAGAATAGAATATAGAATGCCATTCACCTAAATTTCGTCATCAAATACTGCAGAACCATACTCAGAATTCATGAACTAAATACGAGTTAGAACAAACTACGTCGATGTTCAGTGCATGTTCTGTTCGCTAGTACAAGAAAGTTGGCAAATATTTGAATTACCTACACTATTTCCTGGAAAATTAATCTCAACTCGCAGTGTTACCAATTTATAGACGTCAAATAGAAAATGAAATTCGGGGCGATTGGCGCAATCCATTTAACAACTCCCTTCGTACACAAAAACTTGTTTACTTGCTATTTAGACTGTCCAGATCCGTTTCGTTATGAATGATGACACAGATCCTTTCGTTAGGCTGTATTTACAACAGCGCATGGTGGGAGTTAACGACGTCGCACAACAGCAAAATCCAATTAAAATGGATTTGTTGATCAAAAATATAAGTTCGACGTTGCAGGGCAACGGATATTTCATTGCTAATATTTGTATAGCGGACAAACAATTTGAAAAGTAGAAATACGAAATGTTCGTCAACGGATTTAGTAAATATTTCTCTATTTTAATAATGCTAAGTCCGGTATAGCACAAGAATAATTTAGTAAATAACGAGCTGAAGAAAATTTAATGTAAAATAATAACTACAAATGCGAACACAGTTGTAGTCATTAATGTCAACGACGAAATACTTTATACAATTTTATAAAACAACAACAAATTATTAGTAATAAATCAGTAATGTTTAAAAATATTAATTTGTTACTCATTCGCAAACGTCAATTTCTTAAAACACTGTTTTAATCAAGAAAGTGTATTTTACCAAACTATAATGTTCCATTGCTCCTATGTAATCCAAAAAGTTAGAATTTCCTAATTGGAACTATACGAATCTATAGCGCCTTTCTTGGACATCATAGTCGCGTCAAATTAGCATGAAAAATGTGAAAATAGACAACTTTTTGCGGAGAAGTCCGATTGAGATGCGGTTTTCTGCAAAATGTTCAGGGCATTTTTTATAACAAAAGGTACATCTAATCTCTGTACCCACTTTTGTTGAACATATGGCAAATGTCACACACGATTCAACGAAAATGTCTGAAAAATGTTGTCTCGGGGGTTTTTGAGGTCCCTCTTTATCACTTTGGTGTTAGCTTTATTATTTATTGTTAAATTGTTGTAACTGAGCTAATTAACAAATTAAAAACTCCACCCCCGAAATCACTAGAGAACCGGATTTTTTTCCAGGATTACTGGTTTATTAAGGCAAACCATCGGCACAAGATTTTTGCAAATATAATTGTTTATTGTTCGATTGTTGCAACCTCGCTAATTAACAAATTAATAACTCTCCTCCCGGAATCGTTAGAAAATCGGATTTTTTTGCAATATAAACTATTAAAAATTTGCGAGCGTATAGAGGTTAGATGTACCTTACAAAAAGTTACAAGTGAAATGCTAATTTGACGCAACTATCATTCTCGTTATGTATGAGTTATCTCGCGTCAAGAATTCAGACGTCTTACGTCACGGCTGACGTTACACATTTGTTTTTATTGTCAACGTAATTTTCAATATTAGGTCGAGTTAAAAACAATCATTTTTTGAAATTTAGTGCAATATATAATGCAAAATTTTAGTATAGTGTATAGTTTTATTACTATCAGTTGCAGTTTCTTAAATATTTTGATGAAAATATAATGAATTATTCATTTGTTCGTATGACGTAAGTCGTCTGAATTCTTGTCGCGAGTATACTATCGTATCGCTAAAGCCGTTCTGCATCTCTCGGAAAAGTCGCGTTGCTATAGTTCAGTGGGCGTAGCATGTGGATTTCGGGTTTTTCGGTATAACTGTTATAAAATTTATGTTTTTTTTTAATGATTATACTAGCTGATAGAGTATATAATTTAGAATAATCCTAACCTATTTTGATCGATTATTTCGGAAAATTGAGTGAATTAGGGCAATTTCGCAGTTTTAGGCGGAGCCAGCGGGTTTCCTCTATGGATCAATCACACATGTTTGTTACCTGTAAGTTCTGTTTATATGAGAGAGAAAAAAAATGGAATCGAAAATAGAGAATTCGAAACTTAAAAACTATTTATAAATTCGAAGGAGAAACGTGAAAAAATCCGAGAAATTGAAAATATTTTGGACAAAATATAGCAAAAAATTCGAAATTTAACAAAAAACGCAGTCTAAATAAGCAAAAATTGAGACGTCGAAACCATTAAAAAATTCAGAGAAGTAACGTGAAAAGATCCGAGAAATTGAGATTTTTTCGACGAAATAGAGGAACATTAATGAAAAAACAGTCGAAACACGCAAAAATGGAGACAAAGCAAGAGTCGAAAACTCGTTTCAACAAACGGAATTCATAAAAAATTCGAAAGGAAAGCGTAAAAATTCGAATTCTGAATTGAAGACAGACTCTGTCCAAGGTTAACTATGACTAAGTACAACGAGTATTTTAAGAGTTGATAGAAATAAATTAAAATTAACGAAATCGCCTTTCAAAAAATTGTCCAACTTAATTAAAAAGCAAAACAATGAAATTATATTAAACCCCATTTTATCGCCGACGCTGACGGCAGGCAGATAGCGCGCAGCTGAGACATTTAAAGAGTTAGGCAACCAGCTGTATTGTATAATGATTAAAACGTTGTTTACCATGGTGTTTGTGATTTTTTTGTTTTAATTGTTTTTAGTGTTTGTTTAGTTTTTTAAATTTTGAACGTGGACTCTAGAAATTAGTAGTAGTAGATTTCATCCGCGACAGGTGCGCAGACCTCGCGTGCACGCTACGCTACTGCGCAGACGCTTTTCCATATCTCGGAAGCGGGACATGGGAGACGTGCGCAGTAACCTGCGCGAACCCTCCCCAAACCCCAAATTTTAAAAGGTTAACTGTCAATTTTTCAAGTTAGTAGCGTTATTTACATTAGATAGTTTTATTTTATTTGTATTGTACAGAGTTAACTATGACTAAGTACAAAAATTTTAACCACGTGCTCAGGGAGGTTTAAAAGACATTAAAAATTTATTTCGGAATTCTAGCTCGATGTTTAAAAAATGGGGCAAAACCCTCTTTTCCTACGGAAAGTCGACGCCTATGACAATCAATCATCGTCCGACATGGCTACATATGTCAACTACCATGCGATCGTTTTTTCAGCATTATCAAGTGCAGAAATGACGAAAATAAACATTTTTATTAATAATAATAATGTCTAAGTACCCGATAGATAACAGCTAATCCGGTTAGATACAGTATTTTGTATTCGTTCTTCGTTCTTTCGTTGCAAACTGCCAAAGCTACATTTTCACTCCTTCGTATTCATCATAATTATCCACTAACATATCCGACATAAAATACTTTATTTATTTACCATAACACGTTTAAAATTAGTCATTTAGTTGATTTAAAGTGGCAGTAAGTTCTAGGTTATGAATACTGCATTGCTAGTTGCCTACTTTCCATGCTCCAAACTATGCAGAAAACCCGAAGTTAGTTATAATCTTAGGGTCATTTTTACAGAATACTGTAAACATCTTGGGATGTTACAGTTTAAAATATTACTAATTATGTTATGCAAACATCGTCGATTACTGTTAATATTATTGCTATTATTAGTATTAACAGAATTTAATTACACAACAATGCAAGAGGTTTAAAAATATATCGTCGTGAGTGCACCTTGCATTAGTGGCCTACAGATGTCGTCTGTAGATGTTAAATGGTAATAAGTATACGGTTACGGTACTCTGATTAGTTGAAATAATTTTTCAGTATTTGTTTTTGGCAAGTTTAACTTTTCGCGTATTTTCTGTGTACTTACAAACATGTCGTATTCAAATGCCTAGATGACGGATAAGGTGCTGATTTATGGGAGTGTGACAAGTGCATATCATATTATCGTGCGGAAGCGTCAAAGACGTTTCCCGAGTATACAAAATATTATGCTGAATATTTTTTGAACCACATCGAACAGCTGTTTTATGCCGAGACGGTAAACGTGTGGCAGTGTTTTTATGTATTTTTGTACATTTACGTGTATTTTGGTGTTCTTTGTGCTTTTCCCGACGTAAGTAATCGACCTGAGCAAGACCGCCAAACCAAGTAGGTACCTCGATTTACACAAAAAGAACGATCGAGTAAGTACAAAAATCTTTGCAGGTTTTAATTTAAACACGTAAGAAAACAGAAGATGATTCAACATTCTTAAACTCTTTCCAAGTATCAATTCTGGAAATAAATATTAGTAAGGCGCTGCTGCCATACCATATTTCTCATTAAATCATTAAATAATAATCTACATTTTGTAAATATTTTGTTTTCTTTCAAAGCGGCTTCAACTGATACACGTGTCAATGCGGTGACCTGTCACTATGTTTGACACCTTTGCCTTTGGCAGAATATACCTAACCTCGCGGCTGACAGAAGGTCAGTGACGGCGATAAATAAGGTTTTAATATAGTTTTGAAAAAAAAAATTTTTGGGTTTATAAATAAGTTTGGAATTTTTTTAAACGGTGATTCCGTTAATTTCTATTTTTCCCTATCTCCTCTTAAAATATTTATACTAAGTCATAGTTAACCCTGTATATGTTAAAAATCATGGTACAATCGTTACTTCCGGTAATACAAGATTTGGACTATGAAATTAATTTTACTGGTACATTTATACTTTACTAGGAAATAATTTTTTTGACAATTTGGTTTTATTATTGATGGAATCATCGACAAAACTCGTGGCAATTTCTTTGGATTTCCATAGCGTTCAATCTCTCCTTTAGTTAAAATCTACCTTTCGAAATCTACAAATTCAACTAAACGTCACATTTTGCTATATAATTTTAAATAAAAAGCAAACCTACGAACTTGAATATGTTCCTTGATTTGAGAACATACCTCCATTTAAAGTATTCATTGGACTCACTTGGGTATTCTTTAGACAGTGGGCCATATTTTAAGGCTAGAAGTTATAAATCTGGGAAAGTTTCTTTTTTAAATATTTTCTAGGGTTTATAACTTTTTAAGGAAGTAAAATTGTACTGAAGTAGTTGACTTAAATTACCTTATTTTCGTCCAAGGAAGCTATAGTTGCGGCAAGAATTCAATCAACTTACCTCATACGAACAAATGAATAATTCATTATATTTTCAAAATATTTAAGAAACTGCAACTGAGAATGATAAAACTATATAATACACTAAATATTTGTACTATATATTACAGTGAATAGCAAGAAATTATTGTTTTTAACGCAACCAAATATCGAAAATTATGTAATAAATAAACACAGTTGCGTATTGCATTTTGAAGTAATTAATGGTAGGGCATCATTTACGAAGACTAAATATAACGAAGGGACAAGATTGGATCGCTGTGGTACACCTATTTTCATTAAAATAAATATAATTTAGAATCACAATAATTTACGTAGTAACTTATTTAACGAACGTGTCACGTGTATAAATGCCAGTCAGTTTTTGTTATAAGTACGTATTTTCAAATAAATCTCATGCATTTTGTAACATATAACCAATCTTTTTGTATATGCATATGCACTGGTCTCTCGAAAATATTAGTCGTCGGTTATTTTTTTTCGGTACAATCAGTTTTATTTCGGATCGAAGCAAAGTGAATTGAAACCATATATACATTAAATCCCCATAGAAGCTTTATTTTGGTAAATATCTCCCGAGCAAAACTCGTGAAACTTTACATTCGCCCGTAAGAATGAGAGATGGAGGTTATGAAATATACTTTGCGATTTTCGTTTTACCGGTTTCCATGGATATAAGCTTTGATTAATGCCTAGATTTATCACAGGGGACGCGGCGGCGTAAAAAATTGGGTTGCGTTGCGAATATATCAAATTTACTATATGCGGATGTTTTACAAGCTCACCAAGTTTGTCTGTTTAAACAAGTTAAAAGCAAATATTACTCTACCATTAGAAAACAAACAATTTTTATACAGGGTGTATTCTTAAGCAGAAATCAGCAATTCAGTTCCAAGTTCTAAGGCTATAGTCTTGCTATAGATACATGGAAATCAGTTTTCTACACTTCTTCAGTAAATTTTGTATGTTAGTACGTAAAGAAGTTGCCACCTCTAGAAAATTACCAGTGGCTAGAAACAAATATTACACTGCATAGTATTGCAAATAAAATAGGCGACCATATGAACTAATGTATTATTTTCATTTTTCGTCGCTTCATATTTGTTATTATACTGATTTCAAATCGCTAGCGATAAAATTGATTTGATTAATCAATTGCATTTATATGACGCTAAAAAATATCTCAGTAAACTACCCAAAACAATAATAATAAAAAGTCTGATTTTTAGTTTTATTCCAGGCTTATTCCTATTCAAATACTGAAATGACCAATATGGTTTACGTTAATAGCCTTGTAGACGGAAATTGTTCTAAGACAATGCCGAATTTATATTGAACAAATTCCAAATCATCAAATTCCAAATTAAAGACACAAATTTTAACGTCTTTCGGAATCAGGATCATTTTAGAAAGGTCCGATTTCTGGAAGACATTTGACTGTTAGAACGCTAGAGTTGGAAGAAGCCATTCTTAATATACAGGGTGTTCCAGAATGATGGTCAAATATTTTACCAGTGTATTCCACAAGCCATTTCAAACAAATTTCCAAACAACATATAATGACATTTGACATATGATGACTATTTTATTTGTAATATTTATATAGTATGATATACAGAGTGTTTGGAAAACTTGATACAAAACTTAAGACGGTAAAAGTAGAGTCAAAAGAAGTAGTCTTCTAATTTTTTGTTTTATAATTAAAAACTTATTTTCTAAACAACTGTTCTCTACAACACTTATCCTTTGACCTCATGTTTATACAAAAAAACTATTTTTTTTTGACAGTAGAATACATTTCTGGATTTTTTAAGAAACACGATCCTCTAATAATTCAACTCTCAATCTTATCTGTATAGAGTTTCCGTATCAATTTAGCGGTGTAGAGAATCTAGATACTCGTAACTCTCAATGATTATAGGAGTATTTTTCTGAAGCAAAATTTGTTCAATTACTTGATATTGCACGCGATATATTCCACCGTAAAGTTTGCGAAATTCGAACATTAATGATATACGAGAGTTTCATATGCCACTTATAAAAGTTTACTCTTTAAAAAGGATGCTTCTCAGTAAACATGTTATAGGTAAATAATTCTATTACTGTATTTTATGTAAGTATTCATTTTTCATTTCATTACAAACTGGCAAAACTATAACATTTTCATTCATTACAACCACTCACTGCCGATAAAACATACTTGCCGTAGGTACAGTTAAATAAAATGCCTATTTATTATAACAAAATCGAACGACAGGAATAGGTAATAGAAAGCTTTTAATGTACCCGCGGCAGTCTTGTCCTATAACCTAGAAAAACAAACCGGCGAACTGTATTGTGGGAAAATATCTGCACTCGATACAAATTTCTTTATTTAATAACTATACGTTTAAAAAACGTTTAAAAAATAATAAAGGCACTAAAAACTGAAGAAGAACGCAAAACTACAACGTAAACACATGGTAAACACAGGAATTAAATTATGACACGATGGGATTGACGGGGATTTTTACCGCCGTGTTGCTAGTTGCCTACTGTGACTCGCATAGACGGTGTTAAATAAGGATTTAATATAATTTCGAAACATAATTTTTTTCGCTTTATAAATAAGTTTTGAATTTATTTAAACGGTGATTAAGTTAATTCCTAATTTTATTTATTTATTTATTTATTTATTTAGAGGTACACCACCCAACAACCAAGCCATTAACAGGGTGGGAAAATACAATACAAAAAGACAAACAAATAAAAAATCACAGTAACTAATGCATAACATCCAAAGTAAAAGAAAAGTATTAAATGAATTGCGAATATAAACTGCATACCAAAATGAATGATATACAAAATTAATCAATAAATATGTTAAAAAAAACATTGTTAATACATTGGAGGGCCAAGGAATGCTGTCTTAATATCACCAGATCTACAAGCAAAAATGTCAATGCTAGCCTGTACCAGACTAAAATCATTTAAAATCTTATGCATGGCAGAACAATATAAAATGTTAGTATGTGCTAGCGGAGGATAAAACATTTAAGTTTAATCTCTGAAAAAAATCTTATTAATGTGATAAGAGAACGTTAATTTACTATCAAAAACTACTCCGAGGTCATTAACTTGGCAACATCTGTTCATGTTAATGCCATTAATAGTATAGGCAAAATTAGTTAATGTTTTTTGCGGGTATAAGATAAAATATTACATTTGGTTAAGATTTAACAAATTAATATCGCACCAATGAACCAATTTATTAATATCCTCTTGAAGGACTAAGCAGTTATCTAAGGAGGTGATTTCGCGAAACAGTTTGCAATCATCGGCATATAAAAGAACTTCTGAATTCATCCCAAGGCAAAGGTCATTCACAAACAAGTTAAAAAGAAGGGGATCTAGGACAGATCCTTGCGGTTCCCCAGACTTAGCAATAAAAGTGACAGATTTGAAACCGTGATATTGAACAAATAATGACCTCTTGAAGAGATATGCTTGAAAAAATAAAACAAAGTTCTTCGGTAAACCAAAGCTCGAAAGTTTTCCAAGAAGCAAACCATGGTCAAGTCTGTCAAAAGTTTTATAAAAATCCGTGTAAACGACGCCTACCTGGGATGATATATCTAAACGGTGAGCAATATATTGTGTGACACAAGCCAAATTAGAAACAGTTGACCTTTCCTTAAAGAAGCCATGCTGGTTTTCAACAATCTGTGATTTAACATGAGTGTAAACCAAATCATGCAACACCACTACAAACACCTTGCTAAAATTGCACAGAATAACAATTGGTCGATAATTTTCAATTATACTTCTATCCCCCTTTTTGAAAACAGGGCAGACCTTTGCTTTTTTCCAGATTTCTGGAAAATGCAGCGTTCTGAGTGCCATATTCAAAATAGTCGAAAGCGGAGCAGCAAAAATAGACGCACAGTCTTTTAACAAAAAAGAAGAAATTACGTCTGGACCCGTAGTCATTTTAGATTTACATTTTTTCAATGCTTTGAGAACATCGTCTTCAGATATGGAAGGGAGAGCAAGCAGAGGTGCATTACAATTTCGGGAAAAGAAGTTCTTGTCAAATTCTGTGGAGTCAATAAATACAGATTCGAAGAATCGACTTAGGTTCGATAAATGGAGAACCGTTAAATGTAAGAGAGTTAGGCAAAGGAGAATTATTGCGTAAAATATTTGTATAGGTCCAAAATTTAGACGAATCACGACTGAGATTACTCTCAGCATTTTTAATATAATTAGAGTGAGAAATAGAAATAGCCTATTTTGTTTTAGTACGCAAAGCATTGTACCGCTCGAGAGAGACCAAATTACAAGTGTTTTTGTAACTACGACGAAGCTTAATCTTTACTTTTAAGTCCTTAATGATGTTTGGTGTGAACCAAACGGGATATTTAGAAGATTTAAAAGTAGTTTTAGGCACATGTTTATTAAAAATGGTATTCAATACAAGATAAAAGTCCTCGCAAGCTAAATCAGCATTATTATATTGACTCAAGAAATACCAGTCAGTACTTAGTAATGTGCTATACAATTCCTGGAAATTCGCTTTCCTAAAATTAAAATTGGTTATAGAATTAGTACCAAACTTGAAAGGAATTGACCTTAAATTGAGAAGGATTTCTAACGGCGGATGATGGCTATTAAGAGGAACTAAATAATTGAGGGAACCTGTAACTATAACAGGACAAGTACTGAGCACAAAATCTAACAGCATCCGATTAGCATTCAAAACCTCATTAAATTGCGTCAAATTGAAAAAGTTTGTAGGATTAGATCAATCGTGACTCCGCAAAATTAGAATTTTATTCTTATTGCACATCATCATAATTTACCATTCTGAATAACTTTTTCAACTAACATTTTGCTGTAGTTTTAGAAGAAAAGACACTATACTTGAAACCAAAACAGTGTACTCGGTGTATTAAATATGTGAAATAAAATTATTTCAAAAGAGGCTACTCCTAATAACTTCAACAAGGTGTATCTTTTTCAAATAAAAAAGGATAGGATAATAGGTAGGAAAATCGATTGTTTTAATAGTCAAATGGATACACCAAGTCGCAAAGAAGTTTAAGCCATTTGAAAGAAGCATAATGTACATAATGGCATAATAAACATAGTGGCGCCCTCTACTAGTGACGTCAAAAGTAGAAACAAATTAATTTCTCGTCCCAAAAAATATTTAGATTTTTTCACTTGCAATCTCTCTAGTGCTTGGATTATTACTGAAAATTTTTTCGAGGTCACGAATATTTTGAAAATTATCGTGAGTCAACGTATTATTTTGTCATCAGGAGTCTACTCTTGCTCTATAATGCATTAATTTCATTACGTGCCAATGATGTCAAAATTAAACACAATTGAATTTCTCGATATTAAACTCCATATATAGACTAAAGAAGAAATAATAAGTTTCAAAAAGTTTATAATTACAAAAAAAACCTTGATCTCCAAAATATATGCAGATATTTGGATCTTTCATAATATTATTTATAAATATCGAAAATAAAATTTTGACTGATCCTGTATCGTTTTAACTACCAAATTTCGACTAAAGTACTCTTGCTCTATGTACCATTAATTTCAGAACACCCTGTATAATTTTCTTTGACATATCCTATAAATATTGATGTTATATTTTATATATTTTGTATTTGATATTGACGTCATATATTTATTTTTTTTTTTTATAAATTTTAAAATGTAAAACCATTATTACATTTTGAATGTGTTACGTTAAAGTAGTATTTGAATGTAGCTTTATAATAAAGTGTATCCAATGCGTTAAAGAAACATAGGTATGTGGAATAAATTTAAAATGTAATGATATTGTGTTGCAATGATAAAAATTTAACGTATATAGGGATAATTTATTCTACAATTTGGAATAATATTAGATCATAATCATTGACTAAAGTACTATTCTTTACTCAAGGTCATAATAAACGTTACAGTGGCGGTAACATAGTATATTATTTTTAAAGAGATGAGTTGCTGAATTATTAATAGGAATTTTAGAAGACGTCAATGATTAGGTCGCGTCAATACGTTTTAACCTGTTTTAATAATTTACTTGTTGTTTTGTCTAGGCACAAATATGATGGACAAGCGGTTAAGCAATCATAATTTAAACAAAATACGATAGCAATGAGGACTGTGTTTATTGGGATCCATTCAAAGTGATACTATTGATTTCTTATTACAATACTGATACTACGTTTATCATCCCATCGTCCTACATCATTTTGTATGTATAAAATAGGGCCTACATCTACAAAAACACGACAACGTGATGCTTTGCAAATTGCAGAGGAAGAGTATGTAAATTTTATGCCAAGTTTAGTAGCAGGATGTAATAAAATCAATACTTCAGGGAATACAGATCTGGAGGACGCGGTAACAAGGGTTTCTGTGTACCACGAGTAGTTGGATGTCCTTAGCGATATCGAATGTGGTGTAGCGTTCCGGATGCCTTGAGCTACAGAGCGCATTATTATCTACATGTGTATGCTTTTGATTTATTGAACCTGAATGGAGAAATCCATTTGTTCCTTGTTAGAAATGAAAACGTATTTTGCAAACGAAGAATTTGTGACTTTCAAAAATTTATATATTGACTTCCAGAACAGTAGCAGCTCCCTAGATGAGGCAAGAGAGGCTAAGCGACCTCATAAACATTTGGGAAATAATAATAAATTTCGTTATAAGAAATTATAGAAATAGTTATATACTTATGTTTATCTGTTTGGTAATGAATTTTAACGAGATTACAATATTCACTAAAAAACAAATTACTATTCAAATCAGAAAATAAACTATTTATCGTAATTTCTGTTATCAAAATTAAGTTTTATACAATTTTGAGGAGTTACCAAATTTGACATTTTGCATTCGTACCAATTTACTATAAATGAGCTATACTTTGTTTTATTCGATATATTTTACCATTTTTTAGTTAAACGCATATTTAACAATTTATGTAATAATAATTTATTAGTAATGGTTAGTTTTTCCATTAAAAAAAAAATAAAATAAAAATGATCCCAACATATTGTTTCGTGTTACAATTTTAGAAATATAGGTATAGACGAGGTGCTCATATGGAAAACGTTCCTTAATATTATTCATTATTTTAAGTTTAGAAGATGGAACATTTTTCTTATAAAAAATTCCAGGGAGGAAAAAATTTCTAAATTTTAATGTCAATTAGGTGTTATCCAACTTCGGCTTGAAAATTTACATTAATCGATTCGAGCGGTATTTAAGAGTTTTTTACTCTATCGCTATGCATTCAAGCTATAAAATTTGAGAATTGACAATAAATATTTTCATCATATTTCATCAATTTCCTGATATAACAGCATAAAATTTTATTCTATACACAACTTTATAAAAGTAACTTCTACCATCAAACAGAACATAATACCTGTTTATACCTGCCTACCCAAGAGTTGAGACGGAAAAAAAATAGTCAACCTAACGTTTGCATATTCTATGGGTTTCATACTTTCGATTGGTATGGAATTTGTCTATTAACCAAACCAGTATAATGTTTAAAAAAAAATTTTTTAATTGTTAATTAATCATATTCTGGACTGAATTTTTTTAGACAACCCATTTGCAATATATTTATTGACATATTTAATTGGATATAAAATAATTTTCATCCATTAACCAGCTCGGTGAAGGTCGTTTTATAGTGGGATCTTAGACTATTATATGTTACATAATAAACCGTATGTTTGAAATTCTTTGTTATACGTTCTAAACTGTAAATAATATTGTAATAGTACTGTTTAGCAACTCATATCCGCATACAGTGCTTTCGAAAAGTAACGAATAAATTCATTATTTTTGAAATTGGGAAGTTTTCGAAAAAATTCCCTGTCACGTCGATTTTGTTTTTAAAAAAAGGCACTTTTTGACATACGACCCGTATTTGTGACGTCATCGTTGTTCGAGATACGACGTCATCGACAATTTTTTTAAATAGCAACCCCCAATTTTGACCATGCCATTTAAAAGAGCGTGTCATTCTACATATATACATCATGAAAAATTATGGTGTTACATAACAAAAATTTCAAGAAAATAATGTTTGAAGATTTTAAAATTTAATTGAATCATGTAGACCTTTTTTTATGAAATATATAATTTTAACGTTAACATCCTTATATATTTATTAATTATGAATTTATGTATTTAACAATGTTCACTCATTTCTATTAAATCAAGATATTCACAGTTATAATACAGGTCATAAACATGACTTTTAAATTTCATTAGTTAATTTTAATATAACAATAATGTCTCCAAATTACATCGGGCTAGAAGTGTTTAATCGTCTTCCAAATTATTTAAAATCGACTCAAAACATAAAAAGGTTAAAAAAGATTTAAAAACTTATCTGATAGATAAGGGTTTTTATTCATTGTTAGAGTACATGTAATTTTGTATGTATATGTGCATTAATCTCTTAAATGTCCCGATCTGTTGATATTTTATATAGGCACTGACTTTAGAAAATATATGTATGTATATTTCTAATTCTTATTTTTATATATGTAATTTATTCTTGTATTTTAATGTGTGTATGTTTTGCACTTTGAATACAGTTAAACTGTATTCACTATTTTGTGACTATTCCTATACAATGTATATTGTCGATATGGCAAATAAACTATTATTATTATTAAATCGACTGAAAATTCAAATGCAACTAACACCGAATTAGATGACGAAAATCAAATTAAATACCATCGATGTTATTCTTCTCAAATATACTGCAATGCTATTAGATGAAAGTTTGTAGGCAACTTCTCTGTTTAGGGATCTTGCACTTCATTAAGGATGAACAAATATTCGATTTAATGAAAAATAAAATATGTAGTGTCGAAAGTGTTTTAGTAATCTCTTTTGTTTATAATTTTTAGACACCCTGTATTATAACGACAGTATTAAGCAATCCCTGGATATTTCATATAGTGTATTTATTACATTTTTTACGAATAAGCAGAATGTAAGAAAAAAGATAAAATAACAGAACAAATAAGTTGATTTATACACTTATAAAAAAAGTAATGCTGTCCGGGAATTCCGCCTCTGTTAATTTGATTTGCTAGGGAAAAACAGGGCACTGCAAATTGAATTATGTCGAGCTTTATCTGATACACAGCAGCAGCTGACGGTCATCAGGTATAGTATTTACTGACATAACACGGTCTGCTTGAGCGAAACTTTTTAAAAGACTTCGTTTTTTAAAATTTTCCATTAGTGATGTGTAGACGAAATCGGATTATTTGCACGTGAATTAACTGTATACGGAGACAAATATTTTGTTACATTTGGTATTAAGTATCAATAATATTGTATGATACTTTATACTCCATTTTAAACATACAGGGTGTTCTGAAACCGAACCGAAAAACAGAGATATCAAATTCTAGGAATGATTTCATATCGATTGAACATAAATCTGATATTTAAACAAGGCGATTCTGTAGACATAACTAACTATAGACCGATTACACTACTTTGCAATTTTACAAACGTCTTTGAGATATTTTGTACAATCACATCTATTTCCTTATTCAGTATATCATTACCATTGACCAACACGATTTTATGGTAAAACGTTTTACCTACACTAATCTAATTTACGCAGTTTATATCTAAGATTATTGATCAGCAGAGTATGTGGATGTGGTTTACATGGACTTTTCGGCATTTGATTTAAATCAAATGTTTTCACTGCCACGTCAGGGTTCCATAAGGTTCCAATCTTGGTCCGCTTCTTTTCTCTATTTTTATTCAAGATTTAAACTCTACCATTACGTGTCAAAAATTATTTTTCGCCGATGATTTAAAAATATATGCATCTACTATTATTATTAAAAATTCTGCCAAGCTATTTCTTAGGGTTTACCTCTTCCAAGTCACATCGTGACTTCATTAACCATCTATTTTGAAATGAGGATCAACCATTTTGTCACTGAAATAACTTTCAGGGAGCGTTGAATATAAAAAGGTCGCTTGGGATGCTGGTCACTTTGTTAGACCATTCTGATCGAACGACTCCACGAATATGTAGAAATCGTGTGCAGTGAATTACCCCAAAGACCGGTCGCTTCGGTGCCTATATTGTTCATACGCCCCAACGGTCAAAGAGGTTGTAAGCACGATTTGAATCGCGGTGTATTTAGTCGGAAACGTTTGCTTAAATCTAGACCGAGGTAATATTTTCGAAGACCGCCTACCGAAACTGAGTTTGGACTATACACTTCAGTAATTAAAGTTTTTCAACAAGTCTGGAATTTTTGTGGGGGAACTTTAATACCTATCATTTCTTCTAAAATTTACTAGTCGGAACAATATCAGATTGCGCCTATCTAAATTTGTTTCGTTCATAATTGTCTTCTCTTGCTATACAGGATGTTCCGGTGGCAGAAACAGTACTAAAGTTGTAATTATTCTATTATAGCCTATAAATAATTTGCGCATTTAAAATTAATGGAGCTCTCAATGATTTGTCAAAATTTTCCAATTGTTTAAAAATACAGGGTGAATCTTAAATAAGTATAAATATTTTAACCAGCAGTATAGTTTTGTGTGTAGAACACATAATTAATAGTTTTTTTACAAAAAATCAGAAATAAAAAAGTGAAATTTTAAATAAATTTCGTAATTTTTCAGCAGAAAACTTGTTGAGGACCGCTGGCCTAGACAGACCCTTCATACTTTTATGAGTCATAGTGCTGCAGACTGAACGTGTGGTTCACAGTGTTGCCAGTATTACACAAATGTCTTTGCTTCAAGGAAGAAAAAATCTCAACTTTTAGCGAATTTTGTCAAGTGTAACATTTTACATTATTTTTTATTATCAAACTGTCATTGACTGTCATGACAGATTATCGGAAGCCCAAGTCAAACTTGTTAACCCCACATAATGCATGAAAATAGCAATAAAATTTGCTAAAAGTTGACATTTTTTCCATTTTAAATAAAAAACGCGTGCATAGTTTTTCGTTATTCTTCATAAAATAACTTAAGGAAATTGTGTTTTGTGTCCCTTTCTAACAGTGTACAATAACATTTAACTTGTGAAATGTGGATTACTGATTAAATAGTTAATTTTTTAACAAACAGGTAAGCTTGTGTGCACGTTTATGTATAATTTTTGAACATTGGACATAGTAATATCACGTAATATCTTCCTAAATATTTTACGGTAGTATTGAACTTGCGGAAATTCATTTTTATTCGTTGAAGTATAGTAAGGTTAGTTCAGATGTTAAAATTTATGTTAATATTGCTGCGTATCATACTACATACCCAATTTTACTATACTTATGCTTAAAACAAATAATTTTAAAATAGAACTATTACGTTAAAGGAAACGTAATATTTATATTGGAGGAGATATGGCAACCTCGCAACAAATCATATGTTTCATTACGTTGTTGGATGAAAAATCAGCCAGCGGTCCTCAAAATGTGGGTATTTTTAACAAAAATTAATATCTCCGTAAATATTAGAAATTTTTAAAAATGGCTTTCACTAGACTGATTTAAATGACGAACTACACCAGCAGTTAAAATATTTGTACTTATTTAAGATTCACCTTGTATGCTACTAATATCTATTGCACAATGTTGGGTATCACCTAAAGGATTTCTCTAAGTGTATAATGTCTCCACTTTCTTTAGAATATTTCGTGGAAAAATCGACGCATTACCTCTTGAAAAACGGTGTCGCCCCCTACTTATTAAATTTCACACTAGAGTGTCCTGTAAGCACGAAGCGCGACGAGATTAAGGCCTCAAGCCTAGATCTCATTATTATTTTTCTTCGGAGCATTTACATCTAAACCATCTCATAAAGGGCAAGTCTATTGCACCCCAGGGGCACCGCCAGCTTAAGAGGAGTGAAGAAATTACCGATTCTCTGTCAACGTAAACGCTTGGGAGAAGTGGAGTCGAAGAGAAACATTATTAGACAGCGGATTCCTTATTTTGTTGTTTGCGGAGGAGATATTGCTTTATGGAGATGGGCTTACTGCGGGATTCGATTGTATTAGGGATCAGTTTAACTACGAATGGCTCAGAAAAAGGGAAGGACAGAAATGATGTTTTTTGTTACATGTATATTCCATGTACCTCAGCGAAATTTAGGCTGAAATTATGATAGAAATATAGCTCATCTACATTTAAGTACTTAGGTATGGCAGAGAGAAGAATAAGTTTTAATTTTTTTTCTCTACTTTAAACTGTTTTCTCTTTTACTATTTTAATAAAAAGTGAGACTATAATAAATACATGGAGTCCTGCATAAGAACCGACACAGAACAGATATAGTGGTGTCCAAAATAGTGTAGTTTAACCAAGTCTCAAAGTGGGGTCTTACATTTCGAAAAAATATATATATATGCAATACTTAGAAAGAACCCAATTTGGTACATGATTTAGGTTTATTACTGTTAATTTTTTCTTATGAGTTCGAGTCAATCGAAGCTCTACAAGATATCCATGGGGGGCAATTTATTATTATTTTTTCACATTATACAGGACGGTTCAGGAGAATATATATATATATACTTCAGTATGTTATTCTACGTTCAATTTTAAGCAAAAAACTTCCCATGAACTTAAGTCTGAAAACGCTTCGTTTAGGATATACAGGATGTCAAATTTATAAAAAATTAATTACATTTTTTTTAATAACTCTCGACTACTTTGGTGTAAAAAAGTTGAAGCAATTTAAAAGGATCCTAATGATCGCTTGTGGCGCCCTCTGGAAATCCAGCCAATCGTCCATAAAATTTAAATTTCCTGTTCCAAGAAACCTCTGCATACAAATTTCATGAATTTAACTCAATGTGATGAAACAAATAGCTGTTAACTTGCTAAGGATTTCCTAGAGTTCCTTTGCATGGATGCAGACAAAAAGTACCTGGTCATGTTTAGGATCAATCTTTGCCTGGTGACAGGTATTCAAACTGGACACTGTTGGTTAAGGAAACACCTTTATTACACGTGGAAGTGTGAACACCTCTTTGTATGGGTTGCCAATAACAAAACGAGACAGTACTTCATGCTATTTTGTCAATAAAGGACTCCATGTTGGGAGAGCGATGGCCTTCTATGGCCTCTACATAAGAGATATCCCCATGAACAACGTCACTACCTTTTTCTCTTTATTAGACTGGTTAGCGGCTCAGGTGGATCGATCTCCTAACGGGAGGAAGTACAAGGAGTCTAATGAGGCGCCTAAGTGCTGTAGCAATTCGGGATTCCAGTAAAATATTATTTCATCCTATTTATTTTCAATTAATTTTGTACCTAAATTTTAATTAATAAAAGAAATTAAAAGAAAACGGTGGCACGAATGAGTTTCTCATTTTTTTTTCTTAACACATTAATTTTCTCATTTAATAATATTATTCATTCCTTGTCGAGTAATAGTCATGTATAAATAATTATGGGCGGTAAGTAGGCGTTTAAGAGACCCCTAATGTGAAGATAATATTACAAGTTTATAATATTAAACGCATTAAGACGCTCGAGATTTATACAAAACTTTATACACAGCCGGTATTTAGAACACTTATAATTTTTGTTGAGACCAAATTGACAGTTGTCGCGTATGCCTAGCAATAATATCAACAAAAGCGGTTTTCATGTACGTCGTATTTAGTACAGATTTTTTCCTATATAATTGGTAAAATATCATTTTCAATAGACAATAGTAATAATAGTACAGAAGACATTCCGAATACGAATCCTGAAATTTTTAAACCGGCAGAGGAAGTGAAAGGAAGCCTGTTGCCGGGAAAATTAAATAAAACTTTATAACAAAACTTACGATAATTTTGTTACATGGTGTTCCTTTAAAAACGCGAAACACTACACTAAAAATGTGCTCCTAGCATATTTTTTTTGGAAAAATGTGAGAACCGAAAGTCGTTTTCTTTGCGGTCATATTTTTCCATGTAGGCAACAACACTTTTACATCATAACATCTACATTAGCAAATATTCAAGATTAATAACATTCCTAAAAAGAAAAAGTGATGGTTACAAACCGAAGAAGTCAAAAATATTGACTACAGATGAAATTGACACTTTTCTGAAAGATGTCCTTATGAAATATTTTTAATGATAAAGGTAAGTTGTCATATTCAAATGTAAAATAAAATGTACCTACATTATTTGTTTAATTAAGTGACACTGATTTCTAAGATATGTGGAGCTTGTCGTAGATAAGAGTTGTGTAACATAATAATAAATGATATTCAAGATTTAGATAAAACTTTGCTAATAGTTATAAAAGAATCCAAGACTAAAATGCAGTACATATTTAGTATAATTGACAATGAAAACAAGTCACCAAGATATTTGGATATGTTCAGAAGATATGTGTCTCTTCGTCAACCGGATACTGAGCGTCGACGTTTTCTTGTATATCATAACCATAATAAATGGAAAACATACGTTGAGTCAGATTCCATACAAAATAGCAAACAATCTTAACTTACCAAACCCAAAGGAATATACCGGGCATTGTTTTCTGCGTTTTTCGGCTACTTTATTAGCCGACACTGGAGCAGGTATAACTAATATTGACATCAACCACTGTTACTGAAGGTTATATTGAGAATTCAGTATCCAACAAAGTGGAAATGGCAAAAAAATATATTAGCACTAATATGCCTTCAACTGGTAGATGCTCTGAATCTTCCTCCACATAATTTTCCAAAAACACTAGTATTACTAAAGTTAAAGTTCTGCAAAACAAAGAAAATGGACAGGGCAAATAATAGAAACAAATAATATTTTAATTCCTTAATTGTATTGTAAACGTAAAAATGTAATTCATAATTATATTAGTAATTTATGGTTTCTAGTTCTTTATCTTTTTTCATAAAATGTGATAGACAAAATGATCCTTCAATAACAATAGAGTAGACACCATTAGTTAAAGAAGAGTGTAAAAAAATATTAATAACTCCCAGTGGAAATGATCGGTTTAATCCGCTTGGATTAAACCGATCACGTTTCTCTATATTTTCATTAAATTTAATGCACAATAGTTTAGTTAAATAGGAAAGTTTAGTTGAAACTAATCAGTTCAACGAAGAGCACTTCGATTCAATCGGGGAAGCTTCTACGGACGCCGATAATTTAATAAACGCCCCAGAAATATAGCAATACTCATTCCATTCCATTATTCCATGAAGACACACTTTTTACATCAAAACTTTTATCAATTCCCGTAGCTAACCTTTTAGAAAGTTATGAATATTTAAAAAAGGGTATTCCGAATTTACGAGCGGAGTGGAGAAAGCACTCAGTTATTAGCTTGTTATATCGGCCCGACTTCTTATCTGTGCACAGAGCGCCATTTTTAATTTCCCGTTTTCCAGGCAGAAGTATAAATATTTTGCCGAATTTAAAATTCAGATATATAGTTTGGAGAGTCGGTCCCCGGGGCATACCTGCCTCCGAACTTCGCACATAAAGAACATAACTAAAAACTTTTGGCATTGTAATCATCTGGATGGTTCAATATAAACCAGGGGGTGAGTTTGGCTTCCGCGTTATTACATTTGCATACGGTAATGCTTCACAGATGAATGATGAATATTACGCTTAGAATTAGTCTTATCAGAAAACAAAATGACTAGGCGTATTGGATTCGTAAGCAACCTATATATTTAATGGTCGTTTTTATATTTAAAAGATGTAACACAAAAATATAAAGTACCAAGTACCACCAAGAATATGAGATTTGTTAATTTAGTTCCTAATTATTTTATTATTATTGTATTCCTACTTCTTTGTTTACACGGGCATGCGTGACTGAAGCGGAGTAGCGGCTATGGAAGTTGAAACGCAACTAAGGGCGGTCGAGCGACGTCTCACATGCTCCGTCATTCTAAAATAAAACCTTTGGATGATGTAAATAGTTGGAAATAAATACATAGCAGTGACATCTGTTAAAGTTATTGATGCCCCAACAGGATTAAAACAATGGTCTTATTCGTGGAATTCAGGAAATCATATGATTCAGTCAAAAGGAATAAACTAAGTAAAATATTGAAACAATTTAGGATATCAACCAAACTGATTAGACTATTGAAAATGACCTTGGAAAATACTAAGCAAAGTATGAATAAAAGGTGAATGTTCGGAAGGTTTTTCTATTGACACAGGACTAGATAAGGAGACCCACTCTCAACGCTTCATTTTAATTTACTACTAGAAAAGGTCATAAGAGATCGTCAGTTGAACAGAGAAGAACACATACTGTTTAAAAGTCACCAACTAGCAAGTTATGCAGATGACGTGGCCATTATTGCCAGATATAGTAGGAAATTAGAAGAAGTAACGAGAAAACTTGTGGAGCAAGCACGTAAAGTGGGATTGCATATAAATCAAGAAAAAGGCAAGCTATCGAGAATAAGAGAACAAAGAAAAGATACCAATTTCAAATTGAGAACGCAGCATGGAGAAATGGAGTTTGAAGAAGTTTAAGGATATGTGTATTTGGAGGCCTTGATAACAGCTAACTGTGATGAAGAGAAAAAAAGTAGAATAATAAAAGCAAACATTAGTTCGACAGCGGTCAACCACTTAATGAAATCAAAAAAAATGCCCAGAGGAATAAAATTTAGAATGTATAAAACAATTTTGAGACCGATAGCGCTGTATGGCAGTGAAACCTGGATCCTCAATAAGAAGTCAAGAGATAACCTTCTGAGGTGGGAAAGGAAGATCTTAAGAAGAATTCTAGGGGGAAAGAAAACGGAGGAAGACTATGTAACTAGAAATAATGAGGAAATATATGTACCAGACACCAAAAATAGACGAAGTGGTAAAAGCCAGAAGAGTGCAGTGGCTGGGGCATATAGAACGTATGGAAGATGAAGGGACAGTTAAAAAAAATTGTAGAGAGTAAACCACACTGGAAACAATTACTTGTAATATTACACGGTGGGTTGTTGGTTATTTAATTCCTAGGTCAATAGTGTGAAATAATACACCAGAACGTAATGTTACAATGGAGAAGTTGCATGATTTTTATATTGGTTTGAAATGTATTACAGGGTAATCTTTCAAACATATTGTAACGCAATATCATTGGTGTGACATTACAAGCCGTTTAGCGCGGTTTGTTTCTGTGGATACAGGTCCAAGTTACGTTGTTGGTGATGTAAACAGGAGTTTTTTTCTTACGTTTTTGCGTTTATGTGGGTCATAGATACATAGTGTAAATACTGTGTAGGTTCTGCCATAATTACTAGTGTTGATGTGGTAAAGTTACGGTATCGTCAAACGTAACTTATTTCTTTGTTTAAAATACAGATTCGCTCGTGACAATACTGTTGGCAAGTACCAGATAAATGGTTTAACTTATACAACATAACGGAACAAAAATTGATCACAAGTTTGTTTCCTTGAGAAAACATAATTTCTTATGTTTCATCATATTGTAGCTATTGTGGTAACAACTGTGTTAAATTTGTCAGAAACATCTTAAGGGAATAGGTTATGAATTTTAAATTGATTTTTTTTTTTTTTGAAAACCCTATATTTCGGATATTGAAACTTTATGCTTATTTAACAAAATTACCTTAATTTTAACCCTAGATTTTCTGCACGCACTTAGGAAACACCTTGTATAATATACAGGGTTAACTATGACTAAGTACAAATATTTTAAGAGGAGATAGAGAAAAATAAAACTAACAAAATCGTCGGAATTTTTCTCAAAAACGGTGTTAAACCGTTATTTATCGTCGACCCTGGCCGCCTGTAAGCCATTAGTTAGGTATATTATGCATGAGTCAAAGGTATTAAAAGTGCCACAGATCCCGGCATTGTCACGTGTATCAATTTAAGCTTGCTGGGGATCTTTTTTTCTCCACCGTTATTTTTGTTTAAAGCGAGGTACTCGGCCCGACGACCACGACCAGGTGGATTCACTTCATCAGGATAAACCACAAAGAGTAATAAAAAACAAACGCAAATGTACACACTGCCACACGTTTAACTCCAAGGTATTACAGCAGCTGTTCAATGTAGTTCAAAGCAGTTTTGGCATAATATTTTGTCTACTAGGACAACGCTTTGAACAGTCTTCTTTGATGTTTGGAGGATATGCAACTAGCAATGCGATATTGTACAAGTTGTGTTGTTAGTGAACAATATTTAGTTTTAAGGGTTTTATAGTAAGTAAATAAAGAAATTTATGTGGGTAAATCCAATGGAGCTACGGCAAGTATAAAAGATTTTATAATTAAAGACTCATTTAACTGAATTCTATTAGTAGATAATTCTGACGGACCTGTAATGAGTGAAAATGTACTTTTGGCAGTATACAATGAAAGAAGGAAGTACGGACACGAAAGGTATTACAGCAGCTGTTCAATGTAGTTCAAAGCAGTTTTGGCATAATATTTTGTCTACTAGGACAACGCTTTGAACAGTCTTCTTTGATGTTTGGAGGATATGCAACTAGCAATGCGATATTGTACAAGTTGTGTTGTTAGTGAACAATATTTAGTTTTAAGGGTTTTATAGTAAGTAAATAAAGAAATTTATGTGGGTAAATCCAATGGAGCTACGGCAAGTATAAAAGATTTTATAATTAAAGACTCATTTAACTGAATTCTATTAGTAGATAATTCTGACGGACCTGTAATGAGTGAAAATGTACTTTTGGCAGTATACAATGAAAGAAGGAAGTACGGACACGAAATACTGCAGCTAACCGGACCTATAGGTATTATTATTATTAATAAAAATGTTTATTTTTGTCGGTTCTACATTTAACAACGCTGTAAAAAACGACTGCATAGTAGTTGAATATCTAAGCCTTCTCGGATGATGATTGTCATTGGCGACGATTTTCCGGGGGAAAAGAGCCCCTATGACAATCCCAATTTTCGAACATCGAGCTAGAATTTCGAAATAATTTTTTCACTGCCTTTTAGGTCTCCCTGAGCACGTGGTTAATCTTGTATAAGTATACAGATCCACGTGTTCTATTTTGGCCTGAGCCTCTACGAGCGCTCGTGGCTCTAGATTATTCACTTATTAAATGTCTAAAACTATTTTTAAATATTTGTACAGAACACTATTTGCAGAATACGACACCATTAAATGAGCAAGCATACTATTTTTAGTGTTTTTTTTTTAAATGAATATTTTGATGCCCCTTTGAATAATGAGGGAAAAATAAAACCTCCTTTACGTCGCAATTTTCTTTAGGATAGGAAACGCTGATCCCTAAAGTTAATAAAGCATCCAAATTAGCGCAATCCTCCACAATACAAATCTGAAGACGGATGTAAGCAAAATAAAGCATCAGTCAAGTCTCATTTACACCGTGCCAGGTTCATTAAATTTGTTAAATTCGCCTATAGACATAATACAGATTTATAACGAAATATACCTTTCTCCGGGGATTTTAAGCAAAATGAAACTTTTACAAAAGGCCGATACGTTGTAAAGGAGGCTCGAATAAACGAAATATAGCTTTCTGCAGAGCTGACTAGTTTCGGCAGCTTTAAAGATAAGAGATATTGAACATCGGGAAAGTACAAAATTGGAAATATTACGTCTATTTCAATAAGTACAAAAAGAATTAAAACTTTTAGTAAAGATTGTGAAATTTGTTGTGGCATCTCATATGTAGAAATAAATTACGTGCATTATTTCAGTATCTTTATACAGCGAAGAAACTTGAGAGAAATCTTATTTGAAATTGTAATATATTTTCTTAATCTTAGAAAACATTTCTACTCCTACTGAGTTGTGTTTATAAGAATTTCAATGGCGGCTAGTACAAATACGTAGTGCCTATGTCTAAATTTGTTAGTACTAAGTAATAAATAAAAATAAACTACTTACTTTAATCATAATCATTTAATCTATTTTTTGCACGATCCGTCAATTTAACGTATTTACTGGTTGGATTTAAAGAAATAGTAAGCTGTGTTTACAGATCGGTAACAAGTCACTTACCGATAGGAAGGCAGTAACTTATCAAATATGAAAAAAAGTCCATCAATTCATTCAATAATGGTTATGACCGTCACTATGCTAGTTTAAATGCGTGAGTTTATTTGTTATTCCGTGTGCAGGTATGGCACGATTTCTTTTTAAATATTTTTCAGTCTACTTTCACCCAGTTTGGAGGGGTTTTTAACTATTTATGAATTTTCTGTTTATACAAGTAGGTTTTATTTGCATGTCTTGTTTTCACATTAGCAATTAAGCTATTTCTGTATTTACCTATTGGGCATAATAGACTTCGTTTTTGTGCTATATTCGACGGCATAGCATTCATCCGTTTTAGAATGATAATTCATTACATGACGTTTGTCAAATGATAAGTTTTATATATCGACTTAATTTACAAAACATATTTAAAATTTGTTAGTTTCACAACAAATAGTTCACTCTTTGACTTGTGATATGTATAAATAAGTATACAAAAAATTGTTGAGACGTTTCTGGATTCTGAACTATAATAATGTAGTAGATTCATGTTGGTAGAAAAAAATTTATGTTAGTCTAGTTTTCAAAGAAAATCTAACTAATAAAAAGGGTCATATTGGCATGTGATCTGTATCTAAAAATATTTTTCAATAATATCTACCTACCTACCTTGTATTTTGCATGATATATCGAACCAATCGTTTGCAATATGCTACATTTAACGGTTTTAAATCTAATGATTTTACTGCCACGTCAGGGGTTCCGCAAGGTTCTAATCTTGGTCCGCTTCTTTTTTCTATTTTTGTTAATGATTTAAACTCTACCATTACTTGTAAAAAAAATATTTTTCGCCGATGATTTAAAATATATAGGTACACCTATTACATCCAGAGCCGACTGTGTAAGTTTACAGACTAATATTAATGAAATAGCTCTGTGGTGTAAAACTTATTTGGCAAAATTAACAATATTGCCTGTGATTTTCAAATTAGTGCCGATGTTTTAACTTGGGTAAGTGAAATTAATTATTTGGGAGTACTTTTGGATAACAAGCTTCGTTTTCTGCCACATATTGATTTAACTGTTTCATCATCTATAAGAATGTTGGGATTCTTTTTCAGATTTGGTAAGATTTTAATATCTTAATAAACTTCATTTTATTACGTTCGATCTAAATTAGAATATTGTTCTTTGATATGAAATCCTATTTATACAATTGACGCAGTACAAAGAAATTTTTCTAAATTTACATATCCGGCTAAATGCTATAATTACAACCAACTGTTATCACAGAAAATATTGAGCTATATATTCTGTGCTGTTATATATTATATGTTGTTTAATATTAATTCACTTTATTTTAGAAGAAAATTTTAGTGTTAAATTTTTGTTATTGCACAATAATGTTGATTCCCTAAATATCCTTGATCAAATACTTTTTATTATTCGACTACCCACATCAACATTTTGTTAAAATCTCCAATTAACTTTATGTGCAGTTATTATAACCTAATATTTGTGATATATTTCACTGTAATATTCAATCATTATTCATTATTATATGTCGCTTTTAAATATTATAATTAACCGTAATTTATTATTTTGGTAATCCTAGTTGATTAATCTTCAATACATTACTAGTTTTTAGTCATTATCTTTCATCAATTATTGTATAAGCATAACATGCTTACTTTTTGGAATTGTGACCTAATTATCGTTTCTATGTTAAATGAGTATACACTTTAAGATAAGTACAATTGTATTTGTATTATCTAACTTACAAGTTAGTGAGTACTACTGGAACTTTAAAAAAAAAAAACAAACAATAAACATGCTTCTGTTTAAAAGTGCATGCGTTATTTTCTATTAAGGTCATTAAACTTTACATAATTTTTAGATCGACTGTATAATACATCTATCATTCAAAAATTCTCTGTTAAAAATAAATTGTAATAATAATAATATATATTTATTCCATAAAACATAGAAGTGTAGAGCGTATTACATTGGCAGAAAGACAATAACATATGATACAACTTATAGAACATACAGTCATAGAAAAGAAACAATGGTAAATTAAGCAATACAAGATTACAATAAGGTCTCCTAAAATTAGTACAATAAAACCCATCCGAATAGAATTCCTCAAGTGAATAATATGTTTTGACTGTTAAAAGTTCTTTTAATTTTTTCCTAAATAATTCATTGTTTAAAACTTTTATATATTCCGGAATATGATTATAAATTTTTATTAGTTGACCAACTGCATTTTTTTGTAAGAGAGTCAAATGAGTTTTCAAAGGGACTAATAAATTACTTTGCCTCCTACTGTTTTTATGTTGGAATTCATGTTTGGAGAATAATTCTGTTTCACAAAACATGCACTCTCTAACATATGAACACAAGGAAGAGTAAGTAGTTGTTTGTTTTTAAAGATTTCTCTACAAGAATCAGTTTTCTTCATGTTATACATAATTTGGATTAATTTTTTCTGTAGGTGAATATTCGTTTAGATTAATTACCCCAAAAAATAATTCCATATTTAATTCTTGATAAAAGATAAGCATAATAAGCAGTCAAACATGCAAATTCGTCGGTCGAATGAGACAGTATTCTGAGAACATAACAGAAACTACTTAATTTTGAAGCTAAATATTTGACATGTTCTTTCCAATTAAGTTTACTATCTAAAATGACACCTAAAAATTTTTTATGAGAAGATGAAGTGAGTCTTTCTTGCTGAACGACTACGTCTATAATCTCCCGATTTTGGGTACTTGTATTAATGATTTTTGTTTTATCAACATTTAGTTTCAAGTAATTGCCACAATAATATGATTGTATCTCAGATATGGCATTTTCTATGTTCAGTTCAAGATCATTTACACTTTTTCCTCTAACTAATAAAGTAGTGTCATCAGCAAACATGATTGTTTTGTAATTAATATTTCCTGGTAGGTCATTAATAAACAGTAAAAACATTAGAGGACCTAATACGCTTCCTTGTGGGACTCCCGCCTTCACGCATTTATATTGGGATAATAGGAGCTCACCAGTGTGTTCATCAGTATTCTGATGTACTGTCCCCGATTTGATAAGTAGAATTTTAAAAGATTTAGGCTATGACCTCGAAAGCCATATATTTCTAGTTTTGTGAGCAACTGATCATGTCCAGTGCTATCGAATGCCTTGGATAAATCCAGAAATATTCCCGCAATATGATCGTTAGATTTAAGTGCATCACCAACCTCATCCAAAAATTGATATATGGCTATGGTGGACTTTCCCTTTGTGAAACCATTTTGTGTTATCGACAGAATGCCTTCCTGTTCAATAAACTTCAATATCTGTTTGGACATAATTTTTTCAATAATTTTTGATATGACAGACAGCAACGCTTTCGGTCGATAATTTGATAAATCACTTTTTTTACCATTCTTATGAACAGGCAAAATATGTGCATCTTTTAACATCGTTGGACATTAATTATGATAGCTAAGGGATACGCCAGGCATACGTCACAAAATTTTATTAATTTCACTGGGATGTCATCAAGACCTACTGAGTTTGTATTTTTTAAGTTTCGTATCAGTTCGAGTACTTCTTTTTCATTAGATGGCCTAAAGAAAAAAGATTTTTGAATGGATTTTTGTAGGTACTTCATTTCAACAACATTATTTAAATATGCCCTTATTTACCCCACCTTCTATTTTGATGTTTCTGAAACATTATTTACAGGACCCTAACACAGTTCCTGGGCAGCATCTGCAACCTTTGGGCAAGAATAGGGATCATCCACTCCTAAATTCTCTTAACCTAATAGCCAGTTGTTCTATTACAATTCGAGAGCCGCTTTTGAATATTTGCCGTAGCAGGGCTAATTCCAATTGGAAATGTAGATTGATTTATTATGGTCGGCCTCCCTTATTACCAACCTACACCCTACCTACCTGCCGACGCAAATCAATGAATCCGATTCCGTTTTATCATCCGGGGTCGACGTATAGGCATCCATGAAGCTCTGCTATTATTTATAAGTGATGGTAATTAACGTTAGAGGATTGGTGCATTTAGTTATACGTTGCATATTGTATACATATAGCTGCAATAATTCAATAGATCTTTAACTTGCTCTCCTCCCATCAAAATTCCTCGTAAAGAAGGTAATTAATAAAATACAGTGGGGTCACTGTGACCTTCGTTTTGACGCACAAACTAATGTAGGTCCAACATGGAGAAACTAGTGGCTACTAGATGTAGCTTTACTATATTTCGGGTACGCATGACACATTTTAGTCAAAAATAGAATTAAAATGTTCCATATATAACAAATTGCAGAAATACATAATGAAGGGTCAAATATCAAATTTGCTACATACAGGGTGGCCAGATGAAAACGAAACAGAGCCATTTTCAGGAACTGCGTCAAGATTGTAGAAAAACGCAGAACGGGAGCAGAGAACGATCCACAGTTTCTTTTTAACATCTATTTTTCTGATGAATGCAGTTTTTTATTGAACGGGACGGTAAATCGTCACAATTGCCGCTGTTGGTCAGATTCAAACCAAGAGTTTTTCACGAGGTGCTTACACAACAAACGGAAAAATTAAGTGTATGGGCTGGAACGTTTCGAACAAAATCTTTATTCTTGTATGGAAGCGGGCGTTTCAACATTTAATCAACTAAGTAGTAAGTAAGCAACTAAACATAATTTAAATTTTAAAATGTATTTTTTTCAAAGTATTGGGCGGAATTATAAAATTTAAAGTATGTTGTAAAGACAATTGCAATAGCTTAGGCGTTGGAACAGCGGACCAAGGAGATGATGTTTTAGTGCGAATTTCTGAAAACACACGTACAAGCAGACGTCAAATTTCTGCAGCTACTGGCATCAGTTAGTCTTCCGTTAGCGGAATACTCCACAAAGAAAAATTGTATCATTATCATTTTACTCCAGTTCAACATTTAACGCCACAGGACCCCCTAGCTAGGTTACGGTTTGCACAGTTTCTTCGCCAACAACAAAATGATTCCCCAACATTTTATAATAAAATATTATTTACGGACAAAGCCACATTTACCCGACGAAGTATTTTTAAATGGAGAAATAGTCATTCTTGGGAACTAGAAAATCGTCATCTGCCAAGAGAAGTATATTTTCAGCAAAAGATTTCTATCAATATTTGGTGTGGAATTTTCTCTGATAATATTGAGAGGCCGTTCGTACTATCACGTCCACATAACGGAGAAAATTATTTAAATATCCTTAAGTAACGTTCAGATAAACGTTAGTGCAATGGCACTGCAGTTGTATTGTAATTGTATGGTGTTAAATATTATTTACTCTGTTTACATAAAATTACTGTAGACTTAAGAAGTTGGGGAATTTTTCCGCTGTAAGTTGGCGACATGCAAAAACTCAAGATTCTTGACCTTCAGAGAGGTTATGTTTATGCTTTGTCAGCTACGTCCCTATCTACGGAAATTGTTGGTTTTTATCATTTGCCGAATAGTAATTAAAATCCTACCCTAGATAAAATATAAGCCTACAATCTGCAGGAATAGATGGTCTATTTGAATGTTTAGTTAAATCACAGTATACTAGTATACTGTGGGTTAAAATGAGACCCCAATAATTTCAGCAAGTCATCAAACACTGCCACTGTCATTCGGGTGAAATGAAAAAATAATCGGCATTCTCATTTCGCATTTCTTTATATAAATTATAGAAATCACCTTGCATGTGCTATCTGCGGTTAATAGGTCGCACCCACCATCTCCGAGTTCTTTTCATTTTTTTTGCATGTATAGTTTTTATACATATTGACGTCGTTGCGAATAAGAGCAGCAAACCAAACAGTCCTCTTCATCCATTTTTTTAAAAACAAATCAATTCTAAACTAAATATCTAAATTAGAATCTAATTTAAAAACTTAACCTGCAAAAATGTGAATCTTCTGTTTACTGTCAAAAAAGCAGTTTTCTAATTGGTCCTTGTATGATTGTTGGAAAAGGATTGGTAAAAGCTAAAATGCTTTTAGCTTTTGCCATACAACTGCAGTACAAAGGCGTTACTGTTAAGTTTATCTGAACGTTACAAAAGTCACCCATATTTCTCGCCGTTTTACTTCAGTATCTTCCAATATTTGCAGGTGGGATGAGTTAACATTCCAATTATTTGCTAAACCCTTGATTATTCAGTTATTAAATGTCTAAAATTATTTGTATTTTGTAGAAAACACTATTTCAAGAATACGGCGCCCTTTTTAATAACTTTTCTGCAGTACCAGTGCAACCGCACTAATCTTATGTGAATGAAGCTTTATTAATGACTTGCCTCTGCTTCTTGAAGATATTCCCTTAAATTTACGGCAGAACTTCTGGTTTTTGCATGATGGTGCACCTGCACTTAACCCCCGACGAGTAAGAGAACGTGGCCGCGAAGTTCCTTTGGCTGCACGTAACGTTGATTTAAATCCTCTGGATTTTTACTTTTGGGGCTATATTAAATATTTAGTTTACAAAGACATTATTAATAGCTACGAATTAGATTCAAGAATCGGTTAATATTATCAAGCAACATAGAACTTTATTTAACGTCAGACAAAATTTAAATAAGAGGTTAAGAAAGTGCATTGAAGTCGCTTATGGTCACTTCAAGCATCTTTTATGATTAATATTTGTAAAGATATGCGTAATAACAGTTTCAGTTGTTGTACTGTATTATGCATGTTATTTCAGTTTTGATATCTTAAGACTCCCTAATTTTCTAATTTAATTCCCGCCGAAACTCAAAAACTTAAATCATCTGTTTCTCAAAAACGGTTGAGTTTGTCGATTTTTCTATTTAGAATTGAAGTAGTTCAATAGTTTATTATTAAAAAAATCAAAAGTATAAAATACAAAAAGTTAGACATATTTTTAGATAGTACAGTATAACTAGCGCCCCCTAGTCGTGACTTCAACACTGTTTGCATATTCGAAATTGCCAAAAAAAAAATTCAAAAAAAAACAAGACTACAAATTTTCAGAACAATCGGTCCATACGTTCTTAAAATATAGCGAAAAATCGAAAACATTTCTTCAACATTAACACCCTGTAAAATGAAAAGGAGCAACAATTGAATAAGGCATGTTGGTCTCAATTGCTTTATTTTCTTCAGAAAATAGGCGCCTATGATACCCTGCGGTCAGTTTTTTACAGCGATTTCAAATGTGGAAACGATGAAAATGAACATTTTTGTTAATAATAATACCTGATAGGTAACAGTTAATCCAATCGGGTTAGCTGCGGTATTTTGCATTCGTTTTTCGTTTCAAACTCTCAATACTACATTTTCTTTCATTACAACCACTATCCACTAACAACAAAACACACTTCGCGTCCAGTTAAATAAAATGTCCATTTATTCTAACAGAATGGAATGAAAGGAAGGCGGTAGTCTTGTCTTGAAAAAAGGCATTAAAACCGAAGGAGAACATAATTACAAAGTAAACACATAACTATGACAATGAATGTTACTGTTTAATTTCGTTGGTTATCTACTTTCTATCCATCAAACGTCGCAGCGAACGGGATCGCATAGTCGGCCATAAATAGAAGTTTAATATAGTATAAAATAAATTGTTTTCCCCTTATAATTAAGTGAAAATTTTTTAAAAGGTGATTCAGCTAATTCTTATTTTTCTCTATCTCCTCTTAAGATATTTATACATAATTATAGTTAACCCTATATATAAAAAGGACTATAATTTTTTCCAAAAATTCAACGATTTTTGATTGTCGATAAAGATTTTAATAGCTTGTGATGCCGTCGCAATACGTAATGTTGTAAAACGTTCGGTATTTTAGCAAAATCCCATCGATAAAATGCCTCGTTAACAGATAGACCGTGTAAATACATATAGATATAATACGGGAAAGGGACATAAATCAATCACGTGATCCCCGGTCTATGTTTGATTCCCCGCAGGAAACCAGTGTTAACCTAGGCTCCGCAGGGCGGTGGTTTTGTTTATATTTATACGCTGATAATTTACTGAATACGGTAATTTTTACAAGCGAAATTTTATTCAACTTAATACAGGTAAAACACAAAATACTGTCAATAAATACCGTAAACTCTCATTTTTGTTTCACTGGGCAGTGGCGGATTCAAAGAGACGGGGGCTTGGGGGCTCAATCCCCCTCCTGAATTTTATAATAAATACAAAAGAAAATAATATAATAATAAATAAAAGAACAAGAGCAGCGTAAACAGATTTATTCTGCGGAAAATAGCTATTATTTTTCTTTCAAATTGTACGGCACAATGTAGCACAAATCCGGCACAATTCAGCACAACCTTTATTTTTTAATTTATCAAAACATGTGGGGTAAGCACGCACATGAAACACTAGCATTATTTTATGAAGTTTTCGTGACCTTAGGAACTTGGAAATAAAAGTGAATCATGTTTATTTTATATCTAGACGTAAAGTCAAATTTGTGTTAACATGTATATTTAACTGTTCTTCTAGATAGTTCTCACTGTGTTATACAAAAATAAGAGAGAACACTGCGCATATTACGGGCCCCTAATGCTGCATTTACCGTCTCGAGAGAGCAGTTGATGTATAGTAACATGCAGTGCCAGTTATTAGGGTTAACTATGCTAATTTGATATATGTAGACTTAATTGCTTAGCGTAATAATTAGTACAGATAATTATGCTCCGTTTTTCCAGCAGGCAAACTAGTTATGACTTGAACATACTTAGTAATTTCTTAAAGCCAAAATATCTGGAATAGAATAAGAAAATGAATTTCTTCATGTATATTTAAGATATTCTTATTATCTTATATTAACTACATAAGAGTGACCGATTTGAAAGCGGGCCACCCTCATAAAATTTTTATTTATGGAGCGATTTTGACGAAATTTTGTTTGAAATGTGGAGGGAGAAAAGTGTATTTTGGGACCAAGCGCCGTCCAATTTTTTTTAAAACTAAGGCCTACTAGATAACATACAGAGGCTGAAAAATCCGGAATCCATATTAGCGATTTTTTTAGAAAAAATCTGCGTACGCCACTGAATTCGGCGTCCCCTGAAATGGATCTGTACCAAATTTCACGACAAAATATTCAATATTGACGATTCTACGACTAAATTTCTGTCAAATTGTTTATTATGCATTAAGAAGCTTTTTATCTAGTAATCCATGCAATAACAAATCAATCACAACAAATATTTAATAACAACATTTAATCCATATCCTTATATCAAAATACAATGAAACAAACAGAAAACCAAACGAGAAATTAACATAAAATTTACGAAAAATACAATAAAGTTAACACACATGAATTAACTTCTGAATTTTTCAACTAAATTTCCATTTAATTGAATGAATATTTTGTAAATGTTGCCTCGTCACTAAACAAAATTTAATAAATGCCCACCCTCTTTGTTTTATTTAAACATGCTCTAATAATACAGCTCCATAGTAATGAACAATTCATAATAGCAGGCTTAGCAATTACTTATCTAAACAAATGACAAATATGTCAAATTTATTAGCTCAGTAGTGAAATTTACGTACTGTTCCTTAAGCGCACTGTCAAAAGTATGGCTCATAATTTAACGTTACAACATAAGATCGAAATAGTAAAACTTTGTGGTGACAGAGACAGGTCCGAAAGGGAAGTTTCTCGAATTTTTAATAACGGACATCCAGAACTTCAAAATAGTAGTGAGCAAAATTTTTAAGAAATATGGAGCTATATGTAAGCACATTTTAATAGTTATTTATGCAACAAGTACAAAAAGTGTTTAATGCACGCGATGTGAAATTGTCGCACTCGCAATAAACAGTTGCATACAATATTTTTTCTACGTTCATGCAAAAACCAAAAAATGTTTTATTTAGATGACACTGAGTGTAGGAAAATATGACGTCGATTTGAACGTTTATGTTTGTCTTGATGACAAAACGCTGTAGTAGAATGACAGATGAATGCAATAAACATTTTATTGCACTAGTGCAATAAAGAACCACTTTTTCCACTAAATATAGTTCAATAAAGTTTTGTTTTTTTGCATGAACGTAGAAAATAGTTATTTATGCAACAAGTACAAAAAGTAAGTGTTTATTGCACGCGACGTGAAATTATTCAACGAGGCCGTCAGGCCGAGTAAGACAACACTTCGAGTGCAATAAACAGTTTTTGTACGAGTTGCATACAATATTTTTTCTACGTTCATGCAAAAACCAAAAAATGTTTTCTTTAGATGACACTAAGTCTAGGAAAATATGACGTCGAAATGAACGTTTATGTTTGTCATGATGACAAAACACAGTAGTAGATTGACATACATTTTATTGCACTAGTGCAATAAAGAACTTTTCCACTAAATATAGTTCAATAAAGTTTTGTTTTTTGCATGAACGTAGAAAAAATATTAATGTACAACGGCTAGGAAGAAGCAATGAACAAATTCGAAATTATTTCACCGAAAATCCAAAAAAAAAGTTTGAGAATTGCTAGTTTGGACCTACAGTTACCACGGGAAACAATAGGGAGAAACCTTAAAAATACAATAATATGAAGCCTTTTAAAGCGAAATTTCTGCAAACCTTAGAAAACGGCGAAAGTTATAAACGAATGGAATATTGCTTATGGTGTCAAGGAAAATATCTCAATGACAGAAATTTTCTAAAAAAAAATTTGTTTACTGACGAGGCAACATTTACAACCAATATTCTGTGAATACTGCAGGCGACAGTATTCACAGAAGGTAAACGTATGGTGCGGTATATTAAACGCCAAAATAATTGTTCCCTTCTTTTTTGTTCTTTTTTGAAGGTAATTTGAATAGCCAAAGTTTTCCCTTCTGGTGTAACCGGAAGTAATGCCAAAATTTTAATTAAATACTTTTAGAATCACCGTGTATATGGCATACAACAACTACCTCTAACATAGTTTTTTCAACGTCACTATCGGCATTGGCATGCAGATTGTAGTAGAATGTCAATTTTCAAGAAACTAATATAGACCAGTTGTATAATCAATCTGAAAATAAATAAAAAATATTTTTTATCCAATTTTCAAGGGACTGCAATTCAATAAGAATAATTTTTCGAATTGTTTTATTTTGTACAATACTATCATCTTCAGTATAACGTATACTAATTTTTTCCACCATGTGTAAAATTTGAAACAAGAAAAACTAAACACGTAGAAACGATTATACCTAATGTATATAAAACGTGTTTGGAAGATAATCACGTAAGGTGGCTCAATTTCCTGCATTAGAGCTACTATGCAGTAAATATCAGGAGGCGCTTCGTCTTTTATTTAACTTTTTCAAACTGTACTGTTTAAATCCGATGCACATATATCTTACTACCTTAAAAGCGTAGGTTTGATTCTCTAAGGACTACGATAAATGGTTATATCTATATGTTTTTTGTGTGTTTAAAGGATAAACCGTATTAGAGAAAAGATAGTTTTCCACTCGATACCCAAAATGGAAGCAAGTATCACTGTTCCTATTGTCTTTTTTTGTGAATAAAATACGACCAGACCAGAAACATTGGGAATTCTTTTATCTAAACATATCGTGCACTTTGCTTTCCATGATGGTGTTTCTTTATGAATGATTGATGTTTCGTTTCGTGATACAACATGGTACGTAAGTGTACAGAACATTTCGTATCCAAAAACACGAAGTAAAAAAGTTACAAAATATGAAAGATCAATTCCAAATGAAATTATGTGTAGGTATTTAGACTACAATAGCTTCATTTAGGATTTCCTTGTCATAGTAGTGGAAATGTAAAGGATTATTGAGCATATATTTATTTAAAAATGGTTAGTGATATCTTCGATACAATACCTTTTTCTAAAAGAGCATCTTGAGCGCATGAGCATCAATGTACTGAGGAAAATATTTTAGCCAATAGTTTAGATTTATTATCCCCTACAAAATATCTTCATTAAATATTCTCCAGAAAGGTTATGGTGCTGTCATAATAAAAACAATTTTACTAAAGGGATCTACTAGTGGTTAAAAAATAATTTTTAACTTTGATTTTATTGCTGCACATTCTTATGACAGGAGCTTTTGCATTTTTTTTATCGTAACAAAATTTTATATTGAGCCTACCACATATTTATCCTAGTATGGCTAGTTATATGACAATACCAGCAAATTAAGTGACCCTATAGTTATTACTTTTTTTACTTTTTCTTTAGTTTTATTGGGTTTTTGCCACACTTCTAAAAAAATAAAGATTAATTAAATAGCCCTTGCGCCAAACGGATCAGTCAAGGGTTATTTTTGAAACTAAGTTTGCCTAACCAAAAAATCGCACACTGAAAAAAAACCGATAACTAAAAAATAACAAAAATCATATCACTATTGTTGGCTACAGTTGTATCAAGAAGAAGTAAGTAACAATAAAATAAAAATCATTTAACATGTCTATGGAAGCAGATAAACAAATTTTAAATTGTCAAAGTTGACATACGTTAAATATTTTTATTACTATTTTGAAAACGAAATCAGAGAGATTTTCGAAACGTCAGAAATACGGAAGTGCGCGATAGTGATGTGATTTTTGTTATTTTTTACTTATCTGCTTTTTTTCAGTGTGAGATTTTTTGGTTAGGCAAACTTAGTTTCAAAAATAACCCTTGACTGATCAGTTTGGCGCAAGGGCTTATTTAATTAATCTTTATTTTATTCAGAAGTGTGGCAAAAACCCAATGCAACTAAAGAAAAGCTAAAATTATGCCACAAATAAATAGCTTCAGACAATACTTTTCTTACCATTAGTATGTGCACTTAGCTTGGTTTAATTATCACCTATTTTTAAGCTATCATAGTACATTCAAAAAGTTACAAGTAAAATGCATGATACATGATAAATTAGACAGAATCAACCAACCATTCCTAGTTTTTTATTATTAACTTTTTGAATATAATACCAACATTTTACATTGAAGCTGATAAAGATCAGTAACGTGTCGTTTCTGTTGCAATGTTGGTCACAAAATTCAAATTCAAATTTTATTGCCCAACAGAAAATTCCATTTACAGGACAAAATTTATAATAAATATTATAGAAGGAGCAATAAAATGCGAGTTAATATATACAATAACAATAATATACGTACATAAATATACAATAAAGACATGAAGTAAAATAACATAAATACTAATAAAAACAAAATTGTTGAAACCTCTCTACTACAGCCTTTCTCACAGAATTAATACATGAAAAATTTATACCGCATTGCTCTGAAATAATATTAAAATTATGAAAGATAACGTACACTGGTGATTTTTTAAGACTGTTTCAACTTGTCTAGAGTTAAAAACCAGGAATTCTACTTCTATCTTGTATACTTCTAATTCTATCTTACCTTGTACTGTATATTTATAATATCCAACATTATTAATATTAAGTTTACAAAACACTCTACATAAGTATTCACCGAGGGGTGTTTCGCAGAGGCATTTTGGTGTACCCATTGCAGGTATTTTGAGACATTTTCTTGAATCCTGAGGTATTTTAGGGCATTTTGAGGAATTTTCTGGTATTTAGGGGCATTTAAGGGCATTTCGAGGTATTTTCTGGAATTTCGAGTCATTTTGGCGGTGTTTTAGGGGCATTTAAGAGCATTTTTGAAAGAATTTTTGTATTGTGTGTGTATGCGTAATAGTTTGTCCACGAGGTGTTCGTTGAGATGGATTGTATAATTCGATATCAAGGCGTCAGGCTGACCAACTAGGCTCATGGATGTTGAAAATTGTATCTTAGTGTCATTTCTTTGGTTCAAAATAAAAAAAACATGTAAGTAAGTAACCACTTATTTAATTATAATAGGTAACTATTTTTGTTTTTTGTAAACTTTCAACCGGCTTTGAATTTAATCTAACCCGAGACCTAACCTAATTCATTTCGACTTACGACTTCTATAGTTGTACACATTGTGTAAGAGTTAAAATCGGATGTAAATAGGTAAAGCGGGTCCAGTGTATGTTTGTATAGGGTGAGTTGATAACTTGACAAAGGAGATTTATTGCAAACCAGAAGACTTTTCAAAATATATAGGAGCATACATATGACATGAAACGTTGCGTTTTTAGACACTCACGAAACTGTAATAAATGTTTTGTGCTAAAAACTTTAGAGGGTCAATGGCAGCTACCTTTTATTACCTTTCACTTAAAAATCTATTGAGTACCTACATCGTCATGCATATTATATGGGTGTCCGGAAATTATGAGCAAATATTTCAGACGATTCAGACAAGAAATATGAAGAAAACTTATATAAACATAGATCGACAAACGGACTCTCAGAGAGCTAGAGCCTTCTAGGGTCAGTCCTGAAAGTGGTTTATATTCAATGGCAGCGATTCGAGATAATGTAACGAAATTTTGAACAGTGACTAAATTTTTATGCCGAATTCGAAAATTTACACTAAATTGAAGTATATAATTCAGATATGTATTTAACAGCGCCGGCTTAGAATATATAAAGAATGGGTCAAATCCACTAGATTCTACGACAAAAATTAATGGGTAAAAGTCATATACCTACAATGTTGTTCATAAACGCTTAGTTTATTATTGAAGTTGAAAAAATAAAAACGATTACCAGACATATCTCGGAGATATGTTAAGGGATTTCTTTCATATATGAGCCGAAAAAATCCAAATGAAAGCATTGTACGACACTTTCAGCATGAGTTTAAGTTCAATATCAGGTTAGGAATATTTGACGATCAGATTCTTGGGCAATATGAACTTCGGGCATCTATCTTTAAATGGCCAACATTATCTGCACTTTTTACAATCTAATTTAATTGAACTACTAGAAGAAATTTCTTTGAACATTAGTGCTCATGTGGTATTTACATGATGGCGCCCCTGCTAATTATCTTATAATAGTAAGAAAGCATTTAGATAACATATTTCGTCATCTATGGATAGAAAAAGAAAATGAACATCCATGGCCGCCACGTTGTTCGGATCTAAATCCGATTGATTTTTTTTCTGGGGTTATATTAAGGCCATGGTTTATAGTGCTGCCTCTATCAACAATAGAAATGAACTATGGCAAAGAATAGTTTCAGATGCAAATGCTATGATCATTTTTCACTGTTTGGAGAAATTTCTTAGAAAGATATCGAACATGTCTTTAGTCAAATAATAGAAAATAATCTTAAACATTATTAATGTTCCATTAATGTTTTTTCATAGTTTTTCTTGTTATATTTTATTATTTACTTATGCCATACAAAAAATATTTATATTTTTATTTTAGTTTTCTTAATTGTGTGATATATTTTACAACTGTAATGCTTGAAATATATTATGTAAACAGTATAATGTTTGTTAATGCTATTTAATTATCAAAAAATTGTGTTTCTATAACACAAGTTGCAAGTTAATGGAGTTACGTAATTCACGAACTGCACATCCTTGCCTACTTTAAACGCAGTTTATTTTTTCAGAAACGGTGTCTCTCAGCGATATTCAACAAATATACCTTTGTTGAAAAATCTTTGAAAATTTTAAAAATATTATTTATTTCCGCTTTATGCAGTGGCGCATTTATTTTTTAGAAAAGAATCTCGAAAATATAGTTTGCACGCCACTGTTTTTTTCATATTGACGTGAAGTCACAGCAAATGAAGTAAGTTGCCATTAGAACTCCTCATACCCAATTAGACAAAAATACCTTAATGCATCTCCGAAATAGATATGCCTAAAAATCGTTTTTATTTTTCAACTTCAACACCCTGTATCTGGAAAACTAAGCTTTAATGAGCAACATTCTATAACTTTTCCCAATTAATTTTCGTCGTAGAATCTAATGGTAAGGTTTAGCCTATTTTTTAACGGATACCCTGTATAAAAATGATAAATAATACAATTAGGACAGAAAATGGTAACTAAAAACATAAGGCTTTTCGAGGTATTTCCTGACATTTAGAGGCATTTTGTGGTATTTCTGGTATTCCGGTAACATTTCGGTGGCATTTAGGGCATTTTGGGAGTATTTCGAACATTTTTTAGCATATTGAGGTAATTTGTGGCATTTCGGAGGCATTTTGGTGCATTTTCCGCAAGGAAGGAATTTTGGTGTACAAAATCTGGACAGCGAAACGCCCCTCGGTATTCACTTAGTAGTAATGGAATAAAATTGAATAACCAGCAAGTGCTATAAATGTTGAGGTGTCAGGCTGTGGCATTTGTCGCTAATAATCCATTTCTGTTTCGAAAACGTGTGTTCAACGTCCACATAGGTCATTGGGGCATATTTAAAGTACATATACTTTTCATGGATAGCACATTTAGGATTCAGAAAAATCTATTTCTTTGTCATCAAAAACATCTACTATACGGCATAAAGTCAACAATTCTCAGATTGTTCTGCAAAACGGTATCATTTTTTCTCCTTCTACGTTCAGCACTAGGTACTTATAACTGAAAAATAATCTGTCGCAACTAAAAAACATTACTTACTGCGTTTTTTTAATATCCTGATGTTGTCACAGTTGTTTCAATACAGTGAATAATTAAAATATGTGGAACATGAGACATAACTGCAATAAGAATGGCCTAGAATACAGATTTGCATTTTTTCATGAGAATCGAGCTCCTGCAGGTAAATAAATAGGATGTTTATATCGATTAGCTGGCATGAATAATATTAAATTTGTTTTAATATAAATAAAGTATATAAAGGTCCTGAGATCTGTGAACAAAGTGCGGGCTTTACATATAGCACTACTAGCATGGTAAGAGTGTTTTTACTGGCAGACAGGAGGATATGACTGGCGAGGCGTAGACGGGCCTGTGCCTTCTGGAGTTAGAATGTTTAAATGCATTTACTGATAATATATAATTTAATTTCACTTTTAGTATTGCTACTTTCTATGTGGCGCTGTTCGATATCTCAAAATGTTCAAAGCAGCTAATATACTTCATGTACTTACTAGAGGACGCTGAATTAGTGCTAGAACTAGTCGCTGAAGTTGAACGGTAATACGGCGGCGAACCTGGGGGTTCTGGCTTCCCCAGAGTAGTTGTGGAACCCATTCGTCGGGTTACATCTGGTGCTGGTGCAAACGCTCTTTCATCCTGAAACGAAAATGAGAAATTGGAGTAACACTGGGAGGAAGTATAGAGAAAAAAATAAAATGTCAACTCCTTATATATGATGGAACAATGTGTAATGAACTGCTGAGCCCTCAAATTGGGATTAACTACAAGAGATTTGTTCAATTAACATATATCCCTTATTAGGTTAACTTTGGAAACAATTGTAATCATCCACCTGAAGTTTTACTAATACCTAATACTACTACTAGTGTTTATAACTGACACATTTGTTTCTGCTGTTTATATTTGATAGTGATTCTAAGCATTGTAAGTTCTATCCAGGTTGTAACAATTGCAAAATCCTACACGTATATGTAAGTAGTGTATGTAAATTTATGTATGACATATTCAACTGCGAAGACTTGCTGCCAAAAATTTAATAATGAAAAAAGGAGATTAAAAATAAGCCTCAAAAAGGTGCAATGTGTACTGCATTAATATGACATGTGTGAAAGGTATAATTATAACAAATCATTGAATTTCAAACAGGGTAATTTAAAAAAATGTTAGGGTTAGTGTAGAATCCGTCCATAGTATCCATTCCCCAAATTGGTTTACAGTAAAGTTTGTTTGCAATAGGTTTCTCGTTATTTTTTGCAAAAGGTCCTGCAACATCTCACAAATTGGTGTCATTACTTTGAATAATATGTTGCCATCGATGCAATAGAGATGTTTATTGTTCTATTGTCAAAAAGGGTTTAAGGCACAATATTGAGATTATTCTTCGACCGTAAAGAACCCTTGCTGGTAGAGTGCTAAGAACATAGAGTAAATAAGTATTCTATACATTGAAATTCTGAAGAAGCTTCATCAAGCAATGAGCGGGAGCATTTTAAACATGATTTTAGAGTATTCACTTACAGCCCAGGTGAGATATCTACCTTGCGATATCCAAATTTTTGGATCACTAAAAATATTCTTAAAAGGTAGGCGTTTTTCAGGTACAGAAGTATAAATAGGCTGTGAAGCAACTTGTCAATAACTAACTATAATAATTTTTAAGCAAGATATACATTGTAATGTTAATGCAACATATAGCAAGAATAGATTCCTGACGACAAAATAATGCAATGTGGCCAAACTTGCTTTAGTCAAAAGTTAACAAGATACAGGATTTCAAAGTTAAAATTTGATTTTTGTGTTGTGTTCATGTAAAAATGTTCTATCGAGCATTTTGCCATGCTGATGGATCAATTCATGGTTCTATCAGCATCGCAATCTATTTTCAGTCTAAAAAAATTATACATTTCTAAGAATTTTGAAAATAAATAGTTGGAATGTACGATACTAAGTGGATATTATTAAGGATACCTAAATATGCAAGTAAAAATATTAATAACATGCGCATAAATATATACAGAATTTAGTCAAAATGTGTAAAATACAAATTTATTTCACTTAAAAATAAACAATAAAACAACTATACCAATAACAACAAACAAATAAAATATAACTTCATTAGATGCAAAACACAATCGACGTGATAATTTCAAAAGCACAATCAGAAATAAAATGTAGAAATGAAGTATTTGCCCACTTGATACCTCTCACAGCTATAACAGTTCGCATAACACCAGAATCAGGTTTTCAATCGTCAGGTGCATGTGCATTCCAACTAAAACAATGCTTTTTCAAACTTATGCAGGCATTAAAAATATATTGGGCGTGCGTCTGACGATTTCAACTATTCTGCATTTCTCGGACCTGACCTTTTATTATCCGACCTTAAAATTACCATACCAACCATATATTATATATTATTTAGGTAGACCGATCTATTCCAATATTAAAATAATAAAAATAAACGTCTGTCAAACATCCCTTTAACTTTAAATTATTTTAATTCTACCGATTTTATGTACAATATGCTATTTTTTAGAAAAATTAAAATATTTCAAAAAATGCATCTACTCTAGATATTATGTATATTAGTAATATTATTATTATTATTATTAAACTAAAGAGATGAGCAGAGGCCAAAATCTATTATGCTCAAATTACAAAGGCAGTTATAACATATTTAAACAATTGAAACATTAAAGGTAGGTATGACATCTTAATCAATTAAACAACACTTCAATTGAACATTCATATCAATTTATAAGTAAAAATCATATCCCTCTAGATCTGCGTTCGGAAAGTAGTGGGAGATTTAGGATTCTCCTGATAAGTATGTTTCCTCAGAGTAGTCACTTGTCTACTACATTTGCATTGAACATTTTCCAGTAGGTTAATGTCTCTAATCAATCGAAATGACCATATGATACCAGCATACTCCACCTTACGTAGGATTTAAATAGAAGGGAAAACAATCTGGGGCTAGGATTTTGAAATGCTTTAAAAAGTATGTAGGATCTTTGATTAGCTTTTTTTGTAATTTTGGAAATATGTGTGGAAAGATCTGTAGTTATTGTCACACCTAAGTCATTCTCTTCCGCTGCTGCTTGAACTGGGGATTCATCAATGGTGTAATAGTTATGAGGATTTTTGTTGCACATGTGAAGTACAGTGCATTTATTCGAATTTAGAGGAATTAACCAAGTTTTACACCAGCCATCAATCGCTGTAAGATTACTTTGAATGATGCTGTGCTGTTCTAGTGGTAGGGATAGTTATGAGGTCATCAAGATCCGCCAAATATTGTTTAATTAGTTATACTAATTTTTAACGGGATTTTAATCAAATTAAACATATTCATTACATCAAAAAAAAAATCTAATTTCTTTATACTAAAGGCCAACAAAGGAAGCAATTTTGTGTCCATTAAAATTATTTGGAATTTCGTTTCGCTTCCGGATTTCAACATAAATATAACATTCATTCCATTTTGCCATGTTATGTACGCAGGAGGAAATTAAAATAAAATTAAACAGCTGAAACCTAATTTGGAGCACGAGATTATTTCAGTTTGCTTACTTTATGTTGTTGCTATTTATCACACGAACTGCATTTCGTTTGTCTAAAAAGCGAAATAATTAAGATCTACACTGGCAAATTTTAATAATACTCTTATATTTAGTTATTTTTAATTATTTGTATGTAAAGGACCTACAATTATTTAATAATGTAGGTACCATAAGTAAGGCATTTTTTAAAGAATAATTCCTTGAGAAATAAAAAATGTAAAAAAGTTTATTTCATACTCTCCGAAAAATTGAGTCATTTGCGGCCTGGAAATGGAACATTACAGCATCTGATACCGTAATGTGTGTTGGATCAACTCTAACAACACTATTTAATATTTTGCTTAATTTTATTTACGTAGGAATTATAATATTGTTGAACATTTATAGAAATGTATGTATGTACCTACCTCTATTTGTAATATGATTTATTCTTAATTATTTGTCACGTTATTTTTTATTTAAAATATCCGAAATTTCTAAAGTACAAAACAATGCAGAAATGACATTATTTTATTTGATATTGACAAGCAATTATGTTATTATTTTTATTTCATAGTGTCCTGTAATGAATCCGGGAAATGTTTACTTCCAGGACTGCTTTAAAAAAAACACAATATTCACATTTTTAAAAGATTTTATCTTTAAAACTGCAAAATCAAACCTATAAAAACTAATTATAATTATAATTAACAGTAACTGTGCAATGTGAATTTCCTTGCAAGCTGAATGCAGGAATACCTTTAGGGACAGAATCTTCACTAGACACGGTAGTGGTGGTGGATATAGTTTGTTGCTTGGTCTGAAGAACCTGTATAAAGTTGTCTCCATTTTGAATCATCCTTGTTGCTTTTGTTTTGTTTTCTAAGGAATCTTCAATGTATTGTTCCGCAACAGATGAGCTTTTCCATGCACTATGACGCTTCAGTGTTGATAAATCAGCTCCCGCATTTGCCAAAAAAGTGGCAGATGTTCTGCGGAAACAATGCCCCTTATATTTTTCTGGGTGTTCCAACTTCAAAAATCCCGCAATTTTTTTTGGTGCAGAAGATTTCGTAGGCACCGATTTACTGGTTGCTTCAGCACATTTTAGCTCGATTTCTTCAATTTTTTACGAAAATTATCACAAAATACGCACGGGATGACAAACTGTCAAATTTGTTATTTTTGTTTTTACATCACTAAGCTAAATCAAAAGCTATGCGATAAAACAAGAATCGAAACCACGCTAACACCTACATACAGGCAGGTTATGTAAAATAAAACATTAAAATTTAATTTTTAATACAACACAGTATGAAATAAAACGTTGTACGATACACGGCCGTGAAATGTCATTAAAGTATTCTAGAAATTACTGACTCGGCTCCTTCGTCGCCTCGTCCGTAAACATCTAGACTTGTACTTTAATATACCATTTCCCAGCCTTGTAACGTAAATAACTATTATTTAACAGTGACAAGCAAATAATAGTTATTTATAGTACAGGTGGGATATAGGCATAATTATACATGAGTCAGACATAGGAATTTCACGAATGTAATAAAAAATGCCGTCGTCCCACTTGTATTATATAAAATTTTATCTAGAACTGTAAAATATTTTCTCTACAACTACCTTAAATTGAGTAAATTCAACAATTTAATTACTTTTCTGAAAAATAATTGAGTGGAATGCAATCCAAAAAAGTCAAGAATATTAACGAAACAGGACGTTTCAAATTCTTGCTAACAAACATAAATGCATAATTTAAGGTTGCTTTGCTGTTAGAAAACGTAACAAATGAAGGAAACATTTTTCATATCTTCATACCGAATATAAAAACTAGAGTTTTCCGAGAATCCTTTATCACTGCCGGTGGAATCGAAAATGTGAATATGGTTCAATACGAAATGAATATGCATACGAAAAGGCCTCGCCCTGCGTCCTAGTCATGCCGATCATGGAAGATTTTTTGTTGGTTACAGAGGTTGTAAATGAAACTTCCTGTTGGTATGAAGTTAAATCACTCTAAAACGCAAACATTACTAATTAGCTCAGATAAGTGGGCCATTCGTTTAGACCTAGTCAAATTGCTTGGTATCACTCTTAACACTAGCCTCAATTGGAGTGAACACATTGATAATATTACGTATACATATATTTACTTCTCTATTATTCGCAGTTATCTGTATTATGGTTTATATGGGGACAGTCAGCTAAAGCAATCAATGTGTTTACGCTCCAGAAGGCTGCTGTTAGAATAGTAGATGGAGCCCTACCTGAGGCTCCTTGCAGAAACTTATTCAAAAAATATAAAATACTACCACTTCCATGTGCCTTAATTTTGGAGACATTAATATATGTTCATAAAAATTTAAATAAATTTAAGGCCTATCGTGAGGTTCACGATTATAGATATATTTCTAGGTATGCGCACCAGCTTGTGGCTTAATTCTCTAGGTTATATATATAAAGCTGTTTACAGGTTTTTTGGGCCCAGAGCTGCGTTATTCTCCTCCACTCCATTCTGTTCTTCGCCTTTCTTTTCCAATCCGTTACATTTTTTTTTCTATTGCCATCTAGGTTCCATCGCTTCCTTGTCTCTTTCTTTTTTTCTTGTAGTTTAGTTTATTCCCTTGATTTTTGTAACTGTCCTTTCATCTTCCATAATTTCTAGATCCCAGCCACAGCACTCTTCTGGCTTTACAACTTCGTCTATTTTTTGTGCCTGGTACGTTGCATATATTTTCTCATTATTTCTCCTTACTTAGCCTCCGTCTTCTTTCCCCCTAAAATTATTCTAAAGATCTTCCTTTTCGCATATTAAAAGGTTTTATCTTGACTTCTTATTGAGGATCCAGGTTTCACTGCCATATAGCGTTGTCGGTCTCAAAATTGTTTTATACATTATAAATTTTACTCCTCTGGACAAATTTTTTGATTTTATTAAGTGGTTGACTGCTGCCGAACTTCTGTTTGCTTTTATTATTCTACTATTAATTTCCTGTTCCTCATCACAGTTACCTCTTATCAGCGCCCCCAAATACACACACACATTCTTGAACTTCTTCAAACTTCAATTTGAAATTGGTATCTTTCTTTGTTCCCCTATTCTGAAAAGCTTACTTTTCCCTTGATTTATCTGCAATCCCACTTTACGTGGTTCCTCTACAGGTTTTCTCGTTGGTTCCTCTAATTCCCTGCTATCCCTAGCAATAATGACCACGATCTGCATAATTTACTATTTGATGTCTTTTAAACAATATGTGTCCTTCTCTTATGACCTTTTCTAGTAATAAATTAAAGAGAAGCGTTGATAGTGGGTTTCTGTCTCAGAACTGTGTAGTAAAATCTTTTATTCGTATTTTGCTTTTAGTATTTTCTAAGATCATTTTCAATAGCATAATCAGTTTGGTTGGTATACCAAATTGTTTTAATATTTTACTTGGTTTATTGCTTTTGACCGAATCATATGCTCTTCTGAAGGCCACGAATAAGACCATTGTTTTAAATCCCATAGCATGTTGTAAGGATTTCCTTCACCATGAAGGTTTGGTCCGTTGTTGACCTCATCTTTCTAAAACCTGCTTGATACTCCCCTATCTGTAGTTCTGCGATAGGATCTATTCTCTGTTTTATGAACTAGATTATATATGAATAAATAAAATAAAATAAATACTAAGTTGTTTAATAAATTTGTTTCAGTACAAAAAATTACGTCAGTTGCTGAAGTGACGTCTTCACAATTATTTATTTATTTATTTATTTATTTATGCACCGACATAATACAGACACTTCGGTCTAAATTTAAAATTATGTCAAAACTTAATGCATTAATAACAAACTATAAGTGCAACTTGATAACATAAACAAAAAATGTAACTACTTACTAAAATAATTTTGAGTTAAATATGTTAAACATATATTAAGAAAAGATATTTAATCTAACGATATGTTATAAAGGTGACTCAGATAATAGAATTTTTAATAAATGTAATAAGATCTTTTTTTAATTTATTTGATATCAAAAATATTTATATGAATATCATGACAGACATAATTCACAGTCAAAGACATTTCTACTATAGGGGAGCTCTTTCTTAAATTCTAAATTCTTCTTTAAAAACTATACTCCTTGGTCGAACTCCAGCAGCAATATAAAAATTTAATCTGCATAATATTTCAGCTGAATTTACCTCTCCATTTATAACTTTGGCTATAAAACAAATGTTTCCGATCCGCCTTCTGATTGATAATTTAAAAATGTCAAATTCCCTCCTCATGTTTTCATAATCGTTGTAAATTGGGATATATATAAAATTTTCTCATACATAAATAAGCCAAAAATTTATTTTGAACTGTCTCTATACATTGTGATCCCGTTACTGTTTCATGGTCCCGTATTGGTGCGGCAAATTCCAGTCTGGATCTAACAAAGCTGAACTACAACATTTTTATAGTATTTATTGAAAACTCCTTTGTATGTCTCATAATAAAACCTAAGTTCTTGTAAGCCCTATGTACAATAGTATCAATATGTTCACTAAAATTTAGGTTTCTCTTAAAAATTACTCCTAGATCTTTCTTATTATATACTTTTTCTAAAGGTTGACCATTTATGCTGTAAGTGAATTCCTGAAAATATGATCTCAAAGTATATACCATAGAAGTACATTTTTTTATACTCGCGACAAGAATTCAGACGACTTACGTCATACGAACAAATGAATAATTCATTATATTTTCATCAAAATATTTAGAAAACTGCAACTGATAGTAATAAAACTATATACTACAGTAAAAGTTTGCATTATGTATTGCACTAAATTGCAAAAAATGATTGTTTTTAACGCGACCAAATATCGAAAATTACGTTGACAATAAAAACAAATGTGTAACGTCAACCGTGACGTAAGACGTCTGAATTCTTGACTCGAGTATATATTTAAAAATAATTTATTAGCAATGGTGCACTCATATACACGATCTAGATCTTGTTGCAGCAACATAGCATCGTCAGTATTCTGAATTTCTCTATATATTTTTATATCATCTGCATATAATAGACAATTAGAGTGTTTAATACATGTTGTTATATCATCAACAAAAATTAAAAAGAATAGAGGACCCAAATTACTTCCTTGAGGTATACCTGATTTTACCAAATATGATTCGGAAAGAACACCAATATTACTTGTTGAAACCGATTAGAAAGATATGAGACACAAAAAGTTATCAAATCTGACGAAAATCCCATTCCAGCTAATTTAAGTAAAAGAACGTCATGATTGATTCGATCGAATGCCTTTTCAAAATCAGTATATAATATATCGACCTGCCCTACCTTATCTAGAGTATCACTTACAAAGTCTGAAAAAACTATCAAATTAGTTAATATAGATTTCTTTGCCACGAATCCATGCTGAAATTCTGATATCTAATTACATGATAATAGATTTTATTGTAAATTATTTGCTCAAAAACTTTTGCAACTGCTGATAACACTGAAATAGGTCTATAATTTTTAATGTCACCTAATGAACCATTTTTATGAATAGGAGTAACAATAGATTTTTTCCATAATGATGGGAACATTTTATTTGATAACGGCAAATTATAAATAATCAGTAATGGATACTCCAACAAAGTACCAATACTTTTATTATGTATGCTGGGATACCGTCTGGCCCTGCTGAATTTTTGGATTTTAATTTTTTTTATGGATTGTTTAATATCTTCGATTATTATATTATATTATTATTATATATAATATTATTATTATATGCAATAGCTAAATTGTTTTTGTTAAAGTCCTCGTATTGCTCTTATAGCTTAAATGAATTTATGTCAATAAATTAACTTGGACAATTTACTGTCCCGTAATGAAATTATGACGTCAAATGTACTAGTTTTGTATACAAAGTGGTCAATAAAGTAAAGTAAGGTATACTGAAATTCGGCCACATCAACCCCAATATAAGAAACAATAGACTTGACGAAAAGTGACCCTAACCAAGATTTTTTACACGATCTTTTCCCATGAGTATATTATCGCACCCCTGATTAGCCTCATAAACGGAGAAAGGTGTGTGGACAAAGAAAAAAAATTGCGATCGGAAGCAAGAACTCGAGAAACCTTGATTTGTGTAGGCGCATAAGGAAAACCATACGCATAAGGAAAATATCCAGGAATGTACGGTCGCCTGAGGCGTAGGAGTGTAATTTATTTTCCTATTGACTTTCCAGGAGGGCCATTATCGTATAATAAGTCAGTTCTATTACGGTTCCCGTCCACAGTAATAAATTCCGTAATTGAAAATGGCGAACGAGTTAAGCAAAGAATAAGTACGCCGTGCAAATTTGAGTTTTCGTCTAGCAAGTCATTTATCAAGCTGATTGCATGACTTATCTATTCTATTAAAGTAGGAAATAATGAGAAAGAGTTTTTTTGCATGCTAGTATATTGCAGAAAATGAGCTTTAGCAGCCCGCGGCTATTAGCTGCTAAGGCCTGCTAAAGCGGTTTCTGCATGTGTGACAGAACTGTTGTTCTACTACCAAAAAAAAAAAAATAAATAAATAAAAAAAATATAACAAAAATCTTTAATTTTATAAATACAGACAGAATTTAATAAGAAAATTAAGTAGTAATATGTAGGAATGTATTTGTTATAGCAATTAATGTTAATTAACTCTCGAGCACAATTAGGGATAGTAATACCAGAATTTAAGTTGAAATTGATCTTTTTCCAAAATAAAAAATATCCTACTTATTTTTGGATTAAAAACTTTCATCTTTGACTAATTTATTATATGAAAAATTTTCAAAACAAAATTAATTATTTTATTTTTTAACTAGATTTCCAGTTTACTCTAAAATATTTAATTGATCAAAATACGAAAGCTGCCTAGGAAGATCACCGTTCAGCTAAACAAATTTCCTTAATTGATATAGTTAATTTTTTTTGTTACAATGTTTAGTATTGTTCTTTTATGGGATATTTATTTGTTAAATCAATAACTAAATTTATACTGTTGCAACTTACCGTATTTGATTTCTTCAAAAGTTACATTATATATAAATTGAGATTAAAATAAAGAAAAATTAAAACATTGTCCACCGAATTTGTTAGACCAATCTTATCTATATCGACGATTCATGTAATAAATGAAAATTTCAGATACACAATAGATCTGTATCTTTATATACTTACAATTTTTGAAAGTAGATTTCATTACAAATACATCAGCAGTTCAAAAGAAATCGCAAAATTCATTTTAAAGAGTGTCATTATTATTGCAAGCGATTGTACATCATACTAAATATAATAAAAAACCGAAACGTCTTATTTCCTTTTATAATTGTATTCATTTTATTTTAAGACTTGAAAATACATTCGTATATTCAATTCTCTCACTTAATTAAAATTCTGTTTAATTAAAAAGAAAATCCTGAAATAATTAAGTTTCGTTATTTAAAAACTGATTTTTTACTGTATTTTCAGCTAATATATATCAAATCTCCTACAACTCCTATCAATGAAGTCAATGTTCTCTGATACCAAACATATAGGTATGCTAATGAACAATTCCACAGACAAAGTTCTATTCAATAATTATCTAAAAAAAATAATCTAGTTAAATTTACTTATCTGGTTTTATGGAAACACTCTATAAATATCTAAGTTCACTTTGGTATCAGAGAACATTGACTTCATTGATAGGAATTGTAGATTTGATTTATATTAGCTTAAAATACCTTTCTAATACAGCAAAAAATGTTACAAAAGCTAATAATAGAAAATATATAAGTATATACAGGGTTAACTATTACTAGGTACAAATATTTTAAGAGGGGATAGAAAAAAATAAGAATTAACAGAATTTTCTTTCAAACAATTTCCAAACTTATTTATAAAGCGAAAAAATTTTTTTTTCGATATTATATTAAATCCTTATTTAACGCCGCCAATGCGAGAATCAGAGTATGCAACCAGCAAGCTACCGTCATGCAACAGTCGGTGCAGTCGAGTCGGTTCGCTGTCATGTTATAATTTAATTCCTGTGTTTACGTTGTAGTTTTGTGTTCTTCTTCAGTTTTTAGTGCCTTATTTTAATTTTTTAAAACGTTAATAAATAAAGGAATATGTGTCGGGTACAGATATTTTCCCACAATATAGTTCGCCGGTTTGTTTTTCTAGGTTATGGGACAAGAATGCCGCGGGTGTTAAACGTTTTCTGTTATCTATTAGAACCTACCTACCACCCCTTTCTTCGATTTTATTATAATACATAGGCATTGTATGTAACTGTACTGGGAAGTGTGTTTATTGGTAGTGAGTGAAAATGTAGTTTTACCAGTTTGTAACCAAATAATGAAAAACGAATGCAAAATACTGGAGCTAACTGAATTAACTGTTACCTACCTATCAGGTATTATTACTAATAAGAATGTTAATTTTTGTCGTTTCTGCATTTAGAAATTCTGTAAACGACCTCATGGTAGTTGTTGACAGATGTAATGCCAACTATGTATCTAAGTCATAAGCCATCTCAGTCTATACTCATCGTAGGCGCCGACTTACCGTAGGAAAAAAGGGTTTTGCCCCATTTTTTAAATATCGAGCTAAAATTCTGGTATAAATTTTTTATTGTCTTTTAGGGCTCCATGAGCACGTGGTTAAAATTGTTGTACTTAGTCATAGTTAACCCTGTATTGTGGGTGTAATTCAACGCTGGTCGGGGCTTTAGTCCGCAGAGTTAGTTTCACACAATATTGTTAATGCCTAAAAATATATTAAAAATGTTTATAATTTTTTTACATACTATTTCATTTCACTTAATTTTCTCATTGAAAAGATCATCTGTATACCATTCCTATTATAAGTACTATTTTGCGTTTATGCACCACCCTGTAAATATAAGATGTGCCGAAATAATTTCTAAAGGCGCTTATATGGCCAATATTTCGAAGGAAGAGCATGTTCCGACAGGATAAAATATTTCGTATAAATATAAATATATCATGGCGTATAGTAGCAGGTATTTTATTTTCTCTTATAAAAGCATTTCCTTTTGCACGTGTTATCAATACACGTCTATGCGGGGAAGTTGGGAAAATCGACTCGGCCTTATATTATGTGTCTGCTTCGATCTTTTGAGAAAGAAATAGCTTCACCCGCTGCCATCCCAGCAGACCACTAGATATTTTCTTACTAAACCAATTCACTCGCAAGTAAAAATAGAAATAAGTATCTACTCGTAAAGTCGGAATTGCAAAATTGTGTTACAGTGAAATTTTTGAGAGTCTATTTAATTATGTTATAATCACGTTTTTATATAAATGGCTGTAAATCATAACTTTTGTTAATATATTGAAATACATACAAAAATTTAATGTTAACTTGTGTGAGAGAGATCAGTAAAACAATTTAATTAATAATACAAAAACAAGTATAAAAAATTGAATAAAGAAATAATATAATAAAAGAAACACACGTAGTAAAAATTTAGTAAAATATTTAGTAAATTCAATAAAAACGGATTATAGAGATAAAGAAAGCAAAGTAAAAAATCTATTTTGTATAAGAAGTCGGATATAAACTAAAATTATATTTATCATCTGAATTAAACCAAACGGATTTAGATATACAATAAAAAGAAATATAACACAAGAAAAAGTATCAGTTTGTATAATAAAATGTATAGTCCCAACCAGCAAAATAGTTTTATAATTTTCAGATTATATAACAGTTACGTTTTATTCCGTTTTATTCTTTTCGAAATACATATTTGTTTTATTAGTATTAGTAACTGAAATATTTTATAAATTTATCACAAGAACGCTTTGACAGCTAAATAATAAAACAATTTACTCGCCAAATATACAACTACTTTATAAATATTTCTATGCCAAGCTTATAAAACATTTTAGCTAATAAAACCGAAGTGTTTTATAATAAATTTTTATTAATGTTCCTTAGTATTTCTAACCTCGCTGTAAATTTTGTTTATAATTATTTTTTAAATGTTGGTTATGTTATCAATCTATAAAATTATTATATTAAAAGATACTTGGAAACAGTTTTACTTCTAAGAGCAAATTGTTATACAGGGTGTCCCAAAATAGAAGGCCATTAACCACATATTTTTTGGACAAAAATAATGCGACTTTTCTTATGCCATTTCTTATTTGGGCACCCCTGTTTCAATATACAGGGTGTTAAAGTTACATTTTAAAAAACTATTTTTGTTAATAATCCCATTGTTTTGTAAGATACACACTTGAAATGTTGCATGTACTTTTATCTTATTCCGGTATACTTTTCATGTAATTTTGGTGAAAAAAATCGAAAGGTGAATGGAGGTAACTGAGAGATGCAGTACCCTTCATTCCCTCCAATTATTTCTAAGTACGCCTATGCAGCTTTCTCTTGAAATGTCAAACGTAGAATTTTCTTCTGATTATTTTATCTCTTTTGTAATTTTTTGTTTAAATGCTCCGTTTTGAAGAAAAACGGCAATTTGTAGTGCCCATAAATCTATAATTCACTATCATTTTCAAGTGAAACTAAAATTTTGTGGATATACCTATTATTACAATACCTTGGCAACTTAGCAAATACTGAAAATAGCAAATAGCAAATACTTACTGAATGAATAAGTGCTAATTAAAACAGAATGGATAATTTTAAATTTTATAAAATGAGAAATACTTATGAATTGAATGGCATTAAAATCTGTAATACAGTTCTCTTATCAACCAAAAATAATTGTTTAGTAACAGTAATAATGAACGATCAACATAATAACTTTTTATCTAAATAACATTAAATAAAATAATTAATTAATTACTACTAATTTAACAAACGTTCTACTTGCTCACCTTCTTCATTAACATATGTACGTCTCTTTTAAGTAGCGAAAACCTTATCTTTTGAAAGATTTTCCCTTTTTGTTTTAATTAGCAAATATTCATTCAGTAAGTATTACGATTTGCTAAGTTGCCAAGGTGTTGTAATAACAGGTATATCCACAAAATTTCGGTTTCACTTGAATATGTGGGTAATGGTATGGCCTTCTATTTTGGGACACCTTGTATGTATTAGGAGTACACTGTAATATAGTTATTATGTAACGATATTATCAGTTGTAAAATAAAATAGTAATTTAACAATTACAATAGAAAAACGTTTGCAAATTTAAGCAGCAAAATGACGGGATTTTGTTTTGTCTCTCATAACCAACGATAGAAGTTTGGTTTTACTTGTTGCTTTAGTTTTCATAGTAATAGTATAAGAATAAACATGGCAGGTTTAAGCCAGTGAGAAAAAATACAAAAGTGGAAGGGCATTTAGAAGAAATGTAAAGGAATGTTATGAAATCAAAAACAAAACTTTAAGTTGAAAAAAATCTACTTTTATCTCGCCCGTTTCAATGAAATATAAAAAATCCATACCATAATAAAATTAGTTAATATTTCAATGTGAATAACTTTTTTGATCTATCCACAGTGGCGTAGTGGTGTTGTTCACCCTTGAACCTCTTGAACAAATTCACTAAGAAGCTTTGTTTTTCCGATATTTTGACTATTCCTAATCAGGTTTATCTTATAGAATTACAAAGATCTTATAAAAATTAAAGGATTAAGTAGGCACTGCTGTTTTCTAAGCTTTTAACAATACTATTGACCAACGTTAAATCAGTTGCAGCCCGTTGAAATTAAAAATTGGTTAAATACGATCTACGGGGATAGGTGGATTGGTCGAAGTAGTTCAAATGTTTGGCCACTACATTTTTTTCTTTGAGGCCTTTTAAAGGAAGCATATGCAGATCTGGTGTATAATAGAGAAAGTCTAGTACCTACATTGTATTCGAAGAGCTTCGAGTGAAATAAATAGCATGCTAAGTCGTTCCGAAGAAATCTATGCTCTGGATGTATTGACGAAAATAGAAACCACTTTGAATACCATTTAAATTAAATTGTTTACAAACCGTTGTTTTTATTTATTTAATAAATAATTCACTGCAATTTTTAAAATTTCATAGGACAACTCCCATTAGAAAAAGCCAAAATATCTGAACAACTAAACTGCTTAGTGAATTTCCTCAGGAGCACGTTTTTCAGAAAATAGAATAAAATGTTACTAACATTTATACTGAAAAAACTGGTCCAATATTTCCTACAGAGATAATGCCCGTTAATAGTACACCGTTCGCCAATGCCTTGAGAAATTTTGTACTGAAAAAAATCTTCACACCATTGGCGTAGAAGTTTAAAGGATTCAAGGGCGAACAAGACCCCGTACCTAAGCACTGGCTTTTGTTAAAACGTTATTCACGTCATAATATTAACTTTTTATTATCATTGCTGCATACCAAATTTAAAGAAAAAATATTTATTTGTTTAATAGATAAAAAAAAAATTTTTTTTAAATTAAAAAACCTGTATCAGGAAAATTAAATGTCATAAAGAAAAATGTTATTGAAGAGACATATATTATTTTTTCATGATCTATCATTTCCCAAAGTTAAGAACGAAACCTTGTAGACGTAAATAATGGATTTATTATCGTATATGCAAGCATATTAGAATTCTTTAAAAAGTATAATTCAATTAAGTAAATGATTTATTGAATTTTCTTTACTTATACATAATACTACTTTGCAGAATAATAAATCTTGAAACTTATAATTCAATAATATATATTCCTAAAAAGTTCTATCAAGTAAACGTTATGTTTGATTTAAAATAATCTTTTTCTTCTGTGCACAAATATGTTCTGTTATTAGCATTTTTTAAATTAAAAAATAAAATGGTTAAAGGAATTTATTTTGTATGATGTTCATTGAAAACGTTTTTGACAAAAAATAAGAGCCATATTATGTTTAAGATCATCAAATCAATCGTTTAACAACAACATTAGATAAAAACTACATTATTAACTTATATACTCGTAAAATCTCTGTTGCATATGTGATTAATATTAGTCTAAGATCCCATTAGAAAACGACCTTCACCGAACTGGTTAATGGATGAAAAGTATTTTATATTCAATTAAATATGTCAATAAATATATTGCAAATGGGTTGTCTAAAAAAATTCAGTCCAGAATATGATTAATTAACAATTAAAAATTATTATTTTTTTAAACATTTCACTGGTTTGGTTAATAGACAAATTCCATACCAATCGCACTTGCACCGGTGTGGTTAATAAATTAAAGTTAAATTAAAATAAAGATTATTTCATTACCAATACGGTGGTATAGGGTTGTCTGCGAAAAATCAGTCCTAAATTCCGGCTGTCGAGTTTTAAGAAGTGAAATATTTCCCAGCGAACCATTCCATGCGATAGAAGAGTACACAGCACTGCAGCTGTGTGTAGTTTGTCCATACCGAAAATAAAGATGATCCGTTTATCCGTTTCTCCAAAAAGTCGAATAAAGTCCGGGGGCGGCAGTATTAGGTATTATTAATCTGCCCCTAGGAACCCCTAAAGCGAAGACGGACAAATTTTTTCGATTCCGCTTCTCAAAGAGTACGTGTCTTTAAAATTTTGATTCGATCGGTTGGGGAGCGGCTCCGGGGGCGGCATCACGTTTTTTAAAATTTTTTCGGTACATTACCGGATGTGCCTCCGCCTGATCGCGAAGTATACGTACATAAAATTTGAGGTCGATCGGATTCGAATTTTTTTTACTCCTAACGACAAACATGACATAAACGGCGGTTGTGGGACGGGATCGGAGATTTCCCGAATTTATAACTGAGGGGTGGAGTCTCGAAGTCACGAGTCCGAGTAATCGACTTTTTCTGTTTCATTTTAAATACATATTCGAATGTTTTTTATGAAAATATGAAAAAATGCTTCTATAGAATTTTTTGTACATACAACGGTTGGGCGGCAAAATACCACCGCCCCCGGATTTTATTAGATTTTTTGGAGAAACGAATAAACGGATTGTCTTCATTTTCGGTATAGGCTATTATTTCCTGGTAGTGACTTGAAATAATATTATGACGTTCCTGCCGCCCCTCCGGGGGCAGTCCTTGAAAACACGAAATTTGTCTAAAATCATTGAAATTTTTTTGTAGCTTCTTCACCTTACCTATCGAAAAGTCTAATAAATTTTTTTGATTACATATATCGTTTCCTTAAAAAAAAATTAAACGTAATTCTAGGCGGCAAATGGATTATTAGAAAATTTTATTTTTTACGAGTTTGAAGGGCGTTAAGGGTTCCTAGGGGCAGATTAATAATAATAGGTACCGCCGCTCCCATACTTTATTTGATTTTTTCGAGAAACGGATTGTCTTCGTTTTCGGTATGAACGAACTACACACAGCTGCAATGCTGTGTACTCTTCTATCGCATGGGATGGTTCGCTGGGGAATATTTCACTTTTTAAAACTTGACAACCGGAATTCAGGACTGATTTTTCGCAGACAACCTTATACCATCGTATTGGTAATGAAATAATCTTTATTTTAATTTAACTTTAATTTATTAACCACACCGATGCAAGTTACTAGTATCGATTTACCTGTTTATACCTGCCTACCCAAGAGTACTGACGGGAAAAAAATAGTCAACCTAGCGTTTGCATATTCTATGGGCTTCATACTTTCGATTGGTATGGAATTTGTCTATTAACCAAACCAGTGAAATGTTAAAAAGAATAAATTTTAATTGTTAATTAATCATATTCTGGACTGAAATTTTTTAGACAACCCATTTGCAATGTATTTTATTGACATATTTAATTGGATATAAAATACTTTTCATCCATTAACCAGCTCAGTGAAGGTCGTTTTATAGTGGGATCCTATACTATATAGCTTTCTTCGATTTATTCTGCTGTCATACGTTGTGCCAGATTTCAAATTTCCACTTTGGATCTTATGAAATAAACAATTCGAGGCATCCAAATCCTCAGAGTAATCAAGGTACAAATATGTCACTTCTGACAGTCGGTTTATTTGAAGTGGGTTCACTCAATCCAAATGGGAACAATCGAATTTATATTTTAACACAATATTATCCTCTCCAGAACATCGGTGTAAACAGATTTGATGACGTTATTTTGCGACTGACTTTGCACCGCAAAACTCATGTATGTGTATGACCGTTATGCCATGTTTGTACGGCAGAACAGCGCTGTACACATATTGCACATTTATAATGTTGTCGATTGTTGATCGGATCCGTCCGAATTAGTCCCAGAGGGTGGTCTACATGTTTTAATCGAATCCAGGTTTATTTGTCACATTATGAATTATATAAACAAGCTCCTATTGTGCCTGTGTCTGCGTTATAACACTATGGACCTGTCTCCCGACGCTTCCTAATTAAATTGGAGCGGCTTGAAAATTAACAGACATATCTCCGTTCTATTCCAGATTCATTTTTGCTGTTAACTCCATCTTATATTTCAACGGACAGGAGGACAAAAATGTGCGCTTCTACTTTCGTTTAATTAAGCGAGCCAAGTGTTTCAATTACATCGAGTTTTTAATTAGACTTGCTGAGCAGTCTACACCGAGAAACTGTTGCCAGTTTATTTTATTAAAATGTAGATGTAATGGGGAAATTGCATAATTCCAGAAGAAAGAGTGTATTATTTTAATCGAAATGGCGTTTGTCCTACACAATTTTGTGAAAGAATAAACCTAAACACGGTATTATTAAAAATTTCTGGCCACGCCCCCTCAAAACGGTCGCTGCCACAGCGTAAACCTGTGACGTCAGACGACGTTTGCATTGTACTTTATAGTTTATATCTGTCTACGATTTCCATTTTCGAACAAAGCAGTACATACGTTTAGAAGAGTTAATTTGTCATTTGTGATATTATTAGACGTTATTGTGTTAAATAGACATTGATATTGAATGAATGATTGAGTGATTGAATAAAGTTGCAAAATGGACTCGTAAAATGGGCACATAAAGTACATCTCACTGGGCAAATGGAAGAAGTATTACATTATATATAAAAAAATACCTCACAACATCTGAGCAACAGAAATGAATTACATGATTTGAAATCATTTGCAGATTTTATATTTTAAACAAACAGAGCTGAATTCGAGAAGGCCATTTTTCAAAATCAAAATTTTTCGTTTTTTACAAGTCGTTTCACCTATCCAGGGACATCCTGTATAACAGTTGCTACTTTATGTTTTGGAAATTGTCAAATAACGTTAAATTTAACTTATGTTACATGGTCTATAGTTGAACATGTAATAAAATTGGTTCATAAACTAGAAAAATTTGTACGAAATAAATAGTTGTTTAAATAATTAAGTTATATGTATTACAAACTGTCGATATTTTTTTATTTTATATGTAGCAGCGCTGAAGTGCCATAAATGAATAATTCTGTATAACAATACGATGTGTTTTAAAAATAATAGTCATTAATATTGAAAAATACATATATACAGTCGTTTAAATTTTTTAACATTAGTTATTAGTTGTTTCCCTCACCAATAGAGATTTAATGAAATTTCTGATCAGAACTTAGTTAGTTGTTAATAATCGAAGCGTCATTTTCCGAAGAATTTTTTGTAAAATAGTCAAAAGAGAAGGCTCTGACTGTACTTCAATTTAGTCATAACATCACCAAAAACATGACTACACTAAATTTACACTATTTTTGGTCTAGGGAAATCCGCACAGAAAAAGGGTAAATTTTACCCCATCGCGATTTGGTAAATTTTGCTAAAATGCTAGAGTAATGTATTTTAATAAATATTTGGTAGAATTTACTTGCAATAGTGTGAACCAGTTACTATACTATAATTGGTATAAATTTTAATCAAAATGTACAGGGTGTTCTTTTTTCCATATTTTTGACATTCAGGTGGAAGATTATATTTGAGAGAAATAAATGATATAAAAGTTTTAGGACTCTTAGGAAATAAACAAATGAATATAATATATATTCTTATATTGAATAATTAACATATGTTCATAAGGCTCTTTATAAACTACGAATGTTAAATCAATGATACTAAGATCAACGCTAGGTTTTAATTAGTAAGAGTGGTAAAGACAATTATAAACTTCTTATTTTGATGTATCATATTCCTAGGCAAAGTTTGGTGTATGCAATTAGTTGCACTCTGTATATAGTAACTGAAACTGAATTTAATTTCTGCATCTTAAGTTCATATAAGTTGTGAACAGGTGAACTGGCTGATTTCTAAATAATTTTATATATATATATATATATATATATATTATAATTTCATAATGAGAATAATTTGCAAGATAATTTTATAAATAAGTTCAAAAATAAAATAAGTGGATGCTCGTATACCTGACGTTTATTAGAAATGTTATGACATCATCGTTGAAATTCAAACCAACTAAGTTGCAATTTGTGTATATTTTACGTTTACTAACAATTTTGCAAAAGTTACTACATGTATTAGTAAAAATCAACGTCTGTAAAATTATTCCGCATATATTTAACCTAAAAAACATTAAAATTCATCACATTTTCATGATGTCTATATAGATGCACTCGTATACAGTATGCGCCAAAAGTATGGAATAAATTCAATAAAAACGAAACAATTATTTTTTGGGAAAAATCCTCGAACAGGTCGATTTTTAATTTAAAAAATACATATTTTAGCGTAAAATGCGATTTCCAAATGTCATTTGTTTTCGAGTAATGACGTCATCGATTTTTTTTAATGGCAACACCATATTTTTTTCCTTGATTCTGAAAGATCGTTTAATTCTCTATAAAACAGTACTAAAATTTTGCCCTCTTACATATGAAAGTTTTCGAGTAAATGACGATTGAATGTTAGAAAACGTAAATTTTATCCATAAAAAAGTAACAATTCTGAGGTATGTAAAATAAAATACAATTGATTAAATTTTATACTTAAATTAAATGTTCGAGTTGCCATCCACCAACTTCTTGACAATGCGCAAGTCTGTGAAGAAATTCTTCTTGCACATTATGAATGATTTCTGGGGTAACTCTGCGTATTTCGTCCCGAATGCGATTTTGAAGTTCTTCTAAACTACGTGGTTTATTAATGTACACTTTGGCAATTCGAACATTTAATTTAAGTATAAAATTTAATCAATTGTATTTTATTTTACATACCTCAGAATTGTTACTTTTTATGGATAAAATTTACTTTTTCTAACATTCAATCGTCATTTACTCGAAAACTTTCCTATGTAAGAGGGCAAAATTTTAGTACTGTCTGATAGAGAATTAAACGATCTTTCAGAATCAAGGAAAAAAATATGGTGTTGCCATTAAAAAAAATCGATGACGTCATTACTCGAAAACAAATGACATTTGAAAATCGCATTTTTCCCTAAAATATGTATTTTTTAAATTAAAAATCGACCTGTTCGAGGATTTTTCCCAAAAAATAATTGTTTCGTTTTTATTGAATTTATTCCATACTTTTGGCGCATACTGTATGTATAAATTGACTTGTTCAACAATAAGTAGGTTTACGTATTCCATAATAAGTTTTCTAACATTTAAGCATATTTTATGATTTGTCCTTTTTCATTATTATTTTAATGATATCAGCTTTCTATAATATTATCTGCACAGGGACACTATTGCACAATAAATTATACAATTTGATTCGTCCTCTTATGAAGCGTAATAAACAACTGCAACAAATTTTCACTACTGATGTGATTATAACAGATTTATCCGCTCCGTTTAAATTTTAAATTCGATTTCGAAAATTACTACTTATAATGATATACATTTGACCAAATCATTAAAATCCTATATTTTTGTAAATATTATTACACATTTTTACAAATAAATCGTGTAAAATATTTCACCATATTTTTTTACTACTTTCAAAATAGTAGGGTCGATTTCTTGCTGTGTACCTACATTCTAAAACATTTTCACATTATTTTTTTTTTGTTTTGCTGTAAAGCTATTACATAAAGGAGTAACACGACAACTTTCAAATTGACTTGGTCGGAATAGATAACTAAATAAAACAAAAGGATTTGCACCGTACTTCGCGAAAAGAAAAGTTTGCTGAGCTGAGCTTGGGTCCTTTGCCCTACGACTTGGTAGTGCGTGTTTAAACAAGATTTATTAATAGATTACTGGTCTCATCTCGGTACTCCACAACAGCAAATGGACTACATAAAACAAATTTAATGAAATACGGTTCAAGGGAATGTTATTTATTACTTAATATTTGCATTGTCTGCATGACCACCCATCCAACAAAATAGTTTTATAATTTTCAGGTTATACGACACTTATGTTTTACTGCTGCATTATTATTGCTTTCAAAATACATTCTCTTTTATTATAGCGGCAAGTGTCATTATTTTGTTGTCAGTAACTGAAATATTTTATCAATTTGGCACAAGAACGTTTTGGTAGTAAAACCAGCTGCTCTGCTCTCGGGGTTCTCAGAATTGCTGTACGGGTAATGAAATAGAGTACTGTATTTGTTTTAATACTTTTATTCTCCTGAGTAATCCTAAATCGGCACAACGTACGTTCTTTTATTCACATAACACTTACAAATATAATGGAAAGTCCATAGTTTATTTTGAAAGTGTTTTTGGTATGCAGCCAGAAATACACTAAATAATTAGTTAGGCACATATCCATTGTAGGGCGCTAGTATCTCAAAATTCTGTCATTTGATTGGACGTTACTAACGTTACTAACAACAATGTTTGTATTTGATGTTTGATTCTTTTGACGCATAAGAAGCTCGCGCTCTCAATTTTATCCATTTTAACTTATCTAGTGGTATAATTTTATGGTGAAAAGGAAGTGTTTTGTGAATTATTTGCTTTGAAGTGTTCTGAAATGCCTGATAAAAACAGTGGAATTGGAGAAAATGTAAATTTACAAAGCGCCGATGGTAGCAAATGCAATGGTAAAATAGTTTTGAGATTTACTTTGATATTCTTATTAGCTTTGCTTTGAAACCTTAACTTTATGTACGTTTACATGTAAGAGTTATGTTAATTATGGCATTAAAAAATGTATATTTTAGTTTAGTGCTACATCATTACTACTATCAGCTTTCTACATTTATGTTTTTTTTTTAATTTCATTGATACAGGATTAGTCGGGAGGAACACGCCAAACTTCAGGAATAGATTCTACAGGTGAAAATAATAAGAAAAACTCAAATGTTACGTAACTTTTACTTATTTTCAAGGCACTAATTCGACATCAACTCATGCATCAACAGCTACAGACGGCCTTCGTTGGCAAAGCAGAAAGTGTTTAAAGGTCAATGGTGGTATTTTTGAACCTTTAATCATTACGAATGCTATGATTAGTACGATATCAATAAATATATTTGTTTTATTGGAATGTATGTCATAACTTGAAAATGAATGAAAATCGCATGACAGCATCTGAGTTTTTTCTTATTATTTTGACGTGTAGAATTAATTCCTGGAATTTGGTGCGTTTCTCCCGACCCATCCTGTATATTTTAAAATAGTGTTGATGAGGTATAGTGTTTATCATATAGGTGGCATTGTGGTCAATCAAGTTAATAAAGAGATCTATAAATTGCATATTTAGTTAGGTATATATCCGTTGGATGGCGCTGTATACAATATGCAAATTCTCCAACAAAATTTCACCCATACAGTTTCCATTATATTTTAAGTGTTATGTGCTTTTATTTATCAAACTGTTCAGTAAACGTTGATCATTGTTGGCTACAGTTGTATCAAGAATTATGTAACAATAATAAAATAAATAGTTATTTATGCAACAAGTGCAAAAAGTACGTGTTGTCCTTCACGTCGCGTGCAATAAGCACTTTTTGTACGAGTTGCATACAATATTTTTTCTACGTTCATGCAAAAACCAAAAAATGTTATTTAGATGACACTAAGTCTAGGAAAATGTGACGTCGATTTGAACGTTTATGTTTGTCATGATGACAAAACGCTGTAGTAGAATGACAGATGAATGCAAAATATTTAATAAATTACTAATATATTAGCAACAATTTAACTCAAACATTTATGCGAAGTATGATTGGGACGTAACTTCGTGTATTTATGATATATCTCGATCAAATTTAATCCTTCATCGACCTCACTTCTAATGACAAAACTTTGTTCTTTATCAGTTTTTGACCGAGGCACTTTTACAATTAATATTGAGCCTACTTCTTCTATGCCGTCGGTACTCAATTTTTGGAGCTCATCTCTACGACATGCTCCTGCGATACCAAATATTGCAGCTACCTACAACAGGCAGTTTTAATATATTTTAAAAAAGCTAAATAAAATACCGACTTACTTTTTTCATCAAATACTGGGAATCAGGAGCTTCTTTTAAAAATTTATAAATGTGTTCCCTGTTCAATACTTTTGATTTTTTGGCCGAAATCTTACAGAGTTCTGCTTCATAAATGCCATTAGTTACTTGTAGGTTTTAATATCAATATTTTCTTTTGAACAAAGACAAGCTCTCACCATTGAGTACTCAGACCAAAGTGATGAGGGTTTAATATCACTCGATTTTTTTGAGAAATATGCAAGAAGCACATTTTCTGTAAGATTTACAACTTTTTTATCGAAGCACCACTCTTTAAAACGATTATAACTTATTTCATACTGTTTTCTTGATTTTCTAGGCAATAAGTTTAATGACGCTGCATTTGCTATTTCACTGACTTCTGGTGGTGTTCCAACAAATTCTTCATCACTATCATCTGTTTTTCCTATAATATTACTCATTTTCAAACTTTAAATTGTGTATGTCAGAATTAATTTTTGACTGCCGTTTCTAGAACTACAGTTGCATTATCCAAATCATAGTAGTCGTAAGTGCGTATATTGGAAACTAATTTTATTTTAAATAAATTGCATTTTCTGGTACTTAATTTCGTAATCTAGTACGTAATAAATATGATAGAAAATAATATAAAATATGCAATTGCTTGAAACGTAATACAATCTCACAGAAAATTGACTAAATATAGCGACGATTTGAATGTTTATGTTTGTCACAAAACCCTGTAGTAGAATGACAGATGAATGCAATAAACATTTTATTGCACTAGTGCAATAAAGAACCACTTTTTCCGCTAAATATAGTTCAATAAAGTTTTGTTTTTTGCATGAACTTAGAAAAAATCATTTAACATCTATATAGAGGCAGATAAACAAATTTTAAACTGTCAAACTCGACATACTTTTAATACATTTACTATTTTGAGAACGAAAACAGAGAGTTTTTCGAAACGTCAAAAATCCGGAAGTGCGCGATAGTGATGCGATTTTTGTTATTTTCTACTTATCTGCTTTCTTCAGTGTGAGATTTTTTGTTTAGGCAAATTTAGTTTCAAAAATAACCCTTGACTGATCCATTTGGCGCAAGGGCTTATTTAATTAATCTTTATTTTTTCAGAAGAGTGGCAATAACCCAGTCAAACTAAAGAAAAAATATTAGGTTGCACTAATAATGGGGGTTGCTCCTGCCTATCGATGTTGCGAATTGACAAATTTAATAATTACTGATATATAGCACGTTGGCACTCACTTGTTTCAGTACCTAACATCAAGACGGGCATTTCAAGAAAATTTACAATTATAGAAGAACTATTTTGCGTGAATGCTGTTGAAATATGGGCCTCTTTAAAACGAGAAAACCATTTTTGTGCACACACTGACGTTCTTTCCCTAAACGGCATAAATGGTTTTAGTGGACCACAAAACTTGTTATTATTATTACTATTTATTTAAAGATTTGATATTTCATTGTCTTTTAGGCTATACAGGCTATGCGTGAATTCGCGTTTCTGAATGCGCGATGCGTGGTTTGTGAGGAATTCGTGAATAGTGTGTAGGATCTTGTTCGTTAAAAATCTATTTATAAAAACCATACACACTCTGCACGAATTCCATAGAAGTCACGCATCGCGAATTGCTAATTTACGCATTTACGCTGTTTTGTCAAGGAAATTATAAATAAGTAAATAGCTAAGCACTAGTACAGCGTAGAGAATAATAAATATAGGCAACTAATATGTGAATAAAACTTCCAAATAAAATTTTCCGCAATTTTTAAATTAATGGAATAATTTACTTCAAAATTTAATTAATTCTGGAGGATTAGACCAGATAGCAGTCACTTGTGATGGATTTATTAAGTCGAATTTAAAATTCCGATTTAATTTTACGTTGGAGTCAACTAAGAGAGTAAAAATGCAAAATTAAACGATCACCTCATTAGCAAAGTACCTACGTTTATAAATGAAACAGGTTAAAAAATAGAACAGTTTGTTTCTTTTAGTGCATCATTTGTTTTTATAGTTACGGCAAGAACTCAGACGACTTACGTCACAGTTGACGTTGCGCAATTGTTTTTCTTGTCAACATAATTTTCGATAGTTTGTCACATTAAAACCAATAATTTTTAATAATTTTGTGAAATATACAGGGTATCACAACGAAAACTTGATCCTCCCTATAATTTAAAAACTGAAAAATGTTTCAAAATTCGCCGATCCGTCGATTTTTGTTCTTGGGAGGGGCTTTTTTGACAGTTAAGCCAACTCGATATGTTCATCTCCCTAATCCCTAGCAACTCCAACTTTAAGATTTCAAATTGAACTACCCCATTTGTGGCACATCATTTTAAAGCCGCCTTTTTCATTGAGAATGAAATGAGTGACGCATCGTTATTAGAAATTGGTTGAGAAATTAACAATTTCGTGGTCAAAAGCCAAAAATAGCTACTTTTTTGTAACACTGACTTTTTGTTATTTTAAAAAGAAATAAGGTTTTAATTCGTATAAACTTTTTTTTGCTTCAGCTCTTTTATTTGTGACTTTTTTGTAAACTGATCAACACATCAGGTAATGCGGTTTGTCTAATTTTCGTTTTTAGCCAATAATTCTGTTAAATTTCAATATCGGTTCCTAAAACCGATAGATCACTATATTCACAACGGAAAGGGCTTTAAAATGATGTGCTACAAGTGGGGTAGTTCCATTTGAAATTTTGAAGTTGGGGGTTGCTAGGGTGAACATATCGAGTTGGCTTGACTACCAAAAAAGCTCCTCCCAAGAACAAAAATCGACGGATCTCTGCGAATTTTTAAATATTTTTCGGTTTTCTAATGACAGGGGGGTCAAGTTTTCGTTGGGATACCCCTGAATTACATGGGGTAAGACTAGCCCTAAAATTATTCATGTAATGAATTATTTTAAATGGCAGGTTGTAATGTTTAATATACGTATAAGAGTATTTATTGTTTGACCTCACTTTTTATGTACATAGGTATAAATCCACCTAATTTTTAGATAAATACGTAGCTAGCCTCTTAAATGTGTATAATTTAATAAAGAAAGTACAAAAGCAACCTACACTTTTTATTTACTTTAACCTCTCCATCTCCATTTAATGACCATTTTATAATAAATTTTGACAGCTGCTAGGTTTTACTCTATATGATTTCGTTATGCAGGATATGAGTAAACTCTGATATTCGTTATCAAAACAGATTAATGCTTATGGTGGTTATGCGTCAGTCAGTAACACGAATCATAAGAAATATAGTGTTCTGTGGTAAAAGTTAAATTTAAAGTAAGATTTAATTAAAACATATTTTTCTACAAACGTTAGTAAAAGCATATTTAACGCATGCTGTCATGGCAATGTCATTTAAAATGCTGATATTTACTCTTAACAGTGATGCGAAAGTACGAAACAATTAAGAAATTTTAAATCAAAGAAATATGTAAGTATTTAATTAATTTAATGTACAGGTAAATAAAATATAATTAGAATAAGTAATTCCATAACCAATCTTAGATGTAGTAGTAATTATTTCGGTGAAGCTTGTGCTAGGGTAGAAATAATATTAGCTGAAGTTTTAGACAAAATTTAACCTACAATGTTTTTCTTGTTCTTCTATATAACCTTCAGCTACCATACTGGACCACTGTAGTAAGATTAGCGTCTGCGGAAGATTGTTCAGTATAAAGATGAGAATAAAGTAAATTTAGAAATTCAGTATTATTGGCAGGCATCTTACCAAATGTATTGAATCCAACTGAAATCGTGGTATATTTATTCTTATTTTTTCTTTAGTTTTATTGGGTTTTTGCCACACTTATGAAAAAATAAAGATTAATTAAATAAGCCCTTGCGCCAAACGGATCAGTCAAGGGTTATTTTTGAAACTAAGTTTGCCTAACCAAAAAATCTCACATTGAAAAAAGCAGTTAAGTAAAAAATAACAAAAATCACATCACTATCGCGCACTTATTATTGACGTTTCGAAAAACTCCCTGTTTTCGTTCTCAAAATAATAGTAAGACGTATGTCAAGTATGACAATTTGTTTATCTGCTTCCATAAAGATGTTAAATGATTTTTATTTTATTTTTACTTACTTCTTTTTGATACAACTGTGTGCCAACAATAATCAATGTTTACTGAACAGTTTGACACACACTTATCTCCGTTCAACAAAATAATCGCGGTCTCTTTTAATTTTCTTTTTGTTGCGTTATCTTATTTCTCTAAAGTTTTTGCCGAACCCCATTGAATCAAATGACCTTTTTCCCAACCGTGTTCGCAAATTTTGGATTTTTCAAATTTCCGTCTTTTTATATAATTTTTATGTTCCTCAACTCTAACATTCATAGGCCGAGACGTTTCTCCAACATAATGTTTATTGCATTCACAAGGTATACTGTAGATGCAATTTTTTGAATTTTGTATATCATTTTTTGGGCGCGTTTTAGACAAAAATTAAGTATTAGTTGTCTGAAAAACTGTTCTAATATTAAATTTATTACCGATTCTTCTTAACCTTTCTAATAATGTAAGGATCTATGGAATTTTTATTGTATAATTAGTTTCTTTTATTTGTCTTAAAGTGTTTATTTTATCTGTAATATTTTTGAATGTTCTATCAACAAAATTTGGAGGGTATTCATTATTTATTAAAATATTTTTAATAAATTTTAGTTTGTTATTAAAAATATCATAGATTGATGAAATTAATTTTGCTCTATCATATAAACATTTAACAACACCTTTCTTAATATCAATGTGATGGTTAGATCTAAAATTTAAATATCTATTGGTGTGTGTTTGTTTCCTATAAACACTTGTTTCTACAGAATTTTCATGTTTTTTAATTAAAACATCTAAAAATGGTAGCATATTATTATTTTCTATTTCCAAAGTGAATTTTATTGTTGGTTCTTTATTGTTAATATCATTTAAAAATTCATTTAATTCTGTAACAGTAAAAGGCCAAATTGCAAAAATGTCATCTACATATCTCCACCAGATAGTTGGTTTTTTATTTATATTTTGAATATAATTTTCATCAAAAAAATCCATAAAAATATTACTTAAAATTAGTGATAATGATGAGCCAGAAAAACAATCCGTTAATTAATTACTTAACTTTTTAACTACTTGATACACTACTGATTACTAATTACAACTCAACTAAACACTATTTCTTTTAATCGCTATCTAAATCGCTCTAAACACTCCAATTCAAGACTGTAATATTTTCTAGTATCTCTAGATTCATCTTCCCGAACGACTCGAATTCTTCTCGTCGATTCCCCATTCTTCCAGTCCCGTCTCGATCCACGGCATTTTTTTTATTTAACAGAATCATGCAGGGGCGATCGGGGCAATCTTAGCATTTCGCGGTACCACAGTCATAGAATTGGGTGTGAATGGGGCAAATCCTGTGACAGTATCATAGCTGCTGCCAATATCTTTATATATACGAGTTCAAAACGAGCAAGAAACATAAACATTTTTGTTAGTTTATAGAAACTGGGTAAGACAGGCCCAAAATTTTGTTGTTGTCAAACTATTTCTTTAATTAAATCCACAAATTAATTTTATTAATAATTAATAACAATAGCGGCAAAAGCAGTCGAATGTGGACCAGTTTTCAGTGTCGTGTGTATTTTAAAATTATTTTCAAAAAGCCATTTTTGATTATTTTTACAAAATTGTATTTATAAGAGTCTCCTGCACAGTTTTGAATCACCCTGTATAGACTAGACTAGAAGACACAGTAAAGTGGCGGCTACTCTCTGCAAATTTTCAGAACAAAACTAACTTAATTCAAAAAGTTAGTTTACAATGTTATCTAGATTAGATAAATAGTTACATGGATTATCCGTATGGAATACATTAAAAAAGAAATGCTATATTTCTAAAATGTGGTCAATCTAATTTGCACATCTCACGTGATAAACGCTAAATCATGGCTACCGTCAGCCATCAGCAAAGGGAGGGAAGAGGTAGCAAGTAACCCGGCAAACTGGCAAAAATTCTGAAACATTGCTGTTCTATGTTTTTCGGAGTCCTAAAACCGGAAAAAAAAGAAAAATTCTCAGTTTTAAACGGGCCGATTTTTTCAGTGGTGAACACTCTTAAATTCTATTGGAGAATTTAATCATTTCAAATTGTTGGAAATAAAGTGACCGTATTTTCTATTGCACTTAGCTTATTTGTTCAAAAATATAAAAAACCAAAAAGCTGATATGTTTCGGTAAACATCCAATGAGAAAATAAACAATTTGCTATATGTTTAATTGCGTCTTACATTTCAAAGGCAACATACATAGAATCTGTACCTAGATAGATTTTCTTAACATCATTCTGTATCACCTATATTTTAAATAGAATTTGTGGGAATAATCATAACAATATTTTCTGCTTATTTAAAATATGCAAATTATTCTTCTCACCATCGCATTTCTGAAAAAAAGACACTTATTTGTATTGTTATTTTCACTAAAACTATTGCTTTCAACTTGCACTTCTACAAAAATATTATGTACGCATATACGTAATAATTCCCGAGTATTCATGAATTCTCAGAATTCCTGAATTCTTCAGTAATCATCATTCTCAGTATTCATGAATACCTTAAATTTATAAAATACTTTCACGACTCACGAACTTTCATGAATAAATATTATTTTCGAGTACTGAATCCTGAATACATATATATCTAAACGTGACGAATACTAATGCCGAATACCGTCAGATAAAAGTATTCATTACTTGAATATTAGTTGCACAAAATAAATGTTGTATTGAATACTACTCTGCTACTGTGTATACCAAATTTGGAAACTGTATATAATACTATACAGTATGCGCCAAAAGTATGGAATAAATTCAATAAAAACGAAACAATTATTTTTTGGGGAAAATCCTCGAACAGCTCGATTTTTAATTTAAAAAATACATATTTTAGTGTAAAATGCGATTTTCAAATGTCATTTGTTTTCGAGTAATGACGTCATCGATTTTTTTTTAAATGACAACACCATATTTTTTCCCTTGATTCTGAAAGATCGTTTAATTCTCTATCAGACAGTACTAAAATTTTTCCCTCTTACATAGGAAAGTTTTCGAGTAAATGACGATTGAATGTTAGAAAACGTAAATTTTATCCATAAAAAAGTAACAATTCTGAGGCATGTAAAATAAAATACAATTGATTAAATTTTATACTTAAATTAATTGTTAGAATTGCCATCCACCAACTTCTTGACAATGCGACAAGTCTGTGAAGAAATTCTTCTTGCACATTATGAATGATTTCTGGGGTAACTCTGCGTATTTCGTCCCGAATGCGATTTTGAAGTTCTTCTAAATTACGTGGTTTATTAATGTACACTTTTGACCTCAAGTATCCCCATAAAAAATAGTCAACAGGTGTAAGATCTGGCGATCTTGCAGGCCATTCTATCGGTCCGCGTCTGCCGATCCACCTCCCAGGAAAACAGTTGTCCAAAAAATCTCGTACAGGGCGCGCATAGTGCGGAGGTGCACCGTCTTGCTGAAACCATATGGTATCGTCAGGAATGTCAGGGTCATTATCGTTAGGAAAAATTACTGCAAGGGTCTTTCTTCTTTGAAGGAACCCTTACAGGAAGATATTTAGAGTTTCTAGAAAATGATCTTGTTCCAGCCCTTGTGTTGCCATTTAAAAAAAAATCGATGACGTCATTACTCGAAAACAAATGACATTTGAAAATCGCATTTTACGCTAAAATACGTATTTTTTAAATTAAAAATCGACCTGTTCGAGTATTTTTTCCAAAAAATAATTGTTTCGTTTTTATTGAATGTATTCCATACTTTTGGCGCATACTGTATGTGCTATCTGTTATAAATATAATAAAAATATTAATTATCTAACTATTTTAAATAATTTTTCTGTAGTAAATCAAATAGTATGTATATTTCTTTTGTCATTTTGATATTAAAGTTAGCTGATAAAATGTATATAATTTAGACATTTTTCTTTAAGGATGAAAATTCTACTGCTAGCAATATTCCAGGGGCTGCTATTGGAAATCCTGAGTCAGGAATCAAAGTGTCTAACTAAAGGGCAACAGGTCTTGTTCTACATTTATAATGCAAACGTAGAGGTTGAAACCTATACGTGTATATTTAGCTTTGGAGACTATTTTCCGTGTGAAAATTACAATATGGTCAATGTCCCTAATTTTGACAAACGATGGCAAGATTGCAATTCTAAATCAAATGAATTATATCCTTATTTAGCTAAAAGCGTACTTAAATCATTATGTAAATTAAAGACTCATGCTGAATTACTCAAAAACACCTTAAAAATTAACACAGACTTTAACTACTCTAAAGGAAATTTTGATCATTTAGTAATTCAAAGTTTATTTTGGACTCCTGACTACTCGAAATTGCAATTTATAAATAAACAATATTTTGACATCTGGACAATCGCAGATGATCGAAAAATGTATATTAACAATGAAAATATTACCTTGACGCTGACAGAAGAAATAACCTACTGGAAATATAAAGTTTGGAAGACTAGTTGTGAAGGCATAATAGTTTCTCAGCACAACATTCCAACTTCAAACAGTAAGAACTTAACTCAATCATATCACACTACACTTTTGCAGGACTGTGGAATCATAACACAAGCAAAAGTGGCTTCCATAAGCGACTGTTTTAAAAAATCCACAGAGACTGCTTTGAAACCTTTGTACGTTTACACGTGCCCGACAAGCGTCAACGTCAACTTTTGTCTTGTCAACTCTTCTGCTAGTTGCGAGGAACTAGGATTTGGTAAATCTGTAAATGACGCAATATTTTCAAGTCAATGCGTTTTCAATTTTTTCAATACTCATATGAGCATTTGCACGTATCCGAATTCAAGAATCACTGTCTGTAGAAAGGCATATGAAATCAATCTGAAGAACGACACAGTGGAAAACATCTCTTCAAATTGCAAATATAGTGACGGTCTATGCCGTTCAGTGAAAGCCTTTTGGAAATATGACAAATGTAATTTTCAGAAATTGAACAGAAATTACAAAAAGAAAAAAGTGCACGGAAAAAGCGTTATTGTATTTAACAGTACCGAATTGATTTTGGAAGAAGAGGGAAAAATTAACGGTGAAGAGGTATGGTTTACAAACAACCAGTCTCTAGTAGTATCTGAAATAAAGTTACAATTCCATTTGGATTACGACTTACATCTTATGAAAAAATTGCAGCTCTGCGTGCAACATTTAAACAGTATAGTGTCTGAACAGAAAAGAGAAATCATAAATTTCCAAAGTTTGTCGCTTTACTTAATGTTTGCTGCCATACTTTGTGTTCTGTGGTATATATTTAACAGTACAGTAAATTTTTACTCTTTGTGGAAACATGGTAAATCTCGTACCTCCAAGAACTACGCCTACCTTATGAATTGCGTATCTCAAAGTTTAACAAACCGTCACATGTATTTTCAGGACAAGTCCAGTGAAAACAATGAATTGAGTAAACTGCCTTCGCAGACATACGAATCTGTTGAGAATGAACTGTATAACAAACCATGTTGAACCAACACCATCCGTAAAGGTTTTATTCTAGTGTATATAAATTACCACCTAAAAATTGTAAATATGAAATAAATTAATTGAATATTGTTCTAAATTTATTTTTTATAGCAAAGTGTTAATCTCTAATGAATACGTGCAACAGGATATAGGTAGACCACCGTTATCAAGACTCACTGTAATCATAAAAAACTGTCAGTTAGTTCAGAACAGTTTCAGTGATTTGAGAAACATTACATATAAGGTAAGATTATTATATTTATTTGGGTCTTAAAAATAATACTGGTCATAAAAATGTTTACGATAAATACGAAATAACTTTTGTTTCAAAGAAAATTGCCCCAAACAGTATTTTTGTTTGAATAAGTTACATTTTTTTATTGAATTATGATAGATTATAAGGACTTTATTAACTCCATACCAACTGTAACATATAATATTTTATTCATTTGTGAATTATTTTTTTTTAAATCACTACTATTTTAACATCAGTGCAATTTCGTTCCGTAGGAAACTTTTATTATCACAATGCACCAACAAATTAAGGTTTATAATTAATAATATTTCAATTCTTTAAACCAGTGAAGGTGATACTGAGGCCACTAATAACTTGAATGGATACTTGTACCGAAACATTAGAAACAATGTTTGTATTTAATTTTCAGTAGAAGAAGCTTGTGACTTTTCTTCTGATATTTGATTAATTTTGTTAGCTATTACCATTTCAGGACGCCCAAAAGTATCAAATGCAGTCCGGTAGCCTAATATATTTTTTTTAAATTTTAATTTTAGTTTTTATTTGTCTTCCGTAACATCAGAGTGCCATCCACCATATCTTTTTAATACTGACTACCACTACTAAATCTGCTATTTTTTATGAGATTTTAGAGAATGCAACCTACAGGCTGCACTGTGCATTTTTGATTTTTATAGGTTAAAAAGAATCGGTGATGTGGTACATTTCTTGGCCTTAGTTCCATATATTTTCGAAAGACGTCAATTTCATGGATGACATTACCATTATTGACAACAGTGAATATTTTCTTTTTATAATAAACTTAGTATCTAACGATAACAGATACACTTTTTCTGTCTTCAATATCATCGACAGACATACAGGGATGGCCAGAAGTATGGAATAAAAATCATATCTTTTGAATGAGTTTCTTTTAACGCCGTAACACGTTAATTGATCTTGATTTTTCGATTATACAGTATGCGCCAAAAGTATGGAATAAATTCAATAAAAACGAAAAAATTATTTTTTGGGAAAAATCCTCGAACAGGTCGATTTTTAATTTAAAAAATACATATTTTAGCGTAAAATGCGATTTTCAAATGTCATTTGTTTTCGAGTAATGACTTCATCGATTTTTCTTTGATTCTGAAAGATTGTTTAATTCTCTATCAGACAGTACTAAAATTTTGCCCCCTTACATAGGAAAGTTTTCGAGTAAATGACGATTGAATGTTAGAAAACGTAAATTTTATCCATAAAAAAGTAACAATTCTGAGGTATGTAAAATAAAATACAATTGATTAAATTTTATACTTAAATTAAATGTTCGAATTGCCATCCACCAACTTCTTGACAATGCACAAGTCTGTGAAGAAATTCTTCTTGCACATTACGAATGATTTCTGGGGTAACTGGCGTATTTCGTCCCGAATGCGATTTTGAAGTGCTTCTAAATTACGTGGTTTATTAATGTACACTTTTGACTTCAAGTATCCCCATAAAAAATAGTCAAGAGGTGTAAGATCTGGCGATCTTGCAGGCCATTCTATCGGTCCACGTCTGCCGATCCACCTCCCAGGAAAATAGTTGTCCAAAAAATCTCGTACAGGGCGAGCATAGTGCGGAGGTGCACCGTCTTGCTGAAACCATATGATATCGTCAGAAATGTCAGGGTCATTATCGTTAGGAAAAATTACTGCAAGGGCTGGAACAAGGTCATTTTCTAGAAACTCCAAATATCTTTGTCCTGTAAGGGTTCCTTCATAGAAGAAAGGCTCTACTATTCTGTCGTCAACTATTCCAGCCCACACATTTAATTTCTGAGGGTGTTGGGTATGTGCCTCTGCCATCCAATGAGGATTTTCCCGACTCCAATATCTGCAAGTTTGACGGTTTACTGTACCATTCAGACAAAATGTGGCCTCATCTGAAGAAAGTATTTGCCGGTGTAAATTTCTATTTCCTTGACATAAATCCATTAGAATTTCGAAAAAGTGTAAGCGGCGATCTGGATCATCTTCATTGAGTTCCTGCACAAGTTGAATTTTGTAGGGATGATATTTTTCCTTCCTCAATATACGTAGCACTGTGCTCTGACTAGTGTCATTGTTTAATGTAACCAATCGTGAAGAATTATGAGGATTATCCACCATACTTATCAAAATGTTCTGTTTCTAATTTTCATTGATGCTTGGACGTTCAGGTTTTGGAATATTTACAACATTGCCAGTTTCTCTAAATTTAGACTCTATCTTACTGACTGTTGATTGGCTGATAGGGCGATCTGGATATTTTTCATTAAATAAATAGCAAACTTCCTGCTGAGTTTTAGTCATATTCCCGCATCCGATAAGAATTAAAATTTCAATTCTTTGAGTAACAGTTAAATGTGCCATAATACTTTAAATTGAAAAATAATTTCTATGTCGTTTTCACCTAGGTGATCCATAAAAGAACTATAGAATTCGAAAAACTAAACTTGATAACGTTTTTGATTTATTTTAATTGATTTACGTTTTCTAACATTCAATCGTCATTTACTCGAAAACTTTCCTATGTAAGAGGACAAAATTTTAGTACTGTCTGATAGAGAATTAAACGATCTTTCAGAATCAAGGAAAAAAATATGATGTTGCCATTAAAAAAAAAATCGGTGACGTCATTACTCGAAAACAAATGACATTTGAAAATCGCATTTTACGCTAAAATATGTATTTTTTAAATTAAAAATCGACCTGTTCGAGGATTTTTCCCAAAAAATAATTGTTTCGTTTTTATTGAATTTATTCCATACTTTTGGCGCATACTGTATAATAATTAATTTGTCTTCAACACCCTAACCCTCAGCTACCCCTAGTTTTTTTCAAATGAAAACATAAGGCATGAGAGGGCTCGTTGGAAAGTTTATAGAAAACCGAATCCAGCCATACCACATAAACAAGTTTTATGTTTTCAATAACAAGTTTTTTTTTTCATTTAGAAATTGAAACAACTAGATAATTTAGAAAAATAAACTGAATGCCGCAAATGCTGAAAATGTCTTCTATTCACTATTTGGCATTCTCCAAGACGACAGTAAAAGCTGTCCACAGTATTCCGAATGACTTCACCTGGTAACTTATGCATCTCCGCCCTAATCTTTCTTTAAACTTCTCAATATTATCCGGTCGGTTCTGGCAGACTGTTTCTTTCAAATATCCGCAAAGAAAATAATCCAGAGGCGCTAAGTCGGGGGATCTTGGCGACCATTCAACTGTATCCCGTCTACCAATCTAACGATTTGGAAACATTTCATCTAAGTATCTTCGAGTATCAATATCAAAATGTGGGGGAGCGCCATCTTGTTGGAACCAAATTATTTCATTCGATATATCAAGATCAATGTCATTAGGAAAAATCACAGCTAGAGCAGGTATCAGGTCAAATGTTGGAAATCCAGGTAGGGTGCGGCAGTAAGATTTTCTTCAAAAAAGAATGACCCCAAAATTCTGTTGTTCATGATACCTGCCCATACATTAACTTTCTGTGGGTGCTGCGTATGCGATCGCATGTCCAGTGTGGATTTTCCTAAGATTAAAAGCGATAGTTGTGCCTGTTAATCACTACATTTAAATACAACGTAGCTTCATCCGAAAAAAGTACGTCTCGTTGAAAACCATAATTGTCGTCACACAGTCTCATCATTTCCTCACAAAATTGTAATTACCTATCATAATCGTCTTCCAAAAGCTTTTGGACAAGACATACCTTATAGGGGTGGTATTTCTCTTGTTTCAAAAACATTCGAATTGCATCATAATTGCGGGCCAATGAATGAGTTGAAGTATGAGGATTTTCAACAAGTTCTAATACAATGTCTAATTTCTTTTCTTCATTCAAAGCACGTTTCCGTTCAGTTTTGGGCAAAGTCTGTACTGTACCGTGTTCTTCAAATTTGTGAAAACGTTTCGAACTCCAATTTACAGCTAAAGCGAAAAATTAACCAGAAAATCTGGTACCAAAAAACCCAACATAAATAAGATATCTTTTTTTGCGTTAGCAGTGATAGGTACAGTTTCAAATTCTTTATTTTATTCTGAGAAAATTCATGGAGGAAAACACTGAAGATAATTAAATTTTATTTCACTTGTTAAGTAAGTGTTTTTTTACAACCCTAAAAACCTTGGTATTGAAAACATGAAACTTGTTTATTTGGTAAGGCTGGATTCGGTTTTCTATAAGCTTTTCAACGAGCCCCTCACCATTATGTTTCAATTTAAAAAAAAAATAGGGGTACCTGGGGGTTAGGAAATTGAGGAAAAATTAACTATTATATAACCAAAAGATGGGATCAAAAACCATGATCAGTTAATGTGCTTCGGCGTTAAAAAAAAATTCACTCATTCAAAAGATTATAATTTTATTCCGGCCATCCCTCTATATACACGGTCCCCAATTCTACAACATCCAGAAATTCCCATAATTAGGACTACCTTTAGCAATAGATAATTGATATCAGAAACCGTATCTAAGAATTTTTCGAAGTCTTCTCTGGTAAAGATACATGACTTTTTTGGCTTATAACCCATTGATTTATGCTTTAAAAAGACCTCCACCTGGTGGAATGTACAAAAAGTAAAACTATATAAGTACCGAAGCCAGGAAAATACAGGGTAAGTCAGTCATAATGTCATTGATTTTAAGAGGAGATAGGGAATAATGAGTATAATGCGAATACGCAATTAAAAATAAATTTAAATCCATATTTACGCCGAAAAAAATAACTGATCTGATGCTCATAAGTTATCGAGAGTGGATCTTCTTATTAGGCCAATAACCTAGTTACCTAGTTGCTGTACTGTTATTTAACGACAAGCAGTAAAACTATTTTTATAAATGTAGATACATGAATGAATTTTTCTTAAATATTGATTTATTTGTTAATAAAAACAAATGTAGATAATAAATAAATGTTTTTGAATGTTAAGTTATTAAAGTTTAATAATTTTGATATTACGCTTTCACTATGTTTTACAAATAAATATGAATTTTTAGTATTACTCATAAGTACAATTAATTATTCAGTTTGTAATTACCACAGGTGGTTACGTACATCTAGCTTAGACATTTATTGTTTTTTAAGTAGTATGGTACCAACCTGTTTAAAATGTCAGTTCGAGTAAAACTGCACTCATCCGTCTCTAGCACTTTCTTAATAAAATTAGGGTCAGTCGCATTTCGTAAACATCCTCCGTATAACACTACCATTTCCGCATATTCGGAATTTGTAAAATTATGCATTGTGAATTTACGGCGAATATGCGCGACCGAAATAAACAAATTACTGCTTGTATTCTCTCCATCCCCCCTCCAAATGTGATCTACAAATTTGGGGGAAAGAAATGCGGGAAATGCCAAGTGCTAAATGGGGGTAAATTTGAATAAGACGCTGATGTGTTACACGATATTATGTATGTAAACATGATGTGGCAACGATGTTTAATCCGGCATTCGATTGTCATACGGATGCGTCATCAGAAAGTTCGTAGTGCACCAGAAGGGTCGTGTTACTAATTTTTATAGGGTGATTTGTTTATTTTTTTAAAGGTCGAGTAAAACATTTTTTTCGATTTTCTGCCTTTATTAGGCCTCCCGAATACGTGGTTAAGATTAATGACATTATGACTGACTCACCCTGTATACCTGCTTATGTCCACATTTTCTTTAAGAGACAACATTTTTTTAAGCTGTGAATACGACCATAACGTAACACTTTTGGATTTTTCAAACGATAATACAGTAAATCATGATTATTTTGTAATTTACACCCATTGCTTTCTTTTTATTGCGCTATTTGCAGAAATTAATGTAATGTCTATTAAACATTCTGAATACTTATACAGTGTGCTAACGATAAGTTCGGTCGAATTTCACCGAATAATTGATATTTGTCAAATAACAATTTTTATTAAAAGCAAAATAAAGGAGTTATAACGATTTTCACTGTTTTGTAATAGCTTTTAGGCTAATATAAATCAATTTTACTACAATTCAATTAATGTCTTATGTAAGTTCTTTGATATCAAATATCTAGGTATGGTAATGAACAGTTCCATAGACAAAGCTGTATTTAATAATTGTCTAAAACAAAAAAATAATAATCTAGCTAAATTTACTACAAAAAAAGACATACCTGGATCTTGAATTCAGATATTTAATTCAACATAAAGAAGCCACCTGAAGAAGCAATCCTGAAAATTCAGAAATAGGTCGGATCTCATCTACTGTGGTTAAATTTAAAATGAAGTTCCACATATTCCCATAACATCCTGTATAACGAATCCCAATTATTTCCGTGAATAGAATATGTCGGTAAAGTTTGGCTAAACCTATCGCTAACACTCTGTACATTTAAATTTCCGATAGAAGAATATACATGTGACTTAATTGATAGGAATTATATGAAAATTGACTTATATTACCTTTACAATACAGTAAAAAAACGATAGATCTTGTCTGATTTATAATATTTTCTCTTTTAAGGATGAACATAATAGTAGTAATACTTCACGGATTGATACTGGAAGTTTTAAGTTATCAGCAGGAAAAATGCCGAAAGGAAAAACATTCTGTCAAGTTTTACATTTATAACGCTAATGTGAATATTACATTATACCCTTGTATTCAAACTGAAGGAAATGCTACCGATATCTGTAAAAACTATAAGTACACGGAAATACATGATGATCATTTTGACATTATAGATAAATGTATCGAAACTAATTTTGCTCGTGGTACAGTTACCAGAGAAGGAACTAATGTTTATTACAAGAATGATCGCAAAAAAATATTTCTCAAATTATGTAAATTAACAGCATATGTCGAACTGACGACAAGAAAAATAGTAGAATCAATGATAGGGCAGCGTAATTACGATGATGGGAGAGAATATTTATTTAAAAATCAGTCTCATGACGTTGCATTAAAAAATCATTTCATATTTTGGACTCCCAATATCTGTAAAGATCTAAATTTCATTTATAATGGTTCTTTTGATGTCTGGTCACTTCAGAATGAACAGAAATATATTCGCAATGAACAAATCAGTCTAATTTTAACAGAAAGTGAAGAATTGTGTAGTTCTAAAATATGGAAAACAGATTATGATGGAATTATAGTTTCTACACAACGTATCAACACTTTGCTTAGCACGAATTTAACTCAAAAATATCAGAGCTCTCGTCCTCGAGATTGCGAAATTGCAGCAGAAGCTCCGAGAAATGGATTAACAACTGATCAACAGTATGATTTTACTGGAACAGAAGAATTAAAAAAAGAAGTCACAGTGACGACAACAAACGATAAGCAGAAGGCAGAAATCAGTGATCTAAAAACTTCAGTGCTATATTTAATACTGGTTGTAATAGTTATTCTTCTGTGGTATGCGTTTAATGTTATCGTAAACTTTTCTGCCCTGAGGACAGCTGGAAAGAAAAAAGCAACTAAAAGCAGTACCTACCTCATATACTGTGTGTCCCAAAGCTTAACGAACCGCTACTTGTACTTAGACAATAATCCAGTAAATGAAAAAAATCATCCAAATAATTTGCAATCGCTGCCGCAGTTATACGAAACTGTCGAATGACTTTATAACAAACACATCGAATTAGTTTCATATTCATGTGCTAAAACGTTATTTCAGATGTCTGCTATTCTTTTAAGATTCTTTTTTTATTATTATAGCATTTAGTTGTTACATTATAGTAAAAGAGTTTGAAAAAAAATTATTAATGTAAAATTTTAATGTTAAAATATATGTTTATGCTTCGATTTTTGTACATACTTTCAAGAACAGTTCAAGAATCGTATACTGTCATCTTCTAATTTCCTGAAGTTAGAAATCTGTAACCCATCTGATCTCAGATAATTCGTTTTCATAATTTTGTTGTTGCAGAACAACTGAAAAAATCGAAGTAGCCTATAACTTTTTAAATACTTTTTAGGAAGTTGTCATTTTAACTTCCTAAAATGTGTTGTCATTGTCATTTTAATGACAACACATGGTGTTAATACAGAAATATGATCTTATGGGACAAGATATATGGGATAAGAATAATTGCACAACTGTAAAATCAAATGTGCCTTAGAAGTTTGGAAAATGTTTTCTCGTGTAATTTGACTATACAATCACAATGCTAGTAACACCTGAGATTCCCTGTATATGGAAACTACTATATGTTCCATTTAATTCCATTTAACAGGTTCGCTGCCGGTGGCAGTTTCGATAACATGTTGTCCATGCCAGTATTTTTTTTTTATAAAATTTGAAATTTGATAGTTGAAAACTATCTAAATTATGCCTGTATGAGTTGTAATAGCGAATTTGCTGACTGGACTGTAATTTTAATTTCGACTGCATTTTCCGTCAGTGGCACTGAACGTCTAACTAAATTGAAAGCTATACGCCAGTGACAGTATTTTACGTCGCAAATCTTGTCTGTCTAATTTCTCAGTAAATTATTTAGAAAATTTGGATTCGAGGATTATATGAGACAAGAAAAACTAATTTGTATTTAACTTTGTTCTAAACGCTAGTGGCCGCTATAAAATGTAGGTATGTAGGTCTTGGTGGTGGAACATTTTCCTCATTGTATGTATCAAAGTAGAATAATATTATTCTATTAGCTTTTGTACACAAATATGATATAAGTACATACTAATTTTAAATCGCTAAATTTAACCGTTTTCAATTTATTTGCTATTTTTCCATTTTATCTAATTTAATTAAGATAAGAGTATGTTAAATTATTTTATTTATATGAAGTTTCAACTTATTTAGTAAGTTATGTGATACTAGCCAGTTTTCCAGTCTTATTCTAATAAAAAAAGACAGGAAATTCGAGCCGTGTAAACCTATCTCTTAAACCCTTTTCCGAATGCCTGTATAAACTGCCGTACTTGCACAAAGTACTCATATAGTGCAAAAAATACATGCACACAACCTGATTTTTTCAAGCTGGATGGAAGGCTGTCTCCTACCAAAAAATTACACTAGAGACCCTTGTGCGTTTTTTGCAATAGGGGTACTTTCTTATTTACTTTGTTTTTGCAATTTTTTGTCCAACTTGTACATAATATTATTAATATATTAACTTTTTTATATATTTGACGCTTCACCGTCCATTAAATGAAAAAAAAAAAAACGATATTTATTTATACAGTAAAGTAAAAGATACAAACAAAAGGCTTAGAAACTGGTTTTTGGAGGATTCTTAGAGGACTCTTTCCTGAGTGGATACCAAAAAAAGGACAGTCTACCCCTTCGGTGACTTGCGCAATAAGGGTGGTGGTATGTGTGGTAAGGAAATGAGTTCAATTCACAGCACTGAAAACACAAAGTTACTTGGATATTACATCCCATTGGTTCAAACTGGTGTACCTCAAAATACCTATTTAATTTGAACATCCCTATTAAATATGCTTAAATGTTTTTAAAACATGTGACGTATTTTCGAGGTTCACCGGGTTCACTCGGTGGAGAAGTTATGTCCAAGGTTCAGGAATATTATAAGACTCGGTATTCAAAATAAAATATTTATTTCATAAAATAAAATGTCACCCTGTAAACAAATAATACTAATAATAACTCCCCAACATAAATAAATTAAAACCTGAAATAATAATACAAAATAACAAATTAACAAATAGGGCGGTAAGGAATATACGGTGCAGACGCTGAGTGTCGCGGAAAGAGCCTGCTAAACACCCAGTGTCGAAGACCACGGGGACGACGTCGAGTACCGCGGAGTAACACCTGCTAAATACTCGGAGTCGACGGAATACGGGCAAGACCTCGAGCGCCGCGGAGAGAGCCTGCTAAACGCTCGGAGTCGACGGAATACGGGCAAGACCTGGAGCGCCGCGGAGATTACCTGCTAAACGCTCAGGACACCCAGAGGAAGGTAGAGTGCCGCGGAAGGAACCTGCTAAGCACCCTGGGGTAGAGGAAGGTTGAGTGCCGCGGAAAGAGCCTGCTAAGCACTCTGGGGTAGAGGAAGGTTGAGTGCCGCGGAAAGAGCCTGCTAAGCACTGCTGGTGAAGGCAATTTCACCGGCTATTATACAGAACGGTGGGCAGTGTCGTGTGCAAAAATCGCCGGTGCGCTAGACAATTTAAAGTACCGCGTGCGCCAAAGAATTAAAGTACAGTATGAGCAAAATAAAATAAGTTCATTACAAACAATACATGTACACAAAATATTTTAGAGATGACACAGTAATAATAAACCACCCCTATAGCGCAAAACAACGAAGGGGTTGGACTATGCTTTTTTGGATGGAGACTCAGAAGACAGTGCTTGAAGAAACCTGCAAAAACCAGCTGGTCAGCATTTTGTTGTATCTTTACTGAACCATAATAAGTATAGTAAATAAAAGTAAAATAGCAAAAAACCACAAAGGTGTCGAGACTGATTTTTGGTTGAAGACAGCCTTTCATTCACTCTGAAAAAATCAGCTTGTCTGCATTTATTTTTTTGAAATATGATATCTTTACTGGATTAATATTATAACTGATCATTTTATTAATTTAACTAAAAAAAGACAATCAAAAATTATAAACCGTACGCAAAAACTATGTTATAAAACCTTTTCATTGTGCCTATGTAAATCACCGTTAGTCAAATGCAGTGCTGGCGTAAATAACCCAGCTATAAATGACACCAGAGAAGCGACGGAAAATGCCATCAGCGGCACCAGAGTGATAGCGAGTCCGACGGATTTTTCCGTCACTGGCACTGAAGGTATTAAACATACAACTTTGGTCTGCCCTGCGAAAAAGAATCACCCTGTATAAGCCAAATTATTTTTTATTTTTTGTTCCTTCACTCAAACCTATTTAGAATGATTTTCCCTAGTTATATTTTAGCGATATCAACTTTGCCACAGCGTTGATACTCACCCGGTATAATATAACTGAAGGCAAAGCATTGTAAAATTTATTTGAAATGCACTTTAAACAACGAACATTCTTTATTTTCCAACGGCTACTTGATCTTTCCACCGCTATGTTTCTGGAAAAAAATAATTGATGACGTCATTAGTCGTTTATGTCAAATCCCAAAAATTATACTTTCTATTGAAAATGGAGCTTGCCTCATCGCATTTAATACTTTGTGTCACAAATTTGGGCCTACTGTGAAGATCACAATAGAGTTTGAGACGCCCTTTTTATTTTGTACCTTACACCATGAAGAATACTTAAAAATGTGTATTGTTTCAAATGTAACTAGTTTTTTAAAAGAATTCTGCTGGGTGTAATACCGTATACAATTTTCGTAGTGCGCAGTTAGCGTGTAAAATGCAGAAAACGATATATACAGGGTGAATCTTAAATAAGTACAAATATTTTAACTGCTGGTGTAGTTCGTCATTTAAATCAGTCTAGTGAAAGCCATTTTTAAAAATTTCTAATATTTACGGAGATATTAATTTTTTAAAAAAATACCCACATTTTGAGGACCGCTGGCTGATTTTTCATCCAACAACGTAATGAAACATATGATTTGTTGCGAGGTTGCCATATCTCCTCCAATATAAATATTACGTTTCCTTTAACGTAATAGTTCTATTTTAAAAATACTTGTTTTAAGCATAAGTACAGTAAAATTGGGTATGTAGTATGATACGCAGCAATATTAACACAAATTTTAACATCTGAACTAACCTTACTATACTTTAAACGATTAAAAATGAATTTCCGCAAGTTCAATACTACCGTAAAATATTTAGGAAGATATTACGTGATATTACTATGTCCAATGTTCAAAAATTATACATAAACGTGCACACAAGCTTACCTGTTTGTTAAAAAATTAACAATTTAATCAGTAATCAACATTTCACAAGTTAAATGTCATTGTACACTGTTAGAAAGGGACACAAAACACAATTTCCTTAAGTTATTTTATGAAGAATAACGAAAAACTATGCAAGCGTTTTTTATTTAAAATGGAAAAAATGTCAACTTTTAGCAAATTTTATTGCTATTTTCATGCATTATGTGGGGTTAACAAGTTTGACTTGGGCTTCCGATAATCTGTCATGACAGTCAATGACAGTTTGATAATAAAAAATAATATAAAATGTTACACTTGACAAAATTCGCTAAAAGTTGAGATTTTTTCTTCCTTGAAGCAAAGACATTTGTGTAATACTGGCAACACTGTGAACCACACGTTCAGTCTGCAGCACTATGACTCATAAAAGTATGAAGGGTCGGTCTAGGCCAGCGGTCCTCAACAAGTTTTCTACTGAAAAATTACGAAATTTATTTAAAATTTCACTTTTTTATTTCTGATTTTTTTGTAAAAAAACTATTAATTATGTGTTCTACACACAAAACTATACTGCTGGTTAAAATATTTGTACTTATTTAAGATTCACCCTGTATATAAAACATAACAAATGAAAATATACCTTTTCATTTACAATTTATTTTGTGCAACGTAATGAGTAATTTTCTTTGAGTAATGATTTCAGTCTATATTTTACATATAATTTGTTTATAATAAGAGAGTAGTAACAGATTGATATTCAATAATAAACAGCATATCATATAAATCTAAAATAAATATAAAAATAAATATAGTGCTATAGCAAGTCAAACACGAATATTTCTACGATTTAATAATCGTTGCAATACATTTCAAACAATTAATATTAATTATTTGATTCCAGAAACTTGGCCTGTTTTGACATGGAATGGAAATATACTCGAATGTTTTACAAAATATGAAGTATGCCGTTTGAATTTAATATAAGGCAACAAAACTAAGACACATCATATAGTAATATTCTGCAATTGACTTTACATGAAAACTTTATAACGTGCTGTATGGATTAGCAAAAGTTTGGTCAAGTAAAAACTAACTAATGATATTAATCCCCAAAACATATACAACTTCAAGTTTACATAACCACGAAATGTATGTAAATGTAATACAATTTGCGACACAATCTTTATTATGTTGTAATATTCTTTGTACATTGAACTACCATATACTCCTGGCATCAAAGTAAGAATATTTAAGTAACTTATCATCTTATCAATGACAGTTGGAACAAAAAAGTTTTTTCTGTCTGTCATTCTACTACAGCGTTTTGTCGTCATGACAAACATAAACGTTCATATTTTCCTAGATTTGTGTCATCTAAATAAAACATTTTTTGGTTTTTGCATGAACGTGGAAAAAATATTTTTTCTACAAAACTGTTAAAAGTGGGCTTTTTAATTGTCATTTTTGATGTTAAAAATGTCATTTTTTAACACGCGTGTTAAAAGTAAGTTACTTTTAACACTAGAAAATATATAATAATAAAATTGCCAATATTTGATTTTCCTTTTAATACTGATTTTATATCAATACGGAAATTTAGACTTGTTACTTTTAACACTAGTGTTAAAAGTAAATCAAAGTTTATTTAAATTTTGTTTTGAAAATTAATAAAACGTTTTAACAAACACATGAACAACTTTTTATTTTAAATAAGTACAAACCAACATTTTAACTAATTATTACTATTAACATTTATAGTAAAATTTAAACAATTTGAAATTGTAATTCCCTGCTGAGTCATCATACTTAAGTTGGTTTTACTGTCAACATGTGTGACATATCTATTTTCTGTAGAAATACCTGGTAGTACTGGTGGTCTTACTAGTAGTTGCAGCAGTAGGAAATATTTGGCACGCAATTTCCTTCTTCTGTTCCAGTGAATTTTCAATGTAGCCTTCAGCTACCGTCGAAGATTTCCATCCTCCATGTCTCTTGATGGTAGTAAGATTTGCACCAGAATCTGCTACCAATGTCGCCGATTAACGACGAAAACAGTGTCCGGTGTAGAGTTGAGGATTTGGTAGATTCAAGAACTCTGCAATGTTGGCAGGCATTTTACCAAACATGTTAATTCCGACTGGATTCTTCACACATTTATTCTTCATATATTTAAGAAAAAGTCCTCTATGGTCAGCTTTGGGTGGCCGGAGTGCCATATACTTTCTAAAAAAGTTTAAATAGAATTCACCAACAACACTGGAAGTCCGAGGCACTTTCGTTTTAGTATCTGATATGGTCACAACAACCGAAGTGCCCAAATACTCGATATTGTCGATAGTCATCTGACACAATTCCTCCCGGCGACACGCTTCGAAGACACCCACTATTGCTGCGACTTTCATCATCAGATACTTTTCGTCTTCTGCTTCTGTGAGAAATTTGTCGATATGCGTCTTCGTCAAAACTTTTGACTTTTGTGCTTGATATCCTTCACCCTTCCGTTTTAAAAAAGCAATAAGTTTATAATGTTTGCTTATATCTTGATCTTGCTTTATTTTTAACATAGTTTTGATCATGGAATAATTTGACCACAGCGTTGACGATTTTCATATATTGGCTTTTTCCTCAAAATATGCCAGTAAAACACTTTCGTTACATTTTCCAGAGACCTTTTTAATGTTGCACCATTCCGAAAAGCGTCTATAAGCGATTTCGTACTGTTCCTTTGATTTCGCCGGCAATAATTCCAATGTTGCTCGACTGGCGGCTTCTTCGATGTCAGCAGGGATGGATTCGTTACGCTCATTATCGAGATTATTCATTATACTTATAATACTACTAGAAAATGCTGTCAATATTTTTGCGTTTTTTCCGTAACTAACAACAGCACTGGTTGCTACGAAAATTTTGGTTCATAAACATTGCGATCTGTGTGGTATTTTTTGTTTTCTTATTTTTATTGAGTTTAAAGTTCTTCCGATTGTTTTGTAAAAAAATAGTGTATGATATACGTGTTAAAAGTGATTTTATTTTGTTCGTGAAGTTAAAAAACTCGCTACGCTCGTTTTTAATCATCTTCACTCACAAAATAAATTCTTACTTTTAACACGTATGTCATAAATAGCTATTATGCAACTCGTACAAAAAGTGTTTATTGCACGCGACGTGAAATTGTCCAACGAGGCCGAGTAGTACAGCACGTTGAACTTTTTGTACTTGTTCCATAGAAACTATTTTCTACGATCGTGGAAAAAGTTACTACTTTTTGCACTATCTACTACGCCAAAAGTTTTTGCACTACTGCAAAAAAAATTTTGATACTCAAAAAAATAACATTTTTTCGCGTATTTTGATTATACGTATGAATATGGTAACTGTAGAGATACTTAGTTACCCAAAATATTCCTCAAAACGTTACTATTTGATATTAAAAAGAAACTTTTTTATTCTAATTTTGAACCCAAATCTTATTATTAAGTAAATCATAATCATAGTTACCTGAGGATGGCGTCTGACATTGACAATTTCCGTAATTAATTTCAAGTTGTCATTTTAAAATTTTAACATTTTGTTGTAAAGCTGTTAAAAATGCCGGGGTCGGATAGTGAAGAAGAAACTATTACTACTCCAGATATAATTAAAACAATAATGAAGCTACAGCTTATTCTATTACCCGATAAATCTAAAAAAGTGTAAGAAATTTGTTATGACGGTTTATAGATGTTGTGACAAAAAATTTGTTAAGAACATTAGTCAAAACGTCCTCCTAGCATATTTAAAAAAAAGTCAGATACTAAAACCACAGTATAGGGAGACCAGTAGAAACACTCGGGCCGAAATAATAAGTCGCGCATAGCAGCTCGCGCATCCATTTCAAGCTGCAGAGACCTCAGTTTACATCCAACTCTGGGAGTGCGAACATCGGTTATACAGAGCCGTATTAAAGCAATATTTTGAGTCTAAATCGAGGAACGAGTCGCTGCGCAGCAGTTAAATGTTTAAATATATCATCTATAAATAGTAATTTAAGTTTCTTTAGATTTCCTAATGACATAAATAAGTAATAAATAATCTATAATATACTGTACAAACCATAAATGATATTTTACCTATTAACTTATTTCTTAAGCATAAGATTGGAATATAAACACTTCTCATGAAAGTGAAGTTTAAAATATACATATTTATATTTTTCACAACTACAAATTTGTATTTTAGAGCAAAATTCTGTGCACAGGCTTCTAATAGAGAAGATTTATTAGAAAAGCTGCTCAGGATTAGTAATAGTTCATACAAACTATGTCAAATACATTTTTAAAATAATATGTTTTCTAACGATTCGCGCAGTAGATTACGCAAAGAGGCCGTTCCAACGTTTCCTGCACAAGACGGCTCATCTTCAAATTATGTAGATGATCATGTTTCTTGTAGTCACTATAATGAGAGTAAGTCTCAAATATTTTTTTTCGAAATTTACATTTTACTGCACTTTTATCTCCAATTTAACAATTTGCAAAGTTAAGTAAACATAATTTTTCTGTTCTGAAAAATACTTGTCTTCTGGTTTACGTAGATCATTTAAGACAAAAAAATCATAATAAATTATTTGTCCACTAAACTTCAAACGTCAAATTTTAAATTTAAAAAAAATCCCAAAAAAATGTAATTATCACTAATAACAAAAAAAGTAAGTAAATAAATAAAAATATTTTGTAGTGCAATAATATATATTTTAAACTCTTTTTTTTAAAGAGTCCAAAGGAGTAAATCGAATTTTCACACTGTATGTTACTAGCGGTAAATGATATATGAATGTATAATACATGTTGAATTACCCATTTATAACTGATATAACGTAAACTTTCACATTTTGAGATCACCGCAGAAAACTGAAAGCAGTTCAAAGTGCCGACAACGGAATGAAACTGCTGGTCTACCTATGCTGTGCTAAAACCATCGACCTTATGGTCAGAATGTATGAGAGGCTACACTTTTAATCAATAAAAATGTGGAAATTCGACATTTTACCAGATTAATTCTTTTTTTGAAGAAGAAGTCAGTAGGATACCGTCCCAAGAAATCTAACATTTTACCCGACATGAATTCGACATTTGTAATTGAAGCTCCAGATGATAAACATCTAATAACGAAGGTAACACATGCAAATTATATTAATTTTTAACTTTATACTTACTTGTGTTCTGTTATAGATAGTTGCAGTATTTGGCATTGCAGGAGCATGCCGCAGAGATGAGTTACAGAAACTGACATTAAATGAAATTAATGACATGGATTCTATCATAACTGAAAACTCTCGATAGCAAGACAAACAAATCTCGATCATTTGTAATAGGCAATAAAATTAGATGTTGACATGCATCGCAAATATGCATCCCTTTGTCCTCAATCTACCAGTCACTAGATTTTTTATATAAGATATTATAACGGCAAATGTACAGTACAACCTGTTGGTGTAAATTAGTAAAATTCCAAGTGATTTTGCAAAATAGTTAAATAATATTTTTTTTTTCGTGTGTTCGTATTGGTATTGTCGGTAGTGAAATAATTGCATTTACAAAAATATGACAATTATGACCACTCTTAAATAAATATACAAATCAAAAATATTTTCAAAATACAAGCAGGCGCTAGTTATTATTTTTTGTTGAAAAAATTTCTTTATTCCCGAATATGAACAAGCAAATACTATCTCAAATGCTTCTAAGTATACCAATTCTTTCTAAAAGGCCAATTTAAAGAACGTCGAATTCTAAGTTCACAAAGAGAAGGGTTGTCGTTTAAACAAGTCGTTTTTTCCTAAATGTTTCACAATAAAGGTAATGTGACGCTGGAGACAATATTTTCGGGGGTTCAAACACATTGAAGTTGTTGAAGTTCAACTGCGGAAAATAAGATTCAAGTTACGTTCCATTGGAGTAGCGAAGACATTTTGAATCTTGAGTATGATAATAGGTTTGTTCCTACACAGCATCAAACTAGCAGCAAACTGTCACGAGTTTGCGCAGTACGAATTTAACCGCTCCAACACAATCAATCCGGGAACTAGTTGTAAGATTTTTTGTTCCAACACAAACGTGGATGATTTGGAAACTGTTTGCTGACAGTCAAATCGGTTTGAGGATTATTAGGAAATCACTGGTCAGACGCATGCGCAACCGCTAACAGAAGTCAACTTTTGGTAGGCTAGGTAATGAATGTAACTAAAGTTTTATGTAATAATGCTATTTGAAAAAGTTGTTATAGTTGCACAATTAATTTGCAGATTTTTAAGTACGTAATTCTGTAGTTTTTCAAAATGAGTGACTAGTGAAGAGGAGCTAGTTAGCAATTACAGCAGTACCTCGGATTCTAGTAGTGATGAGATTTATCACTTTCTTATACGTGAGTGACCGAAAAATGAAAATTTCTTCAAACAAACTATACCCCTAACGGTTACTGTTTGAACTAAACGTGTCGTTCCAACAAAGGAATTAGAAACTGATTTCAAACTAGTACATGAATTGCACTTGCGCATTAAAACAGTGCTGTAAACTATCAGTCATTGCTATGTAGGAACAAACCTAATGTGAACCGTTTTATAAACTTAAAAATTGAGTTGAGGAAAGGCGCCTCATTTCGGATAGATTTCTTTTCAAAATTTATACAGGGTGTCCGGAAATAAGGAGCAAAAAATTCAGGGGAATTTTTGACGAATCTTCATTAGAAGATAAAAAAGAATATAGGAGAAATATTAATCGCTAGTTTGCAAAGTCTTATGACTTTATGAACTTCTAAATCGATGTAACTATGAAAATCATATAAGGACAAACACGGAATGCTAACAAAAACAGGTATCGAATAGATGTTTTTTCAATGGGATTCAGTTCACAATGGTATGCAAGAAATCGAGGAACTACATCAGAAACTTTGCTTATTGATCTACAGTATGTGCCAAAAGTATGGAATAAATTCAATAAAAACGAAACAATTATTTGTTGGGAAAAATCCTCGAACAGGTCGATTTTTAATTTAAAAAATACATATTTTAGCGTAAAATGCGATTTTTAAATGTCATTTGTTTTTCCTTGATTCTGAAAGACCGTTTAATTCTCTATCAGACAGTACTAAAATTTTGCCCTCTTACATAGGAAAGTTTTCGAGTAAATGACGATTGAATGTTAGAAAACGTAAATCAATTAAAATAAAGCAAAAACGTTATCAAGTTTAGTTTTTCGAATTCCATAGTTCTTTTATGGATCACGTAGGTGAAAATCTTTGCAAAGTGTCATTGTCACACCGACTTTCTAATAAGTATTGTAAGCGACATAGAAATTATTATTCAATTTAAAGTATTATGGCACATTTAACTGCTACTCAAAGAATTGAAATTTTAATTCTTATCGGATGCGGGAATATGACTAGAACTCAGCAGGAAGTTTGCGATTTATTTAATGAAAAATATCCAGATCGCCCTATCAGCCAATCAACAGTCAGTAAGGTAGAGTCTAAATTTAGAGAAACTGGCAGTGTTGTAAATATTCCAAAACCTGGACGTCCAAGCATTAATGAAAATCAGAAACAGAACATTTTGATAAGTATGGTGGATAATCCTCATAATTCTTCACGATTGGTTGCATTAAACAAAGACACTAGTCAGAGCACAGTGCTACGTATCTTGAGGAAGGAAAAATGTCATCCCTACAAAATTCAACTGTGCAGGAACTCAATGAAGATGATCCCGATCGCCGCTTACACTTTTGCGAAATTCTTATGGATTTATGTCAAGGAAATAGAAATTTACACCGGCAAATACTTTTTTCAAATGAGGCCACATTTTGTCTGAATGGTACAGTAAACCGTCAAACTTGCAGATATTGGAGTGGGAAAAATCCTCATTGAATGGTAGAGGCACATACCCAACACCCTCAGAAATTAAATGTGTGGGCTGGAATAGTTGACGACAGAATAGTAGAGCCTTTCTTCTTTGAAGGAACCCTTACAGGACAAAGATATTTAGAGTTTCTAGAAAATGACCTTATTCCAGCCCTTGCAGTAATTTTTCCTAACGATAATGACCCTGACATTCCTGATGATACCATATGGTTTCAGCAAGACGGTGCACCTCCGCACTATGCGCGCCCTATACGAGATTTTTTGGACAACTGTTTTCCTGGGAGGTGGATCGGCAGACGCGGACCGATAGAATGGCCTGCAAGATCGCCAGATCTTACACCTCTTGATTATTTTTTATGGGGATACTTGAAGTCAAAAGTGTACATTAATAAACCACGTAATTTAGAAGAACTTCAAAATCGCATTCGGGACGAAATACGCAGAGTTACCCCAGAAATCATTCATAATGTGCAAGAAGAATTTCTTTACAGACTTGCGCATTGTCAAGAAGTTGGTGGATGGCAATTCGAACATTTAATTTAAGTATAAAATTTAATCAATTGTATTTTATTTTACATACCTCAGAATTGTTACTTTTTTATGGATAAAATTTACGTTTTCTAACATTCAATCGTCATTTACTCGAAAACTTTCCTATGTAAGGGAGCAAAATTTTAGTACTGTCTGATAGAGAATTAAACGATCTTTCAGAATCAAGGAGAAAAATATGTTGCCATTTAAAGAAAAATCGATGACGTCATTACTCGAAAACAAATGACATTTGAAAATCGCATTTTACGCTAAAATATGTATTGTTTAAATTAAAAATCGACCTGTTCGAGGATTTTTCCAAAAAAATAATTGTTTCGTTTTTATTGAATTTATTCCATACTTTTGGCGCATACTGTATACTCCTACATATTTCATGTATTAATTACTTTTCCAAATACTTTCTGCATTATACTATTTTATTTTTTGCTATATTTTGCTATTAGCAAACGTTTCAATTTGGTCTTAATTACTGAAAATTTATTTTATTCATAGTTGACCGTAAATCTTTTCGAAAGAATTTAAGCTAATCATCGTCTTCGGCAGTTTGAATAATTTTTGTCTTTTGTATTTAAATTTTATTTAAAAAATCCGCAAATTTTTCAACAGATCGCGTATTTCACTTGACTACAAATTTTCTTCACTTTTATCGTTTTTTAACGCACAATGAACACAGACTTTCACGCACCTTTCCACGACATCATACACCGAAATAGCACAATTAATCTCTAAATCTTCTATAGTTTGTTACAAAACGTTCTTTCACTGTTAAATTCGGTTGTTTACGTCTACCATTATTGTCAGATTAGTCACTGAGACTCAGAACTGACATGTTGACACATTATTAGAATAACTGAAATGTAAAAATAATACTCTTCTTCACTTGTAAACCTATGACTTTGTACAAAAGACAATGATATGATTACAATAACAGCAACAAGTAATAAGCCCATAATTTCTGTACGAATTTTTTAAAGTTACAGTACAACCCCAAATGTCTTTCTTCTACTGCATTTTATGTAAATTCGTGGCGTGCATTTACAAAAAAAAAAGAAAAACGTTGCTGTCGGTTAACATGAAATTGCAATTAAAATGCTAATGGTAGATCCTGGCGGATCTAGAGATGCAAATTATTCAAAAAATGTATGCATTGTTTCGTTTTTGTCGGTCTCTTGATACTGCTAACATTACAAAATGAACTAATACCATGTGATATCACATTATTACCTAGAATTTTTTATCTCCTATGTACACTCTTTAAAAAAAAGTGTAATATAGTCTAGGAATTACCTGAAAATAGGGGTTAGGTAGAAACTATTATAGTAATTTAAACTTTGCGTCAGTTTAGATTTACTTGGATTCAAAAACTTTCTCACCCTGCTGTGAAGAAGATCAGGCCGGTTATGATCTGATGGAGGGTGGCTGCAAAAATTATTTGCTAATAGTTATATTTTCCTCTATGAAATTAAACTTTGTTTCCTTGAAATCGTTAATCCATTATTTAAATTTAAACTTGTACTCAATGCTATTTTTATTTTATAATTTAGTATAGCATCTACAGGGTGTTTCTTAACTGTACCGGCACAGAGCAGGCACGTGTAGGGGATCTTAAAATAGGTTGCTTTGTTATGTAATATTTTTTTCTGGTATGTACCGTTGTATTGGCCTCTGAAGATGAGTGTTTAATTTTGAAAAACAATAATAGTTTAGCAATGCCTTAACATAGAAGAACCAAATTTGGTACAAAATTTGCGTTTATTTTTATCTTTAATTGGTAAAAATATGAATCTGTTGGAAGCCCAAATAAGAGGCGCCTTTAAAATGATATCGATTTTTTATCAGTATGCCAATTATTAAATAATTTTACCAATATTACAGGAAATTTAATTTTAAAACTTTGCTATTCCTACAAATTTTTCGAAAAAATAACGGTTTTTGAAAAAACTAATTGACTCGGTCAAAAAGTAAAGTATTCAGTTTTACGACTAGTAGGCTATGATTTCATGGGGCACCCTACCCCAAGTTCAGCCCTTATTTGGGCTTCAAACAAATTCATATTTTTACCAATTAAAGATAGCAATAAACGCAAATCATGTACCAAATTTGGTTGCTCTATGTTAAGGCATTGTTGGAACATTATTGTTTTTCACAATTTCTCTTCAACGGTACAAACTTTTGCAATATTAATGACACCGCTTCAAAACAGTTTGAGAGCCACTAGAATTTTCAGAAGTTTATGCTCCTGTCCGCATTGCCCTCTTACGACGGGAAAATACACTGTATATGAATAGTTTCCCCGTCGTGAGAGGGCGATGCGATCGAAATTTAGTGGGAAATTCCGTATAAAAAAATTAATAAATAGAGATAGAGAATTATTTGACCAAGTTCAAATGTGTTACATTTATTCACAAAATATTTACTGCTATCTTTTCTTTTTCTAATAAGAGAGAAAATACAAACAGCCGTAATATTTATACCTGTGAACTATACTATATAGATATATTATTTATTTATTCGTCACTTTTTGTACATACGTCGTAACATAAAAAAAGTAATACGTTGAAGTAGTTGCTACAAAAAATATAGGTAATTCTCTTTAAAACACATAAAATAACTAAAGATTAAAAAGCTTAGTACATTCATTTTATTTCGAAAATCTAAATCTCAGGTTTTACAATATATCTGAGAAATCCGTGGAATATATATCGTCTGTTAAAAATCGCGGCACAATCGCGTGTCGGACATCTAGCATATGTTTAAAAAAGTTCAAAATTCTCTAGGTATAGGTAGGTATAAAGAATAATTTTCAGCACATTTATGATAAATGTTATGATTTGGCTACTATTAAAATTCATAGAATAGAATCGATTTTCACCAATAAACAAAAATACTTATTATAAGATAATTATTTATACACAGACAAAATATACATATTTATTTTAGAGCAAAGCAAATGAAGTCATATATACACAGAAAAAATTAACTACATATCTATCATTTGGCGGTAAATTTGAAAAAAACAATATAATTCGTTGCTAACTTTTGAAAAATTTGCTTTTGGATTAATAAAGGGAAAGAATAAACACAAATTAAAATTACGAAGTGGCAATAACATTCATATTAGGCTAATATAAAATATAACACATTTAAGTGGTTAGGATTAGTAGGTAATTGACATTTGACAACATGAATTTATGGAGTTGTGTAAGCTTGGCGTCAAATTAACCAATAAAAAACTAGCTTTCTGGCGCGAGAAATTTGAATCACTTGTTTTAGTTTAAAAATAGTTAATAAAAGACTATCGTTTCTCATAAATCATTTTAAATGTACTTATAATAAGATTATCATATAAATTTTTTTATGGGGAATTAATTCCTAGTCAAATTTATTTATACAATGAGACATTTTAGAATCGAGACCCAAAGTTGTGTTTTTTTACTACTTTTTACTACTTTTTTACTACTTTACAACGTGTGTTGTATCACTTTATTTCAATACTACAACCATAATAAATTACAAATTTAAAATTCTCTGTTCTATTTAAACTTTAACCTGCATGGGTCATAAAATTATCGGATAAATACCGGATTTTGTTCAAATATATTATTTTTTAACTGAAAATTTTAATATTAACTTACACCTATTATTAAAATATTTTACTATTTAAACGCCTAATATTGTACAAAAATTGGACTTTTGTTTTTATCAAAATCATTATAGAAGTTACTACAAAATCAGATGTTTCACAGACTTTTACAGGAAAAAAAACTATGGTTTATAACCTCCAGTGATTGAAAAAGGTACTCTAGTACAAATATTTTTACAAATAATATATTTTTAAACAGATTTAATCTATTTTCTTTATTAATATTTCTCTGCCATTTTTTCAGGCGACACAATTTTTAATTCGAAACAAATAAAAATTCACTGTAGGAACAATAATTCAGTAGACTAGGTGATTCTAAATATAGTACCAGTTTCTGCATTTTCTAGACCCCAAAATAAGACGGAAAGTATATTAAACATCTATTCTGAATTGCATATAGGGTGTAAAAAGTTGGTTCCTTATAGCTTCATATTTCCCAAATGTCTAGAGATAAATTAATGGACATTTGGTACAATCCCATAACTTTAAGTACCCTTTTTGAAAAATTAAATAGGAATGTCTACCGGTGAATAAAACAAGAGCGATAGTGCCTAAATGCTCAACTTTTTTGTGTTTTTAAACATTTTTTTGGACAATTTCATAGCAAATATGATGGCTCTAAAGATTTTTACATAAAAAAGGTGGCAAAAGGTTATTAACATAATCATATGTGCAGTTTCAAAAATGATTAATTTTTTGCGATTGTCGATTGCTTGTAAATCAAAATTTTTATAACAAAAAACCATACATTCTACTAATCAATGCTTACTGCAAAGCAGTTTTTTTAGTCAAATTTTTATTTGCTAGATGAGCTAGCGACAGTTCAATAATAATGTCCGTATGTAATAGCAATGTTTAACGCCAAACTGAAAATTAAAACGACCTTACATTCACTGAATTCTTGCCAAAGCTGTAGTCTTTGTTTTACTTTTTACCTTCGTATATTGGCTTTTATCGTTAATACAATTCTGAAAATATACACTTAATAATAAATAAATTATCCATTAAAATTTTGGCACAAAAAATGGCTTATCTACAACACTAACACTGAAACCACAAAATACACCGTATTCTGGATGGAAAGTACCTTATCACATTGTTTTCAGAAACTTCAATAAAGGTACCATTTTTCAAAACAAAATACAAGTTTGAAAAGACCCTTCAGCCGTGGCTTGTTCCTGAAAATATTTTATTATAAATAAAAATCTATACATATAAGTAAAAACATTTAAACTTACGTTTTTTATTGGCTTTTTCATGAGTTTTGATTCCCAAATTTATGAAAACATAACCTCCATTTTCTATATTGTCAAATGTCTCTTACAGCTTACAGATCATAATTATTTGACCATTGAGTTTATATGAAGCTTATATAACCAATGATTAGACTATTATAAGGTCACATTGTTTTTGCAAAATGTTATTACTTTACTAGTTTTAAAATTAAAATGGAAGAATCACAGATTACGACTACGAATTACGACTTAAAAATATAAATTGTAAATTTTTTTGATTTTTATGATCTTCACAAAACATTCTTACTTTCTCAGAGCTCCAGCCTCTATTGGTGATTAGAATAACTAAGAACTAATGCGAAAAGTTGAAAGTAGAATTCATTATGAATAAGCCTGTAGTTCAAAAAATGTCGCAAAATGCATATTTATTGGTGTCATTAATATTGCAAAAGTTTGTACATCCCAGAAAAAAATGTGACATAACAAAGAGGCATATTTTACGATCCTGTACATGTGCTTGCATCTGTGTCGGTAGAGTTATGAAACACTAAACTTATTATTTCAACTCATTATTTAAATATGTCAAATAATTAAATAAATGCTCTCGAGATAAAAGACACACTTAAATTAACCAACATCTCAACTATAAAAGGCGTTGTTTCCCTCCTTCGTGAACAAATATTTGAAATGCGCTTTGGTGTTCTCTGTTATTGTAATTCGGGCAGAATCGCTGTGTGTTACAATTACTGCAGATAGATACGAACAAGACTATCAACTAATTGCTTCCTATTCATCGTCTATTCGAAAATTTTGTGCCGTATCCTCGTCGGTGCAAAAACCCGAGTGTCGAGCTGTACAGTCAATTAATTGCCTTCCGAAGTCGATACAAAACGGCCAGTTAACAGAACAAGATTATTGTACTGAGAAAAATATTCAGTTGAAGAATTTATCTAATTCTAAAGAACCATTTAATTATAATGACTAAACTGTTACTTAAATTTTGAATACATTATATTTTTTCTGTGGTACAATTTTTGGAAAATATTTTTTTCCGCATTACTTTTAAGCGTCTTTTTGCACTACAGACCTTGGAGGTCTAGGTATTTAGAACAATTTCCCTCCATTGTTTTCTATCATTCACTATTTCCTTTCAGTTTTCAATATTTATTCTTTCTGAATCGCATTTGACATCTTCAAACCATTTCTTTTTTAGCAGTAGGATGCTTGGCATTAAATCTGCTTTTCTGCTTAGTGAAGAAAATAATTTGTTCGCCAAATTTGTTCCAATTTCACGCAATATCGATTTTTTATATTTATTAATTGCGCTTTATTATCAATATCCAAATCTGGTTTTTCGTTACTATGTTTACCGCTGATGACGTTTGTTGAATTGTTTACTTTAGTGTCATTGTCAATTTTAAAAAATTGTCAAGTAATGGTTCAAAATGGATGTAACTGAAAGTGAGGATGAGTTATTACTACAAACACCAATTGAGATAAGATACCTGGCGCGAAAAGCGTAATGGAATATATTGCCGGATAAGTCAAGAACTGTATATGAACTCACATACAGCAGATTCATGGAATACAGGCAGAAGGAAAATGTCGGATCTTTCTCTGAAAATGTGCTGATTGCCTATTTTTCCGATATTTCAAAGAAAATGAAACCTTCAACGTTATGGCCTACCTATTCGATGTTGAAAGCTAACTTGAATATAAAAAATAACATTGATTTGGCAAAATATCTGAAGTTGCGAGATTTTTTGACCGTATTTGAACACAAAGATAGGAATATACTGAAAATTATCTATTATGGATTAAATAATTATTTTTCAATTTATGTTTTAGATTGTACTTATTGTTGCAGTTGTTGGGGCTTCCAGATGTGATGAGGTTTTGCAAATAAAAAGGGATGATATAAATGACATGGGCAACAAAGTTGTCTTTTGCTTAGGCAGAAAAAGTCGAGCATCAGCCATGAATACGCGCACGACTTGAAGAAGCTCCACGGCCAGAGAGTGATTGAGAGGAAGGACCTTCTGGTCGTCAATGACCGTCTGGTCATTGATGATGTCTTTAACATTCCCCACAAGAAGATGGAACTCACCACCTTTTTCAACAGCCTCTGGTCATTGACAATTATGCAAGAACTTCTTCAGAGATGACTTTGAAAGACAGCTTCCCCGTAACTGTTGCTGGTGCACCTACTCCCAGCTCTGGATGGACAGGTTACCAAAGTGATCTAGATTATGGAATCCGCCTTTTACTGCTACTACTGAAAAACTCCCACTATAAATACGCAGAATTATTTAGATCGTGATTAGATTATGGACCGTTGCAATCGTATCTACATATAGCGATATAATTTTCTTTGTTCAATTGTTATATTTGTAGGTATTTTTAATTTTCGGCTGATAACACAACCGAGTTTTCAAATGAAACTAAAAACAACTTGCTCATTTTATAATATTTATTTTAACATTTTGTCAAGTTTCATTTCTGAAAGTAACTCTATTATATCTTCGCGTCTGCACTTTTTTCAATGTACCTACTTATTCATTAATTTCTTTCCATTGGAGACAAAATGAAACAAATCAAGTCGGGTTTACATCTGGATGTAAGCACGGAGAATTTATTCCGAATTTATCGGATTTTGCAAATAAAGGGAAGAGCTTTATGCGTTTTTGTGTTTAATTTAACAAGCGGAAAAAATTGGACGTGTCTTGAAACCGACAACCCATTTATTGTTGATCACAGTGGAATAAATTTGTAAATTGTCCTTTCTTGAATCGATCAGTGGCCTATACAGGGTGTCCCTTTATGAGAGAAGGATACTAGTTAATAATTTATATTTTTATTGGCAGTATTAAGGTGGCCATATTTGTGGCCCAAAATAGTGGAATGTCGATGTAATTTTAAAGTTAAGAATTTTAAACACTGTTAATGTTACCAAAAAGAATTATACATTATTGGATATTAGAAAATTCAACTTAGGTAGTGTTAGTATTTACATTGCCAAAATGAAGCGATTGCTGCAGTAAAAGAGTGTTAACTTTTTTGTAGACTTAAAATTATCTGTCAATATGCACATTGTTTTGATTATCGCCATATTTAATCATATTATGATCACGTAATATACAGTTATCGGTATTTTTTGAGCTATAAATAATTTAGGTATTACTAGATCAAGTATCTATAAAGGGTTTAAAATTTTACTGTCTTGAAGACTACTCTGCTAATACACGGTGTCGGTGTCCTTAATTAGCTATCGTTGTTCATTTGCTGTACTTGCAAAAATTTATGAAATTTAGAATGAAACTGAATGTGAAAAAAATGTAATAAAGTAAATGGGTGACATATTTGGTCATTCTGGTAGAATTAACGTTGACCATTTGTTTTTCGTCCGTCTACCACCCCGTTAGCAACTTAATATATAGACCTACAAATAATTCCAGTCGCAGGAATGGTTATATATAGACGATTAACTCAAGAGATAATTTATTTTAGGATAATGCGACCTTTCCAACGTTGCTATCCTTTAAAAAAAATACGACCAAAGTTGAAGTCTTGACCGCTAAAAGGTGGTGATAACCGAAGAAAACTACCACCCAGTATGCCAGTTTTACTAAAGTTTAAGAGATAATATGTAGTATAACTATACAGGGTGATTCAGTCATAATGCCATTAATGTAAACCATGTATTCAGAAGGTCTAATAGAGATGAAAATCGTAAAAAAATTATTCGACCTTTCAAGAGATAAACAAATCTCCCCATAACAATCGGTAACAAGGCCTTCCTGGTACTTTACAAATATTTTGATAACGCGTTCGAGTATTAAAGCTATATTGAAGCGCAACAGCGTTGCCATTCAGGACCACATACATAATAACAGTATGTTCATTAAATTTCGATATTGGAGTGATATATTTTGACATACTTCTAATATGCAATTTAAAAAAAGAAATTGTTAAATTTTTTAAGATACCGTTCCGCCAATGTCGGCACTGCGGTTGAGCATTTATTTGAGACTAATTTGCTATATACTTATGATTTCATCTTTCACTACACCGAGTGTTTAAGAAAATGCGAATATAATTGTTTTTTTTTTTCTGTTATTATTTGCGGTTCTGCAGCTTTGTAGCGTTTGTCATTGAGTAGGCATTAAAAACAAAATTATTGCTGGTCGGGGCATTAGCCCGCAGAGTAGTTGTTTCCTGGAATCCCGTGCTTGCAAAATATTGTTTCTCGCCGAACGCGATAAAGCGACAACTTTCAATGGTGTCTACTGCATGTAGAACGTTTTATATCTGTGACATTTTCAGTCCGGCATGAACTAGCGAATGACCGATAGATGTAGTTTGTTTTACACCGCGTATGTTAATTGCATATTTTTCAAAAATAATTTATAGCATTCACTACATATTTTAACATTACCATAAGTACTACAAAAATATTTAAATTTGGCAACGTCGCTTCAGGTTGGCATCGAGCTAAAATTCTGCCGGCGATCGATAACAGTCTGAAAAGGTGTTCTAAATAATGGTGTGAAAATACCATATCTATGTACCAAATTATAACGATATTTGTCAAGGGGTTATGAAGTTATCGATTAAATTAGTTTTGTTTTTGACAACTTTAAAGGTCTATGACTCAAAAACTAAAAATTTTCTATTTAATTTTTATTTCAAAGACTATTTATTTACCGTGATGAATATACAGCCAACCGTTGTCGGTAAAATTTGCGGCATCCTATAAATAAAAGTTTACTGCTGCTTATTTCTGAAATAAATATTACACCATACCAACATTAACAAAAAATATAATATATAAAGCCCTGTTTTTTGTTAAATGACGCATGTCTTTGCCAAGGGGCAGACTACTGTCCCGAAGATTAGATATTAATATTGAACAAGGCATAAATTTAATTATACTCCAACGGAACTGTGAAGCCCCTTTATAATTTATCTGATAATTGTTTACATTCTCTCGCCCACACAGTCTACCGTTGCCATGCCAAGAGACAAAAATATGTTCTTATTCCTGGGAGTTTACAACGTATTTTTAATTGTCCAATGTTTGAGAGACGGGCGCTTTATCTCGTAAACCCACCTGCTGCATTGGGATAAATTCCATTTAGTTTCACAGGAAATAATGGTTTAGAGATGGTCCAGGGGGGAAACAGTTTTTGTGTATTTCAAACATCCTTCGTGTATGTATTTCGATCATAAAGAAAAAAATCATATTTTAAAAATATTTGTGAATTAAAGATTGATGTGGTGAGCAAAAAAATTACATCTTCCCTTCACTGGATTTATATGTGAACATACATATGAAGGAACAGTCAGTGCAATTGTCGGTCATCTCACCTATGGCATACTGATGAGGGCTAACAAGCCCGAAACCTATGTCTGGTGTTGTGACCGACAAGAGTTCTTGGCTGTTCACACAGATACTGCAGGTGTAATTCAATGCTGGTCGAGGTATTAGTCCGCAGTGTCATTTATAATAAAATTTCAGTTCAATAACAATGGTCTCAATCTTTTTAACACGTATAATTATAAGAAAAAGTTATTTGTAAATGGGTGAATACCACCAAATGAAAGAAAACAGTTTGTTGATTTGGTTTCGAAACAAAAACATTATTTTTTAGAAAAAATTGAAGGAAAAGCTTTATTTATCAATTAGAAAGAAATCTTTGGAGGATTTTATTTTTGCTATTATTTTTCATTTTATTTATTTATTTTTTTAATTTGGCAATAGGGGAATTACAGTATTTCTTAGGCTTAGTGCATTTTTTTTATATTTACTGAGTGGTTTTGAAATTTTAGTGAGACCTGAAAAAAATATATTTTCTGACTCCTCTAAAGCCATTAACATATTTCACTTCAAAATATTACGAGTTTAGCCAACTTGCCTTAATAAAATATTGATAATAAAAAGGATTGATTGGAATTTCTCATGTCTCATCTCTTTCATAACTGAATATGAAAAATTATTGTGTCTCAGGATTTCTCGATTATGTAAAGTAGGTAATTGATTTTAGCCTTACATTTACAAATACGTGTTGACTTTAACAAACATTTTTCTAATAATTGTTAAAATTTAACTTACTATTGGTGCCTACTACCAAGGCATATTGTACAAGGAGATGTGCAGCTTGATACATGGTGATTCTTTGACCTGCCCTGGTTGTTCTTGGGCTAGGCTCTGTGGGGGACAGACCCGCAAAATCTTCGTAGCGACTGAGGAATTTTCGTATAAACTTAGTAGTTTTTGAAATAATTGAGACTAAATAGACAAGAGAGCATTTTTTGACCTGTATTTAACTGTAGCTATACCACTTAAATGACGGATTTTAACGACGTCCCATAAAAGGAAGCTGATTTATTTATTCAACAAGATAGTGCCTGTATACTCAGTATAGAAAAAAAGTCCGCCAATGGCTTAATGAAACGTTCAGGTCTAAATGGATAGGGCGTTACTTTAATAGCTAAATCACCCAACTTGTCCGCTTTGGGCCTTTTGTAGTTAGCTTAAAAAATAAATTACCGTTCCTACACAGATCGGTTGTAATTGTAAAACCATTAGAATAAATAACTGAAATATGTACCTATTAAAATTAGAGAATTATTTCTAAAAAAGTGTAATATTGTGCAAATTTTTAACCTTAAAAGATATTTTTTGACGTTATTTTTATTCAAAAAATAAATATTGAAAAACTCATCGTATCTAAAAACTTTCCACGAACGTGTATGACAATTTTTGAAATTTTCATTACTCGCATTTTCCTATCATGCAGTGTTATGAAAAAATTCCCGAAATATAAAAATGTTTAAGGGCAATATATCATTTTATTAAAGTAGTTAATGGAAAAAATATTAGGTTCGAAATAAGTTGTATTTTAACAGTTTATGGTTAAAAAGAGAATAAAAAAAATCTATAAAATCTATCAAAACGAACAAAAAATATATCTAAATATAAGAATTTATTACTTCAGTTAAAAGTATTAATACACGTTGGGCTCTGATTGGAATAAGTTTCCAATTCAGAAAATTACTACTAGTATCTCTCCATACATTCTTGTTATTTCAAAAATATATATAGACACACATTGTATACAGGGTTAACTATGACTAAGTACAAAAACATTTAACCACGTGCTCAGAGAGGCCTAAAAGACAATAAAAAAATTATTCCAGAATTTTAGCTCGATATTTAAAAAATGGGGCAAAACCTATTTTTCCTACGGAAAGTCGGCGCCTATGATAAGAATCGGCTGAAATGGCTCAGATTCATGGATAAAAGCTTGCATCTGTCAACAATGTCAACTACCATGCGGTCGCTTTTTGTAGCGTTTCTAAATGTAGAAACGACAAAAATTACCATTCTAATCAGTAATAATACCTGATAGATAGGTAACAGTTAATCCAGTTAGCTCCAGTATTTTGCATTCGTTTTTCATTATTTCGTTATAAACTGGTAAAACTACATATTCGCTCATTATAGCCACTCACTACCGATAAAAGACACTTCCCGCAGGTACAATTAGATAAAATGCCTATTTATTATAACAAAATCAAACGAAAGGAATAGATACTAGACACGTTTTAATGTAACCGCGGTAGTCTTGTCCCATAACCTAGAAAACCAAACCGGCAAACATTTGGAATTTTTTTGAAGGGTGATTCCGTTAATTCTTATTTTTCCCTATCCCCTCTTAAAATATTTGTACTAAGTCATAGTTAACTCTGTATACATTGTATATTTGCATTTTTTAAAATGTGAGCTGTTTAACGCGACTGTATTTTGCTGAAAGATCTAGTGGCCTGTTCTTTGCAATGGAATCCATAGCAACAAATGTCAAGTCATTTATTGTTAGTTTCGTACTCTTTTGCAAGTTTTATGATTTTGGTGTAGAAAATATTAGTTGATAATTAGAACAGGCCACTAGATCTTCGGATCTAGATCGGAAATATATACTCGCGTTAAACAGCTCATCTTTTTAAATATGTATTGCAAATTTTTTCTCATAAATCTTTAATTTTTCGAATAAAATTGAAGAAATCAAAAAGTTCGTAAATAAATGAGACTTTTTACACATATCTTTCAGAAAAAAAATATCAAAAAAAATTAATTACAGGAAAAAATGTAATAGGGGTTAATTATTTCAACCCCTTATAAAAATACTTCAGGGTTGAAAAATCTTCAAAAAATTTTGTTTTATTGACAGGTAATGTTCACCAAGTTTGGTTTTGTTAGCCTGATATACTTGAAAAATAAAAAAGAAAAATATTTTTTGGAAGAGCGTAATTTTTCAGGGAAGGGTTTTTTCAAAAAAATTTATACCAAAGACTCTTATTAATTTTCATCAGAACATCGTTCCTTATATTCTTTGGTATTATTTAGATACACCCTTCAAACTGTTTTTTATTAACAGTAACAGTACCATATAGTAAAGTGACATTGCAGTGTGGTAAAGTAAAAAAAAATATTATAATTTATGTTTTTTCCAAAAAAACGTTTAAAATAATATACGAATATTTAAAGAATATAGGATTATATTTTTCTTATGATCATGCAGAAAAGTGTATTTTTTATATGTATTTAGTTAAAGCAAAAAACACACAAAATAAATATCGCATACCATCAACATATATTTAAAATCATTATACAGTTTTCCTTATACTCAGCTCTGATTGTAATACAGGCCAAATGCGACATTGTATTTTTATAAAAGTAAGTTTTTGTATATTTCCTTTTTGCGCCATTCCAATGTTTTAAATTTAGACCTCTGCTTTCAGAACTCATCAATCTTGGAACAGATCAAACAACTTCAAATACAATCAATTATGTTCAAGTTCCCTTCATGAACAACAACAGATATAACTGGCAAAAAGCCCCACTTTTAAACTGCAGCAATTTCGTCTCTAACATTTTACATTCGAAGAATTCGCCCTGAAAAGACGGATTTAACTATTCGAAAAGTGTTACGGAATAGTTTATTTGCTGCAGATTTCTACAAGAATGCAACACTTTAAAACGGATAAGCGACGTTTTCTTTAACAGTACAAGGTAAGTATTTGCATTACTTTAAAATTCAAAAGTTTAACAGCATTAGTTTTTTTTTATTTTTAACCAGAGCTGTGGGCAGAAATTTAATCAGTACCTTTTCCTATTTTATGAGAGCCATTTTGGTAGTGAAATTCATACAATTTCAAACTTTAAGAAGCTTTAAAATTAAGCGTTGTAAGTGTCAATCCAGTTGTACAGGGTGTTTCAAACCCGACAGTATGATTACTCTGTTTAAAGTGCATAAACGTCACAAAATAGTTGTCATTACTCAATACGAACGTCGTACGTATAATTTTTACACTTGCAAAATATTTTCTCAGAAAAAGTTGATATATTGTTAATTTACGGGAGTCACAAAAAAATTCAAGAAGAGCTGTAGAGTTATACCGCGAAAGGTATCCAGAGCGCTTCATTCCTCAACATAGAACCGTTGCAAGATTAAAGGCGATTTTGCAATGAAATGAAGATGCATTTTCTCTTCAGAAGAATCAAATAATTGACGGAAGGGTAAGAGACAATGTCAATACACATGTACTTTGAACAAAATCCACGAAATTCTATACGGCAGGCTAGCCGGAAATAAGTTTTGGATAAATCAACCGTTTAACGAATTTTAGATCAAGACCAATGGATATCATGGCTACAGAATCAACAGTTTGGAGTATTTGCTTAAGCGTCACATTGAGAACAGACTTTTTTAAATCAAATTATAGTATGTTGATCAGAAATTTTTCCGGCACGTTCTTTGGATGAATGAAAGTCGTTTTGTCAGTAATGGTTTGCCAAACAGGCCCAACGAACACTACTGGTCCATTGAATATTCCCACATTGCAAACTGACGCAAACATTCCTGCGGCTGGAATTATCTGTAGGTCTGAATATTAAGTTGCTAACGGGGTGGTAGGCGGACGAAAAACAAATGGTCAAAGTTAATTCTACCAGAATGGCCAAATATGTCACCCATTTACTTTATTACATTTTTTTTCACATTCAAAGTTCCATTCTAAATATCATAAACTTGTGCAAATACTGCAAATGAACAACGATAGTTACTTAAGGGCACCGACACCGTGCATTAGCAGAGCAGTCTTCAAGACAGTACAATTTTAAACCCTTAGATACTGCTACAATTATTTTTTGGGAAAAATCCTCAAACAGGTCGATTTTTAATTTAAAAAATACATATTTTAGCGTAAAATGTCATTTGTTTTCGAGTAATGACGTCATCGATTTTTTTTGAAATGGCAACACCATATTTTTTCCTTGATTCTGAAAGATCGTTCAATTCTCTATCAGACAGTACTAAAATTTTGCCCTCTTACATAGGAAAGTTTTCGAGTAAATGACGATTGAATGTTAGAAAACGTAAATAAAAAAAAATAAAGCAAAAACGTTATCAAGTTTAGTTTTTCGAATTCCATAGTTCTTTTATGGATCACGTAGGTGTAAATCTTTGCAAAGTGTCATTGTCACACCGACTTTCTAATAAGTATTGTAAGCGACATAGAAATTATTATTCAATTTAAAATATTATGGCACATTTAACTGTTACTCAAAGAATTGAAATTTTAATTCTTATCGAATGCGGGAATATGACTAGAACTCAGCAGGAAGTTTGCGATTTATTTAATGAAAAATATCCAGATCGCCCTATAAGCCAATCAACAGTCAGGTAGAGTCTAAATTTAGAGAAACTGGCAATGTTGTAAATATTCCAAAACCTGCAGGTCCAAGCATTAATGAAAATCAGAAACAGAACATTTTGATAAGTATGGTGGATAATCCTCATAATTCTTCACGATTAGTTGCATTAAACAATGACACTAGTCAGAGCACACTACGTATCTTGAGGAAGGAAAAATATCATCCATACAAAATTCAACTTGTGCAGGAACTCAATGAAGATGATCCCGATCGCTGCTTACACTTTTGCGAAATTCTAATGGATTTATGTCAAGGAAATAGAAATTTAGACCGGTAAATACTTTTTTCAGATGAGGTCACATTTTGTCTGAATGGTACAGTAAACCGTCAAACTTTCAGATATTGGAGTCGAGAAAATCCTCATTGGATGGCAGAGACACATACCCAACACCCTCAGAAATTAAATGTGTGGGCTGGAATAGTTGACGACAGAATAGGGCCTTTCTTCTCTGAAGGAACCCTTACAGGACAAAGATATTTAGAGTTTCTAGAAAATAATCTTGTTCCAGCACTTGCAGTAATTTTTCCTAACGATAATGACCCTGACATTCCTGACGATACCATATGGTTTCAGCAAGACGGTGCACCTCCGCACTATGCGCGCCCTGTACGAGATTTTTTGGACAACTGTTTTCCTGGGAGGTGGATCGGCAGACGCGGACCGATAGAATGGCCTGCAAGATCGCCAGATCTTACACCTCTTGACTATTTTTTATGGGGATACTTGAAGTCAAAAGTGTACATTAATAAACCACGTAATTTAGAAGAACTTCAAAATCGCATTCGGGACGAAATACGCAGAGTCATTCATAATGTGCAAGAAGAATTTCTTCACAGACTTGTGCATTGTCAAGAAGTTGGTGGAAGACAATTCGAATATTTAATTTAAGTATAAAATTTAAGCAATTGTATATTATTTTACATACCTCAGAATTGTTACTTTTTTATGGATAAAATTTACGTTTTCAATCGTCATTTACTCGAAAACTTTCCCAAGTAAAAGGGCAAAATTTTAATACTGTCTGATAAAGAATTAAACAATCTTTCAGAATCAATATGGTGTTGCCATTTAAAAAAAATCGATGACGTCATTACTCGAAAACAAATGACATTTGAAAATCGCATTTTACGCTAAAATATGTATTTTTTAAATTAAAAATCAACCTGTTGGAGGATTTTTCCCAAAAAATAATTATTTCGTTTTTATTGAATTTATTCCATACATTTGGCGCATACTGTATAGTAATAGCTAAACTATTTATGTCTCAAAAAATACCGATAACTGTATATTACGTGATCATAATACGATAATCAAAACAATATGCATATCGACAGATACTAAGTCTACAAAAAAGTTAACACTTTTTTACTGCAGCAATCACTTCATTTTGGCAATATAAATATTAACACTACCTAAGTTGAACTTTCTAGTATCCAATAATGTATAATTCCACTATTTTGTGTCACACATATGGCCACCTTAATACTGCCAATAAAAATTATTAACTAGTATCCTTCTCTCCTAAAGGGACACCCTGTATAGGCCACCGATCGATTCAAGAAAAGACAATTTACAAATTTATTCCACCGTGATCAACAATAAATGGGTTGTCGGTTTCAAGACACGTCCAATTTTTTCCGCTTGTTAAATTAAACACAAAAACCCATAAAGCTCTTCCCTTCATTTGCAAAATCCGATAAATTCGGAATAAATTCTCCGTGCTTACATCCAGATGTAAACCCGACTTGATTTGTTTCATTTTGTCTCCAGCGGAAAGAAATTAATGAATAAGTAGGTACATTGAAAAAAGTGCAGAGGCGAAGATACAATAGAGATAGTTTCAGAAATGAAACTTGACAAAATGTTAAAATAAATATTATTAAATGAGCAAGTTGTTTTTAGTTTCATTTGAAAACTCGCCTGTGTTATCAGCCGAAAATTAAAAATACCTACAAATATAACAATTGAACAAAGAAAATTATATCGCTATATGTAGATACGATTGCAACGGTTCACAATCTAATCACGATCTAAATTACCTACAAGAAGAACTTTCAGCACTTCTGTGCCTTTTGCAGCTAAAGAGAAACTTAAACCAAAACCCAAAAGTAATACTTTCAATTGAAAATAGAGCTTGCCTCATTCTATTTAACACCACGTGTCTCAATTTTTTTGTATTTTCACAGTAGACTTACCCTATTGTGTTTAAGACACCCTGAACTTTACTGTATTATGTAAATGGTACAAAGCACTTTTAAATTTAACGTATCCAGTATTTTGGCTAAAAGGTGCCGGTATTGGGACTTATTAAGTAATCATTTTTATCAATTACTAAAGGTTACTTGTAAAAGTACTCTACCCACCCCCAGTGTCTTTTAAACATAGTATTAAAAGTATGACAAATTTGCAAAATGGCCGTAACGACACATTTGTAATTCTAAGTAGTTTCTACAATTAAATCGTACGGTGCAAAAATTATTTTTTTTTTCACACGAGATATTATTGATACCCTCGAGTTTAATTTTCAAATAATTTATGACAGATATTTATTCGTGTTATATACAAAATAATATTCCACACGTCAAAGTAAGCAAATTTACAAATATGGCATATTATAAAGTTAAAAAAAAACATAAAGTAAAAAAACATAAAACTAACAGACAAATACATCAACACATATTTTATAATATAAAAATAACACAAACATAATACCACAGATCAAAAGGGATAATGCAAAAATTCACCAAGTGTGTACAAACAATGATTCAGTAATAATTTGTTAATGTGGAATTTAAACCTCTTTATACTCTCAGCCCTCTTATACATATCGGGTAATTTATTGTACAAATTTATTCTCATGTACCTAGGATTTCTCTCATAAAGGGTCAAGTTGTGACAGGGTATAACTAAGTCACTATGTCTGCGGGTATTATAATCATGATTATGATTGTTTTTTATAAATGTATTATAATTTAAATATACAAGTACCAGTATTTCCAGAATGTAAACACAAGCTAGGGGTAAAATCTGTAATTCCTTAAAATAAGGCCTGCAAGATGATTGAGTGTTAATTCCCATGATATTCCTCACAGCTTTCTTTTGTAACTTAAACACTCTATCAGAAAAATGAGAAGAACCCCAGAATACGATGCCACAAGAAATCCGAGAGCAAAATTGGCTATAGTAATAGGATAACTGAACGTCTCTGCTTGTAATGACACTTAACCTATATAACACATAACACACTGGGGATAACTTTTTGCACAATTGAGAGATGTGATTCTCCCAGTTAAGAGCATTATCTAAATATAAATCTAAAAATTTAGTTGTCTGCACTTGTTCCAGAGATTTTTCATGAACTCTAAGTAGATAACATTAACTGTAATTTTTTAACATAGGTGTAAAGTAAATAAATACAGATTTCTCACTATTTTTAAACCAAGAAACAAAACAATCAATTTTACTTTGAGTATCTGATAATAAAAGTGTTAAGCGTTCATTCGAGCATAAGAGAAAAGTATCATCAGCAAACATCACTAGGAGGCCACATGATATGTGCGGTAGATTATAAATGATGAAAAGTAAAAAGAGTAGTGGACCCAAGAGTAGTAGAACCTTGGGGGACACCACGTGAAATATTTTATTTTTTAGAATTGGCACAACCGTTTTGAACAAACTGAGAGCGATTACTTAGACATAATTTTAGCCATTGGCCGATGTTCCCTCTGAATCCATATTTACCCAGCTTATCTAACAGAATCAAACAAAGAATCAAACAGAATCAACAGAATCAAAGAAACAGTATTGAAAAACACACGAAAATACCACAGTCGCGACCGGGACGTCCAAAACAGGATTTTCTCGCCCCAAGGGGTCATTTTCCCGGACCCAAACTCGGAATTTCAGTTGGCCATAAACTTTTCGAGCACAAATCCGGCTTTAGCTCCAAAATTCAGCGTCGACTTCGCCTTTTCCCGGGAACCGCATTTCAGGCCATTTTGGTCCCTGGGGCCAATTCCAGACGTGTATGCCCAATTCTAAGCTCAGGATCGGATTCAGCGTCGAAAAATACATGGGAATACATATGTCACTCTCTTGTGTATGAACTTTTTTTTTGTGGGGCTGTGTTATCAAACAGTGGTATTCATAGCCCGTCTCCGGTTGCCGGAGAGCGGTCTCTGTCCCGAAATGATGCGAATTTCATTTCACGGTTATGCGCTGGCTAAATGACGCATGCGTGGTATAATGTTAGGGAAGCGGACTCGAATGCGAACTCGCGCTAGGAAGTGATTTGCAGGAGCAGCCGTGTCACATTTCATAAACGATCTATCTCCGAATGACAGATGCGCAGTTCAAATATTTCAGAATATTTGGCGCGGCGACTGGAATATGTCAAGAGGTGACGCGCCAGTTTCGTTGTGACGATCGAAAAAGAGGATAAGACAATGGAAACATTATATATCGTACAATTAAATGCAGAAGTATGGAAGGGTAGTGAAACTACGATTAAAAATACAATGATTATAATCTCTACCTGCTAACTAGAAAATTATACTTGTGTAACTAGAAATTTATACATACTAAGTACAAACATCAAGAAATTATTATCAATTATATTTGTGAAAAACAGAATATTTTCTCTGTATTTGATAAAACTTCTCTTAATTTAATCTCAACCGTTTTTGTGATTATAGAATATTAAAAATTCACTAGTTAACTTAAAAATGTTTATTAGGAAAGGTGAGATAAAACAAAGATCATTCCAGATGAGAAACAGAGGTTCTAACCTTATACAGGGTGCCCCAAAATAGAAGGCCATACCATTAACCACATATTCTTTGGCCAAAAATAATGTGACTTACCTTATGCCATTTTTTATTTGGATGTCTCTATTTCAGTATACAGAGTGTTAAAGTTACATTTTAAAAAATTTTTTGTTAATAATCCCATTGTTTTCTAAGATAAACACTTGAAATTTTGCAAGTACTTTTATCTTATTGCGGCATACTTATCATGTAATTTTGGTAAAAAAAAATTAAGGGCGAATGGAGGTATCTCAGGGATGCAGTACCTTTTATCCCCTCCAATTATTTATAAGTACGACTATGCAGCTTTTTCTTGAAATATGAAACGTAAAATTTTCTTCTGATCATTTTACTTTTTTTGTAATTTTTGTTTAAATGTCTCGTTTTGGCGAAAAGCGGCAATTTGTAGTGTCCATAATTCACTACCATTTTAAAGTAAAACTGAAATTTTGAGGATATACCTGTTATTACAATACCTTGGCAATTTAGCAAATCGTAATACTTACTCAATGAATATTGCTAATTAAAACAAAAAGAGAATATCTTTCAAAATATAAGGTTTTCGCTACTTAAAAGGGCACGTACATGTATTAATGAGGAGGGTGGGTAAGTAGAACGTTTGTTAAATTAGTAGTAATTAATAAATTATTTTATTTAACGTTATTACTCGGAGAATAGAACAGAATTTAATTGCCCAACAACACAAGAAGTTTAAACATTTATCAGCATTAAGTACACCTTGACTAGTGATCTACAAATGGCGACTTCGTCAGATGCTGTCAAAAAATATCGCTTACGGTACGGTAGTTTGAAATAATATTTCAGTACTTGCTTCTCTCAAATTTAATTCTTCGAGTATTTTTTGTGTATTTACAAACATGTATTCAAATGCCTAAATGACGGATAAGGTTCTGATTTACGGGAAGTGTGACAAGCGCATGTTATCGTGAGGCAGCGTAATACCAAAGACGTTTTTCGAGTAGACAAAACATTAAGCCGAATTCACACTGAACAACTGCTATAAGGCAAGGCGCATATTGAGACTCGTATGACGCATGTGAGATGAGGTGACCCGACCAGCATGACACGAATGGGCGACACGCGTAGCGTTGCCTTTCGCATATTGCAAGACAGTTCTTCTTACGACTTTCGAACAGCCACGTCGTTCTAATTTTTCTTGTTTATTATAAAAATGAATGATTTAAACAGAAAACTAGATTTATAAATGAAATAGACCCCTGAGTTTGGAAACCAGTATTGAGAAAACGTAAGAACGAAAAAATTTGAAACTTGGACCATATGTAGCCTGTAGTTTTGTAATCGTATTTTTTAGTTATTAATGAAAATGTAGAAAAAAATTACGGTTTTCTACCTACAAAATATACCATCTTTTAAGTGCAGTTCTTTTGCAATTTCACACCAAATCTTGTTTTTTATCTTCGGTTTCATATAATTCTCATGTCTGGTATCATATCTATGCCTTCTTACCACCTCTGTCAGTTTTGTTTTCATTGTCACTGGAGAAAATACAACGAACCTCAAAATTATTAACACGTGGCGCGTACGACGCGAAAAACTGTGCCACTGCCACTGGCACGAATTTGCGCTGTCCCATTACTTTTCTTAAGCTACGTGCTGTGCTGTGTCACCACACACGCGTCATACGCGTCTCAATATGCGCCTTGCCTAATGGTACGGAGGTAAACGTGTGGCAGTATTTTTAATTATTTGCATGTCTTTGTTACTCTTTATGGCTGTTCTCAACGGACAGAATCTACCTGGTCGTGGTCGTCAGGCTGGGTACCTCGCTTTAAACAAAAAGAACGGCCCAGGAAAGGAGAGATCCCCAGCAAGCACTCAGCAAGTACAAAATTCTTTGCAATGACAAGTTTTAATGTAAACAAGTAAGAAAACAGAACATGATTCAACATTCTCAATCTCTATCAATTCTGGAAATAAATATTAAGTATAACAAATGTAAACGTAAGCAACTATAGCAACTTACAATGAGTTATTTTCAGTGAAAGCCTACACGCGAAAAAAGTCCGCTGTAATACGGAATTAAAAGTTGATTGTATAAAGTTGAATTGCAGTGGCAGAACGCAACCCCAGATTCATTGTTACGGCACAAAAAGTTTAGTTCGCCAAAGGCATTTGCCTTTGTTTCGGCGGATTTGGCTGACTGCCAAAGGTTGTTAGTGGAAGTTTCGGATAATCTTATTAAATTTATATTAAGTTTTAATTACTTCGTTCGGCCGTTTTGGTTCTACAAACGAGATTATACGGTGACAGATGTATTGTTCCGCTAAAGATGATATTTATTCATGATCGTGATAGAAGAAGTGGCAAAGTTTTTTGTGCTTTATTACTATTTATGAGACAGGCATAAGGAAATTTTCCTGATTTTAGTCAGAAATTCTGTTGATCGTATAATTCCTACTGAAGGTCTCAAAAAATTATATAGATGGAGAAATCTCAAATTTTCGTATCTTAACGCTGAATGAATTACTTCTTTTTCGGTGAAAGAAGGAACAGAGTGTACCTTTTGAATAAGAAATTATAACTGAACGAAATCAAGTGGAATATTTAAATCGTTGTTTATTCAAATATGTATTCTACAAAAAAGTTTTTTTAATTTAACTAATATCCGTTTTTTACATCTGAGATGTTTACTCAGTGTCTCCAGTTTCTTCTGCCTTTTTGTTCTTCTCATCTGATAGTTCAACTGCCAGAAAATTCTATATCGTCGTCATTCATGGTTCATCGACATTTCAAGTTCCACCTTCGAAAGTGGTACAAATGATCGAACAACTCAGCTTAAGCTTACATAGCCGCAATTGCTCTTGCACCCATTTCGACCATTACAGGAGGTTAACTTGAGCAGTGCTGGTGGCGCTGCTTTCTTTTTAGTGACTACTGTCAGTAAACCATTGATAGTGCGTTTCTAACCTCATTCCATTGCTTCCAAATTAATTTATTTGCAGCTCATGGAGATGAGGACGAGGATGCTGAGGATGATGATGATGTTAATGATGATGGTCCTGACGATAATGATGATAATGACGATGATGACGATAACAATCGCAAGAACGACGATGACAATGGTGATGAATATTAATTGAATTATTTTTATTTTATAGTAGTAGTTATATATTTAGTATTCTAATATTCACAGATCAACTTTAAAAGCTAAAGATGCCCGTTCATTTATTTTGAAACTGAATACAATTTTCTTTCCATACCGCAAATGTACGCGTACGAGAAATAGATTCTGTAATCGTCCCATCCAAACTTTCTGATTGTTTACGTGACCTAGTGGGCAACTTTGGACCTTTATATATATTTCTATTTATTATATGAATAAAATATTTGAAAAGTTCACTGAACTTCATCGTCCACGTTAATAAGTTGGATAGAATAGGTTTCTTTTGGGGATCACAACTTAGACTGATTGAAAAGTTTTATTCGATAAACTGCTTACAAATTTAAAAGTTGAATGGACGTATTAGATGAATAAAATATTCCCACGTTGGAAACTTCGCAATCTCCAAAGAACCAACATGATAGGACGAAGGAAAGGAGCTTTGCTTCCCAGAATCTGCTTTAATATTGCGTTGAAACTGCCAAGCCGCTTTTTTTAAAGAATGATCGAAGTGTTACAATTGATCATGTTCAAAATTCAATAATTGAAATTGATAAAGTAGGTACCTAACTTCTGAAGTATATTAAAATAAAACCTTACTTAAAAGATCATATTTTTATAGGATAGTATACAGGGTTATTGGAGGGGGAGGAATTCCTAATATTCCAACGGGGTGTGCAGGGGGCAAAAGTGAACAAAAAAGCCTAATAATTATATGGTCGAATATCAAAGATTACTGAGATAGCAATGAAAATATTTTTACCCGAGTTAATTATTAATGCATCAGTAGAGAAAAGTGTTTATTCTGTAGGTATTATAAAACATTGATTAAAGATCTAATAAACCAAAGTTAATACATTAAATTTTCAAATATACCACCGTCCGCCTCGAAGCATCCAATAGGTCGTTTGTGATATTCTCTTATGAGTCCTGCATATTTAACTTTTGTTGCATATACTAATGATTTAAGCCATCCCCAAAGGCAGTAATTAAGAGGATTTAAATCTAGTGACCTTGATGGCCAATTTGGGAAACCAACTTGGCCAATCCAACGTTGTGGAAAGCGATTTCTTTTATTACAACACAACTAAAATGGGCAGGGGCATCATAATGAAAGTACATGTTTTGCCTAATATCCAATGGAACATCGTCCAGTAGATCTGGCAAATTATATTCTAAAATACTACAGATCTAGATCCAGTAAGCTATTATTATTTATATTGTAAATAAAAATCGGAGTTCTGTTGGTATTTAGTTTTTTAATTTATGGTTATAGTAGGGCAACACGTCAAGGAATATTACCTCAGGGAAAATTTATTCCTATTTAGGTATTATTTGGGCCTCACCTCTTGCAGCTACCACGAGCCGCCACTGGGGGAAGTGCACCAATCAAGTGATTGGTATTAATACAAAATTGGATCATGTCCCTTGCAAATTGCGCGTTATCTTAAATTGGACAATACTGAGAAATATGCTTAACATGCTATTCGACGTACGTCCGATACCATTATGACGAATAGTGGCATGACAATAGATGAGGTCCAACAACAAGTAGGATGAAAATCAGCAACTGTGGCGACTGGATACGTTGAAGAGAGTATTAAGCAATAAGAATAAGTTATTGGGAGTGCCATTAATGGAAGTACAACCTCTTCTGAGAATGTTAGGAGTATTAATCTGAACAGCATATTCTCCGATTTAAGAAACCGAAGTGTATAATATTTCAAACAATACCAACTGTATTTTTCAGATTCATTTAAAAAATTAAGATTGTTGAATATTTAAATAAAGCTTTTGTTAGTAATATTTTATTTGACGCTACAAGGTACTCCTGTCAGATCCATAATTAAAAAGGTGATATTTAGACTTTACGTTTCTCGGGTAGTTGATTTTTTAAAAGTTCGATTAAATAACTGAGGCGTACCAATAAAAAAAATATTACGCAGGCGCAGAAATCTAAATTTGTTTAGAAAAAGTATCCTATATCAATTTCATTTTCACCAATTTGCATGAAAGCGTTTATATGGAAGGATATACCCACACAACACGGCATAGAATAAATAAAAACATTATTGAAACCCACTGCTTTTTCCATTTTACGACGTCTCCCTAGCCCCGAATCCATTGACTCGCCTTCTAAGAGATTTATTTCGCATAAAGAGTTCAGAATCCAAGAAAAAGTTGTGCATGAAATATAAGCATAAAGGGAGGAAGACTGAGGATAAAACGGCTAACGGTGCGACACCTACATTCCCACATGCATATGTATGTAGGTTTCGTTCCATATACGGGAATATCCTTTAGGCAGCGGCTTGCGATAAGAGTGTGCAACGTCGAACTGAAGTCTGCTTTTAGTATTCATATTTTAAGATACACTGGCGGGCGCATAAAAATTTGCGGTCGGGGAGGTAAATTCAAATCCAGGACATATTTCACTTCCTTAAAATATCAGGAAGGGTTTCTTATGTATAATATATGTTCGTCTTCTTCTGATTTAACGCGCGTTTGTTTCCTTGCTATTTTTCTTGGGACACAGTAATACGTTTTCCTTGTGACATATTTTGTTGTACCGAGGCAGTCTAGTGGCCTGAAATTTCCATGTAATTTGGTAAATATGAGCAGCTAGTAAAAACCATATAAATGATGAAAATAATAAATTTGGTTTCATTCATGTCTTCATCTACAATGGTGTCATAATGATTTAGCATCCTCATTTGGATGCCATTATGGGCTACATAATGACACTCAGTACTATTATGGATTCATAATTTTAAAGTAAAACAATAAACAAAAACTAAGTTAATCACCACTTTAATTAATTACAACATTAATTACAACTTCTCAACAATTTGTTAAATTAATTCCAACAGATGATAAGTGGGCTATATTTTTATAAAGTAAGTTTATTTCTTGAGTGTTTGAACTTATCGAAGGGCCATCAATGCGTGAAACGTTACTTAAAATATTAGACCCCACTTTTTTCTTATTTTCTTTAGAATCTTCTATCTGCCACTGGGTTAGAGCGCCAACAATGTCCAGCATATTGTAGAGGATTTGGAAGAAACTGGAACAATGCTATATGACATTTTCTCAGAAGTATTAATGCCAACTGTCTGGTTGATACATTTTCCATTTTCACAAAAAATCGAGTATGATCTCAGTTGCTTGGCTTCATTGATATATAGGGTGTTTCATAATATATGCGCAGGACTTCAGGATGTGATAGCTCGTCCAAAAATTTGAAAAAAAGTTTGTATTAACTTATTCTCTAAAATGCACAATTTTCTAGATACAGGGTGTTGAAATTGTAAAAAAAATCGTTTTTTGCGAATATCTCCGGAACAGTTTATCGTAAAGAAAACAGCTTTTATAAACATTTACTACTCATAATAAGCTATGTTCTGTGCGTGAACAAATTTTTTTCAAAGTCATAATTGTTGAGGATTTTGAAGGGGAAGTGGGTGTTTTTCTCCCCAACTTCTACGCCACTGGAAAAAGTACGGTTTTGAGACGCGCATTTGAACCGCCAATGTTTTCTACACTAAAAATGTACTTTTGGTCATAAGCTCTAAAGTTGACAGTTTTCAGAAAAATCTACTTTTATGTTGAAAAACATGGTAAATTTTTTGAAATAACATTTTTTCACTAATTAAATAAAATTTATTTAATCGTTACAACAAGTAACAAAACCAGCTTATAGTTGCAAAACTTAAAAAAAAATCGTACACAGTTAAATTAAATGTTGGAAATGTCCTCCGTTAGCTTCAATGCACGCAGCAATTCTGCGACGCATTAACTATCTAACACGCAAGAAAATTTGCGGAGTGTTCCGAATTATGTCGCAAGATGCAATAATGCGTTCTCTTAATTGATCAACATTTTCAACTGGAGTAGCGTAGACTAGGATTTTGAGATGGCCCCAAAAGAAAAAATCTAAACAATTAAGTTCGGGAGATCGCGGGGGTCAAGGGTGGGGACCTCCTCTACCGATCCAACGGTCTTGGCCGGAGCTCCATCATGCATAAAGTGCATGTTTTGTCTTACTTGAAGCGGTACATCTTCCAGCAGTTCCGGCAGTACTTCTTCAAGAAATTATCGATAATCTGCACCGCTTAATCTATTCGGTAAAAAATGTGGGCCTATCAAATGATCACCGACGATGCCAGCCCAAACATTCACGGAAAATTGTTGCTAATGATTGCCTTCTGCAATTTCATATGGATTTTCTTGAAAATTTAAAATACCATCTCTCGAAAAAGATGCTTCATCGGTAAACATAACTTTGGCTCCAAATTGAGGATTTTGAGCTATTTTGTCTTGCATCCATCTACAAAAAGCCAATCTTGGCGAAAAATCTCTTGGCAATAAGGCTTGTACTCTTTGGATATGGTAGGGATACAAAAGTTGTCTTTTCAAAATTCTCCAAACCGTCGAGTGAGGTATGTTTAAGTTGTGAGCAATTTCTCTGGTACTTGTGATCGGATTTTCTTCAATTTCGTTGAGGACAGCCTCTTCTACTTGGGCATTTGCAGCTTCCATAGGCCGCCCATTATCAGCAGTATTCTTTTTAAAACTTCCATTTTCCCATAGTCGTTGGCGAATGCGTTGAAACAAGTTATGATGTGGTATTTGGCGATCAAGATGTCTTTCTCGATACAACCGCCCTGCTTCTGCCGAATTACCGCTCGCCATTCCGTAAAGGTAATGCATTTCGCACATTTCAGCGTTTTTGTAGTTCATTTTTACTTCTGTAATACAAATTGACTTTTCGCAGGTACATACTAATTGTTATTTTGACAGGAGGTAGCTTTTGTTTTAAAATTTAAAGCCTACTTGATAAAAAAATTATAATACATTTAGTAAAATAAAAATTTTATTTCAAAAAATTGACCATGTTTTTCAACATAAAAGTAGATTTTTCTCGAAAACGGTCAACTTTAGAGCTTATGACCAAGAGTACATTTTTTGTGTAGAAAACATTGGCGGTTCAAATACGTCAAAACTGTACTTTTTCCAGTGGCGTAGAAGTTGGGGAGAAAAACACCCACATCCCCTTCAATATCTACACCAATTATGACTTTGAATAAAAAAATTTTCTCGCATAGAACATAGCTTATTATGAGTAGTAATTGCTTACAAAAGCTGTTTTCTGTACGAAAAACGGTTCCGGAGATATTCACAAAAAACGATACGATATTTTACAATTTCAGCACCCTGTATCTAGAAAATTGTGCATTTTAGAAGGTAAGTTAATACAAACTTTTCTGCGCATATATTATGAAACACCCTGTATATCTTCGAACCATTTCCACCATATTTATTTCTTCAATGTTTTTGTTTGTAATACAAAGATCTCGTGATATCTTTGTTTTCGTAAACGGAATAATATGAATGCATTGTCCTTCATCTTTAACATTTTATAGGTGCGGATTTGTCAATTCAGTATGTCTGCAGGCACCTGCAAGTCCCACTATCAATGCAACTTTTATCACAAAATAAATTATGTTTTTTTTTCTTTTTTTTTTGTTAAAATCTTAGATATTTTTGATCGAAATCCTTCCGATTGCCTTTTTAGAAACGCAGTTAATTGGACGTACTTATTAATTAATATCCGCATTTTTCTTCATTGATATAACTGAACATAGCATAGATACCCAAAGCGACAAAGACAGGTATGTTTTTAAAGGTATTCTAAATGTGCCAGAAGAACTTTACATTGCTTCTATTCTTGATTTCTTTCCCTTTACACCAATCCTCAAGTTTTGCATTTCTTCAACAAAATATTTAACAATCTTACCTTATTTGTATATTTTTTTTATCCCTTGCTAGACACAGTTTCACAAAATCAACGCAGCAAAAAGAAACTTAACTCAGGAGTCGATTCAAATAGTTTGCAGGGCTTTTATTTTATAACAGATAGTAACACAATTGAAAGATTAATGATTTTTGGTTTTTAAATTAATTTGATCGATAAAGAATATTTTCTTATTTCTACTACTCCTATGTTGATGATTTTAACAAACCACTATAAATTAGAACTTGGTTATTGAATTTTATTAAAATTTTATAAATTATGCTAATAGATATTCTCTAATTTGTAATGGTAGTTGCATACCTACAGAGAGTATTTATTTAATATGATAATACAGATTCCTACTATATTACTAAAAATAATGGCGATATTCTTGACAGATATTAATAGTTCCAGTGAAATTTTGTGAATATTTTTGCTATTATTGCTTGGGTGATACTTATTTTGTACGTATTTGGTAAGTCCTGTGGGTTATTCTTAATACTTTGCAAAGATTGAAAGAATTGAAATCTGTTTTATTTTACTATAGATATAGAAATTTTTTATATTTGACTTTATTTTAAAGGTACCTGAGGTTGGAAACTATAATTTTTCTTTCTGGAAACTGTCCTGTAGTGTTCTTTGGAACTGCAAAATTCCCTGGAGATGGTTGATATTTTCCTGTAGTGGCAAAATAACTTTCCTGGAGAATGAATACTAGCAAATTTCGCTGGTGAGTAGATATTTTCTTAATTTATACCTGTTTGTTCTAATATAATTTGTAAATTTTCGAGAGCTATCTTGCGATGCTGCACCTTGTTCAAAACCCAAGCCGTACCTATCAACAACTTCTCTGTTTTTCATCCTTTCTGTAGATTGCCATGTTAAAGGTTCTTTCACATGTATTTTCACAGTCTTTGGATGTCTCTTTAATGCACTTAATCACAACACTACTTATAACTAATACATTTTATATATGTCCTTTTGTTTTTGTTATACAATTTTAATTATTTTATTAATGAAAATACCCTTTATTTAGTGTTTTAGGTCATTTACAAGAGATTCTTGCAAAATCACCTTTAGTCTTGACAGTTCAGAAATAAATTTTTATAATTTGACATTTAAATTTATTTTTCATGATATGGTTTATCTTCAATCGATATATCTTTAATAATGTTACTCGTCTGCTTACAATATGTATATAAGATTAATCTATAGATATATCATTCTTTATAAGTTGCTCTGGGTTTAAATTCCTTTTTCTTTATGTACTGAGTGATAACAATTGTCAACGTCATGCAATTTTATGAAATTTAATTTTTACTTGATAATAAAATTATTAAATTTTTATTTTTATGTTATGTAATATTATTTATTATTACTAAATTTATATCCATGATATTCATATTAACAATTCTTTATATATTTTATAAATTCGCACTAATAATTATTCATTTTATTCAACTTTAAGTTCGGTCAGGTATTACTTTCATGTGATTTTCTATGTGCATATTTCAAATTGTTACAATATATTTATTTACGAACATTAACTAGTAGTGATCTGAACATGTCATTTTCTTTCTCTAACTCCTAATATTTTTAAGAATTATAGTCCTAATTAGCTTTATCACAGTTATCCGCAATATTTGCTATAGTTAGGTAAATACTTATATTTGATTTAATCAAACCTTAATTTAAATTTAAATGTTCTCCGTTTGAACACAACAAAGGAGAGGTAACTGAACATAACAACGCTACAGACCAAATATGACTTAGTTGGAACAGCTGATATACTGCAGCCAGTCAGGGGCAGGGATATAGAATACACACGTGTGTTAAGTTTACATAAAATGGTGCACTTTTAACACATCACTGGTAAATATTACACAAATTCAGTATATTTTATTATAATACTCGTAATTTTAACACATTTTCTGTAAATCGTATAAAAAGGCATAGTGTGTGTAAAACTATTAACAAGGAAATTTTACACATCCTAAATTATTACAGACCAAAATATCATTTACACAGCAATTTTTTTGCAGTGTAGGAAACGAAAGATTTTAATTTATTGCCTACATACGTAAACAATGAAGACTTAAAAAGTTTATTTTTCGTGTTTCGACTATAGAATACAATATCAAAGAATATCAAAAGCGTTGTAAAAACATTTTTCCACTTCATCTTTCTCAAGATGAAAACAATCCCTAATTCAACAAAGGAAAGTTTCTCTCTCACTTCTTCCCGGTTGTCTTAGGACCAGCCCGATTTATTATAACATAATTAATGGAATTATCGCTGGGATTTTAACGAGCGCGAGCTTCGTCAAAGACAAATTATATATTTAACGGAGTGTAACATTGTTCCCATATCAGTTACTTAAAACTTTCCCCCTACATATTGTTTACATGAATGATAGGGGTAAGGAAACTTTCTGGAGTGCGTAAATTTTCAGCATATAAATTTTCATGAATGAAACCCTATCTTAATTGCTGATTACTCCTGAAATAATTTATCACGATTGTTGAGTCTAATTCCGGGAAGGCTCTAATGGAAAATGTCAGTGTTGGGAAGGCATGCCCCAAGATTGCCTCTGATATTATACATGTCTCAGTGGGGAGATTGGGTTCCTGGAAAAATGACTTCTACTCCAGACCGACCATAACCAACATGTTTCCTCTAATACCGAAGTAAACTATATTATCCAATTGTTACAGATTAAAACGACTTTATCGAGTCCATAACAACTGTAACAGATAATGTTTTATTCATTTGTGATTTATTTTTTTAAATCGCTCTACTATTTTTACATCACTGCAATTTGGTGAGGAAACTTTTATTATCAAAATACACTAACAAAATACATACCTAGTTAATCTTCATGACTACAATTAATATTAAAAATTTTGAAATTAGTGAAGTTGATACTAAATCATTACCGTCTAGAATACGGATACTTGTTACGAAGTCGTTTCTAACGATTTTATTTTCAGTAGAAGAAACTTAATTCTGTTAGCTATTATCACCTCAGGATGCCCCAATGTATCAAATGCAGCCCCTTCGCCTAATATACATATATTTTTTAATTTCAATTATATTTTTAATTAACTGCTCTACGTTGCCTTGCGTTGCGTTAACAGTGAATATTCTTTGTTTACAAGTCTTAGTATCTGGAATTGGGATTATCAATACTCTTCCTCAGTCTTCGATATCATCGATAGACATACAAGTTCCCCAATTCTACAACCTCCAGAAAGTCCCTTAATTAGGACTACCATTAGCAATAATTGTCTTGTCTGGTAAACACATGCGACTTTTTAGTTTATAACCCATTGATTTATGCTTTAAAAAAGCCTTCATCTGGTGCGATCTACAAAAAGGAAAACTATATAAGTACCAAAGCCACGAAATGTATTTCCTGTTTTTTTTTTATATACAGGGTGATTCAGGTTTAATCTTGATAACTTCAGGAATCGATAGAATCGGTTAAAATAATGTTTATTTGTGATATAAACTTATTTCCTAAAACGCATCGTTTCCGAGAAAGAGGGCGTTGAAGTAGGAATTTTTGTCTCGTTTTTCCCTCATAACTTTTGAACCACTTATCCGATTTAAGTGAAATTCGGAACACAAACACTCCTTATGATCTTACATAAGCTTCTTAAGTTTGAACTACCTACCCCTCTTAGAAGTGTATTTGGTATGCTACCCCCCTCTTACTTTATTTAATACGAACAAAAAATAATTAATTTCAATAAAACATCTACACACCACTTTGACCTGATTAATTTCGAAACTTTTTCGTCTCCTGTTTTTTTTTTTCGACGTTTGGTCTTGTTTCTGAGATATTTAAAGAAATTGGTGACAGTGTAGCGCACCAGCCGCGTAAATTTCATTTAACGTTATAGCAACCCATGAAAATAAAACTCAGTGATTTGTGTAAACTGACGTTTTGGGCGTCGCGATAGCCGAGGTGGCTGGGAGACGACTGCTCGTGGAACCAGTCTGGATCGGCTATGTCGGTGTGGGTTCGAATACCACTGTAGTACCATGGATGTTGGTGCTCGTCGAGAGATGCACAATAAATCTATAGGCTGCGGTGCTTCCGGAGACACTGTCGGACGGCTCTCAAAAATAAAAAAAAAACTGATGTTTGTGAAAATTATTGTCAAAAGTATTATTTAAAAAGTGTTCTCTGTGTTAGTAAAAAATGCCAATAACCTCAAATATAAATTGAGTAACAACTACTTATTACAAGATTTATAACAAATTTATCAACTACTAAAAACATTACAATAATTGTTCAAAGTGCATTCCTACAGCCTCAATATATTTTTGGCATCGACGAACTAGTGTATTAACCGCAGCTGCTATTTTAACAGGATTGTTTTTATGTCATCAGAAGCATGTCTTATCCTTTGGATTAATTCCTGACAGGTATGTACTGGCGTATCATACACAATTGCTTTTAGATGGCCCCAAACGAAATAATCCAGAGGATTCAGATCTGGCGAGCGCGGAGGCCAAGCCACTGGTCCTTCGCAAGGAATCCACATATTTGGGTGGTTGTTGGGTTGCCGTCCAATCCATCGACGAGGATAGTTCTCATCCAACCACTGCCGTACTTGCATTCTGTAATGTGCAGGAGCACTATCCAACTGCATCCAGTTCCCTTGGCGTCCTTGTCGGTCCATAAAACCTTATGCAGAAATTGCGGATTAATTTCTGTTGAATCTAAAACCCATTTACAAAAATTTAAACGGTTTTCAGCATCTCCTGACAACAAACCTAAAACTGGTCGGAGATGGAAAGTCCCTCGATGATCTTGTTTGAGTGCTCTCAGTACTTTTGATTGAGATAAATGAAGTTGCCGAGCTGCTCGGCGTGTGCTTAAAGCTCTATCGATATAAAAAAAGATTAAGAATTCGCTGATTATTTCTTGGCGGTACATTGCGATTGTGATCATTGTAGCGGCGCAAACCATATTCCGAAAATCGACGATGTACATCTACAAAAACTTGTGCATTTGGAATTCTTCTATTAGGGCAGCGTGTTCGGTACTCTCTAACTGACCCGTTGGAATTTCCGTCACAGAAACCATAAACATAATGTATATCGGCATATTCAGCATTTGTAAACGTTCTTGGCATTTTTTCTTAGCACTAAAAATACTTTTTAAATAATACTTTTGACAACGATTTTCACAAACGTCAGTTTACACAGATCACTGAGTTTTGTTTTCATGGGTTGCTAAAACGTTAACTGAAATTTACGCGGCTGGTGCGCTACACTGTCACCAATTTCTTTGCATATCTCAGAAACAAGACGAAACGTCGAAAAAAAAACAGGAGACGAAAAAGTTTCGAAATTAATCAGGTCAAAGTAGTGTGTAGATGAAATAAAGTAAGAGGGGGGTAAAGGTATAAATTTATTTTATTTTCCGATGAGGCCACGTTTACTCGTAACGGAGTAACGAATATTCATAATATTCATAGATGGGCTGCTGAAAATCCGAAATTTATTGTAGAGGCACATCATCAAGTAAGTTTTAAAGTAAACGTATGGGCAGGAATAATTGATAATTTTCTTTTAGGACCGTTTTTTTACACCCCCCCCCCCTTTGAATGGCGTCGAATTTTTGCATTTTCTGCAAACCTCTTTTGCAGACTTACTTGATGATTTGCCTTTAGCGGTTTGGCGAAATATGTGGTTTCAACTAGATGGGGCTCCGTCACATTATGACCGAATTGTTCAGAACTATTTAAACCAAACCTTTTCTAACCGCTGGATCGGCCGGGGACGTCTTGCGCCAGTCAAATGTCCACCTCGATCCCCAGACCTTAATCCCTTAGACTTTTGTTTCTGGGGGTTAATGAAAGATTTTGTTTACATGGTTCCAGTTGTGGATGAACAACATTTAAGATTAAGAATTTTAGAAGGAGCCGAGCAATTTAGGGTCAAAACACATATTTTTCATAATATTCGTTTCTCCTTTATAAAGAGGATGTGCGTCCGCGAAGGTGCTTCTCATGTTCAACATTTAATATAATTTTTCGAATTTAATTTCTGTTTGTAATATAAAATATAGCTGTTTGTTTCATGTTGTTAAATGTTAAATAAAATTTATAGTACAAAACGGATTTTAAACTTTATTAAAATAAGTTACAATATCTGGTAACCCAGGCTATAAATCAAAATCTTATTTTCATGTCAGCTATCTATGGTTAACGGATTGACTTACTAATTTTCGGCACCCTGTGTAGTAGAAGTATGCAACTTTATTTACAGTGTTAGAGTATTTATTACTACAACATTAAAATCCATGTGCTCCATTCTTCCAATACACCCTGTATAAAGGTTTCCTGAAAGCCTAGCCAGAGATATTCGGGAAAAATGTCACACCTAGGGCCTTTTACCCCATTATTTCATCAAAGCAACCCTATCTTTGGCTCAACCTTGACAGCCGCTGCCCTGAATAGTACGCCGAGGGGCGATAATGTATGTCTGTCACACCTACGCATTCAGGTATAAGCGCATTTAGAAAAACCGCGGCTACTGAATTACGCTCCCCCAGCGAGAAAAATGTTCTGCCCTTAAATTATGAGTTATGCGACATCTGTCTCTTAAGATCCGAACCAAGTAGCTGCCATTAAATTACAAAAGATTCTCAGCTTCCCTTTCACATTCAGAGACGCGGGACTCTATGAGCCGTGAAAGGTATAACTCAGCTATTTAGGTTTATAATGAATGACATACTTACAATAATGGGATTAGGGGATCGCAATTTGCATATTTTTGATGAAAGATTTGTATTTATTACGTGCGGCCGGATTTTCGGCAAACACATTTAGCGTTCCGCTACTGGCACGAAATTTCGAACACAAAGGGATTAAAATATTTATGTTTCCGTTACGCAAAATATGAGCCCGAATATTTTCACCGGATCGTAATTCTCCAAGAAAAACGCTTTCTACATTTTTAAAAATGTTCGTCCCCACTGAATCCCGCTTTTAAGCTTAATATAAAAGTGGAAATGCTGGATAAAGATTTTAATAAATTATTTGTTGTGATTTATGCGGATAACACCCACGCTGTAATAATGTACGGGCGACCCTGTAATCCATTTCCATCAAGCAAAATAAAAAATTGCTGAGGAATATTTGTCGGTATTATTATACAAGGTGTAACAGTAGTAAGTATTCAAAATTTGTGAGCTTGTAAAACAAGTCGAAAAATTACGAAAACCTTAGTACAACGCATTAAAAACTGTTTCTGAGGTTACCCATTTAAGTGAGCGTATCTCCCTTAGGAGCCGCCACTGACAAAACTTGTACTAAGGTTTTAATAATTTTTCGACTTGTTTAACAAGCTCACGAGTTTTGAATACTTACTACTGGTACACCTTGTATATACAATGTGTCCCACTTTTCATGGAGCCACCCTGGTATCTCGCTCACCTGATATCCTAATATTTTGAACCTTTGGTGGTGAATATATACCTATAAAGTGAATCTTTATAAGTAGCCATATTTGATTATAGTCAGAGGCTTCCGATTCTAAGATGGAAAAGGGGGGTCAATTTTAAAAAAAAAAATATTAATAAAAATGATATAAAAATAATAATTATACATATTTAATTTACTTTGAAAAAATTACAGATTTTAATACAAAAGATCAAAACTTGTCATAATCGAGATCCACATGTGGGATAGTGTATAGTATTACACACTTCTGTGTATATAGCGGTGCGTCTACACAATCCACTATGTTAATATGACAACTGCTTTATATAATTTTTTCACACTTAAGTGTTAGTTACAGCTTTTATATATTTTTAGGTATTAATAATATTGTGTGAAACTAACTACTCTATGGACAAAAGCCCCAACCACCGTTGAATTACACCCACAATATCTACCCATATATTCCTTATTATTAGCTTTTGTAGCATTTTTTACAGTATTAGAAAGGGATTTTAAACTAATATAAATCAAACCTCCTACAATTCCTATCAATGAAGTCATATGTATATTATCTGATATCAAACATCTAGGTATACTAATGAACAATTCCACAGACAAAGCTCTATTCAATGATTATCTAAATACATTAATCTATCTAAATTTACTAACCTGCTTTTGTCCACAGAGTAGTTAGTTTCACACAATATTATTAATTCCTAAAAATATATAAAAACTTTTACATAAAGGGGTGAACATTGACAGGCAGTCACTTTTGTCATTGTCGATATTCAACTTACGCGACCCATTATAGAATATAGTTCAGCTCTATTGTATCCAAATTTGATACGGGATCAATCTCAAATTGAGTTGCTGCAACGTGCCGTCACCAGACTTCCTTATGGCGCATCTCGCCTTTTTATGATGAAAGGTTAAACATCTTCAAACTAACGCCAGAAATGGATAGACTCAAGCGTGGTGATCTTATTACTACGTATCGCATTCTACATGGCACATATTCTACAGATCTCTCGCACCTGTAGCTATACATTATCGACATCGTGGTCATAATTACAAACTTAGTCACCAGAACTATACTACCAGATGTAGGCAATGGTTTTTGTGTAACTTTGTATTTTATGACTGGAATTCACTATCAGACAGTGTTGTAAATGGTCCTTCCTTAAACTCTCATAAAAATCTTCTTTTGAAACAAGCTTCGATTAACTTATTACATGCCGCAAAAAGCATAATTTTAGGGAAAACTGCGTTTAACGTATTTATTAAGCTTGGAAATCAATAAGTACATGCTTTTGCAATAATAATAACACTCCCTCAAAATAATTTTTGAACTTTTGGAAGTTCTGTGTAGAAATCTTATTAAATCTATATTGGTGAGTGAAACAATTAAGACTAAAGATAAGAGTTGAAAGTAGATTTCATTACGAATACAACGGCAGTTCAAAAGAAATCGCAAAATTCATTTTAAAGAGTGCCATTTGCAAACGATTGTACATAAATTCTAACAAATTATTAATTCGAAAAAAATCAAAAATCCCTCCTAGGGAAATTTTTGTTTTTTTCGCTTCGAAACGGTATCGAACGAGCGAAAGACTGTTCCTTATACAAAATGTTTAAACACGTTTGACCGTTGAACAACAATAATTTCAATTTTTATAATAATTTTTATAGTTAGATATTTGATTCAACTTAAAGGAGGCCACCTGAAGAAGCAATCCTAAAAATGCAGAAATAGGTCAGATCTCATCTATTGTGGTTGAATTGTCGTGTTCCCACTGCCAAAAGTGAAGTTAGATATTTATAGAGTGTTTCATTAAAGCAGGTTAGTAAATTTAGATAGATTAATGTATTTAGATAATAGAGCTTTGTCTGTGGAATCGTTCATTAGCATACCTAGATGTTTGGTATCAGAGAACATACATATGACTTCATTGATAGGAATTGTAGGAGATTTGATTTATATTAGCTTAAAATCCCTTTCTAATACAGTAAAAAATGTTAGTTACAGCGTTAAAGGTTGAGTCCATGTTTTAATTTGATTGTGTAATACACAGGATCTCCAGAATGAGTATAAGCGTACAAAACAGTACCAAAACTAAAAACATATTAACAAGTGACCAAATCAGAAGTAGGGTTATAGAACACAGATATGTGTTAAGTTAGCACAAAACTGAGTACTCCTAACACATTATTCACGAATATTACACAGACTAAATTCATTCCCGAATTAAACAATGGAAAATATTATTTGCACAACAATTTTTCAGTGTAATACCTACCATCTGATTTTCAATATCATGTGTAATTTCATTTTAAAAAGTGAGTTCATAACAATATTTTTGCTTCACTTATTTTCGTTAAGGGATAATACCAGAATAAGAATTAAACCACCCTATATTTATCTTATGAAGAAAAATAATAAGTCGGATTATGGCGAATTAATACTACTTTTCTTATTAACCTAAGAAGTTTTTTAATTTCCCAACTTCCCGAACGCCAACCCCTCGAGTACAAACGAAGAGAGTTTTGTCCTAAAATATAAAAAATACGTTCCTTAACTTGAAGCCGCAATAATCAGCAATCACGGAGACTCCCCAGACGGATTTTTATCTCTCCTTTTTTCCTTATTCCGCAATAATTTATATATCCGTTCCTGGAATACAAATGACGCGAAATTGTTTCAGCTTGTAAATGAAGATGACTCGGAATTTAGATCACAGTCTTGTGGTGTTACAATGTAAAGTAAAACATGAGAAAGGAATTTTAATTACCGATCCGGGAAAATGATAATTAATAGCGCAAAAAAATTAAAACAAATACGAATATTGCTATGAGTAGCAGAGCTTTTCATACAGGGATGGCCAAAGTACGGAATAAAATTCATATCTTTGAATGAGTTATTTTTGTTTAAACGCCGAAACATGTTAACTGATATTGATTTTTTCCCATCTTTCGGTTATATAATAATAAATTTTTCTTCAACCCCCTAACCCCCAGCTACCCCTACTTTTTTTCAAATGGAAGCATAAGGCATGAGGGGGCTCGTTGAAAAGCTTATAGAAAACCGCATCCAGCTAAACCAAAAACCAAACCAAATAAACAAGTTTAAATGTTTCCAATAACAAGTTTTTTTTTATTTAGAAGATTCAGTTGATTTTGATAATTTACAACTAAAGCGAAGAATTAACCAGAAAGCCTGGCAAGTAAGTGGTACCAAAAAAACGCAACATAAAAAAGATATCTTTTTTGCGTTAGTTAGTGATAGGTAAAGTTTCAAATTCTTTATTTTATTCTGTGCAAATTCACGGAGGATAACACTGAAAATAATTAAATTTTATTTCACTTGTTAAGTAGGTGTTTTATACAACCCTAAAAACCCTTGAAAACATAAAACTTGTTTATTTGGTATGGCTGGATTCGGTTTTCTATAAGCTTTTCAACGAGCCCCCACGTGTTTCCATTTGAAAAAAAGTAGTAGTCCCAGGGTAGCTGGGAATTCGGGGGTTGAAAAAAATTAATTATTATATAACTGAAAGATGGAAAAAATCAAGATGAGTTAACGTGTTTCGGCGTTTAAAAAAAACTCATTTAAAAGATGTACTTTATTCCGTACTTCTGGCCATCCCTGTATAAGCGTACGACTTTTCTTAACACAAAACAACCGAAGTTGTAAAGCAATCTATTAAATCGTTTTAAGGTTTAACTGTCAAAAAATTTATTTTCAACTATTAGCATGAAAAAGATAGTCGACTCTCTTAATAATTCTGCCATTGTGAATATCAAAATCATTAATAGTCTGCCACTTTCTAGCATCCGTGTTATAATGTGACAAAATCGTGCCATAAAGTCCACATTAAATTATTGTAATTTCTATATTTTATAAATAAAACAACTAAACATTTATTACGTATTTTTATTTATATTTGTATGCCACGAAGCCAATGTGGAAGTTATTTAAAGTTAAAACACAAATTGTTTATTTATATTAATAGTAATACTACAGTTTGAATTTCCATATATAGAAATTTCTGAAATAGTTTCAAGAACATTTGAGACACATGCACTCGTAGATAATGAAATACAAAGTTGATTATTCACGTTCTACGGGACTTGAAGATTTAGTGTCCTGGCAATTTTGTTTTTATTTTCTAGTAAATCTGTTACATATCCTTCGGCAACAGCGTCACTCTTCCAAACCGCATGCCTCTTAATAGTTCTAATATACCACTATTTTCTAGAATTGCAACGGATGTTCGCCGAAATGAATTACTCGTATACTGATCAGCATTAGGAATGTAGAACTTTTGATCTCCGTTAGTGGAAGCATGCTTGATTCAAATTTGGTTTATCTATATATCCATTTATTTTAATAAAATTTTAACAATAGAAAACAAAAATCAACCTGAGAAAGGCTTAATATAAACTGAAACGTTGGCAGTGAAAATTGTGTATCTATAACCTATTGATCCGAAACCATCTATATCTGCCCCCCTATCCATTTTAGGGCATTTTGTTCTATAAACAATCAGAGCTGTGTATCTCAAAAGGCCGTGTTTACTATTTTATCTCTTATAAGAGCTATTTCATGGATATTCTCCATATATAGCATATACAGGATGTGCCGCGTCTTCAATACAGAAAAACTAAGGTTGCTGGGAATATTCGAAATTAAAAAGTCCTATATTCACGTTTTGCCAAGAAAAGTGGACTTCAATTTTGTAGTAGAAAAATATATGTTAGTACGGTCATAGTTAAATTGTTACCGTTTGACAGCTATGAACTTAGCGGTTGCCTATCCCACGGCAGAGCCAGTGTTGCCAGATGGTATAATTTTCGGAAATTTGTAAAACAAACAATAAACAGACAAATGGTTTCCGTATACTAATTCATTTTGGATTTTTTACGGAAATTTAAGCTAGAAACCTATACCGCTTTTATAGAAAATGATATTCATTAACATTAATTTCTTATTCCTTACTTAATATAATTTACAATAACAATATTATACACTCTTTTATTATTCGAGTCAGATGATCGAAACAAACACAACACAATGCAAATCCATAAATACAATAACGTAGTACACCGATATTTTTCACAGAACTATAATCGAGAACTTTTTGTCAGGTTTGGTACGGTTATATTCAATATTTTTAATATTCAAATCTCATAATCGACCTGTGAAGATCTATATTATTTTACTTCATTTGATGTTGAGTATCTAGGTTTTTAATGTCCTGCATTATAGGCGCTCCACCCTGTATATTCAAACGCGTTTTTCTCAATCGGAACATTCTCTGAACTTACATTTAGAAATCATAACCTATAGCTTTAATTCCAGAATATAACCCATTAAAATTATACGTATTATCTTCAGTTTCTCCTAGATGATCACATCAAAGTAGGTAGGTACCTCAAAACGTAGTACGGTTTAATATTCATTCTCATTTTATTAGGGTGTATATCCGCCTTAATTGTCAAGCGTAAAATTCGCCATAATTACCTTTCAGATAAAGGCCATCGCCACGATAAGGAGGGATATATATAATTATTACGGTGGGAGTTTAGGACGTTGTTGCATAACAGTGCCTTTAATTTTGTGTTAATATTCTCATAAAATTCTCATATTTTATGCTTGACGTCACCGACCATGTTTTTGGTGAAATAAATTTTTTAATAACTCATCTGGAACAGACTTTTTCACTGTACCAATTTTTTTTGCTTAGTCTTAAAAAAAATGGGAAAATGTATTGCAAAGACATATAGACTATGACCTGAACTTTCAAAATGCCTCAAGTATAGAGCATACACGTTTTTAAATATAGACAAATGATTTATTAAATTAATGTAGTTTTAAATTATATTTTCTTAGTACAAATGAATTTTAGAAATAAAAAGTAATAATACAAGAATATTTATAGTCAGCCATAAACAAAACAATTGATGAATTGAATCTAATTACAATTTACAACAAATATATGTGTCTCTTACACCTACCCAAACTTCTCATGATTCCTTATTCATTTTAAAACGCAGAATGTACAGTATGTACAACTAATTAGAAAATATATGTTTAGCAAAAATCTAAGCAAAATAGTCAACTTTCAAAACCACCTGAACGTAAGACAGACTCGAGACATTATTTTCTTCTTAGTTCTGCGGCCAATTCTGACACTGACACTAAAATATAATGGAGTGACACCTAAGCAACAAGAGTGAGAAGTCAATAGTTGTAGTGATTTCATACCATGTACCAGAATATAACAAATCAGTGCAAGCATCAACTTTCAGAGATATCTGAAAAAAGGCTATATGCCACTCGCAACGTCAAGACATACAGCATAGCAGCAAGCCTGGAAATTGGTCAGCCAAAGTTCTTGTGCTATCACTAAATTTATCCTTCTTGCCACGAGTACATTATCAGTAACAGAAATTTTAATAATGTATATGCTTACATAATGTATACTGTATGTAAAGTAGAAGCACAGGTAACCAACTACCAACAGACCTGCTATGAATGCAACCTAATTATCATCAACTAAAACAAGGGAACTCATCTGTGGTAATACCTTTGTCTCATGTAGTTATACACCTGTGAATGTTATATTTGCTGGATGCTTGTAATAAATAGTATGACACTACTAGCATGGTAGGAGGGTTTTTACTTGCGGACAGAAGGATACGACTAGCGAATCGTAGACGACAAGATTAGCTTGTAACTTCAGTGATGAAGGAATAGTTGATATATACTGTTTTTTAGTCACGGAACATACTGTTAGTTGACTGGGTGCTTCAGCAGGGTTCTCCTGAAGTTCTGATAAGAGATTTGATGCTGTGGGCTTATTTTATTTTTGTTATCCAAACAATTCTCAATGTATGACTCAGCTACTGTTGTGGACTGTGGACACCCACGATGCCCTTTTATGTTTGTAATATTGGACCCGGAGTTGGCCAATACTATGAAGAAGAGCGCCAAAAACAATGTCCTGTATACGATTCGGGGTTTGAGAGGCCTAAGTATCCAGCGATGTTAGATGGCATTTTCCCGAAGCTGTTGATACCCATACATTGCTTAGTACGTTTATTTTCTTTACAGAATAAGTAAAACCGATCGCAAAGGGTATCTCTAGGACGCAAAATAGCATAGCTTTGATATATATCGACATATTTAATTGTTTCTTCGGTGTTCAAAACAAATTTTTTTGAAACATTGGTTTTCCTGTTTAGTATGGTAATAGTAAGCATATCTCCTTTGTCTTCTATATCGTGGATCGTCATAATTGTTAGTTCTTCGCGGCGGGAGGCACCGGCAATTACAAATATCGCTAGCTATTTTGGTCATAAGACTATTTTCTTTCTTTCTAATGCCTTTGATTTTTTGGCCTGTAACCAATATTTGATTACTTTAAATATGCCGTTAATTTGAGGTATTTTCCAATATCAATGTCTTCTTTACTTTGAAGCAAAGATTCAGCATCAAATACTTTAGCCATAGAGTTGACGGAGGACGTTTTTCAATATCGTGGGAATAGGCCAAAAATACCTATTCTATTAAAGATGAAGTGTTCTTTTACATGCGCCATTGGTCGAAGGCAATAAGCTTTATGTCATAGCGAATTCTTGATTTTGTAGGAATTAATGCATTACTTGCATCATTGCGACTTCTCACTCATTTTGGGTAGTTTACGACGAAGAAAAGTAAAAAAATAAATCAAACTTAATCTTCAAACTGACCTTGAAAATTTTAAAGCTTATATCAAAAAATATTAACAATCAAAACTGCACTTAGTTATGAAAACGACAGAAATTTTTATCGGTAATTACTTGTATCCAGCGTAATTCAGCGTCGCAGCAACTATCCTACTATAAAAAATAATATTTATAGACGGTAAATTGCATCAAACGGTACTCATAAGCACCTTGAGAAAAATCTAGCGCAAACTGTTTCGCTTAATGCTGCCTGAATCCGCTGAATTACGTTGGACGTAAGCACTGTCGCAACTATACGATAGGCCTACTCTGTAATGAAAGTGCACTTTATCGTATTAGTGCAAAAAGGTGTGGCCTTCACCACAAAAAATTGTACGGAAAAGTACACTTTTCCGCATGATCGCAGGAATAAATTATTTCCTAGTAAAGTCCAAAAATCCTAGGTCCTTGTCTTCAATGTCTTCTACTTCAGCAGTCGCCGCACCAGTACATGGTTCAATTATTTTATCGTCCAAATTTTAAATTACCAGAAATAACAGTTGCACTATGATTTTTAACATATGATACAAATAAAACAAAGTAAATAATTGTACTAACTTGTAAAATTGACAGTTAACCTGTAAATGAGAAACAAATAAACTCCTTTTTCTCACGTTACATTGATCTGCTGTTAGTGAGTTATAAATAGCGACATCTAACAATGATGTTTCAATATTATTATTATTCTACAATGAGAGCAATTAATAATCTTTTGCAATGTTGTAACACGTTATTCTGGTATTTTTGCTTTAGTTTAATGTATGTTTTAGGTGTCTTAATCGCCAGCAACGCTTCTCGCCTCCCCTAAGGTGAAGTTAACTACTGACAAGTCCCCAAAGCAAAAACATTTAATTAATCCTTGGCCGTTTACCCGTCGCATTTCAAGATTACTTTCCGAACTCAAAACAAAAGTAATCTGAAGAAAAATGTACACAGATCCGGGTAATGCCTCACGTGCGTGACAAAGCAACTTAAAAGTAATGAACAAGGGACTTCCCTTCCCTAATGTTTTCATCTGGCCCTCTTTGTCCTAGGAAACTTCTGAAAAGCCATACTTTATCCTTGTCCGCGAAACGTTTCGGCGAGTGGGAACGAGACGAAGATTAGCGAGAAGAGCACAATAGTATTATTTTTATACAGTGACTTAAGGATGGCCATTTCTCACACTGGTAATGTAGTCGATGTATAATAAACTTTTTCTGGTGCTTTTTCCGGCCAACTTGCCAGGATTTGCCGGGGTTATGGTTATTTCTCCCGCGATTACGTGATACAAAGGACTACGCTTTTTACTGATGTCTGGGGAGAGCTACAGACAACTTAACAACGTTAAGTCACATTTTTAGAATTGTTTGTCGTAATATCAAATAGTCGACATCAAGATGAGATCCATTTGTACAAAAAATAGTTACTGTCGTTAGTTTTGAAAAAAATCGACACATTCTCAGATGAATAAATCTGACAATGTGTCGATTTATGCGCAAGATTTCCAATTTTCATAGAATCCTATTTCAAATAATGCAGTGAGTGTCTGTCTAAGGAAAAATTCATAAAAACTACATTTTAAGGCAAAATATTGCGTTTTGATCCAACTATCATAAATTATTTTTGAATCAAAATGTCATGGAATTGAAAACATTTATTGTTTTCCACAGACAACGATATGCAAACTATAATGTCGCCTGTGGTTGCTATGAGACAATTGTTATTCGACGATCGTTAAATTATTTAGATACACAGTAATCGCCATATTGTTTCTATTTAAATAATAATGATAATGATAATGATAATAATAATAATAGTAATAATAATAATAATAATAATAAGTAATGAAAATAACAATTTATTATTTGAAATGGAAGAATTCACATTAACTCTGCAAGAAATTATTGAATCAGCAAAGAATGTACAATTTATTACTAAAAAATCGAAGAAGATATATCAGCAAATATACAAAATATTTATTGATTACCGGGCTGAGAATAACATTATCTGTATATGTGTATTCTTAATGTTATGGCTTTAAAGTGGTCTGTGGTCCATTACTTATGAAACACTCTGTGGATTCTTATATCCTTAAAGGACCTCATTTTTAGACTAAAAGTTAATACGAAGAATTGCCATATCTTGATATGGGAAATAGTCTGCTGATCAGGGAATATTTAGACATATGTCGGAAATATAGTACTAGTCTCTGAAATATTCTAACGTCAACGTAAGACGGCATGTATAAAAATTTAGTTAAAAATGCAGCATATTTATAATACCAAGTTAGAATGCCATAATTTTTCTTTTTGACATTAATGTTTCATAAGCACCATTGACTACCTCGTATAATTTTACTCCTGGTTTAACAGAGCCTTTCAATTTATACATATAAATTATGTGTAACAGAGTGAGAAAAATGATAATACAGAAAAATTTATATTTAATTAAAAAATGACGGGAAGTACCATCTTGCAAGGACCACATTCTCTTTTTATAAATAGGTTTACATTTTCTAGTTCAACGGGTAAAATTGTTTGTAAGAAATTCCGATTTATTTTACTGTTTAAAGTGATTACTGGGTTAATAAATTTCAGATAATCAATTACTTCAAACGAAATGTATATGAATTTGTTATAAGCAATTTTACCCGTTGAACTGTCAAATGTACCCCTTCATATAAGAAAGATCGATAATTGCCCAAGAAAAACCTTTTACCAATGTATTTTCTTATACCAATCTTAATTTTGTAGGCACGGAATTTCAGGAAACGCCTACTCTGTGGGCTAATACCCCGACCAGCATTGAATTACGCCGGAGAAACCTATAGCAAACGTGGTCCCTTCTGTCTAACCCGACAGAAGGGACCACGATGTAGAACGTTTCGTGTCTATGACTTTTCACGCCGGCATGGACTATGGAGTAGCAAATGTGAAATCCCGCCAGGGTAAATAAAGGCATTTATTATTATTATTATAAATGGCCGCTAGATGTAGTTTGTCTACACAGCGTACCTGCTCCAGCGTCAAGTAGCCGAAAACAATTAGTAATTTATGATAGTATCTTATTTTGTATATTTATAAAAGTTTTGTATAAATCTCGTATAAAACACACTTCCCGTAGGTACAGCTAGATACAATGCCTATTTATTATAAAAAAATCGAACGAAAGGAATAGATAATAGAAAACTTTTAAAGTATCCACGAAAATCTTGTCCCATAATCTAGAAAACTGTACCGACGAACAATATTGTGGGAAAGTATCTGCATCCGACACAAATTTATTTATTTAATAACTATAAAACGTTTAAAAATTAAAAACGGCACTAAAAACTGAAGAGGAACACGAAAGTACAACGTAAACACATGGTAAACACAGGATTTAAATTATGACATGACGGAAAATTTTACCGTCGTGTTGCTAGTTGTCTATGTTGCCTACTCTGGTTCTGTAAACGTGTGGCGGACAAGTCGTATAGGCGGCGTTAAATAAGAGTTTAATATAATTTTGAAAAAAAAAAATTATTTTCGTTTTATAAATAAGTTTGGAATTTTTTTGAATGGTGATTCCGTTAATTTTTAATTTTCTGTATCCCCTCTTAAATTATTTGTACTTATTCATAGTTAACCATGTCTAATAAGCTAAAGGAAAAATTTACATCGGAAAATTAATTTTAAAATGTTCCATTTTGTAAAAATAAGTATTTTTTAAATTAAACAGTTTATTTAGAAGGCCTTGAACATACCTACAAAATGACATCTTGATCGCTTAAATAAAGAATAACGGAGATACAAGCCTAGGTAGACGAATTCTGTATACATCCTCCGATATTTTCCTATTATCATAACCAATACGTTTAAAATCTTCTATTTTTAAAGTATTGAATTATTTTACTTCATTTATTTTATTAATATGATTATACAGATATATTTAAATCGTCAATATCCCATTTGAATGTAATAAGTGCATATATGTTAAAAGTATTAGCAGTATTTTTATTATCAATAGTAGTTAAATAAAAACACTGCTACAGCTCTTCATTTATGAAAAGTTTATTTACCAGCCCAAAGCGACTGCATTTTTCGCATATTCCTGCATATTTACAATCCTCTGTGCCATTCCAGAAGCAATAAATGTTAACGATTTTCGAATTCAAACATAAACTAGACGCGGCCTCGTCCCCCTCTATGAGAACCAAAAACAAATTCAGCAGCGCCGATCCAAACAAATTTCCCGAGATAACAATGTGGATTAATCATAGAAAAGTTCGACTAAATAATACAGGCAGCTTTGCTTTTATGTTTATTTTATCTGGACCTGTACTCAATAATTCATACAATGCAGTAGTTGGCTTTATTGAACTGTTTCACGAGATATTGAACAGGAACGGGATAAAAACAGTTAAAAAGGCATAAATCAAAAAATATGGGAGCAAGTGAGGTTGCACTACACATATAACTATCGGAGAGGCCATAAAGAGTGAGTTACGGGCAATTGCTTGAAGCGAGTCACTTCCCCTGGTCCTTCCTGGGGTACTAATTTCACATTTTCACATCTGACAAGGCTCTAATGAACTTTATCAGTGATATATATTGGAGGCAATGGTCCTCAAACATACAGCATCGCTAAATACGAGCTTCAGTGGTACTGCGAGGGCAGTCGACTTGAAATTAATGACTTTAGTTTCAACATAAAAACCGTTCCAGACCTCATTGGACCAGAGAAATAAACTGATACTCCAGGAAAAGTATATCGATGCTACCTTTGAGATTTTATCTGTATTTCTTACGACTGATCTGCTCTAAAGTCGGCTAAAAATGATTCCTGGCTGATTGAATGTGTATCTTTTGATCTAAACCTAGTAATACTTAGACTGAAATAGAGATTTTAAAAACAAGCAGAGTATTGAATTGGTTTATAGAACTCATCTGCTATAAAATTTCTCTCAATAATTCTTGGCTGGTTGAACGCATAGCTTTTGATCTAAATCAAGTAATACATAGCGTGGAACAGAGATTTTAGAAGCCAGTAGAATACTGAATTGGTTTATAGAACCAGTTACATAAAAATAGTGGAATGTTTGTTTGTTTCATTTTAATGACAACAAACTTGTATGGTGTGTTTGTGTTAAGCAGAGGGTCCTTATTTAACTGCCAAATCGTCAAAACTTAAATTTTTAAGAGACAAAACAATACTAACTTTGAAAAAAAAGAGTTCTATACGGCTCATTTAGATTACTGTATGAGCGCAAAATTTGGTTCAATTTATTTAGAAGATATTTAAAAAAAATTTAATCCTCATGGGATGATGAAATAAGATTAGAACTGATCAGAAAGTTTCCGATTTTTTTAGCAGAAAATGTCGCGCTATAAGCTAGTAAAATTAAGTCTAAATTTAGGAAAACTAGTAATATTAAAGATGGTGCATCGCGGACCATACTCGCTTTGTACTCGTTTATTGAAGAATCTGCTAATGATTTTAAACGTACACGTTTGCACTAGTAGGTTGAGGGCTGGACTTAGACGCATCGCGATTTCGCCGAAAACTTTTTGGAGAAATTCGGACAACTGCGTCAAATAAACGAGGTAATAAAACTTCATCTTCTACATAACATATTTTGACACCTAAAGCGTACAGTAGAGTAATTCAGGAGCGCATAGAGATCGACATATGCGACTGATTTTGTAAGACCGTGATCAACTCCACCGCACCGAACGGTCCGCGATGTGTGTTTACCGCGACCGCATAGTGCGTGCTCTCCTTAAATGTTACTGAGGAATGTTATTTCTTAGAAATTTAAACACTGAATTATGAACAAAGTTGTATTATTGCACAATAATATATATTTTTCCTTTCCATTAATAACAACCTTTGTAGCATTGTCGCCATCATTTTCAGAACGCATGTCAAAAGCATGTCAAAGTTTGTGAAGAATTTGCACATGTCTCTTCTTGTAAGGAACAGCTATATTTTCCTTGGATTTTCCTTGCTATATCAAGTTTATAAGATATGTATTCCTCAACATAACTTTTTGCTACAGAGAAGATCTTCCATCCACCATGCCGTTTAATGAATATAAGATCAGCACCTTAATTAGCCAATGAAAACGTTATAGTGCGCTTCATACAATGGCTAGTATATGCTTCTGTATTTGCGATATTCAAGAATGAAGTAATTATTGAGGGTACCTTCGCCAATGTGTTGATTCAAACAGGCTGAGTACATTTGACTGATGTATCTTAAAAAGAATATGTCTAGTGTTACGCGAATTGGGCACAGAAAAAGTATATTTTCTGCAAATTTCAACAGTATTCACGCAAAATCCTTCTTCTGTAATTGTAATTTTTCTTGAAATAAACATCTTAGTGTCAGGTATTGAAACAAGTGGGTAACTGCCAACATCCTGTACGTCAGTAGTTTTAAAATTTGTAGGATAGTCACTTTTTGTCATTGTCGATATTTAACTTCAAATAATTTTAAATTTTATAATAATTTTTATAGTTAGATATTTGATTCAACTTAAAGGAGACCACCTGAAGAAGCAATCCTAAAAATGCAGAAATAGGTCAGATCTCATCTATTGTGGTTGAATTTGTCGTGTTCCCACTGCCAAAAAGTGAAGTTAGATATTTATAGAGTGTTTCATTAGAAGATTAATAAATTAGTTTATTTTCTTCAGATAATTATTGAATAGAGCTTTGTCTGTGGAATTGTTCATTAGCATACCTAGATGTTTGGTATCAGAGAACATACATATAACTTCATTGATAGGAATTGTAGGAGATTTGATTTATATTAGCTTAAAATACCTAACCTAACCAAAAAATGTTACAAAAGTTAGTAAAAAGGAATATATGGGTAGATATTGTGGGTGTAATTCAACGCAGGTTGGGGATTTTGTCCACTGAGTAGTTAGTTTCACACAATATTATTAATACCTAAAAATATATAAAAACAACCTACCACGTTTCGTTGAGTACTAAGAAATATCGTGGGAATATTTTTTTATTAAATTCCATTAATTCTAATCCCACAAATATGATTGTGATGTGATTATAGATAAAACGTTGTATTGGTTTTATGTTTTAATTCTAATTTTATCTACTTAAAACACTTATGCAATAAATAACTATTAAGGAATTACAGTCAGCAAACAAGTAATGCTACATAACATTTTAAATTGATATCTTATTTTATAAAGAATCCTCTCCTACGAAAATGGTCCTATTATTTAGATTACACTTCAGGCAACACCATTTCATTGTAACGATGTTAGGGCCTTTTGTTTAGCTTTTATTTCTTTCGGCAGATACACAAATGGAATATTCGTGTACGTGGAACCATCCCCGTTTCTCGGCGATCGCTTGTAACAGCGAGATCGTGTATCATTTGCTCTAAGCACCATAATTAGCTTCTGCATAAACTTCTCCTGGAGCTTTGAAACTGCCGGAACGCCCGTGATATTCCAGCCCGGTCAACTTCGTACATTAATATAAATTATAAGAATTAATAAAACCTGCACTATTCAGCACATGGGATACGAGCGGTATTCCAGGCCTGAAATATGGATTCCGAAACTTTCCTTAACGATAATGGCCCTAATTATTAGTTGTTAGAAAACCGCGGCCGGAGGTTTAATTCCGGGCGTAAAATCGGGGCCGCCTCCGGAATCTGTGCACAAAAAGGATACTGTTTTAATTAAATTATGAGCATCTAAAATTGTTTATTTCATACTGTACTGTAATGAGTTATTTCCCGGACTCATTTAAGTCCGGGAAATAACTCATTACAGTACTGAGTCCGGAAAATGGTTACTTCCCGGACTGCTTTAAAAAAACACAATATTCACATTTTTAAAAGATTTTATCTTTAAAACTACAAAATCAAGCCTATAAAAACCATCATTATAGACTTGAGCATCGAATATTTGGCACACATTGTCGCAGGATTCATCTTTTTGGAGATATCCAAGAAGTATGCCAAAAGGATATTCTCATTCAGGCCGTTTTCCAGCTTATAGGTTTTTCTACATACGTTGAAGAGCTGGCATTCCTTCTCATAACGAGCAGAAGACTTCGTAGGCACCAATTTACTTGTTGCTTCAGCACATTTTAGCTCGATTTCTTCCATTTTTTACGAAAATTATCACAAAATACGCACGGGATGACAAACTCTCAAATTTGTTATTTTTGTTTTTACATCACTAAGCTAAATCAAAAGCTATGCGATAAAACAAGAATCGAAACCACGCTAACACCTACATACAGGCAGGTTATGTAAAATAAAACATTAAAATTTAATTTTTAATACAACACAGTATGGAATAAAACGTTGTACGATACACGGCCGTGAAATGTCATTAAAGTACTCGTCTAGAAATTCCTGACTCGGCTCTTTCGTTGCCTCGTCCGTAAACATCTAAACTTGTACTTTAATATACCATTTCCCGGCCTTGTAACGTAAATAATTATTATTGACTATCTCACATTGTAAAAAGGATCCTGTGTGAGTAATTTAAGATGTGTAAAATTTCCGTGTTAATAGTTTTACACGCTATGGATGTTTCATACATTTTTACCAATGATGTGTTAAAAGAACACCATTTTGTGTAAACTTAACACAACTCTGTGTCCTATATCCCTCCGCCTGACTGGTTGAGAGAACTATGCAGCTGCAGTATATCAGCTGTTCCAATACACATCACTATGTCATTGCTCGTGTCGCGTTGTTGTGTTCAGTTATGTTTCGTTTACTGTGTTCAAATGGAGAACATTTAAATTTAAATTGAGGTTTGATTAAAGAAAATGGTAAGTACTTACCTAACTACAACAAATATTGCTGATAATTGTGATAAAGCTAATACTAATTAGGACTGTCTTTTAGTTTACTTTGTATTCTGATTTTCTTGTAACTTCAGAGAAAGAAAATAATATTTTCAGCTCACTACCAATTAATTTTCGTAAACTCGTATTACACAGTGCTTTCGAAAAGTAACGAATAAATTCATTATTTTTGAAATTGAGAAGTTTTCGAAAAAATCGTGTCATTCTACATATATACATCATGAAAAATTAGGGTGTTACATAACAAAAATTTCAAGAAAATAATGTTTGAAGATTTTAAAATTTAATTTTCCAATCCAATGGATTAAAGTCTGGATTTTCTATGATTATTTGGCTGGTAGATTATTTGATTTATTTTTTAATATTACTAACTGCGAAAAATAGTTTAACATTATCTAATAGCTAATTAAATTTATCTGAAATTATTTTAAACTCGTATCTTGAGAATAGCATATACAACTATTATGCTATACTATCTCTTTTGTAGCATCCTGACTTCTATAAATATAACGTGTTTTTGGAATGTATTTCAGATGTCTTCCATCCGCTACCTCCTTCTAATTTGTCCATAAAATGACGAGATTTGAAGACTTCTAGATCTGGTACATTGCACTGCAGCCATCCTATAAAAAGTGCAATTTACTAGATACTTTAAAAGTCCGTCCCTTTCTCCATTTGCTGTTGTATAAACAAGAAGCAGGCTTCATTAGAATAATGCTTCCAAGAAATATTTCATTCTGCTTTTACTGGATGTTAGCAAAATTAAGTATTAAGAAAAGTGGTTTGAACACTGAATTACATGGAACAAATTCCTTGTTATTTGCTATACATAGTGTTAATTATATATTTGACTGATTCTCCTGTGGAGGATTTCCTGAGAAGATAGAAAAAGAGTTTCTAAAGTTGCACGAGCTTTTTTTTTTAAGAAACAATGGTGAAAACTACATTCTAATGTCTCGATTTGTTTAAAAGATATAGGAAATTTCTCATTTTTTACATTTTCTATGACTCCTTGTTTGTTAATATTTTTGATTTTCGTAAACATTATTTATTTAGCTTTTTACGTTGATCGACAAAGACCAATATTTCAGCAGGACCGTTGTTCTGTCTATAATTCAAGACATCTAAAAGTATTTTTGGATGGTATAATTGTATGGCCAGCTTGCTCGCCCGATTTAACGCCTTTGGATTTATTTTTCTGAGGATATTTAAAAACAAAAATTTATTGGCAAAATCTTGAGAATATCGATCAAGATACTGTTGCTACATTTGATATTACAAAACCAACTGCTGCAACACGCCGTGGACGCCCTGGACCTCCATCTCTTTTACGAATCGGTTTTAAATTTTCCTCGCATTGCACTACATTTGCACTCATGCGCTACACACCGCGGTAAAAGTAGCTGCATTTGGCACATGTTTACCAAAAAACTAATGTAAAGACTGACTAGAGACTACAGTAGATCAGCGATGCAAATGTGGAAAATACTACAATTTCAATGATTTTTTACTCGGAAGCAATAATTATTTTACAAAAACATGTTTTACGATATAGACTTCATTTTTCATAACGCATCTACTCCTAATTTGTTTTAGATAAGTTCCGAATCACCCTGTATATATTTTCCCACTCATAAGCATATGTCTTTTTGCACGCGATATTGATTTCGACGCTTACTTGATAGATAACATGCTGTGGGGAAAAATCATATCTTCAAAATTTAATGTGCTGGCAAGATTAAATATTTATATTAGGAGAGTACACATTTAAAATAAAAAATGTATGTCAATATTATATAGGGTGTCCAGAAATAATGAGCAAAAAATTCAGGGGAGAATTTTAGACCAAAAATAAATGCTACCTCTTTCTATAACATTTTTTCCAAAACTAATTATTAATGGAGTTACAGTGTGTTAAAGTTAAAATTTTATTTTCAATATTTGTAAATAACTTCTTAAGGAATCCAAATATTTACATAAAATTTGTGAATCGGGGGTTTTTGCGGACGAGAAATTCAAATATGTTTCTAATTTTGACGTCACTAGTAGAGGGCGCCACTTGTGGCACACCATGTTTCTTTTAAATGGCAGAACTTTTTTGCAACTTAATGTATTAATATGACTATCGAAACAATCGATTCTTCTACCTGTTTCATTAGAAAAAGGTATACCTTACTGAAGTCGGTAGGCCTAACCATTTCGAAACATTTAAATTTCTCTTCCGCAAAAACCCCCGATTTACAAATTTTATGTAAATATTTGGATTTCTTAATCAGGTTTCATTCGAAATCCATAGAAGATAGAAACATTTTGCGAGAAAATATATATCTCCATAATATCAAAAACAGGAACTAGAAATAGTCATTGCTATCTGCAATGAGTGAATCGACAAAAACTTCCAAAATTTATAATTTGATTTATTTATGACATAATTTCTATAATTTTGGCACTGAAGTATAAATTAAAACAGGTATCATCGTCCGCTACCTAGAGATTGATTCTGTAGCTTTGTACTTCTTCAGGACTTGACTCCACGCGAAGAAGATAGGCATGTTGTTCTGTCCTTGTTTTCCCCCATATTATGAGACATTATCCACACGAAAACAAAAACCGGTAATGTTGACGAGACGTCAAACTACAATACGTGTCGCATCGTTACTGTGACAAAGCCTTTTAATCGGCAGGCAATCCGCGCATTCAATTTTGTCGGCTTCCATTTTCCACGTCTTTGTTCTGCACATGAGAGAAAAAGGCATCTAATGATGATTAATATATATGAATGAAACGTCGTTAAGAACTCTAATTGTTTTTTTAAATCGTGTCTGTATCTAAGCGAGAATGAACTCACCAACTTAGTGTATTGGTGCATTTTATGAAGAGCCAGATAATTAATCAAAAGTTTCTTGGAAACTTTGCGGGATTGTTGGCTGGATCGTCTGCATGTTTCTGTTATTTGAGAAAATATTTTACCAAAGTTAGTTAAAATTCGCAGTGGACTTGCTGGAGTGCTTCTTAGAAACTGTTAATTCAGAAACTGCAGGTTTATAAATCCTGATAAATTATTATTGAGAGTACCTGTAAAACTTCTAGAAGTTTTACAAGCACTGCTAAACTTGAAGCATTTGTTGAAATTTACATATACACCACCACTGTGATCTACTGTGTGATCCACTGTGTCTAATTTGATATGTGTCACCCAATACATCTCTTAACATTTGGATGCAAATACTCAAGTTGATGTTTTGTATACTGATTTTTCTAGGTTTTCTATAAGTTAGATCATAATATATTACTTCAAAAGCTCCAATTCTTCAAATTGTTCAAATATTACTTGGATAATATATAGTATATGTTCAAGTGTGATGGTTACATGTCTAAGTGTTAGTTACATCGGGTGTACCTCAGGGATCCATTTTAGAACCTTTATTGTTTCTTATTTATATTAACGATAGATTCCAAAATCTTGATTACAGTTACCTCTTATATGCTAATGATTTAGAAATTTATAGTGATGTTCTATATTTGTTGTATATTTTAATAATAAACTAAATTTCAATTTTCACATTGACAAAATCGTTTAGTCTGTTTATAAAAGTCTAAGATTTCTAACTACAATGTCCTATGGCTTTTTGGATATTCAAGTATATGTGACACTTCAATTTTCTTGTTAGATCTAAACTCGAGTACGCTAGTATTGTGTGGCATTCTGGTTATAAGGTGTTTCAATTTGAAATTGAAGATCACAGACGATTTTTAAAGTTACTTTCATTTTGTCAGGATAGAATTTACCCTCAAATATGTATTCCTCATGGCATTTTACTTGATAGATAAAGTGTGTAGTCTGGAACAAGGTAGACTTCTTATGTTTCATGTCATGTTTCTTTACAACATTTTACACAAATGTATGATTGTCCAGAGTTTTTAGCTGTTAAATGAAATTAATACCTGTATTAAAGTCTAAACTTTCAATTTTTGTTTATTTTTTCTTTTCTTTTACATTCGTATTTGTCACTTTTCTATTATTTGTTGTTTTACTCACCTTATAATTGGATTTTCTGTTGGGTAATGTTATTAAATAAAATAAAAATAAATAAATACAGGGTGATTAGTCAAAGAATGGTCCATACTTGAAGACTAGCTTGCTTGGACACAATTACTGTGAATTAGATCATCTTCTACTTCCTTAAAAAGTTATAAAATGTGTCGCGCTGATCTTCCAAGTCATTTTAAAAAATATATCATTTAAATATAGTTTTAAAAATGATATTTTGAATTTATTGGATTTACATAGATTTTCTGATATATGCAACTCCAGTAAAAAAAAAACAGTCTAAAGGATATGACAGAATCCACTTCTATGAATAAACTTGATCCATCTTGTTTCACTCCTTGTACACAATAAACTGGATAGCTCATTTTGAAACTACATTGTCTTATGGTTAAAGTTTCAAAAGATTTGGTAATTCATTTTCTAAAGAAAACGTAAAAATAAATGTTCGTTTTTTTGTAGGCAATTCAAAGAGGCCAATGAACTGTCAAATCTTTTTTACAACAAATAATTTGATATATTATGATTCTTAATAATTCGAATTGAAAGTAATTTTAGATGGACCAACATTCTGTAATAATGCATAAGCTCTGGTAATTTTCCACATAGTATCTATATGCATAATTACCAGTGCTATGATATGCAGCACCTGTAACGTGATTTGTTCGTAATTTAATATTTGGATCAGTATTAATGAAGTAAACAATTGAAGTTTCTGAGAAACTCGTTAATACATAATCCTAAAATAGTATATGAGCGACGTTGTCACGTATTAGATCTGTTTACGGTCATAATTCTGTTACCGTTGGTCAGAGAAAAAAAAAATGTTAAGTCAAATATGTTGTTGTTGTTTCATACAACTTATCATATGGCAAAATTAAGGCACTTATATCCCGGACATTCTGTAGATATGTAAAAATTATACAGTATGCGCCAAAAGTATGGAATAAATTCAATAAAAACGAAAGAATTATTTTTTGGGAAAAATCCTCGAACAGGTCGATTTTTAATTTAAAAAATACATATTTTAGCGTAAAATGCGATTTTCAAATGTCATTTGTTTTCGAGTAATGACGTGATCGGTTTTTCTTTGAAATGGCAACACCATATTTTTTTCCTTGATTCTGAAAGATCGATTCATTCTCTATCAGACAGTACTAAAATTTTGCCATCTTATATAGTAAAGTTTTCGAGTAAATGACGATTGAATGTTAGAAAACGTAAATCAATTAAAATAAAGCAAAAACGTTATCAAGTTTAGTTTTTCGAATTCCATAGTTCTTTTATGGATCACGTAGGTGAAAATCTTTGCGAAGTGTCATTGTCACACCGACTTTCTAATAAGTATTGTAAGCGACATAGAAATTATTATTCAATTTAAAGTATTATGACACATTTAACTGTTACTCAAAGAATTGAAATTTTAATTCTTATCGGATGCGGGAATATGACTAGAACTCAGCAGGAAGTTTGCGATTTATTTAATGAAATATATCCAGAATTAAAATTTTAATTCTTATCGGATGCGGGAATATGACTAGAACTCAGCAGGAAGTTTGCGATTTATTTAATGAAATATATCCAGATCGCCCTATTAGCCAATCAACAGTCAGTAAGGTAGAGTCTAAATTTAGAGAAACTGGCAATGCTGTAAATATTCCAAAACCTGGACGTCCAATCATTAATGAAAATCAGAAACAGAACATTTTGATAAGTATGGTGGATAATCCTCATAATTCTTCACGATTGGTTGCATTAAACAATGACACTAGTCAGAGCACAGTGCTACGTATCTTGAGGAAGGAAAAATATCATCCCTACAAAATTCAACTTGTGCAGGAACTCAATGAAGATGATCCCGATCGCCGCTTACACTTTTGCGAAATTCTAATGGATTTATGTCAAGGAAATAGAAATTTACACCGGCAAATACTTTCTTCAGATGAGGCCACATTTTGTCTGAGTGGTACAGTAAACCATCAATCTTGCAGATATTGGAGTCGGGAAATCCTCATTGGATGGCAGAGGCACATACCCAACACTCTCAGAAATTAAATGTGTGGGCTGGAATAGTTGACGACAGAATAGTAGGGCCTTTCTTCTTTGAAGGAACCCTTACAGTACAAAGATATTTAGAGTTTCTAGAAAATGACCTTGTTCCAGCCCTTGCAGTAATTTTCCTAACGATAATGACCCTGACATTCCTGACGATACCATATGGTTTCAGCAAGACGGTGCACCTCCGCATTATGCGTGCCCTGTACGAGATTTTTTGGACAACTGTTTTCCTGGGAGGTGGATCGGCAGACGCGGACCGATAGAATGGCCTGCAAGATCGCCAGATCTTACACCTCTTGACTATTTTTTATGGGGATACTTGAAGTCAAAAGTGTACATTAATAAACCACGTAATTTAGAAGAACTTCAAAATCGCATTCGGGACGAAATACGCAAAGTTACCCCAGAAATCATTCATAATGTGCAAGAAGAATTTCTTCACAGACTTGCGCATTGTCAAGAAGTTGGTGGATGGCAATTCTAACATTTAATTTAAGTATAAAATTTAATCAATTGTATTTTATTTTACATACCTCAGAATTGTTACTTTTTTATGGATAAAATTTACGTTTTCTAACATTCAATCGTCATTTACTCGAAAACTTTACTATGTAAGAGGGCAAAATTTTAGTACTGTCTGATAGAGAAATAAACGATCTTTCAGAATCAAGGAAAAAAATATGGTGTTGCCATTTAAAAAAAAAATCGATGACGTCATTACTCGAAAACAAATGACATTTGAAAATCACATTTTACCCTAAAATATGTATTTTTTAAATTAAAAATCGATCTGTTCGAGGATTTTTCCCAAAAAATAATTGTTTCGTTTTTATTGAATATATTCCATACTTTGCATACTGTATATATCAGTTCATAAACGTGTTTCTCTGTCTTTAATAATTAAACTGTTTTATTGAAAATTTTTTTTGGCAATCCTGTAAAACAAACGTGCCAGAAAAAACTGTTTGTCAGATCCTGCAGGATCCACTCGAAAAAAGTAGTTGGGATAAAGTTAACCCGAACCCTTTCGAAACAAAAACTTTTCTCTTATTTAAAACGCATCCTCTTGTTTTTGTAAAGGGACGGACGCTCAGACTTGTACCAGTGAAAACAAAAGTTATTTTCTTTACTTTGCTGTTAGAGGATTCCATCCGTTTTGTCAGAGATTTGTTTAACCTCGTTTGTTCTATTGAAGACTGCAACTTTGTCTTTTTTGCAGGATTTTCCCGACAAGGAACAACTATAAATGGTTTTTAGTTGTAACGCCAAAAATATGTCAGTTAAACTCACGATGTTGTCAATTGCAAACACTATGAAAATAATAGTATATTATAAAATGATCATATAATGATGGTTGTAATTCACGAAGGTGAAAGTTGTAAATCTCCCGAGTAAATTGTAACCATTGCATGTAAGTGTAATATCATACTTTGTCTAGGACTATTGACAAGCAAACATTTTACTGAAAATATTATACAATATTTCGACATGCATAAAGCTTCATTCACATAAGATTAGTGCGGTTGCATTGGTACTGTAGAAAAGTTATTAAAAACGGCGCCGTATTCTTGAAATAGTGTTTTCTACAAAATACAAATAATTTTAGACATTTAATAACTGAATAATCTAGGGTTTAGCAAATAATAGGAATGTTAACTCATCCCACCTGCAAATATTCAAAGATACTGAAGTAAAACGGCGAGAAATACGGGTAACTTTTCTAACGTTCAGATAATCTTAACAGTAACGTCTTTGTACTGCAGTTGTATGGTAGAAGCTAAAAGCATTTTAGCTTCCACCAATCCTTTTCCAACAATCATACAAGGACCAATCAGAAAACTGCTTTTTTGACAGTAAACAGAAGATTCACATTTTTGCAGGTTAAGTTTTTAAATTAGATTCTAATTTAGATATTTAGTTTAGAATTGATTTGTTTCTAAAAAAATGGATGAAGATGACTGTTTGGTTTAGAAACAGTTACTTTTGCTGCTCTTATTCGCAGCGACGTCAATATGTATAAAAACTATACATGCAAGAAAAAAATGAAAAGAAGAACTCGGAGATAGTGGGTGCGACCTATTAACCGCAGATAGCACATGCAAGGTAATTTCTATAATTTATATAACGAAATGCGAAATGAGAATGCCGATTATTTTTGCATTTCACCCGAATGACAGTGGCAACGTTTGATGACTTGCTGAAATTAGTGGGGCCTCATTTAACCCACAGTATACTAGCATACTGTAATTTAACTAAACATTCAAATGGACCATCTATTCCTGCAGATTGTAGGCTTATATTTTATCTAGGGTGGGCTTTTAATTACTATTCAGCAAATGATAAAAACCAACAATTTCCGTAGATAGGGACGTAGTTGACAAAAAATAAACATAACCGCTCTGAAAGTCAAGAATCTTGAGTTTTTGCATGTCGCCAACTTACAGCGGATAAATTCCCCAACTTCTTAAGTCTACAGTAATTTTATGTAAACAGAGTAAATAATATTTAACACCATACAATTACAATACAACGGTACAACTGCAGTGCCATTGCACTAACGTTTATCTGAACTTTACTTAACATACAATTCAAAACTGTCAAAACACCTTACTTTTAAGTTTAAAATTTGTCATTCATTTGATAAATTTAACCATTTGGAAAAATGTTAATATTATTGTAACTTGTATGGTGGGAAGCATACAGGAGTTTAAGATGTATAAGTTTGCAGGTTTGTTTTTTATTTAAAATTATATAGTAAACGTTTAATTGACATTAGTAAATTTCTAAAAGTAATTAAATTTATCAAACGAAAGAATGACCCTTATAATCCAAAAAGGCCAAGGTTTTAAATAAAGAATAGGTTGAACGATATCTGTTGGACGGTTCTGATGATCATTGGTTGTTTGCGAAAATTGGAACAATATTCTTGATTTATGATTGTTGTCGATATGATGATGTGATTCTCTCCTTAACCATGAATGATATAGAAGATATGGGCAAATACGTAAGTTAAAGCTCTAATATAGTTCAGATGACTTACGTCATACGAACAAATGAATAATTCATTATATTTTCATCAAAATATTTAGGAAACTGCAACTGAGAATAATAAAATTATATACTACACTAAATGCTTGCACTATAAATTACAAAAAAATATGTTTTTAACGCTACAGACTACTGAAAATTACATTGATAATAAAAACAATTGAGTAAGTCGTCTGCATTCTTACTTCATCTATAATAATTGTTATATTTCGACAAACAGAAAATTTAGCAACAAGATATCAGATTGACCATAACCGATGATGGCTACAGTTTTGATCCCTATATGTTCCACAGAAAATACGTAAATCTTCGACCTCCTAGATTTTTTAATTAATTTTTAAGTAATTAATATGATGTTTAGATAAATTGACGTTTACAAATGAGTAACATTTCTGCCAATGGTTTTGTAGCATAAAAAACAAAAATATTTCATTACTGTAGCTGCTTGCAAGACATATAAAACTTTTGTGTTAAAAGTTGCATAGTTAATGTACAGGAAAATGTCTGACAGTTTAATTGTCATAACACGAAAATTGAATTCTAATAGAACAAATAAATTAAAAACATTAAGCCAGTTTTAACAGTAAAGTTCTGATTACCACAAATGTCCTATAAACTATGTTCTGCCTGTTTCTTATCAAATAGTCATACATAATTTGTTAGTAAAGGTTTTTTTTAATGTACGATCAATTGATGCACGTGCTACTGCATTTCTACCTTTGAGTATGCGCAATTTAAACACTCGTTTGGTGAACGGTCATTGGCGTTCATAAATAGGAATTTATCATGATTTACAAAAAAAATATGTTTTATAATAATTTTTTTTTGAAGAATGATTCCGTTAAATCTTATTTTTCTTTTATCCCGCCTCTTAAAATATTTGTGCTAAATCACAGTTCAGGTATGTGTTAATTATTTAATAAATTAGATTACGTTCGTATAAATTTATGTTTGTTATGTATACGAAGATAAATGTGGACGTCATAATAACTAGTAATCGAATGTGTGATTTAAATTTCACATATAATTTCTGTAAAATTTTTGCATTTCTTCTCTAAAGATATTTAAAAAGGACCTCTTATTAACGTATATTTATGAGCAGAACGAACAAAGAGCCAAGCTCGACGTACAAGGGAAAAGAGTTTTGAATAATACAAAGATAATCGGGTTGCTGAGGGAAGATTGAGGTTCATTAGTTAATTACTTTTAATTACTTTGAAAAGAGAGGTAATTGACTGATACGAAGTCCTTTCACAATATTAACCTGTTACCGTACCGTGTAATTATAATGTTTAATAACAAGGTAATAGACAAATTTTCTACTTTGCAAAAGTAAAAAGAAAGTTTGTGAGAATATAGGTTAAGTCTACTCTTAATTTATCTATTCTGAACTTTATACGAAGATGAAATATTGAAAGATAGAAAGAATCAGAAGCGTCTGATCACAAATATGTTTACGAAATCTAACAGAAAATATGAAAGAGTATTGTGCTTTAGTTTCTTCCAAAATGGAAAACATTATCGTCTATCAGGTTTGGCGGCATAGTTCTACAGATGCAAGTATAGTGATCGCTCTGCTCTGATATATAAAATAACTATACGCCATACCAATTCCCATACAATTATTAAAGAAGTTCGTGAACACTGCCAACTTTAGGACTAATTTAACTTGAACTAAGTTAGAATAGATCGTCATATTTCGACTACAGAAATATATGGTACCATTGTGTTCAGTATACAAGCATGACATTGATTCAAATATATTATTTTTTGTAAAAGAATATGATAATGGTGAGAAACTATAAGATTCTACATTTTACACTTGATAAAAAACTGTTAACTGACACATTTCTGAAATAAAATATTATACTTAACATGAACACCCATCATCACCAAAAATACAATTAAAAAAATGCGAATTTTGAGTTAGTAACGATACTGACTACTTGAACAAATGTTCAATGTGATTTATTCCGTGAACGTGGTGAAATTTAATTCCAACAAATAAATGTCAAAATAATTGTATTAATTGAATAATATACATTTTAAGTAATATAACATTTCAATACAAAACAGTAACTATTATAACCAGGACGATTACAATTTTTTTTGCATTACTTACATGTAAATTGCAAATGCCGATATTGCAGTGAGTTAAACTTGAAATTACAAAATATCGGTATGGGTTTTGAAATAGGGAATTCTTATAATAATAATTGAATATTTGTCATTTATATCATCGTTATCAATCGTTATCTATAGTAGCTAATTTTTTCTCAAAGCTTCACAAACACCAATTGTTAACATAACCTGAAAAGTTGTCCAAAATTAGTTAAATCGATCGATTTATGTTAATTTGAATTGCCCTTTCAGTTACTGCTTGTCAAAATCTCTTAATTTCCTCTTTCGTTAGAGTTCTGAACTGACCATACGTCGAAGATTTAATTTTCATGTTCGAAATATGCCATTAATACCGCTTCAGACACTTTTTGAATTTTTTTCGAACTACACCACTCTTTGAATTTGTTGTAAGTAATCTTGTCCTATCTTGACGATATTTTGGATATTTGTAAAATAGCACTTTGTGCCGCTTCCAATACTTTCCCTAGTAAATGCTCGTCTTCACTTTGAGCTCATTTTGAATTAAACACTCTTTGAATATGAATTACATAATTTTGACACTACTTTTTCAGAAAACTCATTTTTATTGTTTATTAGATTGCTATTGTTATGATAGTCATCTAAACCGTCTACAATAAAACACTGTTCAAACGATTTCAAATATAAATTAAATTGTTATACATAACAGAATTCACTATCTACCCTTGACCGTGAATATGGAAGGGCAGTTAACAAAAGCTGTAGAGACCTTTTCCATTATGCAATTTTTCATGCACTATCAGGAAAAAATATAATTTTATCAAGATTGATTACCCCGATTTTTAATTCGCGTCGGGAGAGCACATCCGTCTATACGTAATTAATAGAGAATACGCCAGGATGGAAGAGAGATTAACCTGTTAATTAAAAAGGCGCTTAATTTTCGCCGTCGTAACATCTCAACATCAGTTACCGTCCAATCAATATCTTATTAATCACGAAATTCCCCGTTGTACCGTCTCGAACTTGCGTCTTTCATTTAAACTTGCCGACAGCCTCGTTTTATAAATTCAGTAGCAAATCTCCTGCCACAAATGAGATATATGTAGTTGGAGAAGCGGCCGTAACTTTAACGTAGTCGTTTGATGTCACAAATAAATGATACAATAACACAAACAAGTTCGTGAGAAGCGGTTTACATGGCAAAGGACAGAGAAAGGTTTTTTAATAGGAAGAGCTTTGTTGGATGCCTCGGAAATCATTGTTTCGTTCAAATAAAACGGAAAATATTGTACAGTGTCTTTCCACTCACATATTTATTTATTTGTGTATTCCAAGCAGGCAAATAAATGTATTTTTATGAATTTCAATTACAATTAACAATCTAACTGATACCAATTAATACAAAATAGTACGTTATACATTATGGGAGAATAATGATTTTTCCAGAGGTACAAACTTGATAATACAACTTGTTTTATAAATAAAGTGAACTGCCCGATATACAGGGTGAACCTTAAATAAGTACAAATATTTTAACTGCTGGTGTAGTTCGTCATATAGATCAGTCTAGTGACAGCCATTTTTAAAAATTTCTAATATTTACGAAGATATTTTTTTTTAAATACCCACATTTTGAGTACCGCTGTCATAACCAACCTAATGAATCGTATGATTTGTTGCGAGGTTGCCATATCTCCTCTAATATAAATATTAAGTTTCCTTTAAGGTCGCCGTATTTCTGGCAAAATATGACCCGTATTTGTAGTGTTTTTAGGTACTGAAATCTCAAAAAATAAAGCTCGAAGAACAAAAATAACCACACAAATAGAATCTTTAAAGTTCTGTCTATTCATTATTACTATTTAAATATAGTTTAAACAAAGTTTTAACTTTTAAAAAACGTATTTTCATATTGGTCTTTGCTGCTAACCTAATGTCACATTTTTATCAATTAATTTATCGTGCTTATACATAAACCTAAACAATTTTATATGTAACACTAAGTAAGTTAATGTTATAGGAATATTTAGAACTATATATCAATTTTAAAAAGTAGTTAGTTTGATAAATTTCAGTACCTAAAAATGTATTAGCATTTTTCCATAAGGGTCATTTTCTCAGCAAGTTCGGTCAACTTCATTATCTAGAAGTCTGTTACAAACTATAAAAATTTGACTCAATTTAACAATAAATAGTTCAGCCTCTGACTAAGAGGTGGCGGTAAAGTAAATTCTGTTTACAGGGCGAGCAAAATTTGGAATTAAGTATTATATTAGAAATCAAGACGAATTAAACATACCACATGCATTTGATTGCATTGTTATTGATATAAATTTTCGATTTTACCACTTCGGAACGGTTATTGAACATGCGAAAGACGTTCTGTATGCAATTATGAGAAAATGTTGACCTTAAAAAAACCTCAAAATTAAGGGAACTACAAAAATGTCTTTAATATTAACTAAGGGCTATTGGAACACTGTTAACGAAAAAATACAGGTGTTTAAAACACCAAACCAAACTCCTGCAAAATTCAGAGAATTAAATCGATCTGATCCAAATTTTAAAATACAGGATGTTGAAAAAAATGTAGTCAAACTTGAAAAAATTTCAAAATTGACAGAATTTGAAAATTTTTAAAGTGAAATGATAACCACTTCAAAATTATAAATTTCAAAAGGAAAATCTTACAGTTAAATTATCTATCCACTGATACTGCTGGCTATCGTAATATGAAGTATACAGGGATGCAGGAAACAAATGACGCTTACCTGTATATTAGTGTACATTGTCCTCATGCCGCCAGTGATTTTTTTAACATTTACTTTAAAACATTTATTAGCATTCGTCTTGTAAATGACTGTAACTCGTTGGAGGTTGACATTTAGGTAAATTGGATCTCAGCAATATATTTTGACATCTAGTTTTCGCCGTATAAGTTTGCTTACATATTTTAAAACCACCACACAAATAAAGATGTAATAGATATCAGGGTCAGGTTGAAACATAAAACGATTGTTTTTATTATTATCTTTTATTTTGCAAGTACACAAATTTGTTCAAAAAGTATATTGCTATTTGTCTTCTGTGAATTGTCTCACTATGTATTATTAAATACCTATTACAAAAAGGGTAAATAATGAAATAAAAATATATTTACATTATACAGGGTTGTTCGGATATGATTTCGAGAGTTCAGTTTACATGAAAAATTAATATAGATAATACTTCATCTTTTTTAACTTACTTGGTAGTAATAGTTATGAGTTTTTTTATAATTTCACTCGATCTTTATCATTATATAAACAAGGCACCATTTTCTTCTCCACTGTTTCTATCAAAGTAATTGCTGATAGAGCTACCTTTTCCAAACATGTAACTTCTTTTATGCTCTCATCTCCAATCAAACCTAAAAATGTTATATTGAATATATATATACGGACATATTTTATAGTAAATTTCTTTTTAGTTAACTACCTTTATAACTTTATGTATTATACACAGTGGTTTGATTTTTATTAATCAAAACTTTAGTAATAGTCTATGAAATAAATATCTTGTCCGGAAGCGACGGCGACAATTGAATTTCTATGGCGTTTTTTAGAAGATTAAATTTATTGATAAATTTGTAATATTATGGGAAAAATTTGAGTCCTGAATCGTTTTTAATTTTAAAAGTGCTAATTTATTATGGTTTTATTTATAATCGAAATAGCTTGTACATACTAATATAGGTATTACATATTTAAATATTTATATGGTTAATATTAAATTAAGTATCTTCTGTCATCTTAATCTTTTAAAATAACTGACAATAATGGTCAATTTTTCTTACAACATTCTCCAAGAGCGCTCTTTTATGATAAAGTTTATGATTCAAATCGTAATTTATTCGCAAAATGTCTACAGAGCGTTCAGCAAAGGATGGGCCATATTTTAAGGCTAGCTTCTTTGGACAAAAATTATTCCAATTAAAATTGTACATAAATAACTATTATGTATAAAATTTGATAAATTAAAGATTCGATTCCTCTCCCCTGTTCCTGTTACATATAAATATATAATTATTAAGTACCTATTATTTAATTCAATTTACAAATAATGATATACATACCTTTCTAAATCCAACGAACTTTCAATTAATAAAAATATCCTATAATTTTCACTAGTATTACACACATATAAAGAATACGGAAAACCACTGCTACTGCAAAGCACAGATTTGCAAAGGATAAATTGCAACTGAACGCTGAAATTTAGAATACGGAAAAATCGATATCCCATTTAGATGCTAGAGTTGTAAATATTTTGCCGCAGATCGAACGCATGACCTTCAAGCTCAGTTTCGGCATGTTTCGGCTACCCGTTATTTTCTGCACTCCAACTGTGACATTCTTTAAATATTTGCAGTTCAAGTTTTCTCCGTTAGATATCCAGCACTTCCCGGTACACAGTTTTATATCATTGTCAGTCAACGATCGAGGTACTTTCTTATTTAGAATACCGCAACCTTAACGTAATAGTAATGTAATACGGTTAAATTCTATTTTAAAAATACTTGTTTGAAGCATAAGTACAGTAAAGTTGGGTATGTAGTATGATACGCAGTATTATTAACATAAATTTTAACTGCTTAACTGACCTTACTATAAACGATTAAAAATGAATTTCCGCATGTTAAATAGATACTACCATAAAGTATTTAGGAAGATATTACGTGATATTGCTATGTTCAATGTTCAAAAATTATACATAAACGTGCACACAAGCTACCTGTTTGTTAAAAAATTAACTATTTAATCAATAATCCACATTTAACAAGTTAAATGTCATTTTACACTGTTAGAAAGAAACACAATTTCCTTAAGTTATTTTACGAAGAATAACGAAAAACTATGATTTTCACACAGGATATTAAATTTAATATTCACCACATAACCCCAACTGAGTCAGTATTAACCATTTATTTCGAATCCAGAACCATAAAGTGACTTCGCACTTTAATCAGTGAAACAAATTTAAAAAATAAAGGTACACACAATATTAAATAACAAAATAGCAGCTTGACGTATGCGTTTAATATCAAGAAAAGCAAATACATTTGTGTAACATTGGCAACACTGCGAACCACACGTTCAATCTGCAGTGCTATGACTCATAAATGTATGAAAACCAGCGGCCCTCAACAAGTTGTCTACAGAAAAATTACAAAATTTATTTAAAATTTCACTTTTTTATTTTTGATTTTTTTGTAAAAAAATTATTAATGTGTATACTATTTGTTCTACATAGTGAACTATACTGCTGGTTAAAATATTTGTACTTCTTTAAGGTTCACCCTGTATACAGGGTTAATTATGAGTAAGTACAAATATATTAAGAGGGTATAGAGAAAATTAAGAATTAACGGAACCACCCTTCAAAGAAAATCCATTATAAAACGAAGAAATTTTTTTTATTAAAATTATATTAAATCCTTATTTTACGCCGCCTATGCTAGTCAGAGTAGGCAATTAGCAACACGACGGTAAAATTCCCGTCAATCCTGTCATGTCATAATTTAATTCCTAAGTTTACCATGTGTTTACGTTATAGTTTTGTGTTCTTCTTCAGTTGTTAGTGCCTTTTTAAATTTTAAATGTTTTATAGCTTTTAAGTAAAGAAATTTGTGTCGGGTGCAGGTATTTTCCCAAAATATAGTTCGCCGGTTTGTTTTTGTAGGTTATGGGACAAGACTGCCGCGGGTACATAAAAAGTTTTCTATTATCTATTTCTTTCGCTCGATTTTGTTATAATAAATAGGCATTTTATGTAGCTGTACCTACGGGTAGTGTGTTTTATCGGTAGTGAGGGGTTGTAACGAACGGAACAAAAATGTTATAATTTTGCTAGTTTGTAATGAAATGAAAAATGAATGCAAAATACTGGAGCTAACTGTTTCCAATCTATCAAGTATTATTACTAATAAGAATGTTAATATTTGTCGTTTCTGCATTTAAAAATGCTGCAAAAAACGACAGCATAGTAGTAGATATTGTTGACAGGTTTAAGATTTTCTATGAATCTAAGCCATCTCAGTCGATGCTTATCATATGCACCGATTTTGTGTAGAAAAAGAGGATTTTGCCCCATTTTTTATTGTCTTTTAGGCCTTCCTGAGCATGTGATTAAATTTCTTGTACATAGTCATAGATAACCCTGTATATCCAAAATACAACAGGAAGATATGAAAGAACCTCAAGAAATTCTTGACTTGGCTTCTGCGGCTGTGCTAAATTTATTACCACAAAATAAAAAAGTTGTATGATGGAACATATAATGATTTTAGGTGTACTGACAAATACCATGCTAGCGTGTTTTAATGAAAATTCTAATAATTACAAATCCTCTACATTATGGGAGCAATATTCCATGGTAAGGCCATGTCTACTAGTCAGCGACAACATTTCTATAAGTAAATATCCAAAATGAGAGACTTTTCTGAAATGGAATTCGAACGCATACCAAGCCAAAGAATCTAGAGTTTTAATAAGCAACCAAATAGAAACTTTCTTGACGAATGCAAATGACAAAGAGTATTTAATGATTAACATTACTCATCAAAAAAATTTGTTGGAGATGCACAGGTTGATCTAGCGTTCAGTTGAAGTAACCAATATAACAGAGGATAATATCGAAAACACAAATTTATCTTCATCATAACAGTACCAAATTTAAAAACCAAAACAACACGAACTTTTGTGGTTACTAATAATGAAGAAAACGTAGATTTTGTTGGTTTACATCGCAAGTATACAGAACTTCGCCCGTGTCATGTCAACCAGCGTTACTTTTTCTTAGTTTATGAAAAGGGAAAATGTACATTTCATAAAATAAATAAATCATCGCAGTCTACTTAGATCAGTGACTTTGCCTGCAGACTCAATGGGACATTACAACTATAAAAAGGCACAGAAGGTAAAAATCAACTGCAACAGCTGAAGGCAGAACAAAACAAATAATGCAAACCAGGTTTTATAAGGTGAAAGTTTTACTACATGTAATACAAGCAAAAAAACTGTAAATTTCACTTCGAACCAAAAGGTTTTGTATGACTTATATGCACCAATTAATTTTAATAATTGTTGATCCATGTCATTTACTAAAAATGTAAGTAAATAACGAGATTCTTTTCATTTTGTATTATGAGCTGTCAAAATGCAACAAAAACTTTTTAAAGGAAACATTTGTCATTGCCCTAGAGGCAAAATCCTTTGTTTTTGTCAAGATTTTTTGGGTAATAAAGAAAGAGATAGGAATCCAGACTGTTTCTAAACTGTCTAAAGCTTTCGTCCAACTACTTCTTGCACGATATTTACTAAAAACAAATTCATAACTTTACTGGTCGAATATATCTGCCAGTTTGAAACCATTCCGGATTCCTAGCTTGAACAAACCCATGATTGATTCCTACTTCTGATCGAGAAAAGTAAAATACTACTTGATACATTTCACTTAGCTGACAGCAACAGTAAAATTCGTGAATCATACCACTTGCTGTTAGCAGGACAATTTACTTCATGTACAAGGATTATTCTACCCATTATATCGACTTCAAGACGTTACTGTACACTGCATAAAAAAAATTAATATGGTTATATCAAGGTTTATTTGTAATGAGATCATCATATTTTGCCTGAGGAGCAAAAACGCTTTATTTTTCTCTGCAGCACATCCAAATTGTTGATTTTCTCTTGTCAACAATATCTGATGATGAAACATGGGTCCATTTGAGGGAATTTGGGTGAATTTCATCATCATAAAAAATGTACAGCCAGAATGGTTTTCAATAATTGCTTGTTATCAAATAGTGCCACTATTTTGTACTATTCTATATGTTGTTCAACACAATCTTATGCAAGCAAGATGATGTCGATATTTTTTTTCGATCTTGATGAATCTTTGCTAATAGAACCTAAGGAATTTAAAGAGAATAAACTTGATTGAGCAATACAACGAAAACGTCTAAAAAAACTTTCATGGTATCGTTCTGCTTCACTATCACACTCAGATTCGTGTTGTCAATATAATTCAAAAAATATTCCACAATAAAATATTTTGAAAACCGTCGTGTTATTCTATTTCTTTCAGAGAATAATTAGTGTATCACAAAAAGCAACTAGGTTATTATCTCTCCCGTCTTTTGAATTTCCCTTTCAATTTCCCCATTTGTTTGACATTTAATCCAATTATAACTAACGTTAGAATGAAAAACGCTGCTTTTGATCCAAACTGGTGATATTTCAGCTAACAACATGTTTTCAGTTACTTGGATTTGTTCCTTTCTACGGAATAACGAAAGCATGGTCAATGAAAGGTAAAAACCTTCTGAAGACCACACCAAAAGTTGCTAATTAACGGTAACTCTTTAATCCGCCTCCCCCAAAGCATTAACTTTCGTATTGTTTGCAGTCCTGTATTATACTGTCATTGCGGTCTTTAATACTCCGGGAGCAAGACAAAAGGGCAATTAGAACAGCTATAAGGCTATTAATATAACTAAGTACCTAAGTACGTATTTTCGGAGCTCGACAGATTATCGAACAGGTCACAAACGGAATATATTAAACGGCAAACGTTGCCCGGACACATGAGGCTTTGACGGAGTCGTGTTAATTATTAGTTAGTTAGTTACGTTATAATTTCCCAAGTAGTTTTTAATTGAACGGTAATTAATAACAACTTCAGGAAATAAATTAAACTCATTGAAAATGTAATTACACTAAATACTCTCAAAAATCAAATATCAATAATTAGAGCTGCATATGAAATTGGTTTAAATAAGAAAGGGTCTAAAGCTGTATATAAATATGCATGAAATAAACTACCGTCAAAGATTTCCATACGACTTATTAGAAATGATACTGACAGTATTTATAGTAACTACCAATACTAAAATAGGGTCAAAGTAATTAATAAAGGGCCTAAAGCTACATACACCATCAAAAATCTTGTATATAAAATAATTCGATTAAATCTAGTGGTTTTTCTTAATGTGGTAAAAAACTACATGTACTTAGGGAAAAAAAGACAATAAACAAATTTCAGACCATAAACATTTTCTTTATTACCAATGTTTTTACAAATCTGGTCAGTTAGGCAGTGTATTCAGCCAAGTGTTCCTTTGAATTTTTGTACATTATAATGCCAGGACGTGAAATTTCTGCGTTTACCCGAGCAAGTATGACTGCTTCACATGATGCGGGACATTTTAATCATCAGATATTAAACATGTTGGGCATTCCTAAATCATCTGTTGTACGAATAGTACACAGATATAAAGAATTTGATACAGTGGAAAACAGACCACGTAGTGGACGTCCTCGAGTATCTAATGAAATTGAGGATCGGTATTTGGTATAATATGCCCGTAGACACCGCACATCTTCAGCTTCAGCTCTCAGGGTCCACTTTCAAGGTACGTTTCGCCGTGTTATATCGACATCTACTATTCGAAGACGACTCCACAACGCAAATTTACGTACTAGAAGACCATTACGGGTCCCAACTCTACTTCCAAGGCATCGTGCTACCCGTCTCCAGTGAGCACGATAGCATAGGGGTTGGCTTTTACGCCAGTGGCTGTGGGTCTTATTTACAGACGAAACCAGAATTATGCTGGTTACTGATGACATTCGACAAAGAATCTGGAGAGAACCAGGTCGTCAACAGCGACTTCATTTTTCCCATGAAGTTGCTTCGTATGAGTCTAATTTGATAGTTTGTTGTAAGTATTACTTAAAAGTTACATATTGGCAGTTCCCGTTACGGATGTAACTAACTAACGCCTGGACTAACAATTTAGATAATCAGTGTTCACTAGATGTATACTTGGATTTTTTGAGAGCTCGGCTAATATACAATTATTTGTGAATTAGAGGCAATCTATTCTGTGTGAGTAGTCAATCACACTCTACACAAATGCTGGTATCTTCAGGTGTTCCTCACGGCTCCGTGGTTGGTCCAAATTTATTTATTATATATGTGTCTGACATATATTACCATATCAACAATGATCATTATTTTTACGCTGATGATTGTAAAATTTACGTCAACCCTCTAGTGAACCAAATTCGGTTATAGGAGGATACGTCTCGTGTTGAACAGTGGTGTTCAGATTAATTGATTCGCTTAAATTAAAGCAAGTGTACTGTATTACATCTTGTCTTATATGTCTCGTGTTGAACAGTGGTGTTCAGATTTATTGATTCGTCTAAATTAAAGCAAGTGCACTGTATTACATCTTGATAAAAATAACTAGATATGGGTACACTTTATTTAATATGCCCAAGTGCAAAATGATCCTAGCTGTCTTAATATCTTCAGATGGTCTAAACATATCACAAAGTAAATACTAAAGATTTTAAAATAAGGGTACATCAAAATTTGCTACCTAACAGAGTGTTTCACCATTGGAATAGCCTTTCAAGTGAAGTTATCTCAGCTCTATATAAAGAGTATCAAAAATAGATACGATATATTCCGATAATTCCGATCTCAGACTATGTTATTTTCGTATTTGCTAAATACGGTGAGGGTTGAAGGTGAGGGTACTAGGTGATTTTTTTTCTCTTTTTTTTTACTGTAATACTGTATATGTAAATAATTGATGATTGGTCTGTATCAATTTCTAATATTATTTGATTTCAGCATAATTGTGTAATAATAAATCGGTATATGAGGTATGTTTCCGAAATAAAAATGTACAAACATAGAGGAATACTGATAGCTGTCTGCATCTAGCAAGCTGGGGAAGTAAATTTATTCCAGAATTAATGATTAGTCATTCTCCCAGAGTTTAATAAATCACTTTATAACCAACACTAGAAGTCACTTATCGATGATAAATCTTTAATGCATTTTCTGCAGCAATTCTGTCACTCTAGCACTTAATCTCAGCCAGCAAGACAATATATCGCACATGTATTTATTACGTTGCTTTATATAAGCCTCGTTACTACTTAGGAAGTTATTTGATGCATGTTTGGAAAGAAAAATTAATGTATTTATACTACATTATAGTTTTTCACGTAGGTAGTTCTCAAGTCGTGTTGTGAATAGTAATTACACAAATACAGTATGCGCCAAAAGTATGGAATAAATTCAATAAAAACGAAACAATTATTTTTTGGGAAAAATCCTGGAACAGGTCGATTTTTAATTTAAAATATACATATTTTAGCGTAAAATGCGATTTTCAAATGTCATTTGTTTTCGAATAATGACGTCATCAATTTTTTTTAAATGGCAACACCATATTTTTTTCCTTGATTCTGAAAGATCGTTTAATTCTCCATCAGACAGTACTAAAATTTTGCCCTCTTACATAGGAAAGTTTTCGAGTAAATGACGATTGAACGTTAGAAAGCGTAAATCAATTAAAATAAAGCAAAAACTTTATCAAGTTTAGTTTTTCACGTAGGTGAAAATCTTTGCAAAGTGTCATTGTCACACCGACTTTCTAATAAGTATTGTAAGCGACATAGAAATTATTATTCATTTTAAAGTAATATGGCACATTTAACTGTTACTCAAATAATTGAAATTTTAATTCTTATCGGATGCGGGAATATGACTAGAACTCAGCAGGAAGTTTGCGATTTATTTAATGAAAAATATCCAGATCGCCCTATCAGCCAATCAGACTGGCAATGTTGTAAATATTCCAAAACCTGGACGTCCAGGCATTAATGAAAATCAGAAACAGAACATTTTGATAAGTATGGTGGATAATCTCATAATTCTTCACGATTGGTTGCATTAAACAATGACACTAGTCAGAGCACAGTGTTACGTATCTTGAGGAAGGAAAAATATCATCCCTACAAAATTCAACTTGTGCAGGAACTCAATGAAGATGATCCCGATCGCCGCTTACACTTTTGCGAAATTCTAATGGATTTATGTCAAGGAAATAGAAATTTACACCGGCAAATACTTTTTTCAGATGAGGCCACATTTTGTCTGAATGGTACAGTAAATCGTCAAACTTGCAGATATTGGAGCCGGGAAAATCCTCATTGGATGGCAGAGGCACATACCCAACACTCTCAGAAATTAAATGTGTGGGCTGGAATAGTTGACGACAGAACAGTAGGGCCTTTCTTCTTTGAAGGAACCCTTACAGGACAAAGATATTTAGAGTCTTTAGAAAATGACCTTGTTCCAGCCCTTGCAGTAATTTTTCCTAACGATAATGACCCTGACATTCCTGACGATACCATATGGTTTCAGCAAGACGGTGCACCTCCGCACTATGCGCGCCCTGTACGAGATTTTTTGGACAACTGTTTTCCTGGAAGGTGGATCGGCAGACGCGTACCAATAGAATGGCCTGCAAGATCTCCAGATCTTACACCTCTTGACTATTTTTTATGGGGATACTTGAAGTCAAAAGTGTACATTAATAAACCACGTAATTTAGAAGAACTTCAAAATCGCATTCAGGACGAAATACGCAGAGTTACCCCAGAAATCATTCATAATGTGCAAGAAGAATTTCTTCACAGACTTGCGCATTGTCAAGAAGTTGGTGGATGGCAATTCGAACATTTAATTTAAGTATAAAATTTAATCAATTGTATTTTATTTTATATACCTCAGAACTGTTACTTTTTTATGCATAAAATTTACGTTTTCTAACATTCAATCGTCGTTTACTCGAAAACTTTCCTATGTAAGAGAGCAAAATTTTAGCACTGTCTGATAGAGAATTAAACGATCTTTCAGAATCAAGGAAACAAATATGGTGTTGCCATTAAAAAAAAAATCGATGAGGTCATTACTCGAAAACAAATGACATTTGAAAATCGCATTTTACGCTAAAATATGTATTTTTTAAATTAAAAATCGACCTGTTCGAGGATTTTTCCCAAAAAATAATTGTTTCGTTTTTATTGAATTTATTCCATACTTTTGGCGCATACTGTATAAGTTTCATAAAACACTGTAATATGAGTTCGCAAAAAAGCGTAAAATAACGGTAATATATGTCGTTTATAGAATTTATGGAAATTTTAAAAATCACTACTTCTTGCTAATAATTTATTTTTATTTATTTATTTATTTATTTATTTATTTACTACTAAAACCCATCAGAATGTATGAGTACATTCCATTTACAGGGTCGGAAAAATAACATAACAAGAAACCTTTACAAACACATATAGCAATGCAGTTCATTAGGATGAATATTATTTATAATGCTCATTTTGATATGCATAATATCTATTATTTGTTTAATATAAATGAATTAATGCTGTTATTTGATTTTGTTTAGTTAGCTTTCAACAAACATGCATATATAATGATTTCCCATTTACAATAAATAAAACATGCAAATGTACAGACTCAAAAACACGAATAAATATTTTTGATGTATTGGTCCAAATAAACTATATAAAATATAATACATTGCTTGGAAATGTTGCCAAGTGAGGTCACCTAAACTGAACAATAAAAAAATATTAAATAAATTACAAATTCAGCAAACAATAGTTTGCTTTTAACAAATGTTATGTAATATTTTTTTTACTGTTTTAGAAAGGTATTTTAAGCTAATATAAATCAAATCTCCTACAATTCCTATCAATGAAGTCATATATATGTTCTCTGATACCAAACATCTAGGTATGCTAATGAACAATTCCACAGACAAAGCTCTATTCAATAATTATCTAAAGAAAATAATTTACTAACCTTCTAATGAAACACTCTATAAATATCTAACTTCACTTTTTGGCATTGGGAACACGACAAATTCAACCACAATAGATGAGATCTGACCTATTTCTGCATTTTTAGGATTGCTTCTTCAGGTGGTCTCCTTTAAGTTGAATCAAATATCTAACTATAAAAATTATTATAAAAATTAAAATTATTTGAAGTTAAATATCGACAATGACAAAAAGTGACATCCTGTCAATGAATTAAATATGACAATACCTACTTGAAAAATGTTCACCTTTTATGTTAAAGTTTTTATATAATTTTAGGTATTAATAATATTGTGTGAAACTAACTACTCAGTGGACAAAAGCCCCAACCTGCGTTGAATTACACCCACAATATCTACCTAGATGTTTGGTATCAGAGAACATACATATGACTTCATTGATAAGAATTGTAGGAGATTTGATTTATATTAGCTTAAAATACCTTTCTAAAACAGTAAAAAATGTTACAAAAGCTAATAATAAGGAATATTGGTAGATATTGTGGGTGTAATTCAACGCAGGTTGGGGCCACTGAGTAGTTAGTTTCACACAATATTATTAATACCTAAAAATATATAAAAATGTTATGTAACTATGGAAATAATTACATAATCTAATTATTATCAGTTAAGTATAGCCTTATTTCAGTTTAACTTTTACAGCTGGTATCATGTAATGCATTTATGCATGAGCATGGAGAAAAAAAAATTCAAAAAATCAAACACGTAATATTAAAAATAAAGCAAAAGCGTACCCATATTTATTTAATTCTTTTTTCTTAAAATCATGCACAGATAAACCCCCTTTAATCTTGGCATTCAATTATGAATCTCCCTATATAATATGGCTAAAACAATTTTCGCCGCGCAAGATCTTGGGGAAGATATTAAAGATGTATTATATCCTTAAGATTTGTACATCAATATTTATGTACAATATGAAATATGTCAAAATAATTTGGGGCTGCTACCAATTCATACCTTTTTTATATATATATACCAAATTTCATGTGTCTACTTCAACATTGTTCAATAGCTATTAATAAGAACGAATGCTGGTTATTTGCTGTCAAATCTGGAACAATTTAAAAATTGTATTTGAGCATCATTAATTAAGATGATATTAGCAAATTTGAATGACCACCTATCAAAATTCAATTTTTTGTTTCTTGAACTAATATTAAGTGCGTCACTTGAATTAATAGGTTTAGATTTTTTAATAAAACTAATATCTGACTTATTCTGACCGCACTGCAATCTGAAATGGAGTGGAATGTAGAGGATACTACGAGAATGGTGTTGCCAGATGTGAATATTTTCTTCAGATTGATTGACATACAATTTTACCACCGTGAAGAAAGTCAAATTTTTTTAAATCACTAAAATGTGAAGAATTTTCGAATTTACATAGTTTTTAAGTTTTATGTTTTTTTGCATTTTCATAAGTTCACTAATTTTGTTTGTAAGACTCCAATTTATCACCTGTTCAAATAATAGTCTTTTCTGTAATACTCCCTATTTTGTTTCTACAAACATTTTTTCTCGGATCACATGACCGCTCATTTTTACAAATTATTTATCTAAACGAGGATTCTTTTCAACTGCCTAAAATTATTAATAAACATCCACATTTATATTGATTTTAAACTACATTTATTACGGAAATTTAGCCTTATTGTTGAAAAAACGCTTGTTTCAAATTTTGGCTGACCTTTTGCAATTAATTATTATTGATTCTAATTTAGTCCTAACAATAACAACAATAACTGTGAGATATGGTTATTCTACGTTTTTATTAACAACTAGCTCAAATTTCTGTAAAAAAAATCCAGTTTCAAATTAATTAGGATATGAAAACACTTAATCTGTTTATTTGTTCGTTTTACAAATTTCCGTAAAATTATGCCATCTGGCAATATTGACTCGACCTTTGGATAGGCAACTGCTAGGTTTATAGCTGCCAAACGATGACGTTGGCCAGGGAGTTATTGTTCCACTACAAGTTCAATTTTCTTGGCAACTCACGGCAAGAATTCAGATGAATAAATGAATAATTTATTATATTTTCGTCAAAATATTTTAAAAACTGCAACTGGGAGTAATGAAAATATATACTTCACTTAAAATTTGCATTATATATTGCACTAAATTGCAAAAAATAAATGTTTTTAACGCAACCAAATATCGAATATTACCTACGTTGACAATAAAAACAATTACGTAACGTCAGTCATTACGAAAGACGTCTGAATTCTTGTCGCGACTATATACGACTATTTGATATAAGACTTATTTTAATCTGAATATTCTGTAATCTGTATTTTACTTTTTTCTGCATTAAAGACGCCACACTATACAGGGTGTCCGGAAATTATGCATCAAGACTTCCTTTTTCAGATATAACAGGTAGGGGAATCGATTGTTTCAATAGACAGATGGATACACTAAGCAGCAAAAAAGTTCTGTCATTTGAAAGAAACATGATGTGCCATAAGTGGCGCCCTCTACTAGTGACGTCAAAATTAGAAACATATTTGAATTTCTCGCCCGTAATAACCCCGATTTACAAATTTTATGTAAATATTTGGATTTCTTAAGAAGTTATTGTGAGGAATCACCTCCTGAAGTCTTGACGCATAATTTCCGGACACCCTGTATATTTTGAAATTACTCGTATTATTTGCACCCGGTATTTTAATTATATTATGAATTATTTGCGATTTACATTTTGTATTCAGTCTTGCTTTTGGCAGCCAATGGCAGAGAATAGAGCTCTCCGAATGATACGACCTTTATTCATGGATTGCTCGTTAAAGTAATTGCGTTTCTCATAACTCGCGCTGAAAGGCAAATTTCCGATACGAAATTTGCTGGATTTTATGATTCCAATCGAACAATCGCCTGAATTATTTAATTGACTTCAATATTAGGTTTGCTAATTGCTCTCTAGCGACGTGAAACAACGTAGGCAGGAAAGGGTGAAGTGCAATACTTGGAACTTCAACAACCTCTGAAATGGAGGCCAAAACCCAAAGTGGTTTTTCGGCCCAGTTTTGGAGATATTTAACTATCCTGTTCAGAGTGGCAACAAAAATTGGTTACAACTTTCTTAATTTAATGATCAACAACTATATTCAAATAACAGTTTAGTTTCAGTAATATAGTACATATGCATATGTACTATATTACTGAAACTAAACTTATAAAGATTGTTTCATAAGTGCAGTAATAATTTAGTTTCTCACGTACAACGTTTTATCTACAGTTGTTGGGGTTATTCATAATAATAATTATTATTGTTAAACTTTAGATATAAATCCAAACAATGATTCGCCTTCAGTCATTGAGAGTGAAGCCACCAGTGTTGTTTTCAGTATCGTGCCAGAAAAATCATGAAAGAATACTAACAAGTATTTGGTCATTATGAAAAATGATGTAGAGGAAACAAGATATTTAAAATAACTAAGATGAAAGGATTATTAGTATATTTCAACGAACTAGGCAATACAATGAAACCTTCATCTCTTTCAAGAAGAATAGCGATATCACAAAAATACTTCAAAAAATCAGAAGAGTACAAATCTAAAAATCTAAGGTATTAACAAAGAAAGAAATATTCAACTTTTTAACGAATGGGGACGATGATGAATTTCTGCTCATGAAGGTAGTTACATTATTGGTTTTGTAAGCTTCATTATTATGTTACAAATAGGTATGTTTTTTAGTAAAAAATTTTTAACCAATATTTATTATAGGTTATTTTATATCCAACACCAAAACAAAAGTGTTTAGAGATAGTGTTACATCTGGACACATCGATGGCTTGAATTAAGTAGAACTGTAGTAACAAATTAAATCAAATTAAGAAATAAGAACTGTGATCATGTTAATTTTTTTCTTCGATATAAATCTGGTAAATGTACCATACAACATATTGGTATAAATACTATCGGCAATGTATCAAAACTAAATGTGGCTGATTGTTAAAGTTATTTGGCAGAAGGACCACTGGGTTCAGCATGTGGTCACAAGATGCAATTCCATGTTGCATCACATCTACTCTGGTTCCCTTCTGTCAAATAAGTCGACGATTGCCTCGCCTCCTATGGCATACTGAGGAGAGCTAACAAGCTTAAGAGCGGTATATGTCTGGTGTGCCGTTAATGGATGACTTTGAAAGTTTGCTATATGTTATTATTTACTTTATTTAATATTTTTTCCAATATTTATTAAAACTTCAAATAAAGAAAACATAACTTTATTTTGAGAATAACAATAATTGTTGACTCAAGTAATTCATATGATCTAAATAAAAACAAATCTTTTTAACAAACGTAACTTTATCTCATATTAAGTAGAGTAGTTTTATTACTTTCAAATAGTTTTTATTGTTAAATAAGAATATATATTCTTATTATACAAGAATAAGTTAATATTTCAATAAATTATATCTATACTTGAAGAATAGTAAAACTAAGCTAGCGTTGGAATATGTGTATAAATCTTGATATTAGTATAGCTTTCTCTACGTGTATCAACTAAATATTCGACGACAAAAGTGTAATGTTCATATAGTTTTATTTGCATCTCTGTGTTATTTGCGTAGTGTCCCGACATCGTTTTTGATCAATTATGGTTTTTGTTAATCAACTGCAAATAAATAATTTTGAAACGTTTTTCCGTCTGTATGAAATACATTGTGAAATGTCCAGTTCGTTTACATGCGCTATAATACATATTTAAAATTGTCAATACTCAACTAACGAGTTGGGGAAAGAATTGAAGAGTATTTCATACATACAAAATTAAATTAAACCATATCTGCCTCAGGGGCTGTACGACTAGGTCTGTAAAACATGTTTAACTAAATTTTACTGCATTTTTAGCAGCGCATAAAGCAAACAGTGACAGCATTCATAATCGTTTCAGTTGAAAACCGAAATAAAAATGTGAAATCAAATGAAGTTTCCCGCGCTTTCAACTCAAATATGGTGATTATTAACAACACAATGGGTTCCATCAGACGCGATATAAATTCGAAATGGTTTATTTATTTAATTCGAAAAGCCATAATCGAATGTATTGTTATCCTAGCTGATGCGCTTGCCAGTTATAATTAATATAAAGTACTTTATCCAGTTACAATTCAACCCCGTTGAAATGTGAATTTGACATTAAATTTCAAGCCAAGTAATATGTCTGTGACGCTGAAAGGTTATATTCGGTGGTGTGTTGTGGGGAAAAATATACAATATCGATTAACTTATTTTAAAGTTTTGTTTTTGGAAATGACACAATTAACAGAATAAAAAAATAAATAAACTGTTCACACGTAGGTACTTAATAAGGCAGCAAAAATTAGTAACTACAATACATTTTTTTGTTAGGTATTAACAATACCTATTGTGTGAAACTACACGGAAAGAAAGCTATACTAAGATTAATAAATTTATTCCACCGCTAACTTAGGTTCACTGTTCCTCAGATATAGTAAAGTAATTAATAATATTGCATTAAGAATTACCTACATAATTAGTATTTTATTTACTACTCTACCCACCCTATAATATAAAGAAAGACTTATAGCAAACTGCCTATAAAGTCATTCATTAGCAACACAGACATCTACTTTGAGCTTGTTAGGTCTCCTTAGTGTGCCATTGGAGGCAAGGCAACCTACCACTTATCTGACAAAAGGGAACCTGACTAGACGTTATGCAACAGCTACATCTTGGGACCACATGCTGAACCTAACGGTCCACTTCGATCTTTTTGTAACAGAAAAATTGTCCCGAGTACGATCCTGGATGCAGCCAGCAGTTATATTTTATACAATAAGTTCTTATACTAATTTAGAAATTAGCTGCATAAATAATTGGGCGTTACCAAATGACAAGAACTTGTTGACGATTTGACGAAGAAAAAAGCACAAACTAAACAAAATAAATATTTGAATAAAAGCGTTATTGTTATTTATTTATCTGAACATAGGATTGTATGTGAACATGGAATGCCATCGTTCTTTGTACAACCTACTTGTCGCGAGCGCATATTCCTCGGCTGCATATTGCTTAATATGTTCGGGTTGTTTGTTGTTATAGTTTTTTTTTTGTTTTTTTTTAAGGAATGCTAAGCGCAATAGGCCAATCGCGTCATTTTTGATAAATTGTTAGAAGAAAGAATGTTTTATTTCAGTCCCAGACAATAGTTCATATCTGAATACGATTCTTATGCTTTCAGACAACAAAGTACATACGTTTAGAAGAGTTAATTTGTCTTTTGTGATATTAGGTGTTACTGTATTAAATAGATATTGATAATGAATAAAGTTGCAAAATAAACTAGTAAAATGAACACAAAAAGTGCATCTCACCGGACAAATGGAAGAAGTATTGCATTATGTCATTGTGTATAACTACAGCATATAGCTCCTAATATATTTCACCGTGAAAAAGAAAACAATTTTTTTAATTTTTTGTATTCAGCGCCTCATTTCGATTCTAAATAACATGTTTTGTATTTGCTCCCACGATTTACGTGATGTAGAATGTTATTTGAGTCATTTATACAATTTTGCTATATGACTTCATTTCATTCAATTACCTGTTCTATTCTGAAAACATAATAAACAAAAGTAATAAATAAAGATTTTCTAAGAATGTTTAAAAGAAATAAAGCCAGTAGTAAATAGCAATACAAATTTATTTTTCCACGGTCGGGAGTAGAAATCAGTTTCTATGACATCAAAATTAAAACAGAAGTAGACGATTATTCCCAAGGGAGTATAATGCTCCCAAGGGAGTTTACATTATGGAGAACGTTTTTCATGCAAAAAAAGATAACATTGAAATTATTTATTGACATTTAAATTAAATGTTACATTTGTACAATTTTCAAAATTACATTTACAGTGTTTGTGATTGTACTAGTAGTGGTACCTACTAAAACCTGATTTAGCAATTTTGGTCTTATTTTCAATGGAGTTCTCGACATAACCCTCAGCGACTGTCGTCGATTTCCAACCAGCATGACGCTTTATTGTCGTGATATCCACATCAGCATCTGCCAGTAATTTCGCTGAAGATCTTCATAAGCAGTGAACAGTATAACATGCAGCATCAGGTAATTTTAAATACGAAGCTACTACACTCGGAATTTTTCCCATGGTATTCTTGCCAACTGGCTGCGAACTACATTTTCCTGCTTTGTAGTACAAAAAAAGGCGCTTATGCTTGACGTGGGGAGGACGAAGGGACAGGTATTTTCTAAACAATTCAAGCATATTTCCCACATCGGTAGCCAGAAAGGTTCGTGGAATCTTTGTCTTAGTGTTTGGAATTTTTACAATCAATTAAGAGCCTACATCCTCAATATCATCTACAGTTAAATTGACTAGTTCATCAGTTCGACAGGCTCCGGCAATCCCCAGAATTAATCCAACCTATAAAAAATCAAAATACTTAATAATTGAAATACCTAACAACAAAAGTAATCTTACCTTAATCATTAAGAATTCTTTGTCATCTGCACTTGATAGAAAACGGTCGATTTCACCCTTTGTCAATATTTTCGATTTTTTCGCTTGATATCCGTCACCGGTTCTTTTCAAAAATGCGATCAGCTCGGGATATTTGCTTATATCTATGTTGTCGTAAATTATCAAGCATGACTTAACAATAGAATATTACGCCCATAATGTGGAAGACTTATAATTCTTTGCATTTTCACTGAAGTATGCCAACAAAACATTCTCGCTGTATACTTGAACATTTTTCTCGGCGCACCACTTTTTGAACCGATTGTAGGCTATATCGTATAAAGATCTTGACTTCGTAGGCAGCAAATTGCTTATTGCAATATTTGCAGCTTCCACATTCTCTTCCGACTCACAATTATTCATTGTGCACTAAACAAACTTTAAACTAAACCAAACTAGCACCTTAATTTGACGATTCTTTTTGTTTGTTTATTTTGTAGTTATGACAATAACTCAACGACTACTAAATAAATGCTCAAATCCGAATACAATAATTCTGGTGCTACTTACTTCATAATGACAAAATATGTGTTTTTAAGTTAATGAGACCGTGGAAAAAATAGTATATACCATTCGGGAGAGATGCTATTTTGTCCTCGGTGCATTGTAGCCCTCGGACTTCAAATTGCACCTCTGCCAAAATAACGCATTTCTCTCCCTTATAGTATAATGTACTATTAATTAATTTAAAAAACTTAATAAATATCATTATTCATTAATTTTACTTATTATTAAAACAAGTAGTTTAATGTGAAATCAGATGGCATAATTTTCTAAAAATCTCAAGTAAAACAATCTATCTATAAATACTTACCGAAAAGTATTCTCGCCGTATTTATCACGAGTGGATCTATATTGTAAACAGGAATAGGTTACGTTTAACAATACCTTAGGGTCACTACATCGCCACTAGTAATTATGGCATGACACAGTGTTTACACAATGTATCTGTGACCCACAAATGTCACAAAATACAAGAAACAAACGCCTGTTTATATCACCAACACCGTAATCTGCACCTGTATCCATGGAAACAAACCGCGTTGAACAGCGTGTAACGTCACACCAAAGATATCGCGTTTTCGGCCACGTGTTTTTGTTTACATTCCATGGCAATTTATTAATGTTAATATTTTAATTATGTGATTATATACATTTTAAATTATATATAACATTCATGCAACGTTCCCATTGCGGTAGTTGAATTACATAAAAATACGTAAGGATTGAACTTTTTAATATAAACCAGATATTGTCAAGACGCTGTTCTACAGTGTGTTTCAGAATGATGATCAATATTTTACCAGTGTATTCCACAAGCCAATTTTCACAAGCCAATTCAGGGGGAGATTTTCATATGAAATTTTTAAATTTGGGTCCTTTCTGCTGAGATATTCGAGTTTCAAAATGGCAAAAGTTTTGTTGAAATCGGCCACTGCAGAAATAAAAAAAATATTTTTTCTACAAAACTGTTAAAAGTGGGTTTTTTAATTGTCATTTTTGATGTTAAAAATGTCATTTTCTGACACGAGTGTTAAAAGTAGGTTACTTTTAACACGCGTGGTAAAAGTAAATCAAAAGCACTGGTTGCTACGAAAATTTTGGTTCGTATACATTGCGATCTGTGTGGTATTTTTTGATTTCTTATTTTTATTGAGTTTAAAGTTCTTCCGATTGTTTTGTAGAAAAAATATTGTATGATATACGTGTTAAAAGTGATTTTATTTTGTTCGTGAAGTTAAAAATCATCTTCACTCACAAAATAAAATCTTACTTTTAACACGTATATCATAAATAGCTATTTTCTGCCAATTTGAGATTCGAATGTCTCAACAGGAAGGACCCAAATTGAAAAATTTCATATAAAGATTCCCCCCTGAAATGACTTGTCGAATACACTGGTAAAATATATGACCATCATTCTGAAACGCCCAGTATAATTTTTAAATATAAAAGTCACACTCTTTATCAAGATATTGAACGCTGCTAAAAAGGCTGAACTATTTGGAAAGTGAGATTGACTTCAATTCAAACATTTTTCAAAGTAAGCTAAATCTCCTTTCAAAATTATCTGCGGTTTTGTACCTTTAGGCTCTTGAGTGGAAATAAAATGAAGTACTTTAATTTTCCTTGTTTCACAAAGTGGCGGAGATGCATTAAAACACCGTTACTACGTCGAGTCCACATGTACATCCAAAATTTCATGCCATAACATCTTCCTTGCAGCTTAATTTGAATTTTTAGTAGCAATAACTTAAAATTCATGGCGCAAATGTGAAGATTATGCTGATTCCGGAGGACGTCGCGAAATGAAGTATTTGAAAATTATGCAACTCAGCGCATGCAACAGAATCGTCGCGATACTACATGTGCATTGCAAAGTTTATTAAGCAACTATCAGTTCTCTATCTACAGTCTATTGCGACAGAGGACCGATCCTAGCTATTTGTCTCAAATAAACAATCCGAAATTGCGCGCTATTCCGGCATTGTAATCTTCCTGTAGAATTACTTAAAAGCAGGTGTTCAAGCCGTGGCATTTGTCTTAATTTAACAACAATTAACTGGCTGGTTGTCGTGTCGTTTGGTCTAATTATGGATGTGGCTTTCTAAGAAGTTTCCACTTCCATTTTCTTAACCGATATTAAGAGTTGGAGCGTGACGTTTCGATGCTGGAAACAGGAAGTAATTTACATGGTTAGATTTCCTAGACAATTTTGGCAACAGTAAATATGCAACATGTTTTAAATGAGGTGTTCTTTATTTTTAGTACTATATCCTGTTGAACTTAATAAAATACATTCTGCTAATGACACAGAAACATATTATGCCTTGAACGAAATAGTAGAGAACTGGAGAACTGGAGAGGTTTGTATTTACAAGGTAAATTTGGATTGTTTAAAGAAAAACTGTTGTCTAGCAATTAGACGACTATTAAAAACGCGATACCGAAGGTGGAGCTTTTTTAGGCTGACCGTTTTTCAAATGACTAAAGGAAATAGTTTAGAATAACAACATAAATTTACCCTGTATCAATAATAGTGTTATTCAGAAACATATCAATGCAAATTTTATTTATGAAATACTAAAAAAATACATTTTTATTTGAGCATACAATTATTAAACACGCAGTTATTGAAATTCATACGAGGAATACTAATGTAGCTACGGGTGGCACAGCTAATCATTTCTGTAGTGGATGTTGAAGCGTCTTCTTTTTCTAAACGAATCGATTGAATAATCCTCGAATTATACTCTTTGCAACTTGTAAGTATGGTTTTACTGATGATGAATTGATGTGTCCTTTTATTTTTATTTGTTCTTCAATTCCACTTTTACTGAATTCCCTAACTGCTGCCGCTCTATTGGTAATTTTCACACGTTTGACATCTATACCAATGCATTGTGCTGAATATTTGGAAATCATCCATTCCAATCGGCACAACTTTTATAATTTTTCCTCTTCCAAAAGGGATTTGATGTAAGAAATACTCTGTCCAATGTTACTGCGACCAGCGTACTGGTCAAATATCTTCCTCTTTGATTCGAATACTTCGACCGTAGAGTTGAGTTTGCAATATCGTGGACATAGACCAAAAATATATCTTCTTTTAAAGAAGTGTTTTTCTCCATGCGTCATTGGCCGAAGGCAGCTCTTTTTCATAGCGAATTCTTAATTTTGCAGGAATTAATGCATTACTTGCTTCATTAGCGGCCTCCAATATTTCTGTCGGAACATCATTGAGAGACTCTTCACTCATTTTAGGTAGTTTGCGGCTAAGAGATGAAATATAAATCATACTCAACCTTCAAACTGAACTGATTGAAAATTTGAAAGTTTATGTAATATTAACAATCAAAACTGTATGTAGTTATGGAAACGACATTATTTTTTTCGGTGATGATTTGTGTCCAGCGTAATGCAGCGTCGCAGCAGCTTTTCTGCTATTTATAGATGGTAAACTGCGTAGCGTGGTACTCATAAGCACCTTGAGAAAAATCTAACACAAACTTTTTCGCTTAATGCTGCCTGCATCCGCTGAATTACGTTGGACACAAGCATTTGTCACAGCAGTACGATAGGATAATGTAATAAAAATCTTGCGAAAAAATGCACTTTTCAACATGATCATAGGAAAAATAATAAAATAATTGAAATATAAAGTTCTTTCAAATGAAATGTCATTTTATACATAAACTACACAAAATTTTCAATGTAACCATTAAATATAAGCTTATTCTTACTAAAAGGAGGATAGACATTTCCGGAAATCTTTTCTTGTAATTGGTATAAAAGCGTTGGTGTGAAATTATACTATATTTTCATATAGAGAATACATCGAATATTTTTTAAACGTTTGAAAATGACATAATTTGATTGATACAAAATAGAGTTTCGAAATTATCACTTATAATATCACTAGTGGTATACTAGTGAAATTATTCGTGAAACTAAAACAATATTAGCTCAAATAAGAAACATGGTTCAGATACAAATTTACAAACGTCTTAGACAACATAGCAAGGCATTTATCAATGCAGCTTACAAAGAATTCATACGTAAAGCTAAAAATTCAATTTCACGTGACAGTAAAAACTTCTGGTCCTTCATACATAATAAAAAAGGTTGCACTCGTATACCAGGGGATATGCATTTGGACGATGTAGTAATCTCTGACCCTCAGTTAATAGTAGACAGTTTTAGTCGACATTTCGAAAGTGTTTTTCTTGAGCAAGGTCTAATTGCCAATGATGACACTATCATTAATATTTCTTGTTTGAGAAGAGGAAATAATATTGGCATTAAAACGTTTAAAAAGCAAACCGACTTGTGGCCCAGAACTTGTGCCTAGCTATCTGGTAAGGGAATGTGCTCATGTGCTGTGTTATCCACTTTGTATTTTATTTAATCTATCTCTAGAGCTCTAGATTCCCTTCTTTGTGGAAGAGGGCTAGTGTGTGCCCGATCTTAAAATCGGGGGATTCTTCTGATGTAGCAAATTATCGTCCTATTACCATATTAAACAATTTTGCCAAGGTTTTTGAGATTTCACTGTACAACCTCCAACCTGGTTTGTTTTACACAATATATTTCTAATATTCTAGATAACCATGGTCAAGTTGATGTAGTGTACACTGACTGACTTCTCTAAAGCTTTTGATAGGATACATCACTCAGTTTTACTGCAAAACACATTTGGCTTTAGTGATGAATTGCTTATACTTTTTCGTTCCTACCTTCACAATAGGATGCAATATGTTACATTGAGGCTTTAAATTTAAGACTTATGTCGCTACATCGGGAGTTCCTCAGGGTTCGAATTTGGGTCCGTTACTGTTTCTTCTATTCATTAATGACCTTGACAGTGTGTTGGATTGTGGGAAGCTTTTGTACGCTGATGACGTCAAAATTTTTACTTGCATTTCTTCAGCAGACCAGGCCCATAATCTTCAGGTAGAGTTAAATAAACTTGTAGCTTGGTCTATTAATAACAAACTTAGCCTAAATGTTAATAAATGCAAAGTTGCCACCTACACTCGTAAATCCAATCCTGTTGTATATGATTACCATATTAATTCGCAATTACTTAGTCGTCACAGTTGTACAAAGGATTTGGGTATTATATTTGATAGTACTTTAAGCTTCTCGCAACATATTGAATATATTGTCAAGGGGGCCTCAAAAGCATTAGGATTTATTATTAGAAATTGTAAATCATTTAGAAACTCAAATACATTAAAATTATTATATTATGCTTTTGTAAGATCCAAGCTGGAATACTGTTCTTTAGTTTGGAATCCTTATTAAACCTGTTATATCAATAATATTGAATCTGTCCGGAGAAAATTTCGTAAATATCTTTCATTTAAATGTGATGGTGTTTATCCAGCACAAGGTTTTGATGACAACTTATTAAGATCTAGGTTTAACCTTCGTTCTTTAAAGAAAAGGAGATTTATATACTCTATCAGATTTCTATACAATATCTTGCACGATTCAATTGACTCCATATATTTTATCACAACTTAATTTTTTGGTGCCACATCCTTCGATTAGATCTCATATGACGTTTTACTGCCAATCTGCTAGAACTAATCTCATGTTAAAGTCTCCTGTATACACTATGACATCCAATTTTAATTTATTATGTTATATTTGTGATGTTAATAATATCAGTTTAAACCAGCTGTTAAGGATTGTCCATGACGTGCAGTTATAATTTTTTCTTATACTTAGTTACTGAATTATTTTTAATACTTTTGACAACTACTTATTGTTGTGTTTTTTCTATTGCTAGATCATGTTTTTAACAGTACTTTTTCATACTTTTATATTTTTTACTTATCTTACTTATACATTTTTTTTTGTGTGTTAGACTAGTTTGGTTGTTTTAACTTTATTTTAGTAACTTTTATGTATATTTGTATAATTTCTGTTGTGGTTCTGTAATTGGTATTTTGTTCCTGTTGGACTATTAAATATTATTATTATTATTATTGTTACTTAAGTTATTTCCTGATTTTTTCATTATTACGAATACAATTATTGTTTAAACTGTAAACTGTAATTCGTATGTAGCCATTTCACTGATGATATATATTTGATATAATTATTACAACCGTACACATCATAGCATCTAAAAGCACCTTACCATTAAACGTAACCCGTTTTCCAAGTGCAAAGGAGTAGGTATAACAACACCAATTACAAACAATCTCAATATTACTCGAGATGTGTGTGAGGATTCCTTGAATGTACCTATGAACGTCTTACAGCAACTCTGTGGTCTGTTACGGATTGTTAGCTCCGTATCTTCACTGGAATGTGAATTGTGATAACTCCTGTCAGATAAACCCGAGTGTAATATCTGCGTTAATATATGGAGAACGGGCATATCCTTGTCGAGAGAGGACTGCGTGCAAGCCAAAATGTAGGGCAGACACACTCATACTTTGCACCGATTTATGTATCTGATGGTCTAGGCAAAATAGGACATAAAAAATATATATGGCAGGAGGTAAATGGAAATTCCAGATCATATTAATAAATTTAGAGATATTAGACAGGCTATAGGCGTAATATAGAAGTCTTTATTTAGTTTTGCATATGTAAGGACAGAAGTTGACAATACAGGGAATATACATTTTTTATTCTAAATTGTGACATAATTTATTTTGTCAGGTTGTTTAAAGACTAAACTTAAAGACTATATATAGTCTCAAAAACCGACTGAGATATTAAGATGCGATTTGGTGCACAACAGTGTATAGTGAAGGGCTACTTTTATGTGTATACATTTGTCTTGTAATATACTAGCATCAGAGGCGTTTGTACCGTTAAATATTCAATAGCAAAAAAAAATTGTACGCCACTGATTTTTAGACAAATTAGTGTAGCTTTCTTAAAGCCAAGTTAATTCTGCTTAAAATGTATCTCTTGGACTTTTTTCTCCTAACGCACACTTTCTGAGATAAAAATTAATTTATTAATCATTATAATAGACCAATTTTGGAATGCTAATTGTAAAACAATAATATAGGTGGCATGGGCCAGATTGTCACGCATTCCGCGTCAGATTTAAAAAAAATAACACAAAGTGTCGAGTGACTTGTTTTTAGTTTAAGTGTTTAAGTTTTTAATATATTTTTTTTACAAATTAAGAAAATATGGTGAATTATTCGTTTGAAGAAGACAACGTGAGCGTTTATTTAAAAAAATATCTTATTGTACATTAAAACATACTCAACAAATTTTATTCACATTAAGTATTACAAATTATTTTACTAAATTAATTGTAACATTCGATTGGTTATAAACGGCAACATAAATTCCATGCTGAAGATCCTGCGTAGAAATGGTAACGTTTTTAGTACTGGTGTTTGATATTTCGCCAGATATTTTTGTGGCTATTTTAACAAGAGAATCTGTAGACTTGTCAACGTTCCCTTCCGCTACGGTGGAAGATTTCCATTCCCCTAATCTCTTCAACTGGAGAAGATCAATTTACCGATAGAGTAAGTGCCTTTCTTCGGAAGCCGTGTCCCGTGTATGTTTCACAATGCGAAAGCTTTAGAAACACTGCATTTTTTTGGGAAATTAACTTATCAAATTGTGGCCAAATGGCTGGCGAGCGATTTTATCAGATCTTAATTGAAGAAAGAAGTTTTCATGTAGAAAGTCTAAACAAAGTGCAACGTATGTTTTAATTAACGTTACCCATTTTTCATTTTTCACTGTAAATACTTTTGACTAGTAATTTTTTGATGTTGCAATCAGTCAATTTCATTTTATATAGTTCGTCATTTCGACATGCACCTGACACACAATTATGACTGCGACCTTTATAGGTAGCATATCATCAGTTGAATTCTTCAAAAAAGCTACAATGTTGTCACTGGAGAAAGTGCTTGACTTCTTGGATTTCCTAGTTCTAGATTTTGTTCTTTCAAAAATGCCAATAACTTGTCTGTTTTTGATTTTGGTTATTTTGCTAAAATATGCCAAAACAATAGTTTCAAATAAAAGCTTTCTGAACACCTTTTTACTAACAATAACTCTTGAAAACATCATAAACTTTATCGTACCTTGCACGGCTCTTCTTAGGTAACATATCTTTTTCCAAACTTTCAGCGGCGTCTCTCAGTTGAAAAGGAGTACAAATAATTTCCAAACCATACTTTTCTCTCGACAAGAATGAAACATTTTCCACGTCGTTATGTAACATACGTACTATTATTATATTATATTTTACATAATACTTAAGAAAAAATGGTTGTATTTTTGTTAAATTATTTCTAAAAAAGCATCCGTATTTTTAAAATAAAATAACTCTTTATAGAATATATATAGGAAAATTACAATCTAACCTCACACAATACATTGTACATATTTGGTTGACATTAACCGTACGTTTTTACCCCATGTTAACCGAAAATTGCGGATTGTTACACCTTAACAATAATACAATTATAACTTCATTTTACAACATTATAAAATGTCATAAAATTGTATAGCTACCAATAAATTCAGGGTTTTTTCTACATGACAAGGAAATTTTAAGTGTATTAAAAAAGAGACGGAAACATAACAATTCGTGTATTTAAGCCCCAGAATTAATTTGTCCGCAGTTGGAAACATTAGCTGGCACATGCTCCCAGATGTGTTTGTGGAATAAGGGAAGTTATAACAATTGGACTTATAAATATACAAAAATATCCCTATTTTTTACGAATTTTCTCTAGGGATGGTCAAAATAATTTGAATAAATTATTTTTTGTACTTTTGTATTTTATTGTCGGTACGGAAAAATTTAGAATGGTAGAAGAATCGTGTACAAAGTGTATTCCTTACAAGAGAGATATTATTGCCACTGACTGCCATCGATTTGAGAGGTGATAGATTGAACCTAAACAAAAAATACACTCAACAAATTTCTTTTAAAGTAGTGACATGTTTATTTTGCTTTAAAAAATGAACCAATACACATAAAGACGTGAACCAAAAAGCAAATTGTAGGAAATGAATGGTTCTTAATGAATATTGACCTTTTAAAGAAATTTGGTAACGAAATTATTCTACAGGGCGTTTTAAAATTAAGGTCATGAAGCAACCTTTCAATTAACCCTGTAATGACTAAAAGGCCAACATTTATCAAACGACTAAATACGTGGATAAAAATTGATCATTTTATCTAAAGTTTTATAAAAAAAATTATGAAAATCAGCCCAAAAACATGACATTTGTGACTCTTCAAACTTTACCAAAAATTTCACTGTTGCGTTTTTTTTGCACCTGAGTGTAGATATTATACAGGGTGACAAGTAGCGTATGTGTCCCATAACGGGAAACACCCGATCCGATAATAGGATCAGTAATGAAGTTGTCTAGTACACCAGTTTTTCATAAAAATAAAATGTAATTTATTTTTCGTAAAATCGTTGCATAATAATGACATTTCAATTGTCATTTCAGTATCGAAATGACATTCTTTTTTACGCACATGTGTGCAAAAGTAAAATAATAATAAAACTTGCATCCCAGTGCTGTTGATGCACTGAGTTTTTGAACATCGTCTAAAGCGGTACCCAGTATACTTAGTAACATTGGGTAATCTAAGATCTTTTTAGGAATTGAACCTATGTTATTTATACGCACTGCTTGTGTAGTACATTTTGACTTCACTTACGTGATAAAAAAAATCGGTTGTGATCAATGGTGGATGGACGTAGACTTGCATATTTCAGGAAAATTTCTAAAAAATTGACTCCTACATCTCCCTCTGGTACTGTAAATAATGTAGGAACATTAGTTTTGGTATTGGAAATAGTCACTTTAATGAGCAACTTCAATGTGTTATGTACGTAAATAAGTTAATTCTTCTCTCCTACAAGCTCCAAATATACCAACAATCAAAACAACTTGTTGGAATAAGTACTTTTCATCATCTGCCTCTTTGATAGACCTTTCAATCTTGGAAAATATTCTGGATTTTCCGAGTCTATAACCATTTTATTTATTTTTGAGAGACTCAGTAACTTTGGTATATTTACTAATAGCCATATTTTTATTGAAATACATTCGCAGCATGGAATAATTACTCCATAATGTAAAGAGTGTACATTTTTTTAAAGATATCTGGGACACGTACGCTGGAATAACTTTCTCCGAAATATTACATATCTCTTTTTCGGGACACCAAATATCAAATTTTGCATGTTTTTAGGTACAATTTCTTCGATTTCTGAGAAATCAATGTACATAAGGCAACTTCCGCCTCATTTTCTATTTCAGAATTTTCAATATCACTAAAATCTGCATCACACATACCGAAGTTTTATGAAGGTTCACAAAGGTTCACAGATTTCATTTTTAAAAGGTATAGTTTGTAAACATCCTACCATAGCAACTGCTCCATAGCAACAATCTTGTAGTCAACTTAGTTAAAGTTGTTTAAATAAATAGTCTAGCGATCATATTAGCAAATGCAATCGAAGATTATGTTGAAACTATTTTGAAAAAAAGTGTATGAAAATTCTTTATATCTTTATTTGTTCGTTTTACAAATTTCCGTAAAATTATATCATCTGGCAACACTGAATCGGCGTCTGGATAGACAATTGCTAGGTTCATAGCCGTCAAAAGTAATATTTTGGCCAGGGCCGTACTACAATTAATTTTTCAACTATAAAATTAAGGATCATTTTTCTTCGCAAAATGCGAATATAGGATTTTTTGATATAAGATTTTTTAGTCCGAAGAGTTTTTTTCTCTGCATTAAGAACGTCAGACCCTATATAGGGTGAGTCATTAATATAAAAAGTGTAAAATACAAAAAGTTAGAAATATTTTTACATCTACAGGACAGTATAACTAGCGCCCCCTAGTCGTGACCTCAACACTGTTTGCATATTCGTAATTGTCACCTCAATTTTCAAAATAAACGGTCCATACGTTCTTAAAAAAACGAAAACATTTTTTCCACTTTAACACCCTGTAGAAGGAAAAGGAGCAACAATTGAATAAGGCCTGTTGGGCTCAATAGCTTTATTTTGACGTTAACAATCTGCCTTTAAGTTATGTACCATTATTAACGACTCACTCTATATTTTAATTATAATTTAATTTTAATAAGAAAAATGTAGATAAATCAGTACATCTTATTTTCAACGGCATACTTCTTTTTCTTGATATTTATATAATCACAGTAAAGTATGCAACCCTCAACTTTTAATTAAAAATTGATTTCTTCAGTGACGGCTTTATCGGCAATCAGGCCTTTGAGTCACGGCATAATTGTTTGACCCACTTTTGTGCCCCGACGGTTTCATCTAAATAATACAAAGGGATTACGCTGCCCTGATGCCTTTCGGTCTGCTGCAGCGTATCCGGATAAATAAAACCTTATTAATTATGTAAAAGTACGTCCATTCGATGTAACGCGGCGCGCATTTTGCAATGCTAATGCCCTATGTGCCGGATATATTTGCGGAATAAGTGAAACAAACATTTGCAAATCAGAGAAGAGTGTGCCGACGAATGACGAATATGTTTTATTTAAATGCCCCTGTTCTATAAACATGAATTTTCGAGTGGATAAAATATTAATAGTTTCAGAATGCTAATGTTCGTTTGGTTCTGTGAAATAATTTATTTCGGGAATATTTTATTTTACTTATACAGGGTGTTTTTAAATGAAGTAACAGAAATGAGAGAACAGATTCCTTAGGTGAAAATAAATCGATTTAAACTAACATATCTATATCCCAAGTCGCATAATAAAAAAGATACAGGGTGTCAAATTTAAAATTTTATTTTCGATATTTGTAAATAACTTCTTAAAAAATACAAATATTTATATAAAATTTGTAAATCCGGGGTTATTGCGAGCGAGAAACTCAAATTTGTTTCTAATTTTGACGTTACTAGTAGAGGGCGCCACTTATGGCACATCATCTTTCTTTTAAATGGCAGAACTTTTTTGCTGCTTAGTGTATCCATCTGACTATGGAAACAATATATCTGAAAAAGGTATAATGTGTTGAAGTTGTTAGGAGTTTTCGAAATAATCCTATTTGAAATATTACGTGCACCAACTGAAAACTTTTATCGTTTCAGGTAAAGTTTTTCTACTAAAAATACAGCAAAATGTTATTTCAAAAAGTTGTTCAGAAGAGTAAGTTATGGAGACGTGCAAAATCAAAAAGATAATAAATAATAATAATAATAATAATCGACTTTATTGCTTATACAGTTATACAGTTACATATATCGACATAACAGTAAAAAAAAAGGAAAGCAAAAGGCGAAGTTCAATTTATTCTAGAATAAATTGTTCTTCCACTTGACTTTGACTTTTGGCACTTCAAACACGTTTTCCCAAATGCAGGACACTGATTTTTTCCATGCACTAGCCCGCACCTGAAGCACTTGAACGTCGGTGTTTGTTTACACTCCCGCACATGTCCTTTAACAAATGAGTTAAAGTGAGAGCGACGTTGAGTTTGTGGCTGATGATATTCTTTAGAGCTAGATGGACGATCCTGCAAGGACTGTTGTTTCGTGCCTAGTTTTTTATTTGAATTCCATTGCTTTTTGCACGACTTTTTAATTTTGTCAATTTTGGCTTCATATTCCAATTTTGGATTTGTAGAACAAATATTTTCCAATTGAACTTTTGTTCTTTCTGCTGATCTGCATATATCTAATGCTTTAGACAATGTTAAATCATTAATTCTTAATAACCTGTCTTTTACTGCGACATCTTTTATGCCTAGAATCATTTTATCCTTTATTAGACTGTCAGTTAGTTCTCCAAACTCACATGTAGCACTTAGATCACGGAGTTCTGTTACGTAATTATCAATAGATTCATCTTCTCTTTGATTTCTCAAGAAAAAAATGTGTCTTTCATAGGTCACATTTTTTTGTGGAGTAAAATAATTTTCAAATTTATGTATAATTACGTCATAATCCATATTCTTCTGATTTTCTTCATACGTAAAATTATTATACACTTTTAAGGCCCTATCGCCAATACACGATAGTAAAAGCGATGCCTTATATTCGGTAGTTTCGCCATCGGCTCTTGTTGCCTGCAGGTAGAGCACAAATTTTTGTTTAAAAAATTTCCATGCCTCGGCTAAACATCCTTCCCATGACATTTGTGTAGGCGGTAGAATGGTTGTACTAATTTGTGACCTCAAACCTGGAGTTGGCATTTTTCTTTCACACTAAATTTCAAAGATCGGCCTGCTTTGATAAAATCAGAAAAATGGTTTCATCAAACCTCACCGATCTTCTTGAAATTTTGCTCGATTGCATAATCTACTATTCTGAACAGCTTGTTCAAGTAACATTATGATGTATTTTCAGCAGAAAAGTTACTACCCGAAACCAAAACAGTTTTTGCTCGATGCACTGAGCATTTCAAATGGGATTATTTAAAAAAAATGGTTAATCCTACCGACTTCAGCAAGGTATTCTTCAAATAATGCAGGTAGGAGAATCGATTGTTTCGATAGTCAGATGGATACACTAAGATGCAAAAAAGTTGGGCTATTTAAAATAAACATGGTGTGCCACAAGTGGCGCCTTCTACTAGTCAAAATTAGAAACAAATTTGAGTTTCTCGCTCGCAAAAACTCCAGATTTACAAATTTTATGTAAATATTTGGATTTTTTAAGGAGTTATTTACAAATATCGAAAATAAAATTTTAACTTTGACATCCTGTATCTTTTTTTTATTATGCGCCTTGGGATATAGGTATGTTAGGTTAAATCGATTTATTTTCACCTAAAGAACCTGTGGTCTCATTTTGCTACTTCATTTAAAAACGCCCTGTAGTTTATAGAATTATTGTGTGATTAGTAATTTTAATTTTCACTTATATTGTTAGCAGCAAACTAAGTTTTTTATTTTAAAGAAAAAATACAAATTATTTGAAAAGATTGTTCAAATTCATGAATTATCAAATTTAATGGAAACTAACAATGTCCTACCTACGTTAGAATTTTCAAATAAACTTTTATTTACCACTGATGAAAAATTATACAGCTTGATTCAGTTTTTAATAAATAAATTTCGGGGGCCACTAGAAGTTCAAAGAAATCATGCCAGTTTGTTGGATATACATATTTCTTTATTATGAGTCCCTATAAAGGAACTATAGTTAAAATAAAAACATCGACTTTTTATATAGTTGTCAAAGTAGCAAAGATAATTAATCCATATTTGGTATACAGGGTTAACTATGACTAAGTACAACAAATTTATTCCAGAATTTTAGCTCAAAATTTAAAAAATGAGGCAAAACTCTTTTTTCCTACGGAATGTCGGCGCCTATGATAAGAATAGACTGATTTGGCTTAGATTCATAGATAAAGCTTACATCTGTCAACAATGTCAACTACCTTGCGGTGGTCTTTTTGTAGCGTTTCTAAATGTAGCAACGACAAAAATTAACATTCTTGTTAGTAATAATACCTGATAGATAGGTAACAGTTATTCCAGTTAGCTCCAGTATTTTACATTCGTTTTTCATTATTTCGTTATAAACTGGTAAAATTTCATATTCGCTCATTAGAACCACTCACTACCGATAAAAGACACTTCCCGTATGTACAATTAGATAAAATGCCTATTTATTATAACAAAATCGAACGAAAGGTATAGATAATAGACAAGTTTTAATGTAACCGCGGCAGTCTTGTCCCATAACCTAGAAAACAAAAAAATTAAAAAAGGCACTAAAAACTGAAGAACGCAAAATTACAACGTAAGCACAGGAATAGAATTATGACATGACAGCGATACCGACTGGGCGACTGTTGCATGCTTGTAGAGTAGGCAACTTGCTTGTTTGTTGCCTACTCTACATTGGCGGCGTTAAATAAGGAGTTAAAATAATATCGAAAACAATTTTTTTTGACTTTATAAATAAGTTTGGAATTTTTTTGAAGGGTGATTCCGTTAATTCTTATTTTTCCCTATACCCTCTTAAAATATTTGTACTAAGTCATAGTTAACCCTGTATAGCAAATGTACAATGACCAACAAAAAAATCAGGCGACCTAAAAAATTTTTGTTTTATTTCTTTATGGATTTAGACGATTACTTCATGAAATTGTAGGTATTTTCATTGAGTTTACCATAGGCTTAGTAATTTTAGCAAAATATTGGTGCCGACTGTGATATACAGTGTGTCCCGTTTTTTATTTTAAGATTAACACCTCTGCAAATGTGAGAAGGCTGGGTAATTTGCGCAAGCTAATTTTTTTACAGTTAGTACCCTCAAGGGAGGTTATATTATACTTACCATTTTACTGATTTAAGAAAAGTCCGGCCTACTACGATTTTTCAAAAGAATCGTTTTTCAGAAAGTGGTATTAATATATTTTTTTTATTAAAAGGAAAATATGACCAGGCTATTCATCACTCATCAAATTCCATCGACAAAAAGTATCTATTGAGTGTTTTTTATGGAGTGCCAATCTTCTAAAAATTATAATAAACAGGTCAAAAATTACCATGAAAGTGAAAACTGATCAAATAAATCAATTTTATTAATCGGTATGGAATACAAAAAAGTGTAAAGAAACAAAAAGTGAACATAATACAATAGCGCATATGACCTATTTTATTTGTACTATTATACAGGGTGATATATTTTTTTGGCAAATAGTGGTCGATGATACCTACATCTCCGCCACTGGTAAGTTTCTAAAGATGGTAATTTTTTTTCATACCTACTCTCATACTAAATATGCATGCCGAATTTAGTTAAATTATCTCAAGCGGTTAAAAACTTTTTCGAATTTTTTTAAAATTTTTTTACACACTGTAGCTGGACAGTGACTGTCCTAAGATAACACATTTTATAAAAGAACTCTTATTTTAGCCACATAATACGCCAATGGATTATTGACCTCTATTTAAGAAGCACCCCCGCATATTAGGAAAAAACTTTAATTTAACTTCGTTATATCTCTGAAGAAGATATATTTTTTCATTATATCTTTTATAACCACTGAAAGTTTTACGAAGTATATAAAACAATAAAACGGTAATACCCTTATAACCGTAAATGTATCCCACATCTTAGCTATAAAAGTAAGGGATATATTCAAATTATATAAGGTTCTATGAAAATAAAACGATACACGTCTCATAACGGCTTTTATATTACTTCATAAAATTATTGGAAATTTAACTTTTACCACACGCTTTCTTTCGAAACCATGAGACTGACATTTTTTATAAAAAGAAAAGCAGTGTTAACCCCACTTCAAAATATTACACTTGAAATCAGAGTAATATGAGATCTGCGAGTATATGCACGTTGCAATCATTTAGGTGTTTAACTTACTAGAGAGATCTGGAATCCTTGTATTTTAAATGCAAATAAAGGTCGTTAAACTGTTACTGCTATTTCGCAGAAATTTTAAGCTCGTAAAAATCTAGACATCGGGAAGAAATTGACGAATTAATAATAGAAAATATTGTTAATAGTCTAATTTAGAACTCATTTCAATAATAATTTTAGTATTATTTTGGACCAGTACTGAAAGACTGGTACCTACTCCAAATTTGCATTATCAAAATTATACTTTTATTTTTTGAATTATGGATTAGTAATTCAAAAGCATCGCGAAAGAACATTTTGAGCAAAACCGTCCATATTTATAAGTTTAAAGCATTGATAAGGCAATGTATATATTGCCATATTGTCTCTAAAAGATACATTTAATTTGAAGCATTATATTCAAAACAGCATGTTCAAATTTGATCTGGTAAAATTTAAATAAACTGTGCAATTCCTGTGAAAGCTATTATGCATACAGAATTTTCTGATATTTACTTAGCAAACGTATATTACGATAACCAAAATAGAAATATACAAGGTAAATCAGAAGTAGGTGTTAAAGAAATTTACTGACGCCAAAACAAAGTTATTATTCAAATACATTTTTTTTAACATGCTTCCTTATAAAGATATAGGGTGTTGAAATTTAGGCAAATGGAATCATCACTATGGTAAACTTTAAAAAAAAACTGTGTTGCGCCACTACCTCATATTGAAACTAATCAATCCTTTAGATTAAGCCATTTTTTACTATAAAAGGTATTATTATATAATTTCAGTAAATACCGGCTATAAAAGTATGTATTTTTCATAACTGAATTACTTTCCGAACAAATCAAAGCTGTTGCTATTATTAAAAGTTGTTCTTTGTTAAATTTAGTAAATAATTGTTGGAAAATTCATTTACGTCTTTTTATTTCCCTACATTTTTGTCGCTGACGTCGGTTACATATATAAGGAAAGAAAGAATTATAGCAAACTGTCATTTATTAGCGACACAGCAGACATATACTGATTTTGAGATTGTTAGCTCTTCTCCGTATGCAAATGAAAGCTAGGCAACCGATAACTTATCCGATAGAAGTGGAACCTGAGTAGACGTAATGCAACATGTACCGGCACCTTGTGGTCACATGCTGAACCTGGCAATCCACCTTCACACACAACTTTAATACATTTTAAAGTATAGTAAATAATACTACAATTGTGTCTCTATAATTTTGGTAATGATCACCGCAAGCGTTGTATTCATATCATATATAAATATTAGTTTGCACTATAACCGCATTTTAAATTGTATAGTATGACATTTATTACAAAATACTAATAATTTTAATGTGTGCAAATCTACAAACCTATAATTTAACCTATTCTATAATTAATAACATTTTATTCATATTTTAACAAAATATGAATCTTTAAGTAAATCTTACTGTCATTTTAAAAAAGAAAAGTGAAGTTGAATTAAGTATAAGAATACACTTGAATGAAGTTTAATATGTTATGTATATTATTATAGTCAAATATAAATTAGATTTTTTTCCGTGCGGTCACTACTTTTGACCTAAAAAGTTGATATACTCTAGCTGTTTACTGAAATTATGTAATAATAATTTGTGTAATAAAAAAATAGCTTAATCTAAAAAATGTATAAGTTTTAATATTAGTCAGTGGCGCTACACGCTTTTTTAAAAAAAAGTTTAACATCCTATATTTTCGTAAGGGGGTATGTTAGAACAATAATTTATTTATTACTGTTTTAGAAAGGTATTTTAAGATAATATATACCAAAACTCCTACAATTCCTATCAATGAAGTCATATGTATGTTCTCTGATACCAAACATCTATGTATGCTAATGAACAATTCCACAGACAAAGCTCTATTCAATAATTATCTAAAGAAATTAATCTAACTAAATTTACTAACCTGGTTTAATGAAAACACTCTATAGATATCTAACTTCTGACAGTGGGAACTCGAAAATTCAACCACAATAGATGAGATCTGACCTATTTCTGCAATTTTAGGATTGCTTCATCAGGTAGCCTCCGTTGATTAAACCAATATAATATAATAAATTTTATAGTTAGATATTTGACTCAACTTAAAGGAGGCCACCTGATGAAGCAATTCTAAAAATGCAGAAATAGGTCAGATCTCATCTATTGTGGTTGAATTTTCGAGTTCCCACTGACAGAAGTTAGATATCTATAGAGTGTTTTTATTAAACCAGGTTAGTAAATTTAGATTCATTCATAGGAATTGTAGGAGATTTGATATATATTAGCTTAAAATACCTTTCTAAAACAGTAAAAAATGTTACAAAAGCTAATAATAAAAAATATATGGGTAGATATTGCGGGTGTAATTCAACGCTGGTTGGGGGTTTACTCCACAGAGTAGTTAGTTTCACACAATATTGGTAATACCCGAAAATATATAAAAAAATAATTTATTTGAACAAACATTTTGTTTTAGCGAGAAGAATACTCAGTTTTTTTGCACTTACTTCTGACTCATTCTTTATAACCTAGGAGTTTTTTTCCATAGTAAACTATCAGAAATTTTTTTATCGAAAGTCTGCAACCCATTACAACTCATAAAATCTCCCAGGTTGCTAAATCGTTGTCACGTTTGTGTAAATAAATTTTCTTGCACTGTATTCTATTTAAACAAATAGAACTATGTGGTTTTTGCTACCCATTCAGTCCTGTAGCAAAATTTAGAATACCTTTAGTATTAGCAAATTGGATATGGAGGATTCCGAGGGGGAGGCGGCCTCCTCCGAAGTTCTAAATCCGGTAGGGCGAGTTTTTGAAATAAATATAATTTGTGTAAATCTGCGTTACATCCGTAATTACCTTAAAAGCACCATTAAGGAAATGCAGATATTTAGGCGTTTTCCGGGGCTAATCTCTAAAACAAATATTTTGTTTTGCAGGTGTAATGCGGGATTATGCAAAGAATGCGCCCCGTAGCATGCGCCTCATTTTTCTCCCGAAAGGCCGTAAATTTATTACGCTTTATACTCATAAACGAATTGAGAAAATACGGGCCTTAATAGCCCCCAAATAATGTACGACAAATTATAACGGCAATAACAATTTTCGATATCTTCATATACCACATAAACGAAGAAATCAATATAAATATTTTTATTAAATCCATAACAGTAACTAAAACACATACCTGAAAACTATAAAGATCGGTCTACACTGATAATAGTAAATTTACACGTTCTTCACATAATATACAGGGTTAACTATGACTAAGTACAAAAATTTTAACCACGTGCTCAGGAAGGTCTAAAAGACAATAAAAAAATTATTTCGGAATTCTAGCTCGATGTTTAAAAAATGGGGCAAAACCCTCTTTTCCCACGGAAAGTCGGCGCCTATGACAATTTATCATCATCCGTCATGGCTAGATATGTCAACTACTGATCGTTTTTTCAACATTGTCAAGTGTAGAAACGAAACATTTGTATTAATAATAATAATGTCTAAGTACCTGGTAGAGAACAGCTAATCCGGTTAGCTGCAGTATTTTGTATTCGTTCTTTCGTTGCACACTGCCAAACTACATTTTCACTCCTTGCAGATTCATCATAATTATCCACTAGCATATCGGACATAAAATACTTTATTTAATTACTATAACACGTTTAAAATTAGTCACTTAGCTGATTTAAAGTAACAGTAAGTTCTAGGTTATGCCATACTGCATTGCTAATTCCATGCTCCATGCTCTAAACCATCCAGAATTCGAAGTTAGTTAAGGGTCATTTTTACAGAACACTGTAAACATCTTGGGATGTTATAGTTTAAAATATTACTAATTATTTTATGCAAACATCGTCGATTACTGTTAATATTGTTGCTATTATTAGTATTAACAGAATTTAATTACACAACAACGCATTAAGTTTAAAAATTTATCGGCGTGAATGCACCTTGTATTAGTGACAGATGGTCGTCTGTAGATGTCAAAAAACGTAAATTTACGGTAAAGGTACTCTGATCAGTTTGAAATAATTTTTCAGTACTTGATTTTCGCAAATTTAATTTTTCGCGTATTTTATGTGTATTTACAAACATGTCGTATTCAAATGCCTAGGTGACGGATAAGGTGCTGATTTATGGGAGTGGGACAAGTGCATATTATCGTGCGGTAGTCTCAAAGACGTTGCCCACATCGAACAGTTGTTTTATGCCGTGGCGGTAAACGTGTGGCAGTGTTTTTATGTATTTGTGTACATTTACGTGTATTTTACGTAGTCAAGACCGCCAAACCAAGTAGGTACCCGGCTTTACACAAAAAGAACGATCGAGGGAAGGAGAGGTCCATAGGAAGTACAAAAATCTTTGCAGGTTTTAATTTAAACAAGTAAGAACACAGAAGATGATTCTTAATTCTTAATATGTCTCCAAGTATCAATCCTGAAAATAAATATTAGTAAGGTAGGTGCTGCCTCTCTGTGCTACCATACCGTATTTCTCATTAAATCATTAAATAATAATCTACATTTTGTAAAGTTTTTTTTTTTCTTTCAAAGCGGCTTAAATTGATACACGTGTCAATGCACCTGTCACTATATTTGACACCTTTGACTGGCAGAATATACCTAACCTCGCGGCTGACAGAAGCTCAGTGACGGCGATAAATAGGGATTTAATATAGTTTTGAAAATAATTTTTGTTGGCTTTACAAATAAGTTTTGAATTTTTTTGAAGGGTGATTCCATTAATTCTTATTTTTCCTTATCCCCTCTTAAAATATTTGTACTTAGTCATAGTTAACCCTGTATTACTGTAAAAAATGCCAAATACTTTCTCCAAATGACATCATTTTCGTTCAAAATATGTAACGATGTATAATTCCACTTTATGCGCACTAAAATGCGGTTATACTTCGAAAAAATATACAGGGTGTCCCGAAATTAATGGAACACAGAGCAAGAGATTCCTTACATCAAAATAATGCGAATAAGCCAAACTTATCTTGGTCCATTTGTGGCTAATAAAAAAATTACAGAGTGTTAAAGTTCAAAATTTGAATTCAAAATTCTTAAAATTCTTAGATTTTTCAAAGAATTCTTTTGAAAATTTGGATTAGGGAGTTTTCTCGGACGAGAGGAACGAATCCGTACTTAATTTTGCTGTAGACGCTAGAGGGCGCTACGAAATGTACTCTTGGTTGAGAAAAACTGATAACTTTTTTATCAGTGCATGTACGAAAGTTTTAATAGAAAAATATTGTTCTCCTATTATTTTTCACAAATAAGGTATACTTGTTTTATGTCGATAAATTTAACGGTTTTCGATTTATTTCTTGTTTTTCTAATTCTATTAGCATTATTCTGTTGTAAGGAATCTACTCTTGCTCTGTGTCCCAGTCATTTCGGGACACCCTGTATATTTATAAGGGGCACGATGTGTATTTACAAAATGTCTTGTGAGTTTGCAAACAAGATGTAATAACATCCAAAAAAATTGTTTGCACCATGTCATGTGGTAACGCAACAGTAAGATGAGGTCAAGGAAGCATACTTGTTATCGCGAGTATGTATAAATTGCCTAACATATATTATTTTATAATTTATTCATTATTTTACACTTCTAGTATGCAACAGTTTGAGAAATAGATAGGAACAATGTCGCAGCTTATAATAGTGTCTCTAGAGGCAGAAATATTGCTTCTCTTTTATTTTATATTGAATTTAAAATTTCCAAATGAGGAAGCAGTAACGCTACAACGTTTTAATTGATTTAAAGTAGCCTGATAAATAAAAATGATCTGCATTTAAACGATCATTTAAAAAATTCACAGACAGTAAATTATTGAAAATACTACCCTAAATGTTGACACACGATAGTGAAATCGTCTTGATCTAATTGCATGCGGATTTTGTAACGTCCAGATATATTCATTATAATTATTATTTATGCTGTCCCTAGTAAAACACTATTCATCAAACCACATGGCAAGCAAAATAAATCCATCATTTTGTGCATATTGTTGAAGTAACAAGCGACAAAATTCTAATCACTGAGGAGAATTTCCAGCATATAACGCTTGTACATTTTGGCGACGGCACGGATGTAACATTTCTCTGTCAAATACACGCCATACAAAATCATTTTGTGCATGTTACTGAAATAACCAGCGACAGAATTCTAATCGCTGAGGAGCATTTTCAGCATGTAACACTTGTACATTTTGGCGATGAAACGGATATAATATTTCTCTGTTGAAGACACACCAATCACGCCATACAAAATTCAGTGACAAATGAAGATTACTTGCTATACGCCGATCACTAATTGAAGAGTTGTCAATGACAGCATCTATTATATCGTCTTCATTTTGTACATTCACTTCAGTAGGGCGAATGGCCTTTTTTGGAGCCTTCTCGAAATCTACGACATGATGCACTAAAGTTTATGTGGTATGGTCGGTACTCTCGGGCTGCTTGCCCGGCGTCTTTCTTGGAATAACCAAAAACAATATCTGCATATTCTTCAGTTGTAAATAAATGCACTTTGTTTAACACTTTAAACAGTAAAAGCGAATCTAAGCTTTGTTCATATAAGAAAAGAATGTTTAGTATATATCTTAGTATATTCAAAGTCATCTAAGTAGTAGTTTTCTTTATTTACATTTAAATTTTATTAATAATTAACGTTCGAAATGAAATACTAAGCGATTTTCGTATGTTTCTTGCAAAAAAGAATGCCAAAAAACATTTGTACGATTGTAAAGAGCTACTATTTTTGTTAGTAATATGAGTAAGCTTCTTATTAATATTAATTTCAAATCCATTAGGGGTTATTACAACGAACTTGGGAAATTAAATATAAATCTTATATGAAAATTACATAGTACAGTTAGTAAAATACATGGTAATAATAAAAAAGAAAAGGAAAGTTACGTATGAATTTACATAGAACTGGCAACAGTACTTTACTTCACACTTCAAATACACACAACGTCAAGTCTTGGACTCCCCCTCATTATTATTAAAGATATCTTTTTGTCAGAAAAACTAAACACATTTATAAAAGTATATTGTTTTCTGAATCTTTTTTTTGTGAGAAGAATACGTTCGATAAACTGAGTACTTAGATAATTAAAAACCAGCAAATGTGGACATTTTTGACAAAATTTATTAAATGAAAAAGAAGTAATAAAGCATGTTCTCTACTTGACTAATAGTCGGTATGACCTCCACCACGTTCCAATAACATATTGACACGTTTGTGCATTGAGATAATCAAGCGGTTAACGATCTCTTGCGGAATATTGTTCCATTCCTCTTCTGCCGCTACGACTAACTCATCTGCAGTCTGAAGTGGAGAAATATGATTATGAATAGTTCTAGCAACAAACTCCCACATGTTTTCAACAGGAGAGTTGGTTGGACAATCTAATCTATTAGTATGACCTGCTTTGAGTGTTTCTTGAACCCTTCTTGCGCGATGTGGTCGAACGTTGTTGTTCATAAACATAAAATTTTTACCTAATTCATTACGTATGTAATGGTTCGATAATGGGCATATTAACTTGTTCGATGTAAATTTGACTGGTCATATTCTGTGGTATGCGAATTAATGGGGTGCGGCGGTTGAATATTATTCCACCCCAAAACATTACGGTACCCTCTTCATACGGAGCAACTTCACGGGGAAAATGAAGTCGCTGTTGATGACCTGGTTTTCTCCAGACTCTTTGTCGACAGTCATCAGTAACCAGCCCAATTCTGGTTTCGTCTGTAATTAAAACCCACCCCAACTGGCGTAAAAGCCAACCCCTATCCTCTCGCGTCCACTGGCAACGGGCAGCACGATGTCTTGGAAGTAGACTGAGGACCCATAGTGGTCTTCTAGCATGTAAGTTTGCGTTGTGGAGTCGTCTTCGAATAGTATCTGTCGATATAACACGGCCAAACGTACCTTGAAAGTAGGCCCTGAGAGCTGAAGCTGAAGATGTGCAGTGTCTACGGGCATATTACACCAAATACCGATCATCCCTTGCATTAGATACTCGAAGATGTCCACTACGTGGTGTAGTATTTTTCTATTAGAGTTGTAACATTACATTCTGGTGTGTACAAAATAACTTTTTCTTATTTTTATTTACTGAAATTTGCGCAGAAAGAATTTAACAGCTGTATCGACAGCTAAGATTTTGTTCGATTCCATCAAGAGTATTTGACATTTAACAACCTTATAGGTATTTTAGTTTATAAAATTAGATATAATGTAGGATCAAAATTGGAATAAATATTGTACGGAACACGCTAGGAAATTCGAATTTTGTGTAAAGCCCGTATGATAAAATCACATTTTTCAACAGATTTTGTAAAAGTTTTTATATATTTTTACGTATTAATAATATTGTGTGAAACTAACTACTCTGTGGACAAAAGCTCCAACCAGCGTTGAATTACATCCACAATATCTACTCATAGATATCTGGTATCAGAGAACATACATATGACTTCATTGATAGGAATTGTAGGAGATTTGATTTATATTAGCTTAAAATACCTTTCTAATACAGTAAAAAAAGATTTTGTGACTTATGTGTAACTACAATTTTTTGAGCAAAAATATGATACCTATAAAGAATTGTTTGTAAACTACTTTAATATTTCTTTGCGACATTAATTTAGGATGTGCTCTAAATTTTCATCAGAAGTGCGAGCAAAAATTTTATAAAGAAAATGTGGCACACTTTTGCAAACAAAATATGTCGTGTCATACGAGTTTAACACGTAATCACGCTTTGTTCGCTTCGCAAAATTCCTCGTTATACAAAATTCGTCTCTCCCTACTGAATTTGGAAATATCTATTAACGTATTTCTGTATATTCTATTCAAAACGTATCTTTTTAAAGTCACTTGAAGGCTCATTGTTGAATAAACAACGACGATGTAATAATTGAAATAAATTCCGCCACTCGAGTGTTAACTCAGTCTTTCAGCGCTCGTAAGTGTGCAGCTGTTAATTTAAAATCAATATCAAAGTAAATACGATCAAGTGCCGAAAAGGATCGTTTATACGCTACCGCTGCGTACTACATTTTCCGAGAAATATTAATGTAACCGCCAGAGTCTCAAGACGCTTAACGTACTACCTTATATTAAAATACTTCGCATAAATTTACACTGGGAGAAGTCTTAATATAGTGGTTTTATTGCAGCTAGGGAGAACTGAGCTTCGCAAAAAGCAAGTTTAGACTTTTTTAGCAATTTAGCTATAATTTTTTTGTATCACTATTTCTTGTATGTCTTGGCAAATCGAAAGCTGCATTTATTTAGAATGTGTTTCCTCTGAAACTTTCAATTTGTATATCCTGCCTAAAATTATGAATTAATGTCCACATTGATACCGGTTTGAAGTGCATTTCATACGGGTATTTAGACTTGTTGAAACAACACTTGTTTTAAACCTTTCCAACCTTTTTCAATTGTTGTTCTTGTCTAATCCTGAAGAAAAAATAAAAATAATTGTGAGATGTCGGGAAGTGTAAAACACAATTATGAACGATATCCGACATCTTGAATTTTACAGCGCACATTTCTAGTGGTTTGTGAAATTCGTGATTATGTAAAATTTCTTAAAATCAATATTTTACATTGGTCAATGTATAAATATTAGTATATGCTAATACATTGATTTAACGAACACAGTTATAAACTAATGGACAAGTGTAAGTTCTAGAATTCTGGACCCCTTGTACCTCCTCCCATTAGGAGATCAATCGACCTGAGCCCCCAGCCAACCTAATAAGAAGAAAAAGGTCGTGACGTTGCTCAGGTGGATCTTTCTAATACAGGCCATAAAAGGCCATAGTTCTCCCAACACGGATTCTCTTATTGACAAGATGACAGTTCACTCACAGAATGCATGGATTATTGTCTCGTCTTCCTGTTTGTAATCCCTACAAAGAGGTATTTAACACTTCCTCATGTAATAGAAGTGCCTCTTTAGCCAACAGTGTCCAGTTTGAATACCTGTCAGCAGGCGAATATTTATTTATTTATTTATTTAAAGTACACCACCCAACAGTTAGTACCAATTACTGGGTGGAAAAAATTGCTAATAATAATCTTTATTTTGCAGTCAGACATTACACATTGAATGTAAGTATTGCAATAGTCAGAATAAACTTAAAAACTAAAGAAAGTGTAAAAAAAACTACACATAAAAACATACAAAAATAGTCATTTAGTACAGCAAAGAAATTCAGAGAGTGTATAAAAATATTTAGCTAATATAAACTTTTTTAAGGTAGCCTTAAAAAGACGCAAGTTATTGATTATCTTTATATCATCCGGCAATTCATTGTAAATTTTTAATCCCATATAATTAGACAGTTTAGACATTGCTGCTGATTTAGTAAAAGGCAAATGAAAAAGATTTAACTACCTAGTATTTTTATCATGAATGTCTTTATTTAATATAAAATAATTTTTATTTTTAAAAACATACATGCAACTTCAAATATATGTATAAAGACGTCACCGTTAAAATATTAAAATCTGCGAAAAGTCCCCTACAAGTTTCTGTATAGGATACATTAGCTATAGTGCGCAAAAATCGTTTCTGTGCAATAAACACAGAATGTACCAGAGTAGAATTGCCCCACAAACAAATGCCATATCGTAGTCGTGAGTCTACTTGTGCATGATATAAAATTATCAACTGTTTAATTGTTAAAACTTCTCTGATGTTTATAAATAAAAAATTTATTGAATTTAAAGTAAAAATTATGTGTCCACAATGTGACTTCCGGTTCAATTGCTCGTCAAGTAGCAGCCCTAAAAATTTGGTAACATTCGTTTCCCCCGTAAATATAGGGTTAGCGGGATTTACCAATAGAGGCTCACAATTTTTTGTAATGTTACATGTATACATAAAAAAACTACAAAAAAAAATGAGTTAAAGATAAAACTATAAGAATCAATTCAGCGAGTTGTTGCTTAATAAAAATATTATTAAAAAATATATACACAAAATTCTGCATCCGAAAATGAGTATCAACCATTGTATACAAGGGCGAAAATTGTAATAAGTTTGTTTTCGGAATCGGTATAAAACAAATATGAAGAACGCATCGCACAGCGGGAAACATGGAGACATAAGTCATTTATCAAATCCGAGTAATCAATTTTTATCAATCCATATATTCATATATCAATGTATCCTAGACATAACCAGGTATTTTTTGGCTGTATCCTTGCAGGAGTACCTAAATTCTTTGTGGGTGTTCTCTTTGATAATTTCAACAAATGCTTCAACGGAAACGTACTGGAGGGACTAGGTCCAAAAATATTGAGGCCCGATGTACTCCTAGTCAGCTTGTCAGCTAATTTATTGCCATTACACCGGTCGTGTCCCTTTACCCAGCATACAGATACGATGCTGTTGGTCAAGGCCTGATGACATTCCCATACTGATCTAGTTGTTATATTATAATTACGTAAGATCAGTAGTGATTGTCTACTATCTGTGTATATTCTAATGATTTTGCCTGTTGTATGTCTACGGTCAATTTCTTTGGCGACTATGGTTATGCCTGTTAATACCGTTTGTATCACGGTAGCATCCCTATCCATTGCCCATTAATATCTAATATATATAAGGATCTGAAATAAATCCTGCACCTTCCTTCATTTTTGATCCGTCTGTGAAGATGCTGTCATCTTCGCTGGCGGTCTCCGCGGTGATAAGTACTGTGTAGAGTCTGTCAAACACAAACTTGGGAGAAATACTGTCAGTGTCTGCAAAAGGGGCATCTTTCTGACTCCTAACTTCTCCACATCTTACATCAGGTATAATACCAATATTTTTTAGGCAAAGCATAGTTGTCGCAGCCACATCTTCTAGATAAATATACAAAGGTTGCTGATATAGCATTACCTCCATTGCTGTAGTGGGTGTCGTACGCATAACTTCGTACAACAGCTCTATAGGCTAACATTGGTCTCACAATGGCAGTGTATCCACATGACCACCTTTTGTTTAATTCCCCAAGTTTTACCAACGATCTTGCGGCACTGCTCATAGGATATGTACCTCTTTTTAGTCTACTCGTACAAGTATGTGTACTTTACATTAACAAATAGAATTATTTATATAATATACTTTACTCATACTTTTGGTGTATTGAGACGATTGTCTTTACTCATACTTTTGACGTATCGAGACGATTGATTCTCCGACGTTGTGATTGATTAAATTTGGTTCTAAATTTGCAACAATTTTTTTTATCAAAATGTGTTGATAATTTAAACATGCATTTTAACAATTTTGTATATAAAAATATTTAAATTAAATCGACCGAAAAATGGGACGCCGTGCATAAATGTGGATAATGTTATCTGTATACCAATAGCTGCCCTATCGATTAGAAGTCTTAGAATTTTAAGAAATTATTCTTTTGTGCAATAATTCTAACTCAGCTTCTTTTAAATTATCAAAAACATAATAACAAAAGAACCTAATAAACAACTTGTTTATACCAAGTGATGAGTTGAAAGTTTGAAACTCCTTTACTTAGCATATCTTATCTGCACCTTGAGCTGGCCACACACATCCATCAGCCGAGTCTCGCTCGCCTCTGTGTGTACAACTTTAGTATGTCGACTTCCGAAATGATAAATTGCTTGTTTATTAGACGGGGATATACAGGTTGACTTGAGCCACCTTCGATTTATAATTCAGTGCGTACAATTATCAACAGATAACTTAATGCTTCCCCTGGATAATTTGGTTGTATCTTGTTTCGTTTAATCGAGAGTGCTGCGTTCTCGAAACGCGAATTATTAGCATGCCAAGATATAAATTATCGACTTCCTCGAATGAAAGTACTTCGTCCCTTGTCACTTTAAAGTAATAGTGGATCTTTGCAAATTGTGATTTATCGAAATATAATAATAATTTGGAGTAGAAGTTATAACGGTTTGGGGTTGAATCCTCAAACTGTCGATTTTGAGGGCATCTTAGTTTAATGGTGGCGATAATTACTGTGAACTAAACTTTGTAATTAGCATGACGTTTTAATTCCTTAAAAGCCTCGAAATACCATGACAGATTAAGTTTCAGATTACATTTAAATACATAGAAATTGTCAGATTCTGAGGCCAATATACCAGATAATGGCTGCACTGAGACATTTTTTGTAATTGTGTAATTAAATCTACCTATTAGCACTATTAGTGGTGTGTAACTCTAAGTTAGTTACGGGGCAAATGTCTGTAGTATGTTTAGAAACTTGATTGTTAATAAACACATAAATAGTAAATATTTGATGATGTTTTATAATACCTTATACAATTCTCTCATTATGCAGTTGGCATGTAAAGAAACTTTCCACATGACTTATCAGTCTGTAAAGTAATCAAAAAAATAAATTACTCCTGAATATTTTAATAAAGCCACTTTCGAGTTATTGCCTAGTAAGTCAAAGTAACAGCACCTACGAGATTTACAATCGTTTCTTGAGATGGTGGGATCTGGAAAATGTTATTGGTAAATTCAGTGAAAAAGTGATTTTCGCATCCTTTGAAGAAAAGTCCAAAATATGGAAATTGTCAATGCTTTCGTCAAATGACTTTATGTTACAGACGATTATGACCATAAGGAATCAGCAAATATAACAAGCTTGTTGTTTTTTTTATGAGAAAGGGCGGAGGAGGGAAGGATATCGACCGAAAAAGTCGAAAGTATTGGTCAGGGAACCAATCGACAGAAAATTGCCGTAGTTTTCGGTGTATTGCCCGAGAACAAACAGGACAGGTAAAAGAATGCCAGCTAATGCTAGAAATGTGAAGCTGTGAGCTTGGAAAGCTAAGACGAGCATTTACCAGGGGATGTCTTGGTAGGGGCACAAAGTGCTATTTTACTATTAATCCCCAAAAAATCATCGAGCAAATCCAAAAAATTCAAGAATTCTAACGAAAGAGAAAATTGAAAAGTATTTACAGGAAACACCTGATAATGGATTTCTGCTAGAAAAGTTAATTCAAATTAATATAAATCAATTGAAGTATTTTACGGTTCATTTTAATAATTGGTATTTGTGGAGTCTCGATGATATAGAAGACAAAGAATTATTATTATAAGAATTGTTTTGTGATTTCAAGTCCAGACAAAATGATATGAAGCAAATATTGTGCCTTACGTCTGGTAGCTACAAGTCGAAGAGTTTTCGTGAAATATACTCTCTAGTGCGGTAGTGGATATATATATGTAGAAGAGTCTATACAAAATAAAATTTCAATCGCAAATAAATTGTTACCATCTTCAGCAAAGCCTACGGAACTTGATAATAATACATGCGCAGTAAGCCTAAACAATTACAGCAGCAGTTTCATTGAATATGCAGAACTAGCTAAGATAACAGAACCAAATTTTAAATGTAAACTATTTCTTAGCATATCTAAATTAAAAGCATTTTCACTTATTCAATTCTTCCTAGTAATAATGGAAACTCAATTAAAAGGGTCAGAGAATAAATGTGGCGATTATTTTACCATCCATCCCCGAAATAATCTCATTTGCTGGAGGCCGGCGTCTCGTCTGCCAGATAATAATTTTGTAAATAAACCCTATTAACTAAACCGCTACCCTACATAAATCTAGGCGGCACTAGTATTCTATATTATACAGGTTTCAGACCAGTGGGGAGATAACTATATCCCGTGTATCGTATATATTTGCATGTGAAATTCCTCCACGCTCTTTTTAATCCTTTGTCACAACTCTTTATCTTGCGGAAATTTATTCTCATGAATAACCATACGCGAGTTCGGTCGTCGCGACGCCTGGTTCACCGCGTAATGGAGATAAAGCTTTAAATATTTCGGTAAGTAATTTAATTAGGCCATAAATATTTAAATACATGATTTGCCCAATAAGTATGGTTGCAATGTGGTTGCAGAACACTGTTCCGCATATCTACATGGATTTATAGATTTGCTGTATTTGACGAGAGAACACCGTTTCTGTGTTCAGAGTGGCTCAGTGAAAACGAAACAGAAGATAATTTCCATAAAAATATTTTATTTAAAAAAAAACGCCAATGCAAACGTGTTTCAAGGGGATCGCCTTTAGTAAACAGGTTAAAAGTTCTGACTCGTTCAGAATCCGTTTTGACCTTGGAATTACCTTAACTTATGCTATGGGAACCCCAAAAACATAAATGTGTGATGGTCTGATTCACTTGTATCCAAAAATATAAATTTACATGGCTCACTTGCATATCTATCTTTCACTTTGACCATGAATCTAGAGCAATGGGGTTAAACTGACCCCAGATTCGGATTAAGCAAGTGAAAAAATATATATAAGAATATATGTCTGTACAGACCACTTTTTTTTTGTTCTGCTGTGTAATAATTTTCACTGTTTCAGGCAGTAAGATAGGGTAGGTATAGGGAAGTGTATATCAGAAAATCATATGAAAGTTATTAAGAAGGCCAGCAAAACGTGTTTGTCAAAAAATTAGCGTTGTTTGCTCCCAGTCCATAAAAAGCCTTTGATATTGCGTTTCTGGTGGTTTTGGTCAAATATTTTCAATTGCATATGTCTTATTCACTGAGGCTCAATCATTTTTATTTCATTTTGACGGTTTTCACTTATAGTGAAGTGTAGTAGCTTTTAATACTAATAATATTTAATAAGTAACTGTGACATAATGGAACATGTAAGTTAAGAATTTCGTAAGTTTCCGACAACTGCAAAGTTGATTTTCTAAAAGTTAATACTAGCGCGTCGCTGAAGTTTGTTTTAAACTAAGACGCGCTGTGTTATACGCTTTTATCTTTCTTTTTAATACTCTGGAGAAGTGTCACTATTTTGCTAAATTAGTTATAGAATTTATATACCTATTTTAATATACGTAGAATAATACCGACTTTTTCGTCAAAATTATCCATTAACACAAAGTTTGTGTGAAGTAAAACGAAATACTCATATATTTTAAGAAAATTTAATTTTAATGTAAGGGATGTTATAGTTTAAAATAGTACTAATTATTTTATGCAAACATTATAAAATATTGTTAATAATGTTGGTATTATTAATTTAATTCCCCAACAGCAAAAGAAGTTTAAAAATTTCTAGACGTGAAGTACACCTTGCACTAATAATCCATAGATAGCGACTGCATCAGATTCTGTCAAAAATAAAATATCGCATACGCTTAGGTTGAAATAATTTTTCAGTACCTGCTCTTCGCAGATTTTATTTTCCTCGTATTTTTTGTGTATTTACAAACATGTATTGTAATGCCGAGATGACAGATAAGGTGCTGATTTATTGAAAATGTGACAAGTGCATATTATCGTGTGGTAGCGTAATGCCAAAAAAATTTTCCATGTAGACCAAACATTGTAACGTCTAAGTCACGTAGACAAAGTTTATTGTCACTCTTGATTATACAAGAAATATTCTCCAAACAAATTTCACAACTGTCAGCGCTTTACTTTGACGTTTGTCAATTGCCAACTGCTCAATGTAAACTGAACTGTTGGGCAATGAGGGCATTAAAATTGTTGCGCATTGTGTTTTATCACGTTTACTTTTTAATCGTGTATGTAGCTGTATCCTCGTAGATCTTATTGTGTAAAGGGACGCAGAGCTAAAGTCACCAAGACGGGCTTCCGTGGAATACACCGTTGTTTCCAGATTCCTAAACAAACACCAATCTAAAGACAAATTTGCACATAATCATGCAAAGGCTGGTTAGGAAGGGTTGTCGCTCGCGCTTATGGTTTATGGCACATCTAAGTAGAGTAAGGAAAATTAAGCGGAGACTTGTCGTTTGTTTTACTTACGTAAATGTGCGCGTTAAGTTTTATTTGCCGTGCTCGTGTTATTTGTCGACACTCGGTCCCTTGCCCAAAACGGGTAAGGGAGCATATGATGGCTCTAATGTATGTGTAAGTGTTTGAACATAAATATTGTCGAAGATTTCGCATATATTTGCTAAATTCTATAACAAATTTGTCTTTGGAAGTTGTTTAATTTGTTTTAGTTCAAATTGAGGCTGAAACAGTAGCTGAAATATTTAACGTCGCACAGTGGCGCAAAACGTCACTGTGCCACTCAAATTACTGTACACTCCTTAGGGTTGGGCCGTTTGAGGTGATTTTTTTTTAGAATGTTTGTCATAAAATTCCCTATCGATCCCTCTTTTTCAATTTTCCTCCATAAAAAAGTCCGGCAAAATCTCCATTTCGTCTTCCGTAGGGTCATTTTTGTGCGAAAAATTTAGTTTTTTCCATGCAAACTCATTTTTGGAGTCAAATTCCGCGAAAGTGAAGACCCAAATCGAAAATTGAGAAAGCGGAATCGATAGGGAATTTTATGACGAACATTCTAAAAAAAATCACCTCAAACGGCCCAACCCTAAGGGGTGTACAGTAATTTGAGTGGCACAGTGGCGTTTTGCGCCACTGTGCGCCGCCGAGCAATAATTATGAAGAACAGCGTTCAAAACCTTGGAGTTATTAAAATAACTTAAAGTAATTCTTTACTTTTGAAGTTTAGTCAAGAATTAATAAAAACAATTTTTATAATAAATAATTTCAAAATAATTGCCTGGGAAAAATAATTCTAAACTAAAAACAACAAACAAAAGGTAGAAAGACTAAATACAAAAATTTCGAAAGTGTCACATGTACATGCCAGCCAACAATTTATTATTTTATAACAGCTACAATAACGTTTTCGGAACAATTCTTATAAAACAGCATAATGCACAAATATTTTAAAAATGTTTATACAAAAACTATACAACCAAAATTAGGTCCATATTATAAAGCACAATTCGAAACAAATAAAAAATAATTATATAATAGCCACAAATCAACAAAACAACAATTTTATAAGGGCTCTATATTGGTATCACCAACTAACCTACCTTTGTATATGTAGCACAACACTATAGCTTACCTGAAAATAAACAAACGTTAATTAGTAAATTTGATATTGATCAACAATTTTTTATTTTAATATAATATATAAATCATTATTTTTTACGAATTTATGATATTTATATACCAAGTAAAATTCAAAACTTTTCTAGAGCAGAAGAGGACTTATTGAATCATACAAATTCACATACAAGATGAGTAAAACTTGCATACTAGTTGTAACGTTAATTTTTACATGGAACGTTTCCCTGTATAATAATCTGCAGTGTAAAATATTATTTATGATAATTACTGTAAATTATAGATATTGGTTAGATGAAAATCATGTTTTGAGAATTATATTTAAAAATATTTATTTTATATTACAGATCACCTTAAGCAGCAGGCATTTTGTCTCTATCAGCGATTATAACAGTTTCAGAAATATAGGGTAAAAATAATTAATTAATATCAAATTTTATTGGTTCATTAAGGTAGTTAGTCATAATTTCTTTCACACACGTGTCAAGTTAATTATCTATTTGTTTATATTTACAATCAGTTCAGTGCGGATCACATAAATATTTAAATTTCTAAGGTTGGTAATAACGATTTAATTTAATTTGGCGAGCAGGCATGCGGGTCCAGCGTGATTTTCTAACCTCTATAACGCGACTCAAGAACTTCAAAACCACGAGATTTTTGGAGTTTTAATACTGGGCATACATTTGTCATTACTGGTTCAAATTGGATTTTGGGTCTAAGTTGAAAAACAACTCTGAGGGATCGATAAGATGGCCGATAGTGGAGGTCAAGGTTTCTTCCGAGGGCTACGGAAGCATTGCATTGGTTGCCTAAGCAGAAGGAACATTCAAAGAACAGAGACAAGGTGGCTTCTGATTTTGGTGAGATCGACACAATAGAGAGACACACTCAAATTTTCCTTAAGAATATTTAAATGTTCTCAACGGACAGATTTTTTTTAGATAAGAATTTATTTGTTTTTGCTGCTTTGAGCCATATTGATAATCTGCAACCATCATTACGTTTTGGTCATTTTGATATTATTGTTTTTTTTTTGAGGCTAAGAGTCATATGTAAAACCACTATTAACTATCTATTTAATTTTATTATTTAAACAGTGTAAAGGACAAAATAGCTATTTTTTTCTGAAAATGTCAGATGCTTGTTAGAATTCATATTTAAAATTTAAGTTTAGTAATATAAGTTGGAATATTAATGTCCGAGTGGTGGTTATTTTTTTGGCTAACCACAATTTGATAACTCAGACATTATTTTAACGATTGGTGGCGTTCAACAATTAACATCTAAATAAAATTTATAAAATTATTTCATACATTTATCCCGAACCACTACCTAGCTCCCACTATCCTAACATCTGACACCGAGCCAGTCACATCTCGAAAAGATGTGACATAGTATTTATAGAAATGTATCTATCCTAATCCTTGTTTTATATCTAGGACATCGTTAAACTTGCTCACAAAACAAAATTGGTCGTTTGTATGGCCTTATAAAACATCTGCATTAAGTATAAGCTGCAGCTGCTTTCGACAAATCCATAAATCTGCAGAACCAAAACACTCAAGACCTTCAGGACGGCATTAGAAAAATAATTAAATTTATTAACGGCACACTCCAATTTACGGTATGATTTGTGAGTAGACAATAGGGGATAAAACACAGGAAACGGTCTACATGCAGTTTTAATTTAATTTCTGCGCGCGTATATATCAAACCCCACCGTTGGAAATTCAATAAAATCAGTCCCTAAAACAGTAAAACCTTTTCCACTTTAGATCTTCTAATTCTGCAAATTGCCGCCACCGAAACGTAAGGCCCGCTGTAACGGCATATTGCGCTATCAGCGACTTTTCCTTAGGTCATTTCGCCCTGCGAGGCGCCCCCGAATTTACGGAGTAATCTTTGATCCTTTCATTTGGATAGATATATTCGACCGAGGAAGGAGCATTCTTATAATCTTGGGAATCGAACCTTGCCGCTTTCACTAAATGGATTGCATAATTCCGAATGTCTTTTTTGAAAAATCATCTTGGCATCGTTTAAGAACATTGATAATTGAATTGATAGTATCTAGTAATACCAGTATATAGGGAGAGATGATGCGGTGCTTCTTGGTGTAGCGATAAACTGTGGCTTAAACTGGTCTTCTCATATTGAAAAACTGAAAAAGAAACTGTCTCCTACCATATACCTTATTCAGAACTTGAAAGAATATACAAACAGTAGTACATTGTTCACAGTGCATTTCATTCTCATTTGAGTTACGGTCTTTTGTTGAAGGGTGGGTATTGCAGGTATGTGGATATATCTAGAACACTGCAAATCACTTTTTATTAATTATAACATCATTACATTACCATGTTTTTCATATTACTACTACTATGTGAAATCCATAATAACTATAATATAAACTCCGATTTTCACAGTTATAACACAAGAGATGGTAGCTTAATAATATCCCCCAAATACCATCTGAGCAAATCAGTTAAAAATTCATTGAATACTGCCTTTTGTAACGTCTTACCACAGGAAATAAAACAATTAAATTCAATAAAATTCAAAGTAAAGTTAAAAAACTATTTAATTTCACGTGCTTTTTATTCGGCACGAGAATACATGGATGTCCTTGAACATGGAGATAGATTTCTTTAGACGTGATAATTTTATTATTGTTTTAAATTGTTTGTTTGTTCGCAATATTTATTATTTTGTTGTATACTGTGTTATGAAGTATGAACTTAATTGTTGTTACTTTTTGTTATTGTGTATATGTTTGACTTGCCACAAATATTTGTATATATCGTGGTCAATAAAACTAACTAACATTTTCCGTAATATCGAAAACATACAGAGTGTCCTTGGATAAATAAAATGATGTTTGGAAGAGACATAAAAAGTTAGTGACATTTGGGACTCAGCTCTGAATTTTTGTGGAACAAAAATGTGCTATGACTGTAAAATCAGCTTCAATTCAATACTTTCCTACTATTTTTCACCATTCATTCCATGTTTAAATTGTTTTATATATAACTGTCACATAGCGACTATGATTTGACACTGTTTCGAATGTCATAATAATACGCATTATCCCACATGTGCTTTTTAAATTTGTTTGCGATAATATATAATATTATCGCAGTGGTTCAGATAATTTATTAGAAGCAATGTTCAGCTCCAGCGATAATAAAATAGATTTACTCTATGAAACATGAGTTAATAACATAATACATAATACTAATTTGAAATTATTGTACTTGATTTATAAACTGAATATGAGTTCTTTTTGCGTTTCCGTATTAGTAGAAAAATATCAAATATAATTTATGTCATCTCAAAAAACCCTCCAGTGACAATTTTGAATCAAATATTTCTAAAATTGTTTGAAAAACAGACAAAATTTAACTTTGAGACGTTGTAAGTCAGCAACCTATAACTTTTGGACTGAAGTAAGTTGGGTTAAATCGCTGTAGGTATTTTGGCCCAGAGAATGTAGCACTTAAATTTGAACCAATCTTTACTGGACACCCTGTATATCAAATGAAGCCCTAGAATGTTTTTGGCATAATAATATTTCCACGACCACTGTATTAAGAAGGTTTAATACGTCTGTTTTCTGTGAATTAAAGGCCTTGGATTAGAATTACTACGATTTTATAGCATTTTATTTAGAATTATTATTATTAATTTTAAACATTTTAAGAACGATCTTGTCATTATGACCGGGATTATTTAAATTCAGTTGATAAGGAATTTCTGAAGGACTGAAGGGGCCCACAATTTTGCCAGGTAGAACCTGGATTTTTTCAGCAATTACCATCTTGCTGGATAGTGAATCTTCAATATAACTTTCCGCTACCGTATTGGAGTTCCAACCACCATGACGCTTCACAGTGATAATATCATCCCCAGCATTGGCCAGTAATGTTGCCAAAGAACACCTCCATGTCCGGTAAAACTTGCTGGATCAGAGAACCGAAGAAATGCAGCCATTTTTTAAAACGTTTTCGAAATTGCAATGTATTTCTATTGATGTGTAAATGTTGTGTAGTACATTTTCTAGTCACATATTGCTAGAAAAATCTCCCACCGGCATTTTTGGGTCGCAGATTGATGTATTTTCGACACATTGCTACAGCATTGACTGAAACAAGTTCTTCCATGATCGTGAAACTTGTAGCTACCTTTGTCATCGACAAGCACCTGCCACTCCCATGATCGTTGCATCCCGTAAAGAGTTCAAAATAAAACGCTCAATGTATAAATTGAAATATTAAAATCGTGTATTTTCTGCCTTAACTTGTAAATATTCCTCATCTGGTGCTTTTTCAAAAATTCTTGGATTTGATTTCTCTCCAGTATCTTTGCCTTCTTTGGTTTATAATTTCTTGATTCTATTTTTAAAAGTTTACCATACTTCGAATTATCAATACCTTTGTGCACTTTCAACATTGATTTTAGCATGGAATATTTTGCCCACATCGAAGAGGCAGCAAACCGTTTGCCAGAACCAGAATATTTTGCTGGTTAACTTTATTTCTTCTTTTATCTAATAAAATAGCCAGATAAAGCCTTTTTCTGCAAGTGAAACATTGTTACTACGTGTGAAACGAGACGCTAATAACGGCTATGTGGATAACAGCATCGACGTGTTAATAACGTGCAGTTGCTGTTCATGTACTGTACTGGTAAAGGTGCAACGACCTTAAGATTAACTTTTAAGTTGAGAGAGAGTGTGAAAATAAAGCAGCTCTGGTGAATATGAAACTTTACTAAGAATTTCTGCAATAATGTACAGTCCGAGATGGTAGAACATTGCATTTAAGAGCCTGTAAACAGAGCGATGTTCTGGAGTGCCCGGAATAAATTTTAAACAGCAACAGCCGACTTCGAATAATCAGTTTAAATAACCGAGAGGGACGGGAAAGTGACACAAATATTAAAAGTAAGTCGCGATGCCTCTCCCGTTTTATCAGCCTCATGAACAGGGCAATTCGGAGAAGAATCATCGAGGACGATGGGCCGCGGGGCATAGATTTGATTTAGATGTAAATTAACCCTTCAATTTTATGTTTCTGCAAAATAAATTTGGGAGAGACTCGGGTAATTAAATTTTTCTTTCATCTGAGGAGGAGAAAGAGATCTTTTGTAAAGTCATGTTTATTAAATTTACGGGCTCCTTGTGAGACAGATGACAGAAAAAAGAAATCTAATTACAATGGAAAATTTGCATACGAAAGTGGAATTTAAGGAAATAAATTTGAACTTGGCGTTAATGCGAAATACTTCTCCTAAATTACTTTCGTTTTTACAGAACGAACTTGGTATCGTCGGCTTCGGGATAAATTTCATTTTGCAGGGATTTTTTTGAACTCCTTAATGCGGATAAAGGAACTTTTCGACGCTTCTGATATTAATGATAACTTAATTTCATATTTCCTTATAGCTTTTGTTCAGCGACAAAAATAATCGAGAATACTGGGATTACTTTGTAGGACCAACTCAAATTTGTTTTAAAACTGATCATATACAGGATGGTTCAAAAGAAATGGCCCATGGAAACACACTAGATTTTTCACATCAAAAAAAATTGAATTGAAATATTGAATTGAAGAGAAAAAGGTATACTTGTTATTAGTCTCAGAAATTGACCATGTTCGAGATAATAGATAACTGTTCAATAATCAGTTGCATAATTCCTTGCACAATATTTTAACGTAGTAGGCACCAATAGCAAGTTAAATTTGAACAATTATACTGGTGAACAAAATTAAAATAATTTTTTGTGACATGGACAAAACAAGGTGGTTATTATGTAAAACGTACCCAAAAACCATTCGATTTTTTCTATCACCCACGGTTTTCTTGCAATAAGGCATTTTATTTGCTGCTTATACTCGTAAAATATAAAGATATGTGTGTAAGTGTACTAATAAACACTCGAATAAACATTAATCTCAGAATGTTGTTGTCGATGTTTTACAGCGTTATGTTGCTCCTGAAGTATCTCTTAACAATGTCCAGCAATAATCAGCAAGCAAATTGACACTCCATTTACCTTGATACCGTTTTTCCATAGCAGAAATGTCTCGGTAGAACCGTTCACTATGTTCATCACTTACCGCACCTAAATTCTCCGGAAAAAAATCGAGATGAGAATTCAAAAAGTGAATTTTTAGAAACATGTTACATCCCATTCCTTTATAAGCATTAATTAGTTCACTCACAATATCTTTATAATTGTCCGCTTTCACATTACCTAAAAAAATTGCAGTAACTGATTTAAAAGCATTCCAAACTCGTAATTCAGTTTCATTTAGAGCACTATCAAATACATCATCCTTCATGATTTTCCGTATTTGTGGACCCACAAATATGTCCTCTTTCATTTTTGGCTCACTAAGTCTCGGAAATGTTTGTTTTAAATGCAGAAACCCTCTTCTATTTCGATCCATAGCTTTCACAAAATTTTTCATCAGTCCCAACTTAATATGCGAAGGTGGAAGCAACACGTTTTTGGGATCAACTAGTGGTTCATGAGCAATGTTTTTGAGGCTCGGAGTTAATACCTGACGTAGTGGCCACTCCTTCTATTCATAATAACGATCTCGCGCACGACTGTCCCATTCACAAAGAAAACAACAATATTTGGTATACCCCAGTTGCATTCCAAGAAGAAGAGCTATTACCTTTAAATTTCCACATATGGCCCATCCATATTGATTATAACAGAACTCGTATATTTTATATGATTCCTTCATATGAATTGCGTGCGCTATAGGTACAGATGGATATTTATTACCGTTGTGTATCAATACCGCTTTTAAACTAAGCTTAGAGGAATCAATGAACAGGCGCCAATCATTTGGATCATGTTTCTGTCCTAACGCGTCAAACAAATTGTTGACATCGGAGCAATATATCAACTCCTCTTCTTGACGGAAACAGTGTGTGAGGTCTTGTTGCCGTTCTCGGTAAAAAGTAATGTTAATATCACCGTGGAGAAGATTCCATCTTTTTAATCTTGACGCTAAAAGTTCTGACTGGGATTTTGACAGATTTAATTCTCGAACTAAGTCATTAAGTTCGCCCTATGTGATCAAATGCGGCGCTGTTGAACATCCTGGCAGGTCAAACGAAGGATCGGAAATTTTTACGCTTTCTGTACCATCACTTTCAGAATCGGTGGATTCGACTTTTTCATCCAAAGAACAAGATTCTGGTGGAACTGGGACAGAAAGATCATCACTATGCTTAACGGGACGCAAAGCTGATGGTTAATTAAAATACTTATCAGTATATTTCGATTTTGGTCCAATACCTTTAATATTTGTGAGGCAAAAATAGCAATCAGTAATATGGTCTCTCGGTTCTCTCCAAACCATTGGTACCGCAAAGAGCATTTTACGATTGTTATCATTACACCAGTTTTACAACATATACGAGGGGCCCATAGTTTATCTTGGCCACCAACTTTAATTCCAAAATGAAGTTCGTATGCTTTCAACACAAGGGGAGTAAAATTACGTTTTTGGGATTTAAAAGTTAGCTCTTCGCACACATAACAAAAACTGTTCGCACTATTTACACAATTTCTAGGCATTGTCCATAAAACTAGTCTCGATCACAGTAAACTAAAAACAACACACCGTTTTAACAAAAATTAACAGTACTCAGAACATCTCAGTACTCTTCAACACAGAAAACGTAACTGAATCGGCTGCTGCTATTAGTCTACGAATAAACGCAATTGCTCTCTAAACATAGAGCTCGCATATAATAAACAGGAATAGACAGGTCTTAACATGATATATGTGCGGCATCACATAGACGCCGAGAAATGCAGCAATATGAGATGTTACGTATTGTAATTCATAAAAATAGATGTTACCGATGTTTCAATGGACATGCTGGGCAACGAGAATATTTGTGAGGATTTTGAAATAGATTACAATTAGATAATCAATAATTTAAAAATTCTGTTTAGGAATTTAGAAAAAAAAAAAAGATGAAAAAATTTGTTCACATTGCGGATTATCCAAAAACTAATTCAAGACGACTATCTGAAGCTGCAAGAATTAGTATGACTTCCATTTTACAAACGTTGCACATTGAAAAATACCATCCGTAGCATTTTACACCAATGCAAAGTTTATTGCTTGTCGATCTACCTTCGACATATCCAATTTGCAAAAGAATTTTACTACTACTACGTTAAAATACTATAAACTATGCAGCTAATTATGGAGAAGCTAAGATTAAAAAGAAAGTGAAAACGTTAGTGTTAAAAAAGTTACGCTGACATTTATGTCACAAATATGGCGGATGTGGCGCCCTCTAGGGAATACGTTGAAATAGACAAATTATGATTTCTCATATGCAAAAACATCTATTCCCAAATTTTTCAGTTGATGCATTAAAAGACAGTGTAATTATTACAAAAAATCACTTTTTAAATTCCAACTTTGACGCCCTGTATCTTTTTTTATTATCAACATTTTATTAAGGCAAAAATACTTAAATCGTGATATTTTGTTGTGAAAAATCTAGTATATCTCTATGGGTCATTACTTATGGACATATTCCAAGTTAATTTTATTGTTTTTCAAATGTTTACCTATATTTATGGCAAATTTTTTAACATTCTAGATATTACGTATACTGCCAAAATAGAAATTTCAGAAGCCATAAATAATAAATTTCAAGATTTGTTTACACAACCTACTTAATTAGCAAACCAAACTTTAAACTAACTTAAATTCAAAAAGTCAGTTAGAAATCTGAACATTCCATTTTATTATTAATTTTATAACATAATAAATACATATTTTTTAGTTAGTTACCTATCTACATTATTTGAAAAACCTAGCTAATATTAACTATTTCGATTTAGGATTTACCGTTGCATTTTTACACGTCTCATTTCTGCACCTACAAATTAGTGATTTGTATTAAAATAGTCCGTTATTTTATGCATTATTATGCTTTTAAATCGCATGTTGCGAATTTTAGCTAATTTGTTTTAATTTAACACAGAAAGACCCTTGCCCGAGTTAGAAGTGGTCGAGTAGCGAGAAGCTGTAGGAGACAATGACGTCACGCCTTGCGAGCGTTTAATTTGACCTCGAATATTTCGAAAACTACTTCAGATCGATTTAAAATTTTTTGGATTGCTTCAGAAAAATTGGACCAAAAATGTAATTTGAGGACTGACCAAATAACTCTAATTCCTTTTTAAAGAGTCGAGTGAAAACAACATTAATTTACATTTTTTACCCAACAAAATATAAGAGACAGATTAAAACATGATAATCAAACTCCAATCGCTTCCAGTTAAATTGAGTGATTAAATTTTAATATTCCCGATCCAGTGAAACTTCTGAATTAATTATATGATTCATAATCGAAAGCGCATTCTAAACCTCTTGACCTCGAATATTTCGAAAACTACTTCAGATCGATTTAAAATTTTTTGGATTGCTTCAGAAAAATTGGACCAAAAATGTAATTTGAGGACTGGCCAAATAACTCTAATTCCTTTTTAAAGAGTCGAGTGAAAGCAACATTAATTTACATTTTTTACCCAACAAAATATAAGAGACAGATTAAAACATGATAATCAAACTCCAATCGCTTCCAGTTAAATTGAGTGATTAAATTTTAATATTCCCGATCCAGTGAAACTTCTGAATTAATTATATGATTCATAATCGAAAGCGCATTCTAAATAAAATTAAATAAAATATGTAAATACAATGAATACATTATCATTGTAATTGGAGTTTAAAAGTCCATTTTATTTATCTTCGCCGAATTGGATTGTAGAGCCTGCATTAGGAATTAGGTAATTAAAATGTTTACCAGTAAAACAGCAGTTCGACATTTCTCACTATTGGACCTTTTAGCAGTTGCCCGGGGGGCTGTAAAGTTTTATGACAGTTTTCTAGTTTTTATGAGGAAATTAGTTTCGGTCTTGGAAAATGATTACGTTCAGGGAGGACATAATCCCGCCGAAGTTGATGCATAAAGTACCGAGGAGTAGGAAGTATAGTATTAGTAAAAACGTCGCAAAGTTTAAAGACGTACTGATAGCTGCACTGTTATTCAGTAGTAACTGACTATAAACTATTAAAGTTATTGCCAACAGGAATAACTAAAAAGTAGAACTAAATTACTGTAGATATACAGAGCCGTAGCCAGCCAACTTTTTCAAGAGGGACTAAATCTTGGTATGGATCTAAAACAAAATGTTGCCCTTTCGGACACGAGTCAAAGGATTTTTTCAGTAAAACACGGCGAGGCAAGGTACATGTCTACACTCCTGTATGCTCTCGTAATAGTTTTGGCTTTGCAAGACGTTATTGTCTCCCAAGGTTCAAAATAATAGATAGTGATTTATTTGCAGTAGACATAGGACCTATATGAGTCAGGAGGTGAAGGTTACAGGAGACAATATTCCATAGGCGTGCCACTTGAGAAGGATTCAAAGAATATAGAATTACCAAAATATAATTACATACATACAGGGTTAACTATGACTAAGTACAAAAATTTTAACCACGTGCTCATGGAGCCCTAAAAGACAATAAAAAAGTTATTCCAGAATTTTAGCTCGATATTTAAAAAATGGGGCAAAACCCTTTTTTCCTACGGAAATTCGACGTCTATGATGAGTATAGACTGAGATGGCTTATGGCTTAGATACATAGTTGGCATTACATCTGTCAACAAACCATGCGGTCGTTTGCAGTATTTCTAAATGCAGAAACGACAAAAATTAACATTCTTATTAGTAATAATACCTGATAGGTAGGTAACAGTTAATTCAGTTAGCTCCAGTATTTTGCATTCGTTTTTCATTATTTGGTTACAAACTGGTAAAACTACATTTTCACTCACTACCGATAAACACACTTCTCGTAGGTACAGTTGTTAGATGCAATGCCTATGTATTATAACAAAATCGAAGAAAGGGGTGGTAGGTAGGTTCTAATAGATAACAGAAAACGTTTAACACCCGCGGCAGTCTTGTCCCATAATCTAGAAAAACAAACCGGCGAACTATATTGTGGGAAAATATCTGTACCCGACACATATTCCTTTATTTATTAACTATAAAACGTTTTAAATTAAAATAATACACTAAAAACTGAAGAAGAACTCAAAACTACAACGTAAACACATTAATTAAATTATAACATGACAGCGAATCGACTCGACTGGACCGACTGCCGACTGTGGCCGACTGTTGCATGACGGTAGCTTGCTGGTTGCATACTCTGATTCTCGCATTGGCAACGTTAAATAAGGATTTAATATAACATCGGAAAAAAAATTTTTTCGCTTTATAAATAAGTTTGGAAATTTTTTGAAAGAAAATTCTGTTAATTCTTATTTTTTTCTATCCCCTCTTGAAATATTTGTACTTAGTCATAGTTAACCCTGTATAGTGATACAATACTGTGAGACATTTTTTGTCAAGAAAGTTATAAATAAAAATAAATGACAATTTTTGAAATAGTTATTGACTTTCCAGACAATCGATTTCAAATAGTATGGTGTTTTCCACAATATTTACATTTTTATTTTTAGTCAGGAAGGTAAAATATAATTTACATCAGTACGAGGACTAAAACAGCTTAATTTCTGCAAGCTGTGTTTTACTCAAAGTAACTCGATCGAAGATGTAGATACTGTGAAAAACATCATACCAATTGAAAGCTAATAACAATTTCAAAAATTGACAAAAGAAGTGTTTTGTCAATAATGTTATGAAGATTAAAAAAATTGAAAAAGTATTTCCAAATGTCTATAGGCGTACATTTTTTTTTCAAAAAGGAGGGTCCAAATCCCCATTTCTACGTCCATGTGATTGATAATGGGCAATTTTTGCATCATTTGTGCTCTTTCCAATAAATTAACCATATATAAATATAAATATTGTATAGATATACATATATGAAATTAAAAAAAGTTATGCTACAAAAGCTTTTAAAAAATAATATTTAACCTCCAGTATCTCAAAAACTAAGCGTATTAAAAGCAAATGTTATAGAGCAAAAAATTATTATATTTCGATATACTATCGATTCTGAATTTTCTGTATTTAAACCTGATACATTCTGTATGTAAATATTATAGGAATATTACTATAATTAATAAATGTAATAGCTTGCCTCAATCAAGTATCTTGCTTTGATACAACTGGCGAAATTTTATATAATAAATAGTTAAAATCCTCTAATGGCATGCTAGTAAAGTTTTGAAATTCTCTGATGATTAACAATTTATGAAACAAAAAAAGCCATCATAACCTCGATCTATTGCGATGTGTTGATGTCATTCACCATCTCCTACAAAGTGTCCGATTTCTTTTTACATGACAATTGTATATAATATAACAGTACTTAATTATTATAGAGTAAAAAGCAGTAGCGACGGCAACTTCAGTGGCATCCGTCTTGCCATATTTATGAAATAAACGTCTCGTCCAGTATTTTAATATTTCTCGTCGAAATGTCTCGCCGATACATCTCAATGAGAGTGTGGATGCGGCATAACAGTTTAACATATAAACATGTAATATAGAATTAGAATAATTCCAAGGTATAAAATTAGAACGATTGAAAATTTACTGTCATATGTATGTTGCAACCTTAAATATAAACAAGGGCAGTTGAAAAATTCAATACTTAAAAACAGTTTAAATAATTCTGTTAATTTTTCGAACTAAAAAAGTATGTATGTATAAAACAAAACTTTTTTTGTCGATTTTTATTACCTGAAACTAGTATTTATATAAAGACCTACAAAATTTCATGCACTACTAATGAGTAATAATATTTATAAATCTCTATTATAAAATGGCGATGTTAAACATACATCTGCAAACATGTCTGCTTTTGAAAATAGAACTTTGGAGTGATATACACCTAAAATGTATAATTAAGGTGACAGAATCTAAAAATATATAACTCTTTAGATATATTCATTAAATAATTGACCAATGAAACGAACGCGTCATCTTTCCGACCATTTAAAAGTGGTAGCAACGCTACAATAACGTTGTTTTGCCACCTTACCTTAATTCACCGTAACCTCAAATTGTAATATATGTAGTTTATGCCAACATCTTACTTCTCCCTCATTTTTATATCTAGTATGTATAATGAGTTTTAAAATAGTATCTATAAAAGAAAAAAAAGGTATTCGTTTCTGAGTAGTCGTGGCATGCCTGTGGGAAAATGACCAGTACATTTAAACTATTCTTAAAGAGAAACTGTAAATTTAACTTTGAAGTTTGGGCAACTTTAAGGTGCCCCTGCTTAATTTTCATAACGTTTTAGACACGAAACCGCCCCACCAAAAATTACAAAACCATGAAGTGATTTTCAGTGGTGAGGTGCAATTGAAAACATGTTTTTTATCCAGATAACCGAAGAATTGTATTCCTTAATCTGAAGTCTACATCATGCAAATGCTTTCTGAAGACCATTTCATTAAGTAGTAAGTACTACCAGTAGACAGGCTATCTAAACCAGAAATTCCAGGTACCAAGCTATCATAAGTACTTACAATTAACTATGTTTAGGCATAATATAACATTTTAGCGCATTATACTGACTTAGTTCTATTTTTGGAGCTCTTAATTTCTAGAAAGTTTATCAGGGTGACTCAGTTATTTCTTTTTCAGCTTCCAAGCAAGCCAATATACGGAACGCATCAAACGGTGATCAATCATTGGCGGAGCTATTCGCTTATTTGGAAAAAGTAACAGAGAGGGCAGGAGCATCTGACATCTAGATCGGTTCTTGTGATGATGGAATCGCAACACATTTCGCTAATTATCCTAAACTGGCCGGGGCAATACTATTTTTCCGCGGCAATTAAGGGGATGAGGATATAATTTGAGACTAGTCGGTTTTTGATATCTATCGAATATCCATAAATCTTACACTGAATTATATATAATGATAGCTTACATTTAAATGCTGTCACTTTTTATTTGATCGATTCTCAATTTAATTCAATTATAGTGCATCTGAAAGAAAATTAAGATTCCCTAAACTGGATAAGTACTATCTGAATTAGGCCCGCTTCTTTGACATTATCATAATGATGATGCAATATTCACAGATTTCCAAAAAACGATACATTGCTAAAAAAAATGTGAGATGCATTTCAAACGTAAAGGCGTAATGTTGTTTATGTCAAAAAACTTTCTTTGAAATCGTTTAATATCTGAAGCTCATAACACGATTGTTTCAATAGTCAGATGAATACACTAAACAGCAAAAAAGTTCTGCCATTTAAGAAAAACATGATGTGTCAAAAATGGCGCCCTCTACTAGTGACGTCAAAATTAGAAACAAATTTCAATTTCTCGTCTGCAAAAACTCTGGCGGCTTGGGATATTGGTATGTTAGATTAAATCGATTTATTTTCACTTAAGAAATCTGTGGTCTCATTTTTGCTACTTTATTTAAAAACACCCTGTATAACTGTAAAGTTTTTCAAATATATTTGCGTTAAAAACATCTCATAGTAACTCTATCTTCAGCATAACTTTATATATTAAATATCCTAAGATAAAGTATTAGAGAAGTTTTATACAAGTTGCATAAAAGGCATAAGGAAAAACATAGAAGGCTTCTCCATTTTAAAAATGTCCAGAATGCTTGTAACCTTGCATATTTACTGGGATATCTGTCCGGGTGGCAAACACTCAACTCCACAGAATCCGTTTTATTTGCTAGCAAGAAATAACTGTTTGTAAATATTTCATCAAAATAATGAGATTCACGTTTTAAACCAACAAAAGGTGTTGTGTAGTTTGCGTGCGGATTCGTACGCACGATAAATCGCGAAATAATTGTTTAAATTCCATCTAAGTGCATGTCGGAGCTATCCGTTACAACAATACCCGTGCCTGGGCGACCATTACTCAAATCCAGGATTAAATAGAGGAAATGAATGGACCGTACCTCCTGCTAGGGTACACATAAATAATAGACATTTGACATTCCTTGCTGTGCGCTAACGGCACGGAACGACAGTCTTATTTTGCATTTCGGGGACAAAAACAACTTTCGGTATTAAGTTTCTACTGACGGTACTAATCCCGGCGAAGGATTTCGCTCCAAGAAGGCGAAATATTTATTTTCCTTTTTTAACTGTTTTGCATTCATCTGAGTTGGAATGGGAGCTCTCTACTTTCTTCTTAAGCCTGGTGCACGCGTAATGTTTTGTCGCATATCTTGCATGATCTGGAAGAGTTGACATTCAAACATATTGAAAGGTCTGAACATGTGTCATTAAATTAATGCCATAATAATTATTAGTGGTGATGTGAAAAACTTACGGTACTATTAAACGTAACTTATTCATTTTTTTTACAATATAGATCGTGACAATTATGGCGACCAGATAGATGATTTTGCTTAAGGTATTTACAAAATTATACCACCTGATTTCACATTAAACTACTTGTTTTGAAAAATAATAAGTAAAAGTAATTAATAATGATATTTATTAATTCAAGTCAATAAATAAGAAAAAATGTAAGTTTACTTTACCATTGATTTTCTAAACGTCATATATACAGTCTGGTAGCTTAATAGAAAAGTTTCACTCATTCTTTACAACTTTACATTTTATACCTACCTAATAATATCACAAATGACAAACTAACTCCTCTAAACGTATGTACTGCGTTGTCCGAAAGTATGGAAATCATATACAGAGATGAACTAAAGCAAAGCTGTATTTAGGTAAACACGCGCGAACGGCGTCTGACGTCACAGGTCTACGCTGTGGCGGCGATCGTTTTGTGGGGGCCCCACAAAAATTTTAAATACCGTCCAGGACAAACGCCATTTCGATTAAAATAATCATGCATTCCCATTGTCATGGAAGAAGAAGTATTAGTGACCATAATGTCCAAAAATATAAGTAAAAATTTAAATCTGCATGTCGGTTACGGTTGTTACTGAAGAGAGGAACATTTGCCTATATTCATCTTTTTTCCGAAAATTGGAACGACAAGATTAACGTAATTATTTTCATATGGATATAGATCGTGCTGTCAATTGTTAACCCTTCTCACCCTAGAAATCGAAAGACAAAGCTACTAATAGATCCCACGAGAGGTTAATTAGAACCTTAAGATTTTTAGCGACTGAAAGGAGCTATAAGTATCGTCATAATGCACTTCTTTGTACTTATTAATCAATGCGATATATGCCTGGTTTTTCTTGTGTCGGTTGTTGTAACAGTACAAGTTCCGAACTAAGCTCGTCTTTCACCCATCTGCTTACCGGATGAAAAGTATATTTTATCATAATATCTAAACAAATATATCGCAAATGGGTTGCCTAATGAAATATGTTCATGGGTACCCTTAATTAAAAATATTGTATAATCATTATTTTTTTAATATTTCCCTCAATTGCTTACCAAGAAATACAAATCGAAAGTACAAAGCATAAGGAACATGCAAGAAGTTAGATTAGGTTGTAACAATTTTCTGGTCTCTATTACCAGGTTGTCAGATACAAACTGATGAGTTGATTTGTACTAATCTGCTTTCTCATTAAAATATATAAGGTGTAACAAAAAAAAAAAGATTAAAATTTAAATATCATTTTGAAGTCTAATAGTGCTTAAAGTTTATTTTGCTAAGGTAGTAAAAGTTCGATCGTTTGTTGGCAAGTAACTTCCAATCTCGTGACATGGAAAGTTATCAAGAAAATGAATGTCTCCTGGTGGAAATCGAAGAAGCTGCTAATAAAACTATAAGTTGTTGTCCAGTAAGTCAAAGCAATAGTACGAGTTTTCGTACAATCATTATTAGTGGAAAGTTCAGTGAAAAGATATGGAAATTGTCACCGCTTTGATCAATTACTGAAATTACTTATATTGAAGGCGATGATGAACATGAAGAATGAGGATATAACCAGATATTACAAGTTTGTTGCTTTTTTGAAGCGAAAGGGCGAATGATATCGACAAAATTCTGGTGTTAATCTTACTACAATTAAGAGACACGGTGGATGGAAGTCCAGTACAATAGCGGACTAGGCGAGGGTTCTACAGAAGACTGATTACAAAACAAGAAGAACATCGTTTTGTTCAGAACACTTCCCTACCCTGCGGTACGAGTTTGCCAGAAGTAATTACTACAACAGTTATTAATGAGACTGGCCATGGAATATTTAATATTATTATAATTGTAGTTTCTCTAACTACATTTAATTAAGTAAATAAATATTTCTTCGATTTAAAGTTTCATAAGTGTTTTTATATTCGCGCCAGTGTTAAAAGCACGTAGCCTCAGTACTAAAAGTAAATTTAACACCAGTGCCTTAAAATTTCATTTTAAATACGGACAGAATGCGTTAAAAATTATACTTTTCTTTACTTTCTAGAAAAAAACAGATTTTTATTTCCCAACGCTACGAACAAAATGCAAGTAACAGAATACTGCCGATAGTTTTATTTACTCTTCAAAGAACCACTCGAGCGAACATAAACTCCCCTCGAAGTTTTTTATCCGCAATTTCTTCGCAAGCAACTTCACCTATTTGTATATGCGGAACTTTACAGCATTCACTGAAACTATAAACAACAACCGCCACGTCCCCGATGATTTTATCACCATCGGGAGACCCACTGATGGTTCGATTCCCGCCTTCATCACCTCAAAGCGAATTTCCCTTCCACTCCATATTTCACGACGTCCTTGGGCCCACAATGCCTTCTATTTCCCGGAGCGGATCGGCCGGCGATTCCGGGTAGCGGCCATCTCCCGCATCTGCATACGAAGTGAGGAATAAGACCCGAGCCAGCCGCCGTATAATATGTTTAAGTATTTTATCGCGATGCGTCGCCTTTTTGATCGCGTTTTACGACCTAGGACGGGCAGATAGCGGTGCTGCTCCTGACAGGCAGCACCGCGACTGCATATCGAAACGGCTTGTTTCCCCATATTGTCTTTGAGTTATGTTCGAGCCTTCGCTTTTCCTGTCTAATGGATGGCGACGGTATGATCCTAGATAAGACTGGCGTGCTGTACTCCCTCATGTTTGCTTAGAAAAGCTTACAAGTTGAAGGAAAATAGCGACGTGAGCCTAACTAAAGAAACCTCTATTTTAACTTGAGTAACTTTTATATGCCTATTATTAATATTTTAATCATCAATAAGTTCGAGATTTATGTATTTTTATGTAAATTAACTATCATAATTAGCCAAAATACGAAGGCCGGTCCTGTTAATTCATCAAAAAGGTAGGACACGTCTGATGTATTGCGTTTAGCATTCCTTAAAAATATCATGAAATACTACTTCAAAAAAAAAAAAACCCGAACGTTTGAGCAGTCTTATTAGGTCAGTCGAGTTAACATTATTTTTAAGAAAAAAACCTATGTAAATATCTCGTGGTTTGGCTTTTTAACATTAACGTAGATCATTAATAATATTGTTTGTGCACAATTATTATACTGAACGGAGAAACCAATAATATGTGTACTATTATCGAATGTGTAGATATCGTTCTAATGAATGGTGTAGTAATAATAATATCTCTACCCCTTATTCGGTAGACTCGTGCAGGGGAGAGGGTGACATATTATTATTAAATGGGCCGCATTTGCATCTAGGAACAACTTACGTTGGTAAGCCCTAACCATCATTCAGTGCAGGAATGAGTAAACCTGGAAAATCTCATTAATTAAGGGGATGATCAAACGCCAACCAGTATCAATCTCTCACATTGATTCAAGCCAACTTTCTTCCACTCTACCAGACCCGCAAAGAGGATGCCAATCCTCTCCACAGAAAAAATTTGAAAAGTAGGTTGTAAAGAGATAGACTACGATGGCCAAATAGTCGCATTCCAAGCTCACAAACAATCCCACGTTGTATTCAGCGGCTACGAGAAACGGGAAGTGTTATGCAAAGAGAAGAAAGACGTGACAGGCATGTTAACCCTAATGTAGAACACGCAGTGATCGAAACTATTGAAGAAGACCATACAACACTGCCAATAGAGACTTCGGCCCGCACCGTACATCGCATATTACAATGCCAGGTATTACGTCCCTATCATCTACATACTGTTCAGCAGATTTTTACCAGTGGATTGTGAACAACGTATGAGTTTTTGTAGGTGATTTTTGCAATAATGTGAAAATCAAATAAAATTTTCCCACTTATTTTTGCGCAAGAGATGAAGCAATATTTACCCTCAATGGAGGGATTTGCATAATATACACATATGAGCAAATGAAAATCCACGCATGAATAGAATAAATCACTTTCAACTTTGTTTGTCGGTAAATGTTTGGGCTGGCACAGTCGGCAATGTACTTCTTGGACCCTACTTCTTCCAGGTACGATTAAAAAGACCAGCCCATGCAAATTTTTTGGAGAACCTATTGCCTGGATTATTAGACGCTGTGGTATTACAATTACAGGAGCGTATGTCATTTCTTCAAGATGACGCACCTCCACACAGTATCCTCGCATAGTAAGGACGTTTTTTAATCAAATTTGTCTACAGCGATAGACTGGGCCCTTTGATCCTGTATAGTGGTCACCACGATCTCCTGATTTAACCCCAATTTATTTTTATTCTTAGGGCCAAATTAAATCACAGAAAGTTCTTTACATGTTTTCATGTAAATTAAATTTCGACTTTTGCAACAGAAAATTGTATCTAATATGGTTCTGGATGTAGCGCTTATAAGAATATAATACGTACTTGTACTGGTTGGTATACTAGCGTTACCAGATGGCAAGAGATTTTCGACTTTTTTTATTTTTCAAGGAAAAAGCGTAAACTAACTAAACTAGAGACGTAATCAAATGTAATTTTTATTTATTTCAGTAGTGAATTGTCTTAAACTTTAGATACAATACAAAATGTAAGGTCTATTGATAAATAAATAATATTGCATCAAAAAAGTTTAAATCTAAACGTCGGCTGTTGACCATACCGTACAGGTGAGCTAAATTTTGTATAGAATGAGTGATTGAATAATTTAAAACTTAAGTAAATTATAAACAAATTGTTCCTTGCAGATGGCTTTGATATTCAAAATTTAACATTGTTAATTAAGTATCTACAACCCATTTCTCCGGGACTATCTCTTAGGTTGTATGACGCATTTCTTAAATTTTACTTTTTATTCTTAATGTAATTTTTTTCGTATCTGTTATAGTTCTTGTACCAAAATCTTTTACCGTATTTTATAATAACTATGGGGAAAAATTAAAAACTAATACTTATTATTATTACAAGCTCCTCCTTTTATTTAGTTTTAATTATAATGGTATATTCCTCAAAAAAATTGTTGGATTTCGTTGATGTGAGCATTTCTTATGCCTTTCATGTTTTCCATTAGGTAGGTAAGAGAATTTTGACTTTAAAATAAGCCACTTGAAAGCTTTTTGATGTTTTACATATTACTGAAAGTACCTATTCATGTATTATGTGCATTCTATATTCATACAAAACATAAAGAATATAAATTCGCATTAAATAAACTCTTTAAAATCAGTAGCACATATTTTAATACAATCCTATGTGCTGACGTAGTATGAGAAACGAGAAATCTACATAATATAATTGGAAACAAAATTCCACAAAGAGAAAACTGTTAACAGTTATTTACAAACAGATTCCGTTTTATGCAGTTTGTTCTTCAAGCTCTATGACAAACTTTGGTAGATTGTAGCTCGGTTAATGTCAAACATTTCATCTTATACGAACATAGATCCGATCCGTTTTTGTTTAGAAGTTACAAACATTTTAAAAAATATATATTATTTCATGTTTTATTCAAAGTAGCCTGATAAATAAAAAGATGGTCGCTATAGCAACATTTATTATTTGCGTCCTTTTGTTTATTCATTTGACACTTAACGTTAAAGTTCTAAATAAATAATTCATTGATTTACAACTGAAGAGTATACAGCTATTGCTTTTGTATACGGGTATTCCAATGGGAACGCCAGACAAGCAGCCCGAGAATACCAAGGAAGATACCCAAATAGACATCAACTTGCCCACACATCTTTAGTGTGACATTTTGTAAACTTCGATAAGAAAGTAATCCCACTCCAAAAAAGGCTATTCGTCCTACTGAAGTGAATGTACAAAATGAAGATAATAGATGCTGTCATTGACAAACCTTAGTGGTCGGTGTATAGCAAGTGATCTTCATTAATCACTGAATTTTGTAGAGCGTATATTGAATAGAGAAATGTCATCCGTTTCATCGCTAAAATGTATAAGCGTTACATGTTATAGGTGTCCTCAGTGATTAAAATTTTGTCGCTGGCTACTTCAACAACATGCATAAAATAATAATAATTATTATTATTAAACTAAAGGGATGAACATAGGCCAAAACTTATTATGCTCAAATTGTGAAGGCAATTATAACATATTTAACAAATTGAAACATTAAAAGTAGGTATGACATCTTAATACAATTAAAACGTCATATAAGTTCATTCTTTTGAAATGTGTCATATTTATGCTCAAAACTGTTAACGTTTCCAGAAGTTACAACATCATTAGGTAGTTGGTTCCATCGGTTAAAAACTCTATCTTATGGATGTCATGAAGTTTTCCTTGTGCAGTTTCAACTGGTGGTCATCTGTATTTAATTTCAGCAACGCACCAATTTCTTGATCTAAAACATTGTGTAGCAGCTTGTAACTGAAATCATGTCGCCTCTAGATCTGCGTTCGGTAAGTAGTGGGAGATTTAGGATTTTCAGCCTCCCATGATAAGTATGATTTCTCAGAGTAGTCACTTGTCTACTACATTTGCATTGAACATTTTCTAGTAGGTTATCATATGATACCACAGGCCTTACACTGGATTTAAATAGAGGGAAAACAATCTAGGGCTGGGATTTTGAAATGCTTTAAATAGTATGTAGGATCTTTGATTAGCTTTTTTTATAATTTAGGAAATATGTGTGAACCAAGGAAGATCTGTAGTTATTGTCACACCTAAGTCATTCTGTTCCGTTACTGCTTTAACTGGGGATTCATCTATGGTGTAACAGCCATTAATCGCTGTCAGATTACTTTGAATGGTGTTGTCCTGTTCTAGTGAATTTCCATATCATTTTGTGTCGTCAGCATAAAAACTATGAGGGATAGTTATGAGGTCATCACAATCCGCTTGATATAACAAAAGTAGTCCAACTGAGCCTTGTGGAACCCCGGACCTTACTTGATGCCAAGATGAATGATCTGATCCAACACGAACAGAAAAAGTTCTATTGGACAAATAGTTGCAAATCTATGAGTTCAGTTTACCTTGAGTTCCTAAATGGTCAAGTTTTAAAAGGTCTATATCTGGGAGTTTTGTCGAAGGCTTTGGAAAAATCTAAGTAAATAACGTCCACAGGATCTCCTCGATTAAATGCAAGGGACCGATGATTTAAACAGGACAGCAGATTGGTGGTAGAAGATCTACCATGTTAAGATGTTGGTAAAATATTATGAGTTAAGGAGAACTGCATTATTTGGGACATGACCTTAAGACAAATAGACATTAAATTCACTTGTCGGTAATTATCAGGATCTGATCACCCTTTTTAAATATAGCAGTTTAGTAGCTATCAACCAATCAGATGGGAAAGATGACCTGATAAAGGAAAATTTATATACAATATATAAAGGTTCTGCTAGATTTCAAAGAGTGGACCTGCCTAAGAGTTGAAAATTCTGGAATAGGACTCAGAGGTTCCTCAGTAAATACTTTTTGAAAAATAATAGTAGCTAAAATTTCAGCACATTCAAAATCAGAGGCGCATAAGTCCCCTGATGCATTATGAACTAGTGGAGTAGAAACTTGAGATAAGTTCGAAATTTCGTTTTGATAACTCAATTTTTTTTTGCAGCGTATTGAGAGTTAGATAGTTAATTTTCTCCAAAGTCTGCTTTTAGTTTTACATTTAGCAATAATTTCACTTGTAATCCATGGGTTTTTAACATTTTGAGTGATAGTGATATGCCAATTTATTTTCTGAGACAAATTATTTAATTTTGAAAAGTCAATTTTTTTAATACTTTTGTCTAATTTTTAGAAGTACTCTAAGTTAAAAGATGTAATAGATTCATTTCGCTTGTCGTGTGTAATAAAAATATAGGTCAACAAGGTCTAATATCATGTCCACTGCGTTTCCTAGATCTATATTCATCAAGTTTCTATTTATGGAGACATATGAAGCAACTTGTCTACTATGTTGAAATCACTATCCGTCAGCAGATACTTTTTGAAAAATAATAGTAGCTAAAATTTCAGCACATTCAAAATCAGAGGCGCATAAGTCCCCTGATGCATTATGAACTAGTGGAGTAGAAACTTGAGATAAGTTCGAAATTTCGTTTTGATAACTCAATTTTTTTTTGCAGCGTATTGAGAGTTAGATAGTTAATTTTCTCCAAAGTCTGCTTTTAGTTTTACATTTAGCAATAATTTCACTTGTAATCCATGGGTTTTTAACATTTTGAGTGATAGTGATATGCCAATTTATTTTCTGAGACAAATTATTTAATTTTGAAAAGTCAATTTTTTTAATACTTTTGTCTAATTTTTAGAAGTACTCTAAGTTAAAAGATGTAATAGATTCATTTCGCTTGTCGTGTGTAATAAAAATATAGGTCAACAAGGTCTAATATCATGTCCACTGCGTTTCCTAGATCTATATTCATCAAGTTTCTATTTATGGAGACATATGAAGCAACTTGTCTACTATGTTGAAATCACTATCCGTCAGCAGATACTTGAAGAATTCAGAATGCAGCTACATAGATAAGAAACGATCCAAATCTCATTCGTCGGGTGACGGACTTTTTAGTTCGCCAATGTAAGGCTTGTATTCGAGCCCAGGGTGGACATTTTCAACAATTTTTATAGTTTATAGTAAGATTTGTAGTAAGATTAGTAGTAGTAGTAGTAAGATTTGTTAATTTGGTTAATAAAGGTTAACTAATGTTTAAGCTTTAAACTCAAATTATTGTGATAGCAACCATTATCTTTATTTATCAAGGTACTTTGATTGTAATATGATGATAATATAATTTTTAAAATGCTTGTAACTTATAAACAAAAACTAATATTTGACGTTAACCAAGTTAACATCTGCTATTTTTTGTCATACAGTTTGTAGGAAACTCAGTATATATGAAAAGTTAATAATACAATCTTGAAGAATTGGAATCAAACTACATATATTTCAAATATATATTTTATGGTTTTTAGCCCTCCCTAAAGTTATTGTCACACTACTCCTGCTTTCGACATGTTCATAGTAAACGTGTTGTAATATATTACAAAAGCTGCATTGTTACATGTTAAAATAAGCAGTTCCGTATCTGCTTTCCGCAACGTCTAAGTATCAGCTTCCACTCCAGTACAGATGATGATTGATACAGATAATAATCAATAACAAAGGGGAGCCGTGCACACATCATCTCGCTTGAATTCGGAGAACACCGTTCTAATGCTATCTTAGAACTTTTTATCTGTACCACGCTATTGATCCTCTATATATTAAATCCTATACGTGGGCCTTGTAATTCCAAGGAAAATATATTGGCAACACTCCATCTTAATTCGACGCTCAGTATTGACGCAGCCTATCTGCTGCTATCCCTCTCCCCACACGCATTGACTAACCTCGTTAATTTTCATTATCATATTTCATTTCCACATCGTACATCATGTCCCGCTCAAAAGATAATACCCGTATCGACCATTAGATGCAGTCTGCACGCATTGTTAATATTCGAGAACGTGGAATATCTTATTTAGATAACTCGCTGCGATATCGACTGGAGACGGAATAAGATTATTGCGTGAAGGCGCGGGATGGAATCCGAGCATCTTCTGTGAAATATAATATACCTTTTATTGGTAGACACAGCCTCAATAGAATAAACAGCTACCTGCTATTCAAATCTTATCGCGTTACGGCTTGGGAATAGGATATGTGGGCTCTCACTTTTAGTACTCGTATTTTTAAAATGGCTGCGAATTCGTTTTGACGATAGGGGATATCCCAGTGGCCCTATAGAATCAAGGAAAGAAGAGATAGTTATATGAATGCAATCATAAAACGTTTCATCATTTCAAGAGAGCTAAACTGTAGCAGGCATTAGATAAAACGATCCTTGAAAGTAACAGCACAGCGCATTGCGACTATTTGGTTGGATGTTTAAGTTAGTAAAAATTTTGTAACTGAAACTGGTATATCATTCTCCTTAAAGTTTTATATTAATATTACTATTATTGTTAGTATTGAAACGTTGATATGAAATTTGTTTCGAAAAAAGCTTCATTTTCTATAAAGCAAAGCAAACTTTTATTAGAGAAAATATCTTTACGTTTTTTAAGACCTACTACTCTAACTGAAGCTGTATACAGGGTTAACTATGACTTAGTACAAATACTTTAAGAGGGGATAGGGAAAAATAAGAATTAATGGAATCACCCTTCAAAAAAATTCCAAACTTATAAAGCAAAAAAATAGCTAATTATGATATACGTGTTAAAAGTAAGATTTTATTTTGTGAGTGAAGATGATTTAACTTCACGAACAAAATTAAATCACTTTTAACACGTATATCATACAATATTTTTTCTACAAAACAATCGGAAGAACTTTAAACTCAATAAAAATAAGAAATCAAAAAATACCACACTGATCGCAATGTTTATGAACCAAAATTTTCGTAGCAACCAGTGCTTTTGATTTACTTTTAACACGCGTGTTAAAAAATTACATTTTTAACATCGAAAATGACAATTAAAAAGTCCACTTTTAACAGTTTTGTAGAAAAAATTATTTTCAAAACTATATTAAATCCCTATTTATCGCCGTCACTGACCTTCTGTCAGCCGCGAGGTTAGGTATATTCTGCCAGTCAAAGGTGTCACACATGTCACACGTGTATCAATTTAAGCCGCTTTGAAAGAAAAAAAATCTTTACAAAATGTAGATTACTATTTAATGATTTAATGAGAAATACGGTATGGTAGCACAGAGAGGCAGCACCTACCTTACTAATATTTATTTCCAGGATTGATACTTGGAGAGATATTATGAATGTTGAATCATCTTCTGTGTTCTTGCTTATTTAAATTAAAACCTGCAAAGATTTTTGTACTTACTGTGAACCTCTCCTTCCCTCGATCGTTCTTTTTGTGTAAAGCGGGGTACCTACTTGGTTTGGCGGTCTTGACCAGGTCGATTACTTACGTCGGGAAAAGCACAAAGGATAACAACAAAATACACGTAAATGTCCACAAATACATAAAAACACTGCCACACGTTTACCGCCACGGCATAAAACAGCTGTTCGATGTGGATCAAAAAGTATTCAACAAAATATTTTGTATAATTGGGAAACGTCTTTGAGGCTGCCGCACGGTAATATGCACTTGTCACACTCCCATAAATCAGCACCTTTTCCGTCATCTAGGCATTTGAATACGACATGTTTGTAAATACACATAAAATACGCGAAAAATTAAATTTGCGAAAATCAAGTACTGAAAAATTATTTCAAACTAATCAGAGCATAATCAGAGTACCGTAACCGTATATTTACATTATTTGACATCTACAGACGACATCAGATGACACAAATACAAGGTGCACTCACACCGATAAATTTTTAATCTTCATGTGTTGTTGTGTAATTAATAATAATAATAATAATAATAATAATAATAATAATAATAATAATAATAATAATATCTCTACCCCTCATTCTAATCACAGGGATTAGCCCAGAAGTCGGAGACTTGTGCGGGAGAGGTGACGGCATATTATTATTAAGCAGGCCGCATTTGCATTTGTGTTAATACTAATAATAGCAACAATATTAACAGTTGCATAAAATAATTAGTAATATTTGAAACTATAACATCCCAAGATGTTTACAGTGTTCTGTAAAAATGACCCTTAGATTATAACGAACTTCGCATTCTGGATGGTTTGGAGCATGGAGGGTATACTTAGACATTATTATTATTAATACAAATGATTCGTTTCGTCGTTTCTACACTTGACAACGTTGAAAAAACGACCAGTAGTTGACATATCTAGCCATAACGGATGATGATTGATTGCCATAGGCGCCGACTTTCCGTGGGAAAAGAGGGTTTTGCCCCATTTTTTAAACATCGAGCTAGAATTCCAAAATAAATTGTTTATTGTATTTTAGACCTTCCTGATCACGTGGTTAAAATTTTTTTACTTAGTCATAGTTAACCCTGTATAATGAAACTTCAAAGAGTAATAATATTTTTCACACCGGATAAATGGAAACAAAACTCTACCCACTTCCAGATTATTAAGCCTTGAAGATAAGAGTCTTAGATTGCATCCGATGGAAACAAACTGCATTCACAACTTGAGAAATCTAAAACTTCTAGCAGCAGGATCAATTTTTATCAGTAGGCTCAACTGTACGGTATGTGCAACTGATTTATACTTGGGATAGCGCCACGCATGAATATTTGAAAGTATGCTTCGATTAATTAGAGATAGCGTTCCACCGAAGCAACTTTCCACGAGTCGGAATCTCTAAACAGTCTATAAATCTTCTGAAATTAATTGCTACTATTTGCTGTTCTATTCTAAGAGAATTTATTACAGATCATTCTAGAGTTTCTGTATCAGTTCAGATAAATACGTATTCCTCAGGAACCATTCGACTGCGTCATATAATATTGAAAATATCTCGGAAATATATTAACTTCCGCTATACCTGATAGTATAGGTACCACAATGAAGAATAACGTTATTTCAAGATGACTTCCAATCTTAACGTTTTTTAGTATACGTAGTTCATTTGTTCTTGCGTAGTAGAAAATTTAAGCTTAGAAATTAAAAAACCTACAATAGTAGCTATAGTTATTTTCCTAACAAGTGCGGAAAGTGGCTTTCCCTCACGCTACTGCCGTTGCAGTCAAGTTACAGACTGTCAAGTGCGGCAGAGGCACTTGACAGTCGGACAAAATTTATTTTAGAAGCTCATGAAAATAAATAGAGAGTTTAATGTTATTAAATCTGTATTAATACAAACGGAAAACAAAGTAACATAACAAGAGTGAGTACAAATAATACATTGGAATAAGAGGAGTATTATCTTCTTACTTACTATTAGTAATATTAATTGTAAACGTACAGTTAGACGATTTATGTAAGTCAATTGCGGAAGTCAGCATGTGGGTTGAAGTTAGCTGCTTCTTGGAAGAAGATTACTATAGAGCAAGCCTAGGAACAAATATTGAGAAAAAGTTTCTTCAAAAACACAGGCGCCAAGTCGTGGCTGTTGCTGTAAATTGCAGTTTGAAAATGACGGAGTGTTCAAATGAAGAATTTTGTACGACATTTCTTTCTTCTAAGTACCCTTCAGCAACAAAAGTGGATTTCCACCCTACTAAACGTTTAATATTTTTGATAACTTCTCCACAATCTGCAAGAAAAATGATCGAGGACCGCCTAAAACTGTGACCCGTGTATAGTTCTGGATTTTGAAGGTGTAAATAGGCTGCGATTCCGGAGGGTATTTTTCCTATTGAATTGATGCCTACAGGATGGACAGTACATTTTCCATGTTTGTACTGTGTACATAATCGACGACGTGGAGTTTCTTTTGGACGTAAGCTTTTATATTTTTTGTATACATTAAAAAAATATCCATTATTTGTTTATATACATATCACGAAGGATCTGGCGGAATGATTTTTGGACTTCTTGATACTGACAATTATCAGGTTTTGTTAATCTTCTAAATCGTCGATGGTGATTTTCATTATTATTTTTTTGTCTGCAGGCACCAGCCAATCCAAAAATCGTTATCAACTTAATCATCAGGTAAGTTTCATCGGGTGCGATATTCATAAATTTTGTAGATCTTCTTGACTAAAAATGTTTGCTTTTTTCACACGAAATCCAATATACCATATTTTTATAAAGGCAGTTATTTTACAAAATTTGCCAATATTCAAATCTTGTTAAACACTTTTTTTCATTGAATATTGGAACATAATGCGTTAGCTTTCCAGAATTTGTACATTTCCAAAAAATATGCTAAAAATACTTCCTGTTTTGTTGATTTTATTTTTTCTGTATCACACCAATCAATAAAACGGGAATATTGCTTCTCATATCTTTCTTTTGACTTCACGGGTAACAAATTCAAACTTGCTATCGCTATTTAATGCAAATCCGCAATCCGTAACGCTCGTGGTCTGCTCACCAATCACAGGTTTCAAGTATACAACCTAGAGGCAAGCTGAAGAAGTAAGTCCATATCAGTATTTTAACCTACACCCATTATTAGATGTGAAAAAGGGAATGTGTGAATGTGAAAGTTTTATATAGGGTGTCAAATCAGATCGGAAACACTTAAACCTGATTTCTCTACAAATAAATCAATCTGGGAAGAACATTCAAGGATATCAGCATGTTATACAGTACCATAAAAGTTTTCTAATTTGTGTTCGTCGTGCTTGCACTGAATGAATCCCACTTCGAGAGCCCATAAAGTTAGCTAATACTACAGATGGGTTATCTAATTTTTAATTCAATTTGAACCGAAACATTAAACCGATCATTAAACAGTTTTATCGCTTCGAAAGGAACGCCGTATTTTAAATTAGACTGCAGCGATGAAGAAATGTTATCCTGTCTGTAGTTTTCTTGAACGTTCGGATATAAAAGTCTGCTGTTGCCTCCTGGGCTGTAAATCGTTCAAGATCGTGCCTGGCCAGACAGAATGCAAAATAAAACACTAGTGTTATTTAGAATCTTCCTCTCTCGCTCTACTGTCTATAACTATCAGATTACCGCTGCTTTCGGAGTTAATAGAATATTTTAATGTTGGAGCAACTGGCATTATTTAAGTTCATGCTCGTGTGATGTGCTCCTTTCCGGTAGCCATGGGAAATACATTTTCTGGAGAGAACTCTGATGAATAATCTGGAAAGAAATAAATTTATCCAGACAACAACGTGTTACGTTATACATACATTGAAAAAAAACAGTCGCTTATATAGTATGCGCCAAAAGTATGGAATAAATTCAATAAAAACGAAACAATTATTTTTTGGGAAAAATCCTCGAACAGGTCGATTTTTAATTTAAAAAATACATATTTTAGCGAAATGCGATTTTCAAATGTCATTTGTTTTAGAGTAATAACGTCATCGATTTTTTTTTAAATGGCAACACCATATTTTTTTCCTTGATTCTGAAAGATTGTTTAATTCTCTATCAGACAGTACTAAAATTTTGCCCTCTTACATAGGAAGGTTTTTGAGTAAATGACGATTGAATGTTAGAAAACGTAAATTTTATCCATAAAAAAGTAATAATTCTGAGGTATGTAAAATAAAATACAATTGATTAAATTTTATACTTAAATTAAATGTTCGAATTGCCATCCACCAACTTCTTGACAATGCGCAAGTCTGTGAAGAAATTCTTCTTGCACATTATGGATGATTTCTGGGGTAACTCTGCGTATTTCGTCCCGAATGCAATTTTGAAGTTCTTCTAAATTACGTGGTTTATTAATGTACACTTTTCATCTTCATTGAGTTCCCGCACAAGTTGAATTTTGTAGGGATAATATTTTTCCTTCCTCAAGATACGTAGCACTGTGCTCTGACTAGTGTCATTGTTTAATGCAACCAATCGTGAAGAATTATGAGGATTATCCACCATAGTTACCAAAATGTTCTGTTTCTGATATTCATTAATGCTTGGACGTCCAGGTTTTGGAATATTTACAACATTGCCAGTTTCTCTAAATTTAGACTCTAACTTACTGACTGTTGATTGGCTGATAGGGCGATCTGGATATTTTTCATTAAATAAATCGCAAACTTCCTGCTGAGTTCTAGTCATATTCCCGCATCCGATAAGAATTAAAATTTCAATTCTTTGAGTAACAGTTAAATGTGCCATATTACTTTAAATTGAATAATAATTTCTATGTCGCTTACAATACTTATTAGACGGTGTGACAATGACACTTTGCAAAGATTTTCACCTACGTGATCCATAAAAGAACTATGGAATTTGAAAAACTAAACGTGATAACGTTTTTGCTTTATTTTAATTGATTTACGTTTTCTAACATTCAATCGTAATTTACTCGAAAACTTTCCTATGTAAGAAGGCAAAATTTTAGTACTGTCTGATAGAGAATTAAACGATCTTTCAGAATCAAGGAAAAAAATATGGTGTTGCCATTTAAAAAAAATCGATGACGTCATTACTCGAAAACAAATGACATTTGAAAATCGCATTTTACGCTAAAATATGTATTTTTTAAATTAAAAATCGACCTGTTCGAAGATTTTTCCCAAAAAATAATTGTTTCGTTTTTATTGAATTTATTCCATATTTTTGGCGCATACTGTATAATGATTGTATATCTATGTACTACTAATTTATTACGTTTATAGCTCCATCAACAATTTAAAGTATTATTTAGCATACAATTATGCTCATAATATTGCAGTAATAAGACACGTCAAATATGAAATATATTTGTATATGTATGTGAGTACATGAATTTGAAAATATAAACCAAATTCTCTACTCACATTTATCCAGAATCTGGTCATTATCCACTTTTACTACACTCCAAGTGATTTATCATGATACAATACTATGGATTATCACTACTTAACAAATATGCTTTTAGCATGTAAACCTTTTCACTGTTGAAATAATGCGTCACATCAGAATTAATTACACTGTATTTCACCAAAAATATTAATTATATACACAAGACACTTAAGATAAAAACATTGTCCGTGAAAATAATAAAACAATTTAAATACGTTTTATACATTAGTGCCACAACTCTTAAGCGTTAAGCAGTGCATTACTTAAAGAAACCATTAGCTCTGATCAGTTTCAGAAGATGCAAAAGTATCTCATAATAACTTTCAGTTTACATGTATTGAAATTATCAAATTCCTTTCCACAAATATCACATGTTTTGTTTCCACTTGTACCTTGCCTTTGTTACAGCTTATTCCTTTGCTCTGAACCAGTGCACCGGTATCAACATAACCTCTTCGTCAATCCTAGAGGATGGAACTGGGGCAGGACATTTGTGCCTGTGAAATCAGCTTCTTTTTTGCATGCGATTGACACTGATTTTAACTATTTTACCCCCCCCCCCCCCCTCTTGATATTGAACGCATACATCAAGCTGGTTATTTTAAGATCTGTTTCAACCACTACGAAGTACGAAATGATTAGCACTGACACGTTGTCCAAGATGTTGTGTGCAATTCATAGCTTTTTGTTATTCTTCATACAATAATTTAAGGGGATAATTTGTGTATCTTTCTAATAACAATCTAACTGAATTTATATTATAAATTTTTTACTTATATATTGTAACCTCGCTCTGAATAAATCATATGGTTTATTAGGTTACGTCAGTTGTCTATCTGGTCAGAGGACCTCAAAATGAGGGTATTTAAAAAAAATTAATATCTCCGTAAATATTTGAAATATTTAAAAAATACCTTTCACTAGACTCATCTATATGACGAACTACACCTGCAGTTAAAATATGTGTACTTATTTAACGTTCTCCCTGTATAAATATAACATTATTTTGATATTTTTTTGCATGTTTACTTCTTTTGGTGAAAGTAAAAAATGAATGAAATGAATGGTAAATTTTCAGGTTTATGCGTTAAATTTTTTTGGAGTTTGCATAGGTCGTTCTTGCACGTGTTGTGAAGCTTGTTACAAATGACATTTTTTACAGCTAATTATGCCTAGAGTACGTAGATTTGGGCATATTTTCCAGATTAGCGACTTTAAGAGGGGGCGGATTGTTGGGTTGCACGTAGGTTTGTCGGTGCGAGACATTTCTAAAAGGACTAACAGATCCTTACGTATCATAGTACAGTGTTATTAGACGTGAAGTCAGGAAGGTCGTGGATATAGATCGAGAGAAGAGGCATCGGCCGTTGTAGAAATTTTTGATACTCTGTATGTTGGAAACTATTTACATGAACTGTTTCTTTATTTTAAAATCTTCTATCGCCTAGTAAACTTTGGTCCATTGGGACAATCTGCATTTGATATAATTCATTAGATATAAGTTGAATATAAAATAATACAATGTTGTTGAATGCTGTAGAACAATATTGCAGTAAAATTGCAGTAGTATTGCAGTAAAATAAAATATCTTTTAATTTTATATTCATGTACGGATTTCGAAACCAAAGCATTTCCAAATATTCTCTCATTGACGTTTTGTAATTATTATATAATGAAAATAATAATACAAATTTCGCCAATATTAATCTTAAAATACTCTGTATATTCCATTAGTATCATATATTTGTTCCAAAAAGTAAAACAAAAATCATTATATATGAGTATACACATAGGTAGGTATTTTACGGTGTAATAAACAAACATAACAAAATTGGAACTGATTATATAAAATTATGGCTGTATGCATGTACTGGAAAACTGTTTTTATTCGTGCAATCATTATAAATTCCGCAAATATTAATTAAATCATATTTATGAATTCATTTCAATTCTATTAATGCCCTATAAACAATGTCCTATCGGCAAATTCACAATAAAAATTTCATCAGCACCGCACAACTTTATATGAAAACTATTAAATAAAAATTATGTATTTTAATGTAGCCAAATAACGTAAATTCAATATTTTAGCGCACTATCATTAGCGTATATTATAATAACCGCTCTAGTGTTGTATGCGTACACGTATTTGGACATATTATATTAATTTTCATTGAAAAATCTAATAATTTATATTAACGCAGTGGGTGAAACAAATTTCAAAGCTGCAGTTTTTATAAGTAAATATTGGAAACACGTTGTTTAAAATTGAATTTGTTGAAAGTTGGGAGAAAATTGTTTAATGAAATTCAGTTTTAAATTTAGTAAATGTAAATTGGTTACTCACCAAATACAAGGTGTTTCTGTACTTTATATTTAAAATTTCTGTGCTTGCAGTCTTCGTATGTCATTTTTACGTTATAAAAAGGCAAGTAGCTTTTTATATTGTAATATATTCATATTTTCGTTTATTTGTATACTCTTTAACACGGAATATACAGGGTGTCCCAAAATAGAAGGCCATACCATTAACCACATATTCTTTAGACAAAAATAATGCGCCTTTCCTTATGCCATTTTTTATTTGGACATCCCTGTTTCAATATACAGGGTGTTAAAGATACATTGAAAAAAATTATTTTTGTTAATCATCCCATTGTTTTGTAAGATACACACTTGACTGTTGAAAAAAATCGAAGGGTGAATGGAGGTAACTGAGGGATGCAGTACCCTTTATCCCCTCCAATTATTTATAAGTACGCCTATACAGCTTTTCCAAACGTAGAATTTTCTTCTGATCATTTTGCCTTTTTTGTAATTTTTTGTTTAAATACCTCGTTTTGGAGAAAAACGGCAATTTGTAGTGCCCATAAATCTATCATTCACTATCATTTTCAAGTGAAACTGAAATTTTGTGGATATACCTATTATTACAATACCTTGGCAACTTAGCAAATCGTAATACTTACTGAATGAATAATTGCTAATTAAAACAGAATTGATACATTTAAGTTTATATAAGGAATACTTATGAATTGAAAAAATAATGTGGCATTAAAATCTGTAATACAGTTCTCTTATCAACCAAAAAATAATAGTCTTAAGAATCTCTTTTTGTTTTAATTATCAAATATTCATTCAGATATTACGATTTGCTAAGTTGCCAAGGTATTGTAATAAAAGGTATATTCACAAAATTTCACTTGAAAATGGTAGTGAATGATAGATTTATGGGCACTAAAAATTGCCGTTTTTCTCCAAAACGAGGTATTTAAACAAAAAATTACAAAAAAGGTAAAACGATCAAAAGAAAATTCTGCGTTTGGAAAAGCTGTATAGGCGTACTTATAAATAATTGGAGGGGATAAAGGGTACTGCATCCCTCAGTTACCTCCATTCGCCCTTAAATTTTTTTCACCCAAATTACATGATAAGTATGACGCAATAAGATAAAAGTACGTGCAAAATTTCAAATGTGTATCTTAGAAATTTATGGGATTATTAACAAAAATAGTTTTTTAAAATGTAACTTTAACACTCTGTATATTGAAACAGAGATGTCCAAATTCTTAAGAGATTTTGCCCAAAATAACGAAATACATTATATGGAAAACACTTAAATATGTATAAAAAATAGCTTACTTTCTCAAAAGATATGCTAGCATTACACTTTCATCAGTTCTTTAGGAGGATTTAGGGATGATTATATCGAAGAGAAATTTATAAAATAGACATAAGTATTTTACTTTTATTTTTTAAAACAGTCACAAAATTCTAGGCTATTCTTAACACCTTCTTGAAAACATCTATTCTAAATTCCTTGCAAACCAGGTGGTCACCCACACTGACGAGTTCCATTTTGAAATTCTTTCGTCTCGGCACAGCAGAGGGTAAATCGACCGCGAATAGATGTGGTGCTGCTCCTGTAATTTCATAAAAGCCGGAAGAACTAGGGCATATTGATTGAAAATTGTCACGTACTGTAGGATAGCTGTGTCCATAGAGATATATCCAGGGAAGCTTATATAAACCTTTATTATCAGTATCTTTCCGGGTTTTGCCATGTTTATTTAATTCAACACGGCTTCCTAAAAATATATTTCTACTATCAGTAACAATACAAAAACTGTGCTACATATATATTTGATGTTATATCACTAATATCATTTTAAGTTTTATGAGTCCCACAATTTACATAATGTTTCTAATCAAAAGCGTTTTAAAATTTATTGTAAAACCTATAACGTACCTTATTAATTTATTTTTTCAATGTAGCATATTCCCTGACGTATTAAAAATTGGGAAAGTATTACCCATCTTAAAAAAATGATCGCATGTCTTTGAATTGCTATAGACCAGTGTTTCTATTAGCTTTTCAAAAGTATTTGAATATGCTAACTTAGAGCGGTTGATGAATTTCTTAAATAAGATACAACTTTTATCACATAACCAACATGGATTTTGGTCGGAATTGTCTACCGTAACTGCTATTCATTCTTTGTATGATGAAGTCATTAAATGCATTGATACGGGCAAATGTCCAATCGGGATTTTTTGTGATTTAAGCCGTGGGTTTGATTGTGTTAATCATGATATTTTAATTAACAAACTATATGGCAGCAGAGGTGTTGCATTACATTGGTTAACTAATTTTATGAAATTATCGTCTTCGAAATTGTTTGTATACAACATACCACATCATATGCTATAAATGTAATCAATTCCGATTCTTATTTAGTTGAAATGGGAGTACCACAAGGATTAGTTTTGCGTCCTGTACGCCAAAAGTATGGAATAAATTCAATAAAAATGAAACAATTATTTTTTGGGAAAAATCCTCGAACAGGTCGATTTTTAATTTAAAAAATACATATTTTAGCGTAAAATTCGATTTTCAAATGTCATTTATTTTCAAGTAATAACGTCATCGATTTTTTTTTAAATGGCAACACCATATTTTTTTCCTTGATTCTGAAAGATCGTTTAATTCTATATCAGACAGTACTAAAATTTTGCCCTCTTACATAGGAAAGTTTTCGAGTAAATGACGATTGAATGTTAGAAAACGTAAATCAATTAAAATAAAGCAAAAACGTTATCAAGTTTAGTTTTTCGAATTCCATAGCTCTTTTATGGATCACGTAGGTGAAAATCTTTACAAAGTATCATTGTTACACCGACTTTCTAATAAGTATTGTAAGCCACATAGAAATTATTATTCAATTTAAAGTATTATGGCACATTTAACTGTTACTCAAAGAATTGCAATTTTAATTCTTATCGGATGCGGGAATATGACTAGAACTCAGCAGGAAGTTTGCGATTTATTTAATGAAAAATATCCAGATCGCCCTATCAGCCAATCAACAAACAGGAAGGTAGAGTCTAAATTTAGAGAAACTGGCAATGTTGTAAATATTCCAAAACCTGGACGTCCAAGCATTAATGAAAATCAGAAACAGAACATTTTGATAAGTATGGTGGATAATCCTCATAATTCTTCACGATTGGTTGCATTAAACAATGACAGTAGTCAGAGCACAGTGCTACGTATCTTGAGGAAGGAAAAATATCATCCCTACAAAATTCAACTTGTGCAGGAACTCAATGAAGATGATCCCGATCGCCGCTTACACTTTTACGAAACTCTAATGGATTTATGTTAAGGAAATAGAAATTTACACCGGCAAATACTTTTTTCAGATGAGGCCACATTTTGTCTGAATGGTACAGTAAACCGTCAAACTTGCAGATATTGGAGTCGGGAAAATCCTCATTGGATGGCAGAGGCACATACCTAACACCCTCAGAAATTAAATGTGTGGGCTGGAATAGTTGACGACAGAATAGTAGGGCCTTTCTTCTTTGAAGGAACCCTTACAGGACAAAGATATTTAGAGTTTCTAGAAAATGACCTTGTGCCAGCCCTTACACTAATTTTTCCTAATGATAATGACCTTGACATTCCTGACGATACCATATGGTTTCAGCAAGACGATGCACCTCCGCACTATGCGCGCCCTGTACGAGATTCTTTGGACAACTGTTTTCCTGGGAGGTGGATCGGCAGACGCGGACCGATAGAATGGCCTGCAAGATCGCCAGATCTTACACCTGTTGACTATTTTTATGGGGATACTTGAAGTCAAAAATGTACATTAATAAACCACGTAATTTAGAAGAACTTCAAAATCGCATTCGGGACGAAATACGCAGAGTTACCCCAGATATCATTCATAATGTGCAAGAAGAATTTCTTCACAGACTTGCGCATTGTCAAGAAGTTGGTGGATGGCAATTCGAACATTTAATTTAAGTATAAAATTTAATCAATTGTATTGTATTTTACATACCTCAGAATTGTTACTTTTTTATGGATAAAATTTACGTTTTCTAACATTCAATCGTCATTTACTCGAAAACTTTCCTATGTAAGAGGGCAAAATTTTAGTACTGTCTGATAGAGAATTAAACGATCTTTCAGAATCAAGTAAAAAAATATGGTTTTCCATTTAAAAAAAAATCGATGACGTCATTACTCGAAAACAAATGACATTTGAAAATCGCATTTTACGCTAAAATATGTATTTTTTAAATTAAAAATCGACCTGTTCGAGGATTTTTCCCAAAAAATAATTATTTCGTTTTTATTGAATTTATTCCATACTTTTGGCGCATACTGTATTTAAATGAGATGTGCGAGCAAAGTGCTGGCTTTAGTGATCACTGAGACAAATGCCGAGTGTTAATTCAGTTATTTGTGAACGCAGACATGAAATTATCAATCAACATTTTATACTTCGTGCCTGATATTGATACATCATAGGAGATAGGAGTTGCAACTATCATTAACAACAATACATTCCACGTTTTGATCCATACATGCCACACCTCTCGTTGAAGGAATTTTTAACTGACAGTTTTCTGGAGACTAAATAACCAAATCGACGAGCTAATAAATCATACTTACCTTTTAAATTAATTTTGGCTTTGTCGTCCAAGCAGCAAGCGAGTGATACATTTCCACTAATCATTGGAGCGTAGAAGGGAACTCTATTTACATTAACTCTCAAATGAAGATCTTTATCGTCACAGTCGTGACAGTTACTAATGGATAGAATTTCAATCTCAGCTGGGCCAACTATCTGGAATATGAATTTCGCTCAAGGTCGGGCTGGGAATATGGCTATATAGACCCTTCAGATTTCTTAATGGAACTTCTTTATTATTAACGTGGTAAGTAAAGTACTGTTAGCAAAACTAAACGGATGAAATAAAAAACAGTTCTTATACGACAAATAGATAGGTTCGTACTACAGTCTTTCATTACTAACATTTAAGATATCGTAACAAATTAGATATCCAATGTAGTTAGGAGCTATGTAGCCTCAAAGTTATTTCTTTAATTTAGTTTTTGGCTATAACTTTTTTAATACTGAAACGATTTTTTATCAAATTTGACACACTTGTTACTTTTATAGGGACGCAATTGCTGGTAAAATATTTCTTGAAATGCAGCTCCCTAAAGATGAAGAAATGATCATAACTTTTTTGTTTTTGATTTTATTAAGATTTTGTTGGTATTCCTTTAAATAATGAAAGTGTATCTAAAAATTTGATATTCTAGTTTAAATTTTTCTTTAGTTTTATTGGGTTTTTGCGAGAAAATTGACATTGAAGTTTTTTGGACGATATACGTTGAAAACAATTGAATGATAGCTGTCCTATTATTGTTTTGACGGTAATTTCAAACTTATAGCTCTTAATAATTATTGTTAATAATTATCTGATGATAACAATACTTTTCTTAGATGTCTTATAGTACCATTAAGAATTTCAATTTCACTTGCAACGTAGTTGTAATTGTCAGGCATTAGGTATAGTCTAAGATCCTACTATAAAACGACCTTCACCGAGCTGGTTAATGGATGAAAAGTATTTTTAAATATGTCCAATTAAAAAATGTTTCTATAGAATTTTCTGTACAAACAACAGTTTACGAGTTGGGCGGCAAAATACCACCGCCCCCGGACTTTATTAGATTTTTTGGAGAAACGGATTGTCTTCATTTTCGGTATAGACTATTATTTCCTGGTAGTGACTTGAAATGATATTATCACGTTCCTGCCGCCCCTCCGGGGCGGCCCTTGAAAACATGAAATTTGTCTAAAATCATTGAAATTTTTTGTGGCTTCTTCTCGACCTTATCTATCGAAAAGTCTAATACAATTTTTTGATTATATGTATCGTTTCCTTAAAAAAAATTAAACGTAATTCGGGGCGGCAAATGAATTATTAGAAAATTTAATTTTTTACGGGTTTTCGATCTCGACATATCATTAGTAGGGTCGAAAATGTTGTTTTATTGTCATTGAATGGCGTTAGGGGTTCCTAGGGGCAGATTAATAATAATAGATACCGCCGCCCCCTGGCGTTATCCGATTTTATGGAGAAACGGATTGATTTTTTGCAGACAACTCTATACCACCGTGTTGGTAATGAAATAATCTTTATTTTAATTTAACTTTAATTTATTAACCACACCGGTGCAAGTTACTAGTATCGATTTACCTGTTTATATCTGCCTATCCAAGAGTTGTGACGGGAAAAAAATAGTCAACCTAACGTTTGCATATTCTATGAGCTTCAAATTTTCGATTAGTATGGAATTTGTCTATTAATCAAACCAGTGAAATGTTTAAAAAAATAATAATTTTTAATTGTTAATTAATCATATTCTGGACTGAAATTTTTTAGACAACCCATTTGCAATGTATTTATTGACATATTATACTTAAGCACAAAAGCAAAATCTAAAAAGAATAATTTCATAGGCTAAATTTCTACGCCAGTGATTTTCATTTCATTTTACATTTAGCAGCACTAGTTACTTCTATAATATTGAAAAAATAGTGTTTTAGGCAATGATTCAATTCTCGTCAACTTGTAATATAAATCTTTACAATTTTTTCTAAACTTGGAACTTTTATTTTTGTCCACGACTAACCTATAAAATGTTCATTATACATGAGTTTCCTAAATAATTACATCCATCATTCACTTGTGAATAATGAAATAGTTATTCACTCGCTTCAAAGAATCGGGAGTGAACTAACAAAAGTAAAATTATTCGGTGTCAGCAACTGAATCTGAACCTGCTATTATTTGCCTTTTTTAAATTTATCAAGTGAACGACAAAAAAGTCAAACTTGAGATTTTGGTGTTTTGACAGTTTTGAATTATATGTTTATATCCTGTTCATGCTATGAGTGTCAAAATATTCTGTAATCTTTTCAGTAAAAGTTTGTTAAAAGATTGTGAATAATTGTGGACAAAGTATAGTTATATTTACATATAATGACTCCAACCTTCACCCACCCTCGTGAATAACAACCATCATTACATGCTCGTTATATAATATATTTTTATAATCACTTTTAAGTACATATAACAAAAAATCTAAAATATTATAATTTATAAAGCAGCATTATTTTATTTTAGTAATTCCTGTTTGCCGTAAACAAATATGAAGATTAAGTACTGATGCTACAGAGAATTTGAGCCTAAGATCTGAGCTTCGCGATGTTGAACTGTCTCTTTCAAATTGCACTACTGTACCAGCTCTATGCATTAGTTACACTACACGATTTTACTCAGCAGAGCGGAAAATTACTTGTAAGGACTAAGAAAAGTAGTTTGTGTTCATTCAAGTTTACATGCCAAAAAATTAGATACAGAAATTACATAAAGTACAATGCGGTTGTTCTGGGTGTATTTAACGTTAAGTGGAATAAAACATTTTCTGCAAAATTGATTGAAAATTACCAAAGGTTATTGACTGAAAGAAAATTTATAGTATAGTAGTAGTTTGCTTATGTCATGATCTTCAAGATATTATAATGTTAAAATCAAACTGAAAAATAAAACATGTTTTTAAATAAATTCATTGTTTTCTTAATTATTGAATCATATTTTAATTTTTTTCAGCCTCTATAACTAAAATCAAGTCATTTTTGTTGGTGCTGAATTGACAGTTGTGACGGATGACTAGCAATAATATCAACAAACGCGGTTTTAATGTACGCCATATTTAGCACGCGAAAAACCTGTAGCAAACTGACAATTTTTTTATATATAATTGGTAAAATATGGATTTTAATAGTGATAGTAGTACAGAAGAATTCCGAGAACGCCTTGTATGAAATTTGGAGTGACGGGAAAATCAAAAAAACTTTACAACCAAACTTATGCTGATTTTGTTAAATGGTGTTTCTGTGAAAACGTGCAACACTACAGTAAAAAAGTGCTCCTAGCATATTTTTTGGAAAAATGTGAGAATTTAAGCCGTCCTCTTTGTGGTCGTATTATTCCATGTTAACGGCAACGGTACAACAACTAAAACATCATAACGTCGACAGTAACAAATATTCAAGATTAATAAAATTCTTTAAAAGAAAAAAATATGGACTAGAGAGAAAATTGACACTTTTTTGAGAGCCCCTGATGAAATATTTTTATTGTGATGATGATTGAAGATAACAACTTATCTTCAAATGTAAAATAAAATGTACTCACATTTTGTTATATTCAAAATTTAGATAACTCTGTTAGTAACTATAAAATAATCCACTAAAATACACGTTTATATCACGGTACCAAACACTGACGTCTTATATATTGAAAAATGAAATTCAAATTAAAACTGACATAAGGAAAATACTATTATCCAAACGAACTTACATACCTACTCTGTTGAAACTACCTTGCGTATAAAACAAGATAACTTGTATTTCAATTGCAATAATTAATGTTTGTTTAAATTTTTAGATTTTTAAATAACATAAACGCCTTCAGTATTTTATTACCAATGCATGACCAATTACTTCTTTAAATATTTTAAATAGCCATTTAAATTTAGATGCTGTAAACGACACATTGTAGTTATTTTAAGATACTTACTTTCGTACTACTGGGCACATAAAGATAACAACAGAATAGGACATTCAGTAAAAAATACAAAGAAGTAAGAGGCGGTATATTAGGAGGACACTTGCAGCACATTTTTACGAGTTTGGAATGGAACACTGCATACATTAAAAACAGATAATGTTTAGCAATAAACCGCTTTATGATTCGACTCTGAAGGTAATTTCCGATACAGATCCGAGATCATTAGTATCTACACAGGGTGATCACAAAAAAATGTTCGTATTTGACGTTATTATATACGAGTGCATATTTAAAAAATAAGGAACACAATATTAGACACGTTACCAAAGACGTTATAAAAAAAACAAAATACTTGAATACGTTCTTTCCTCCGAAGAGAATTAAACAAAATAAAAAATTTTAAATCTAGAATAGAGGTGACAAAGTTGACTAATATAAGCCTTCTCTTTGGTATTTACTACAACTTCTTTTTATAGTTGATCAGGAAGAAACCAGGGAACGTCGAGGTACAAGTAAATGATAAATAATAATTCATTTACAAATTTTTTCAAACCAACAATTGCCGACAATATTTTTTGCTTCAAAATTTATAATACTCAAATTACCAATAAAATAAAGGCCTCAAAGGCAAGATTTTATTGTGAAATTTGAAAAAGTCTTACCTTATCTTGCAAAACAAGGCAAGAATTTTCTGAAAGTCTCGATGTTTTGTATTGTTTTTCGAGAGTTGCAAAGTTCTTGTCGCAATTTTGAGAGACTGAATGATTCTTGCGCGATTCTTGCATACAAATAAGAAACGTTGAACGTTAAATAAATAGATGAGAGAGCAACGGCGTTGTACAAACAGGCAGATATATTAATTTATTTTTTTAGAATTGATTTAGAATACCTTACAAGAGCGTAAAAATACGTGAGCTAATAATGGAAACGTATTAGATAGAACTCTGTGTTTCAACAATCTAAGAGGCACCCTGTAAATCCCAGGCTCTATGTCGAGTCCGATATTAATGGGGTCCGCCATTACATCCAACCGTGTCTGATAAATGCGGAATTTGATTTAATCTTGTCGTGCTTCCTGTTGAATGTGGCTTTGATTAAATGTACAAAATTTACATGAAATTGTAAATTTTACTCGAGTTAGCAGAATCCGTTATTAGATTTGGCGTATTTCGGGAATCCAGACTACATGTTAATTATTAAGGAACGGAAGAATGTTCTGCTATGTTTATTAAATCTAATTAAATGTGAACCTGGTTTGGATGCCGCTATATTAAATCGTAATCCATATTCATAGCTGGTTTGTTGTCGCTAGTTTCGCTTGCAGATGGAAAAATACGGCGTTCGTGCTAGGAATTTCAAAAACCAGGGGCGGAAATTAATACAGTCTGGATCCACCCTTTTTGGTTATTCAACTTATTCAAGGTGATCCATAGTGTGTCAAAATATCTAGAAATAGACAAAACATAAAGAATGACGACGCTTTATCTTTATATAATTTTTTATCTATTAAGGTGTCGACCTATAGGTACAGGATTAATTATGATTAAGTGCAAATATTTTAAGAGAGAGTAGAGAAAAATAAGAATTAAAGAGTCGTCCAACAAGAAATGTCTCAACTTGTTTTACAAATTATATCTAATATATAATTAAATTTTGTTTAACAATTGTAAAAAAAATATTTTCCAATAATGTAATTAAACTATCTAATCTATCTACCGTATCCTAGTTTTATAATTAATAACAATTCTCTACTCTGTTTTTATAGTTTCTTGCGTTTATATATAATTAAGGCCGAATTAGGTATTACCTCTAAGTTCATTAATTATAGTTCACACTATATATCAGTCAGTGTCAATTTATCTTGATAGTTTCAACTGCAACCTCCTTGCGTTCTCTTATTGTATTTCTAGTTGGGCATCTTTATTTCAGTTTCCACTCTGCTGTACTGATTCTTTCTTTCCACCTTTTTTTATGGCGTTGATTCTATATTTTCTTCTTTATGTTACAATGTTCTTTTATGATTATTTTCTTCTCTTTATCTTCGATATAATTTCTTTATGTACTATTATTTATGGATTAGTTTTAAATTAGAGGTATGATTTCTAATAAAATAATTTTATGAATTTTCCCTTTCTACTCGTTTCTTCTCTTTTCTCCTAAAGTATCTAATTATTTTTTATATTGCCATACCTACCTAGGAATTTATGCCAGGTATATGTATTTCCCTATAATATGACTGGTCTTATGCTATGTGCTGTTTGCTTTTCTAGAGTCGAGAGCAAACCCAACGGAACTACGGCAATCGTACAAGATTGTATCATTAATAACTGCCGCGGGTGCATTCAGAATTTTCTATTAGTAGGTATTCCTTATATTAATTTTCAATTTTCTTAGAATAAATGAGCATTTTATTTAACACGTACTGTGTATTCTTTTAGTGGATAATTCTGACAGACCTGTAATGATTGAAAATGTAGTGTTGGCAGTGTGCAACGAAGGAACGAAGAATGAATGGAAAATACTGCAGCTAACCGGATTAACTATTATCTATCAGGTAATTGGGGTTACTATTAACAAAAATGTTTATTTTTGTCGTGCCTACATTTTTGACAACGGTGTTATCTCGAACGATGATTGTCATAGACGCTGATTTGCTGGGGGAATAGAGGGTTTTGCTCCATTTGTTAAACATTTAGCTAATAGAATTCTAAAATAATTTGTTTGTCTTTTAGGCCTCCCTGAACACGTAGTTAGATTTTTTGTACTTTGAAAGGCCACTCTATATAACTGTAATATTTATACCAAATTATTAAACAATATATTGGACTCCAGTCGATTTCAAATAGATTGCTGTTACTTTCAATTCAAACTGTCATATTTGCTCTTTACACTGAATACACATAATTCCTGGCAAGTAATTCCTGTAATATAAAGCGAATTGACTGAAAATAAAAGTAATATAATACAACAAGTGCCGTCCATGCACCTCTCCAAATAAAGCATTTACTTGAATCAATCAATTTTAATCAGTGCTGCCAATCCCACCGCTTCATCACGCGCCAACACCGCGCTCGAAAAGAATAAAAAATAATTAAAAGTTCCGCAATCGCTCCCATTCCAACTCTAAATCAAAATTATCGTAACTGCATAAAATATTATGAGCATGAATACAAATTTGCCGATTTAAATAAACAGCATATCAGTATTTATTACATCTATATATCTATAACGGTCATTTATTTGAATTGATGGGGACAACAGCGCGAGTAGTATTATTCGCAGAATGGGACGACAATTATTCAGCATTCCCGAAATTATTATAAATTTAAATCCAAATAAAAACGGTATTTGGAGAATACTTAATAAGATTTATTGATTTAATCAAATTTTGCCATCCGATATTATTTAATTGTAACCACCTGGAATACACAAATTGTTAATGTTAATGAATTTTCCGTGAAGTGAATAAAATGGATTTATTTTCACAACTATTTGCCTCTAAATATTTAAAAGGAAGAATGAATGGAAAATACTGCAGCTATATCAGGTAATTGGGGGTTACTATTAACAAACATGTTTATTTTTGTCGTGCCTACATTTTTGACAACGGTGTTATCTCGGACGATGATTGTCATAGACGCTGATTTGCCGGGGGAATAGAGGGTTTTGCTCCATTTTTTAAACATTTAGCTAATAGAATTCTAAAATAATTTGTTTGTCTTTTAGGCCTCCCTGAACCATTTTCACAACTACTTGCCTCTAAATATTTAAAAGGATATGGAAAGTGAAGTGATGTTCTTGTCTCTTTCTAAACTGAAAACAAATTATTATCTGCGTGACTTTATGTCTTTACATTTTCTTCAACCATCGTCTGCTAAATCGCGTCGCCTTTGTAATACTTGTCTGTCAAATCACCCGAATTCTGCAATGTGCCGTAATGTGTCGACACCTATGTTACGACTTTAAAATATGCAACATTAATATCATTTCTGTACTCTACGCAACGTACTTCTGTCCTAATACTGTAGATTATTATAAAATACATATACAATAATGGACTGCTACTCACTTTCACCATGAAAAATACAATACTTCATTATTTTAAGTTGTATCAATTTATAAATTTAAAAATAACACGTTAACAGAAATGTGCAATCTACAGTTTTTGAAATCTGTCATATTTTTTAAGAAACGTCAAATTATTGATAGAAACAGTTGACATATGTATTGTAGAGTGCTGCCACGCGAGGTGAGTCACTGCAAACGAGTAAGGCCCGGCGCAAAATGAGACGCAGCTTGGTGAGGTGACGCATTGTGCGTCACGGCGAGTTTTCTGCGGGAGGAAACTGCTAGCGCGGGTACCGCGCAAATATGATTGCAGTTTTCACTTCGGAGGCAGACCACATTACTGAAAAATGACAACTACTACTGCACTCATTGATTCTCAATTTAGTTCTGAATCTGATTCAAAAGACGAGTTTGAGTCCGAAATGGCATCGTGTATCACCCAGATGCGTAGTAATAAAAAGTCAGTGAGAAGTTTGTACTTGAAAAAAAAAACAAAAACTCATGGAGAATTTTCCTTAGCTAAAGAATTTTGTGACGATTTTGTTTTAATGTAGTCTACATGGCTTGTATCGTACAAAACTTGTCGAATTCGCAGAGCCCCGATTAATTTTTCTTCCATGTTTTCAAACACGCGCCGTGATTTCTAAAGAAAACTGCGGCAACTACACTGCGTTCCGCAGGATCACGTTGAGTCAGAACTGCGTCACGTCACGCTGCGAAGAAATATGCGTAATAACTACGAGGGTGATCCAACAAGCTCCCCTACCTTAAATCTGACAATAGCACCGGGTTCCTTGCTTCCCCCACCACTAATCTGGCTGGTCACTACCTCGCTGTGACGGTCAGTCTTGGAGTCTTGGCTTAGCAGTCGTTAACATTGGAAGGAAAAATCGACGCTCCCGCCAAATGTGAATTACGTTTGGTGATTAGATTTCTGTGGTTTAAGGGGCCACCCCCTATTGAAATTCATCGTCAGCTGACCGATGTGTATGGAGAAAAGTGTATGGACATAAAAAATGTGGTGTAGAGAGTTTGCAGCCGATCGTACAAACGTGCATGACGAGGCCGGCCGTAGGCGTCCATCAGTTTCGGACGAGTCAATGACGAAAGTTGAGGAGCATTTGTTTGTGGAAATCATGGACCATCCTCCTTATAGCCTTGATTTGGCCCCTAGTAACTGCTATTTGTTTCCCAACCTGAAACAACACTTAGGAGGAATGAAATTCTCCAGCGACGGAGAGCTGAAGGCAGCCGTCGATACCTTCCTGCGCGAGTCGGCGGGAGAGTGGTACGACGCGTGTATGAAAACGCTCCCAGAACGTCTCCAAAAATGAATTGATCGTGACGGGGACTGCGTAGAAAAATAGCTAAAAGTCAAAGCTTTCAGAGTATGTACTTGGTTTTGGAATAAAATGATAGTTTAGTATTTGAAAAAACTTTTCTTGGCAGCGTGACGTGACGCAGTATTAGCTCAACGTGATCCTGCGGAACGCAGTGTAGTTGCCGCAGTTTTAGAAATCACGGCGCGTGTTTGAAAACATGGGAAAAAAATTAATCGAGACTATGCGAATTCGACAAGTTTTATACGATACAAGCCATGTAGACTACATGAGAACAAAATCGTCACTAAATTCTTTAGTTAAGGTAAATTCTCCATGAGTTTTAGGTTTTTTTTCCAAGTACAAGCTTTTCACTAACCTTTTATTACTACCCATCTGGGTGATACACGATGCCATTTCGCACTCAAACACGTCTTCTGAATCGATTCAGAACTAAATTGATAATCAATGAGTGCAGTAGCAGTTGCCATTTTTCAGTAATATGGCTTGCCTGCGAAGTGAAAACTGCAGTCGTATGTGCGCGGTACCCGCGCTAGCAGTTTCCTCCCGCATAAAGCTCGCCGTGACTCACGCTGCGTCACGTCACCAAGCTGCGTCTCATTTTGCGCCGGGCCTAAAGGAACTACAAGGACTAGAAAAAGCGCGGCAGCTTCGATTTAGCAGACGATGCTTCAAACGAAAAGATATACTAGTAAAATCAAGTTACCATCTGTCAAGTAAAGTATCTATTCCATACGTTCTTCTGTTCTTTCTTAGCAAAAAAATTAGATCGAATAGCTCGATAAATGATGGAAAGGTAAAATAAAATAAGAATTCTCATTTTGACAAACCAACCAAAAGAAGATTTTGCAAAGGTAATTAAGGGATAATAATTTAAAATTGTAGACAGACTAAACTCATTAAATTTGAAATGTGATGCTTTTCTTCTTCAAAGTGTCGAATAGTGACAAATCAAAAACACTGCCTTATCACTATGATGATTTGTTGCAAATTTAAGGGCCAGGAAGAAAATATAAGCAAGAATTGTTAATTATTGTCAAAGTAATTTGATTATCTTCATGGTCGGAATTTTCCACAATAACAGGGTACCTATCTCAGGATTCCACAGAGTTAGATCATTCATATTGCTGTCCAGATATTGTGAAGTTTGGCTATCCCAAACCTGGGAGGAGTAGGTAATCAAAGAATAAAATTATATTATTACTTTTTAATTTAATTACTAACGTGATGTGTTTGTCATTAATCACATAACATTTTATAGCAAAATTAAGTATCAGCTAATAAACATAGCTCAAATTTCTAAACAATTATTGGAAAGGAAACGTTTGCGATGGAATTTAAGCATAAATCTCAGGATTACTAAAATTGTTATGCTTTCTTGCTATTCCTATCATTTAGTAGTTACTTGCTTTGAATATAATAAACCAAGACAAAGCAGTACATCAGATTGTCCAGATTTAGCATCTCGTATCTTTTGACAATTTCAAAATTAGAATCAGTTATAGGTGTTTCCAAATTTATTTAAAAAGTAAAAGGGATGATTCTTTGCAAAATTTTTCTAATGTGATTTAAAAAAATTGTATTACATTTATCCGAACGTTTTTGACAATGATTGGCTTAGATCGATGAAACTTGGGTTAATCATAGCTAATTAATTATAAGTAGATATTGATGAATCTGTCAAGTACTACTGGGAAACACTGTCACTAACAAAAATTAATTTCAAACCTCAATTTTGGAATTTCCTTTGGAGAACGAACCCTTTTTGAGTTAGATACTAATATTCAACAATTATTAATGTTAAGAAAATACAGGGTGAACCTTAAATAAGTACAACTATTTTAACTGCAGGTGTAGTTCATCATATAGACGAGTCTAAAGAAACATTTTGGGGACCGCTGACTAGATAGAGATATATTAGGTTAGGTTACCTAATAAACCATATGATTTACCGAAGGCGAGGTTTCCATATCGCCTCTAAAATAAATATTTTTTTACTTTAACGTAAATTAAATAATTTATATTGATTCTAATTTAAGAATACTTATTTTAAGCGATAAGTAAAGTAAAATTGGTAGTTAGTACGCTAATATTAACTCAAATTTTAACTTCTTAACTAACCTTACCATAAACTATTAGAAAATGAATTTCCGCAAGTTCGATACTACCAATTAAAGTACTTAGGAAGCTTTGTTCAATGATTCCAAAAATTATATATAAACGTGAATAAAATCTTACCTATCTGCTGAAAAACTAAATATTTAGATAACAGTTATCTACAGAAAAAAATTCAAGTTATTTTATGAAAAATAACGCAAAACCATGATTTTCACACAACACATTAAAGTTAATTTTCGTCACATAACCTCAAAAAACGTGTCAGTTTCGTAGTAGGTAAAACAAATTTTAAAAATAAACTTAAACTTAAAGCAAAGCAAAGTAAAATATTTATTGACCTATATCTGAAATATAGTGTGGATTGCCAGTGCAAATGTGAGGGAAATATGCTTGACGAATTTATAAGAGATCGATTTACCATATGCTTTCAAAAAGGCACAGTTTGAGACATACTTCATCTAGAAGATGAAGCACAGGTAGGTGTCAAGGGCGGTAGACACAACGTTCCGCAGTGAGCAGAGCCACCAGCCACATCCTATGATTGACAGCCAGCGAGGTCAACGAAGAGGTTATGTTGATGCCGGTGCACTGGTCCAGCTCAAAGGCAAGGTACAAGTGGAAAGAGAACATGTAGTAGTGAAAATAGTATGATACTTTTGCATCTTCCGAGACCCAACTAACTAATGCATGCCTAATGCATCTGTCTCCAGAGTTGCGGTACTAACATATAAAACACGTTTTATTATTTCCACATGCAGTGTTTTTCTTTTAAGTGAATTGTGTGAACTGGTGAAATACAGTGCAATTAAGTAAAATGTTGCGGATTATTTAAAGAGTGAAAAAGTTGACATGCTAAAAGCATATTTTTTAAACAGCGATAATAAGAATGTAGTGATAGTGCTAACGATTGTATGGTGATAAATAAGTGTGGTAAAAATGGATAATGATCAAATTCTGGATAACTGTGTAGAGAATCTGTTTTATGTTTTAATTTCATATGCGTAAGTATACAAACATACTTTATTGATGAGGTATAGGAATGGCAAAGGACAGGCGATGGCCATTAACATTTTTATAAATATAAGTTATATTTCAATCGTTCTTTGATATGTCTAAAAATCCTAGTTATTAACTTTTTTGAAGCCTATTTTATAAAAAAGTTAGATTTCAAAACAATAGTATAACACTGGCAAAACTGTAAAATACACATTCAATCTACTCATGGAAACCTTAATATCAGAGTCTGATCAGCGGTCCTCAATAAGTTTTATATTGAAATATCACGAAATTTATTTAAAATTTGACTTTTACTCCTGATATTTTTTTGTAAAAAACTTTTAATTATGTGTTCTACACAATAAACTGTACTGCTGATTAAATTATTCATACCTATTTAAGGTCCACCCTGTATGTTATAAGTTAGTAATAACAGGTGTGGTAGAGATTTAGTAAGAACACGATCATTGTAAGAGTATTGACCCACGCTTTACAAAAGGCGATTGAAGCAAGGCGCAAAAAGATAATTAATTATTACCCAACTTGGACGTGGCAGCAATCTGTTTATTTAGAAGAGGAGAACTACTTAAAGTAATAGCACTTCGCGGCAATCCAAAATTTCTATTTTTAATCCATTAGATTCGAAATTAACGACTCGGTGTCACGAGTGATATATTTTTACTTGCCAGTCCAACGGGTCTGAGGATATAGACAAACATAAGGGGAACAGAAAAGTGCAATTCGTCAACGATATTTATCGTGCAGCTGGAAGAGGTTCACTAAAAACTAGTTTTATTAGGCTTCACTGATTGATGATTATGAAGATGCACTTAATATTAACAGAAGCACATACAATACAGTATCCAAAATTTTAACGGCAACACATGTTTTTTGTTCTTTGCATTTAAGAAAACACTTTCGAAATTTAATAACTTAAATTTACTCTTGAGAATAGTATCAGCAATTAATTTAATGACACTCTGGTTGGTTAAGATAATTAGCAATTTCATTCATTGCTGCCACTTGATTAAAACACTTGCCTTTATCAAATTTTAAGAATAATCGTGCTGGTATGTTTTCATTTCTAGGTCTCAAGGTTATTACTTCTTGTAGAATGACAAAAACTTGATAGAATTATCTTGAATGTTATTTGTGGCGGTGAAAGTTCGACTTCTTCTTATCTTCTAATCAGGAATAGTAACTATCAAAATGGATTCTTTGCCCTCAGTAATAAAATCACTTTTGATAGAAAAGGCTTATTTATACTGTAGATGAATATTTCGATGATGACTTCATAAATTATATCTAAACTGTATTTATTTTATATCGCCAGAAACTAGTAACATAACATTTCATGTGACGGTTATTTTTTTCTGTGTGATACAAATTATATTATTTGTATTCTCTTTTTGATAACATGTTATATGTATGAAAATGTTTTTCCTCAGTGTTTTTGTCTGTTTTTTACCTTTTTTCTATTTTATTTATCTATATAGTTTTAAATTATTTTTAATCTCACTTTTTTAGCATTTTACCATTGTTTAGTTCTTAGGTTTATTTGACTTGTTCAACGCTCGATTTGGGCATTTTGTATGTTATACAGGGTATCCCAACGAAAATTTGACCCCCCTATAATTGGAAAACCGAATAATATTTCAAAATTCGCCGAGACCCGTCGATTTTTGTTCTTTACAACTACTTTACAAACTATTTTACAACATTTGGCAATAATTACTAAATTTACTACTTAAAAGGGATGCTGTTTTCTTGGTTGCTATTGACGACGAGCATTTGCTAGATTTTATCGCAATAAAGTGGCACCCATGTGACACTCCTCAATAAATGTCAACTTTGCGTTGTCACTGTTAAGCGAAAAACCCCACTTTGATTAAGTAATCAAGTTAAAATTATTACATATTTGAATTATTAAAACGACAATTATTTTTAAAATTATTAAAATGCATGGCAATGCTATGCACGTTATGGACAAAGTGTGCATAACTTGCGTATTATAAAGGTTATAATTCCCTCGGATGATTTCACTGTCGTGAATTATAGCCAACATTAAATGCTTGTTGAATAAAATATTACTTGTATTATTGCATACTGTTCAATAAAACAACAAATATAATTAAAAAATATACAATATACAAGACATGAAACTTTTAATTTGTGTTGTATTATAAATGCGATTATACTTAAGTAAACACAAAATAAACTGAACTAGATGTGACAACTCTGTTTATGCATTTACTAAGTCATTCAACTTTTCATAATTTATAGAATAACTAAAGGTTTTCCTATATGCTACTTCTGACATCTTTTATATATACATATTGCCTTATTTTGCTTAAATTATCCTCCTCGAGTGAAGGCATAAAGAAGTCGATGCAAGTTCTCGTTACTAGGATTTACACCTACTGGAAACTACTCCTGTTTCCCGAGCACACGTTTTCAGTTAGACGGCAATTCTGAATTAACTTCTCTTGGAATGCATGCAGGAGCAATTGCCAGCAGGCAGTTACACCCCTTCTGAACTTGAACGTTGTGCAAATTACTAACCTGCAAACAAGTGGTGTACGTGGTGGGGCTGTAGACAACGTGATCGCAGGCGCACTGGCAGTCCCCCAGGTGGTGGCCGGTCGTCATTTCGAACATGAGCTCAGGGTCGTCCATTTCGGCGTCCATGCCGTCGCCCGCCGGCCGCCGCTTGGGGTGGCTCGCCTGCATGATGCTGGACCTAGAAAAAAACAGATTTAGCATAAATCAATAGGTAACGTGTGGCTGCAAAAACATTATATCTTGTTTTTAAATTTAAATAGTTCAAAATCTTTAAACGCAGAATAAATTTTTAGTCAAAGAATTTGACATTGTTTTCACCTAACTAGATAATAGATGATAAAGGAAGGTTTTACGAACATGACGATCTAAAATACTACTTAAAGAATGACTGCTTCTTCTTCTTACTTTGTAAGATCTTTATTTATGTAAGTATAATATGATATGATGAAAAATGCTGGTTTCTAATTTTATGTAATGTGGGGTAACTACATCATAGGTTTTTGAACATTACACTTACATTTTTAGCAGCTGTCATAGATATATTAAGTCTATGGCACCTACAATAGTTATTTATGGAGATACAGAAATGACTACGCTCGCACAGAACAAGTTGTAAGTAAGTCGCCTAAGGGCATAATCATCCTAGTATCTACCGTGGTGCATACAACGTCTTATATTTTACTTCATACGAAATAAAAGGTCATAGCTTTGACGTTTCTTGATTTGTTGTTTTGACTGATACGTCAGTGCTAGATATTTTCAAACATATCGATAACAATCCAATCCAAGCCTCATTATTTTATTATTTAGGTATCGGGCGTGAAAAGATCCATTTTGCTAGCTGTCATGACAGAGGGCATTATGAATGTCCAGGGTGACATGGGTTTCTTTATATATCTTCTATCCTAGATATTATAAGTAAGAAGTGAAGTGTATAATTACTTTTTAAAAATTTGTTTTGATTATATTAAAATATTTAGGGTATTTATTTTTAATTCTAAGAGTTTAACCAAATAAATACCTTTTAAAGTTTGACGAAATTTTGAATACTTTTGCAGTGTAATGAACTTTTTAAAATGGTTTTTATTTTTTCTTGGATTCAATATAAAAATTAATTGTTTTCTCGTTCACACCTTTCCTTTTCTATAAAATGGCATTGTCAGTTGTTGAAATTGACATTTCAATTCTTCGGGCACATCAATTGCTATTTATTTAAATACGGACATGCATATTTTATTACAGATTTCATAAGCTCGCCATTCTGAAAAAAACACTTGTCACGATACTCAACGTTTCTATGTAAAATTGTAAATCGGATAATACATTAAAAGGGTCTATGAAACGAAACATTCCGGCATATGAAGGTCGTGGACAAGAAATACCGCAACGTGTCTTAAATCACACTTGCGAGGTGACTGCTTGGAAAGTAGCAGTTTTAGCCCGTTTTAAAACTTTCTAGTTCTTCCACTTGACAATTGTTTTATTTTCTCATTTTACCATAGGTTCCTTAATAAAAATTGTTTATTTACATGTGTTTCTCCATTGAAGGAACGTGTTTATATCAAAAATATATAATATCTATTACACTTTAAGTTGCAAAAGTTTATAAAAGAGTGTCCAGAAGTGAAATTACCAATTTTATGGAAACATACCAATTAATCAGCTCGCAGTAATACGGTTTTTATAATAATTAATCTGCGGAATTAGCAATCGATTGTTTAATCTTATATAAGTAACGGATTTGAGGAGAAGAATTTTATAATTTCAAAGTTTTTAGATCTAAGTAAACCTTTGACTGTGTTTCTCATGAGATTTTGTCGAAGAAGAGTCCCTCAGGGTTCAGTCTTGAGCCCCTTATTATTCGTTATCAATATAATGATTTTATTGACATTTTCGGTAGCATGTTATTTACATATGGCACAAATATATCATATCCAATTCAAATTTATCCACCTCACTTAATATCATGACTCAAGTTCATTCGATTAAAACTGATTGGTTCGTTAGTAACTTAACAATAAATTTGTTTAAGAAATAGATAATGGTCTTTTAGTCTTCGTTGTCCGAGTGCCACTATTAATTCAGAAAGAGTTTCTTGGCCTTCATTTAGACCCAAAATTATCATGGAATCAACGTAGCAGTTACCTTTGCAAAAAAATATCAAAACATCTATATCAAAAGCTGGCCACACAAAATGTCTTTATTTAAATTAACCTTAACCTTAAAGTTACTTTAGAATTCTAAGGACTAGAAAAGGAACAGATTGTAATGGAATTTTGTTTTTTAATAAGGCCCCAAAATAATTCTCATGAATATTTTAATGATAATTTTGAGTACTTTTAAAAACTTTTAACCTCCAATCTTTTTTATTCATAATATTTTATTGTTTTTCATTTAAGTTCATAAAGTTCTTCTATTTAAAATTTTTCTGTTTTCGTATTTGAAGTAATTTTGATACCGTATTGTTAATAGTATTTAATGTTTTTCTCATGTACTTAATTTATTATTTTTTGACGTTTATGTATTATTGTTTATTTAATAACGTATTCATTAGTGATTTTATTTAGGTGTAATATTGATTTAATTTTGTTTCTGCAATTAATGTGTGTAAGCACCTTGTTGTATGTGGCACTAAAATTATATATATAAACAAAACACATTTAGTATTTCAAGGGCTGATATTACTAATTAAAATAGTAAAAAATATTTCTGAGTGTATATATTGAAATAATCGTTAGAGACAAACATTTTACTGATTCACTGAAAAAAAAACCTATCGAATAAAGATTCTAAATGTAAATCAAAATCAAGGCTTTGCTGATTTATGTTTTGACAGATAAGACTCAACTTAAAATCCTCCGAAGAATAAATTTTCCAATTTATGGGAAACCAAAGCCTCATTTATCTATGTTAAACTGTTCTCACCACCCTCTTTCTGGCAAAATACCGAACGTTTACAATGAAACGCAATAGGAAACGCGAAAATAATAGGTTCTGCTCAAAATTTCTGTTCTTTCCGTAATGAATGAGCTTCGCTGAAAGCGCTAAGTTAAATTTGCATATTGTTTTTCTTGAAACACAGTGCAGTGTTTAGTAAAAATCGAAAGAATCACGCAGAGGGCAAACAAAAGAAAGCTTTGTAAATGTAGAAGCAAGTCATTGTTTAAGAAAATACGTGTTCTTTAAAAATCACTTCAAGGAATTTATGTTTAAACGAACATTTGAAAGGAAAATAATTGCTGTTCACTCAATATAAAACTATTGGTGCACCATAGTTTAATTTTGTCATAAAAACCTACACTTTATTCACTACAAAAATAATATTGACTTTATTTCAGCAGTGAAAGTAAGGGTATCATGTTTCATTGTTACTAAAATCAAATGATAATAATCATTATTATCATTTAAATCCACTGAACAATTAGTTATTAACTTGACATTTGCAATAATTTTGACTTCCTGGTCATTGCTCGAGACATTCATCTGCTATAATATAATTTTAAAAGAGCAACAATTTCTAAAAACGATGCATCACGGTAAAATGAAAAGGGCTTTAAAATGATGTGCCATAAGTGGGGTAGTTTCATCTGAAATTTTAAAGTTGGGGTTGCTAGGGATTAGGGGGATGAACATATTGAGTTGACTTAACTGTTAAAAAAGTTCCCCCAAGAACAAAAATCGACGGGTCTGCGAAATTTGAAATATTTTTCGGTTTTCTAACTATAGGAGGGGGAGTCAAGTTTTCGTTGGGATACCCTGTATATCACATTATAATTTATTTCTTCTTGTTGATTGGTTTTTTCTGTTAGATTTTAGTTGTTGATAAATTTTATAGTCAACCGTGGTTTGATTTCAGTGTCATTAAAAACAATAAGTTGGAGGCAAAAAGTTTTGATAAATATAAAAAGACAAATTAATTAAGTAATTGGTTTTATTAAAAATGTAAAAGGCTACGTAGGATAATTAAAAATCAAATTGATACCTTATTTTCTACTCTATTAGAGAAACAGAATTTGCAGTTCGTGCATATACAATTTCTTGGTCGTTGAAAATGAGAGCATCTAGTATTCCTGAGGAAGTTTTATATACTGACCAAAGATTTAAAAATCCTGCTGACTGAAAGTGAAGTTCTTAATGCCATGAAAAAAACAAAATGACTTATGGTTCTTCATAATAATCATAATAATTGATTGTGCTGCTGTACAGGCAATTTAATATGGCTATAAAAACAAAATTCTTCCCAAGTCATTGGAAGGAAGACGGAATTTATCCAGTTTTTAAGAACGGGGATAAATTATAGGCCTATATGTATAATATCAAATTTCTTCAAGGTCTTTGAGATAGTCTTATTTAATCGTATATATCAATCGGAAATTGTAATTTCATTTCTTCATATCAGCATGGTTGTGTAAAAGATAGATCTACTCCAGAAACATAGCTGTAATCACAGAGTACATCACACTTATATAATAGAGGACAATTGGATGTGATTTATGTCGATTTCTCAAAGGCCTTTAATAAGATTAGCCATTAGACACTACTCCGAAAATTCACAAATTTTGTTGACAAACAAGAACAATTTGTTAATTATAATGGTTTCTAGTCGACTCACTATATTGCTACCTCAGGTATTTCTCAAGGTTTCATGCCTGGACCCCTTTATTTTCTACTATATATTAATGATTTGAATGATGTGATTAGTAGATGTAGACGTAGACTTTTTTACGCTGATGATTTAAAGTAAATAAATAGTTTAGAGGATTATTTGAAGTTACAAATGAATCATATAAATCGTTTTATATACTTTTCCAATAATTACAGAATAGTGGATATATATAGGATTTCATATGAGCCTCGCATACTCTAATTTGCTTCTAACAGGACTAACATGTAAGCATTTAAAAGCTGATGTATTTTGAAAATGTTTACAATTTCTTATAATAAATCCGAGTGCACGAAATGCTGAATTGACTGTGTTAATGTGATAATTAAAAGTAAGTTGTGTGTCACAATTAATCCCTAAATCTCTTAGAGTTTCACAACAATACTATAGGGATAGTGAATATTGCTGAATTTGTTGTCGTTGTGCGATTGTGGATAAAGCATTCTATTGCATTCATGTTTTAGTCGCATTTTTTTTCTTTGGTCACAAATTCCGTCCTTTTTTAATAATAATAACACATCCATTTCATACCTTGTTCAACCGGCCCCAATTTCTTCTACACGTCTATAATTTCTTTTTCAGCTTAGAAAAAACAGGCACCTGTTGTGAATTTTGGACGGGCATTAAAATTATGACGCAGTCGAACAATAGTCCCGATGCAATTTGGTGATTTAAAAGGTTTTTTCATCAGCCGGAGTAGTCTGCATGATCCCCTTATCCCAGGCTATTTTCATTACACCGTTGACTGGCAACAAGAATTCTTACGGCGTTAATAAAGAACGTTGATAGGAGTCGAGAGGTCGAAGTCGCAGGGCATCTGGTATTTATCCGACCCATGATGAACGCTTCACAGTCATTTAACAAGGAACACAAATTTCGTTTGATTTATCGTTTCGTTTTTCATATGAGGCGGCTCTTTTTATTGGGCGAGTTATTGTGCGTGAAATATCGTTGTGTACGTGTTTTTTGCACGAAGTCATATGGAAATGGCCGCGGAATACATTAAAAACGTAATTATTCATGTGAGGGTTTTAATTAATATTATATTAAATTTTAAATTTAAATCCAACGACTTCGCTTCCACTCTGGATATGGAGCGTAATTATGGCTGAAGCTGGGGTATTTTACAACCATCAAGCTTGTGATACATGCAGATTATTTTTTTGGTAAAAGTAGTAATTAAATAAAGTTCAATTTCCTTTGAAGTTTGCCTGCCACGGATTTTGTTCAGAAACACTGTCATTTTATTCGCTTGGAAGAATGTCCCAGGAATCGCCCAGGAGCGGAGAGCCGGGGTAGCACATAGGATTTTATTATGAAAAAAAATTGTATTTTCGGAAAATTGATCAAATTTTCTGAAAAATAAACTAATATGTCACAAAAAAGGTACTCTTGTTCAATGTCGCCAACATGAACCGTTCTCTTTAAAATTCGCAAAATTTATTGTCGTGCACCCGACAACAAGAATGCTGTAATCAAGAAGGCTATGCTTTATGTGGCAACTAGGTATGGATTTGGTTTGTAAATTTGTTATAACAAATAACATTTATTTTTAAATAACAATATAACAAAACTACTTACTACAAAAAAAAAGTTATTTAAGCATATGTTGAAAGTTAGCTCTAATACATGCTCTAACTCTTTTTAAGAAATGAAAGGGGAGCTTATTCAAAACTTCTTCATTCGTCTTTATTTCATTGAAAGTGTCCGTTATTCTTTGCCTTAAATGATCCTCGTCTTCTATTGGAATTTCATACACTTTAGATTTTGCGTATCCCCAAATAAAAAAATCTAAAGGAGTTAGATCTGGGTTTCTTGGTGGCCATGACTTAGGAGCATCCCATCCACGACCAATCCATCTGTTTGCAAAAATATTATTTAAATGTTGCCTTACTTGTCGAGAGTAGTGAGGAGGGACCCCGTCTTGCATTAACCACATATTTCTTCTGGTTTCCAAATCAAGGTCTTCCAAAACTTCAACAAAGTCGTTGTTCAAAAAATGTAAGTAATGTTCCCCATTCACATTTAGAGGAAGTTCAATTGGACCCAAAAGTTTATTGCCAATTATTCCCGCCCATAAATTGAATTTAATTTTGTATTGTGAATGCCGCACAACTGTTGCATTTGGATTTTCATCATTCCAGTGATGACTATTTCTTAAATTGAAAATGCCATTTTTCGTGAAAGAACACTCATCAGTAAACAAAATACGTTTGGCGAACATCGCATCAACACGAACCTTTTCTGACATCCAGTTGCAAAATTGTAGTCGTTTTGGCAAATCTTCAGCAAGCAATTCTTGTACTTTAGTCATATGATATGGATGCAGTTGTTATTCCCTAGCAATCCTCCATACCAATGAATGTGGCATATTTTCGGCGAAAGTAATTCTTCTGGTGCTTAAAGTATCATCTTCTTCAAAACGTTGGAGAACACGGTCTTCAGCCCCTGAAGTTCGGATCGTTCTGGGACGGCCATTGTCATAATGACTTTTTTTAAAAGTACCTGTTTCTCTAAGGCGCCGGTCGATGGACATAAACAATTTTCGAGAAGATATTCTCCTATTTGGATAGGTTTGTGCATATAATCTACTTGCCATTCTTGTATTACAGCCACATTTTCCGTAAATTAAATGCATATCTGCAAGTTCTCCAAAGGTGTATATTTCTGCCATAACAACTTTTAATGAATAACGCCAGCTAAATTTTATGCTATCAAAACTTGCAATTAACTTTTGACAGGAAAACTGAAGTTTTAAATTTCATGGCTACCTTGATGACGAACTTCCATTGTTGGGTGCACGACAATAAATTTTGCAAATTTTAAAGAGAACGGTTCATATTGGCGACATTGAACAAGAGTACCTTTTTTGTGACATATTAGTTTATTTTTCAGAGAATTTGATCAATCTTCCGAAAATGCAAAGGACAATTTTTTTTTCATAATAAAATCCTATGTGCTATCCCGGCTCTCTGCTCCTGGGCGATGGGAATATTTTTTTTGCACGAAATTGTTGCATTTTAGTGTCTAAGAAATTGCACCAAGATTCATTTAAATTGCCTAAATTTTGTAGAAGTTATTGCGAAAAATTGTTTCTCAAACTGTACCTTTATCACCCTGTAACTTTTTTATTATGCATTTTCGGACCTTTGTTTACATGAAACTTTTTGCTCAAAATGACATTTTCTATCTGTCATATTCATTTGACACCATAGTTTAGAAACACCCTGTATATTAATTCTTAAAATGTCATTCCGGGAGAAAAAATTATCTTGTATTTGCTTTATCATATTCCCATCTACGTGACTCAGAAAATCGGTATACAGTGAATCAGAGATGATACAAAGAATTAGATTATATACCTTGGGAGATTTACAGACATTATGTTGCTTCCAATACTGTTATTATTTTACTTATATCCCTATTTTATTTTCTCTCTGTTTCTCTCACACACACTCTGTTTGGTATAAAAGTAATAAAGCAACTGACCTGATTCCATATATTGCTCTAATTGACTTTACTTTTGGGGAACATAAATATTCCCTCTCTATTATAACGAAACAAATAGAACCAACGAAGACAGTTTCTGCGTCACACTGAACACAGCGGCTTTATATATCATAAAAAATTATTATTAAGTAAATCGACTTTAATATTTCAGGATCCTGTTTACTTGCCAGTCTTCCATTTTTTTTGGAATTTTATACGGCACGGTGCGAGAGCTACTTTCTCTATTTTTTATTATCTTGTTTGGGAAAGACAAACAATTTTATTCACCGAACTTCGCGGCGTCCACAAAAGCTAGGAGGCTAACGCGTGGAGTTACATTACGATGGTTGTTTGTTTGAGCTAGTGTATTATGGAAATATATTTCCGGATATATTGATTGATGAACTCTTGCTCGCTACTTTATCAGAAACGGTACGATTCCTGTCTCAGTTCTTGATTGAATATGATAGACAGGAGTATGGATAATGCATCACTTCTGCTTCAGTAACGGACGTAATTACAAGCAAAAACTTTAGATTATAAAATATTTGATAGAGCAACAGAACTTGATACCTTCAAATTTGTTTTGATTATACAGGGTGATTTACAACTTATCCACAAATATTTGGGAACAGATGTGTTATAAAAAATGGAGTGGATATTGTAGAGAAAATTTTTGCAAAATCATATATAATTTCAGAGAAAAAAAATTGAAGTTGGAGTATTTACAACCTTTACTTTGCTAGGCTACTGTAGTCTTCGCGTGTGCGCTGTATGCAGTCTCTCTCCGTCCACGTAGGTGATTCCGAATACTGAAATCCGATTTTAGTATTAACGTTTTTGCGGCATTGTTTACATTAGTTTTTCAATTGTCAAAAATGGCTTATGTATACAGGGTGGCCCAATAGTGTGTGGACGGAAGATTCTGGTTATACTGATATATATTTTTAAGATCTGCTGTTGGTGGGGGGTGGGGGGTTAGTAAGAGATACAAACTAAAAATATATTTACTGGAATTCCTAGACATGTACAGGGTGATTCATATTTAAGTTACATTTTTTTAAATGGAACCCCCTGTATATTATTGCATATTTGGATTCCTCGGTCAATTCTAGTGTGACTTCATGTACCATGCTTGGTGCTTAAAACGTACCGTTTGGACGTTATTCGATATTTTGTCAAAAAGTTGATGTCTAGAAACAGTTGAATGTCAGAGGTGGAGAGCAACATAGGAGGCTGTGATTGGGGGAAATTATTGAACACCCTCCATACTACCAACAGCTAGAAAGTCAATTATGAACTCTGTTTGTTATGACTGATATCGTCGTTCTAATTCTGAAAACTTCAATCACGGATAATTTGATTTTTTTAAATGGAACCCACATATTTTTTTCACGTCACTAGATAACACATTTCATTACCTTTCACCTGATATAAAGTTATCTGTATTTATCTCTTAATATTTTTCTTCTAATCCACAATTACTTTTTACTATAATGGATTTATGCAAACCAATTAATTTAAACTAAATTGAAAACTTGCTTTGTATTCTCCATATCGATCATTTTATTTTGACTAAAATTTTCCATTGTTTGTAACTTAATTTAACAACAAGAACCAAAATATATCATAAAGAAGAAATAATTACTGTCAAAGTGAAGTTAAGGTCACAGAACTTTAGTGTTTGTTTTCCATGGCCGACTTTACTCCCGAGTGTTTGAAAAAACTAAATGCGAAATTATGGAGACCAATTGAATTAAATTAAATTAACAAAGTTATTTTTAATAAAAAATCACTTTAATTATTCATTCGTATGAATAAATGCTGCCATAATATTTATTTATGTAATTATTTATTTTTCAATTTAGTTTAAATTAATTGGTTTGCATAAATATATCATAATAAAAAGTAATTGTGGATTAGAAGAAAAGTATTATAGATAAATACAGATAACTTTATATCGGGTGAAAGATAATGAAATGTGTTATCTGGTGACGTGAAAAGAATATGTGGGTTCCATTTAAAAAAATCAAGTTATCCATGATTGAAGTTTTCAAAATTAGAGCGACGATATCAGCTATAACAAACAGAGTTCATAATTGACTTTCTAGCTCTTGGTAGTATGGAGGATGGTCAATAATTTCCCCCAATCACAGCCTCCTATGTTGCCGCCCACCTCTGATATTCAATTGTTTCGTCTAACGTCTAAATGGTACGTATTAGGCACCAGGTATGGTACATGAAGTCACACTAGAATTGACCGAGGAATCCAAATATGCAATAATATACAGGGGGTTCCATTTAAAAAAATGTTACTTTAATATAAACCACCCTGTATATGTCTAGGAGTAGTCCAGTATTCCAGTAAAAATATTTTTAGTTTGTAGTTCTTACTATCCCCCACTCCCCCCACCAACAGCAGATTTTAAGAATATATATCAGTATAACCACAATCTTCCGTCCACACACTATTGGCCCACCCTGTATAGAAACTCGGAGTTGATGAATATCGTTTTAATTTGTGGTGAAGAAGATAAAACCCTTCAGCAGGTAATTAATAATAACAATAGCGGCAAAAACAGTTGAGTATGTTTGTAGAAAATAGGTGTAAAATTGTATTTATTTCTTATCATTTTGTCCGTTCACTTCTTATTACACTTTGCCGCCGTGCCAGTCGCCGACTGATTGCTTTGCCTTGAACAAGGTTAGGTTTTAGAGTGGGCCAGTACCGTGTAGAAGTGTTTTTAAATCATTTCAACTGCTCTTTTTGATTTCTTTTTACAGAATTTTATCAGGATCCCCTGCACATTCAAAAATATACAATACAATATCGTTTATGAAAACAATAAACACGAGTGGTCCGAGAACTGAGCCTTGAAGCACTCCAGAAAGAAGTCCGAGAAAAATATTCAGACTTGTGACCTTGAATCTGAACAAATTGTGTCCTGTCAGACAAGTATGATTTGAACATCGAGACGAAATCGTTACTCTAATCAACATTATCCTTGCACAGCAGTCGATCATGGTCAACCCTTAGAAAAGTCAGTATAGGTCACGTTCACCTGACGCCTATGATCAAGAGCTTCACTGATGAATTAGGTCTTACATACTAAGTTAATTTTAGTACAACGACCAGTTATAAAACTATATTGTTTAAGTACGTTACTGACATGTGGAGATAAGGAATTGTTACTTAATATTGGAAATACCTTTGAGAAATTGTTATGAAAGGTAAGTGGTGGGTAATTAGTTATATCATTTTCTGAGCATTTTTTAAAGATTGTGCATATTCTAGACATAATCCATAAATCAGTAGAAAAGCAAATACGTAAAATTTAGTTGTATATTGTATACAACGGTTCACAAAACATCATCATGTTCCAGTCTCTATATTTTTTTTTAATTTATTAACAGATCGTCATTAAATAAAGCCTTGAACTGATCGTCATCAAGGTCAGATGGTTCGCGCTTTGAAAAACAGTTGAATAAACGTAGCCCCAATTTCGCCTGACTTTCGTAATTTTCCCGACACACGTGGAGCCAGAAATCAAACGAAACATCCGAACAAAGTCAACACGGACAAAACTCTGACGTTATTATGTTTAATTGTATTTGTTACATTAGCATACACAATTAAAAAGTTTGTATCCATTAATGAATGGGTTGGATTTGCTGCAGGGCCTGTGATAAAACATAATCCAATAAAATTAACAAGTGAATTCGAAATACAGTATAAGGCATTTATGATTGTAAAACAAAGTGAGCTAATGTAAATTTGCTCCAAGTTTGTGTATGAAATTTATTAATTAATTTATTAAAAATTACTTGCCTCAGGTTTCACCTCGTGTCTGGGAAATTGCCATCATTACATGTTGTGTTAAAGTGTAGAATAACTGCATTACGTTTATGTATGTATTTATTTATTTATTTGGTATTACAACCAACAACCACAAGGTCAGTTACAGGTTGAGAAAACAATTATAACAAATAACTTGTTTATACCAAGTGATGAGTTGAAAGTTTGAAACCCCTTTACTTAGCATATCTTATCTGCACCTTGAGATGGCCACACACATCCATCAGCCGAGCCTCGCTCGCCTCTGTGTGTACACCTTTAGAGTGTCAACTTCCGAAATGATAAATTGCTTGTTTATTAGACGGGGGAAATACAGGTTGACTTGGGCCACCTTCGATTTATAATTCAGTGCGTACAATTATCAAGAGATAACTTAATGCTTCCCCTGGATAATTTGTCTTTTTGGTTGTATCTTGTTTCGTTTAATCGAGAGTGCTGCGTTCTCGAAACGCGAATTATTAGCATGCCAAGATATAAATTATCGACTTCCTCGAATGAGAGTACTTCGTCCCTTGTCACTTTGAAGTAATAGTGGATCTTTGCAAATTGTGATTTATCGAAATATAATAATAATTTGGAGTAGAAGTTATAACGGTTTGGGGTTGAATCCTCGAATTGTCGATTTTGGGGGCATCTTAGTTTAATGGTGGTGATAATTACTGTGAACTAAACTTTGTAATTAGCGTGACGTTTTAATTCCTTAAAAGCCTCGAAATACCATGACAGATTAAGTTTCAGATTACATTTAAATACATAGAAATTGTCAGTTTCTGAGACCAATACAATACCAGATAATGGCTGCACTGAGACATTTTTTGTAACTGTGTAATTAAATCTACCTATTAGCACTATTAGTGGTGTGTAACTCTAAGTTAGTTACGGGGCAAATGTCTGTAGTATGTTTAGAAACTTGATTGTTAATAAACACATAAATAGTAAATATTTGATGATGTTTTATAATACCTTATATAATTCTCTCATTATGCAGTTGGCATGTAAAGAAACTTTCCACAAGACTTATCAGTCTGTAAAGTAATCAAGAAAATAAATTACTATTGGAGATTTTAATAAAGCCACTTTCGAGTTATTGTCTGGTAAGCCAAAGTAACAGCACCTACGAGTTTTACAATCGCTTCTTGAGATGGTGGGATCTGGAAAATGTTATTGGTAAGTTCAGTGAAAAAGTGATTTTGGCATGCTTTGAAGAAAAGTCCAAAATATGGAAATTGTCAATGCTTTCGCAGATTACTTCATGCTGAAGGCGATGATGACCATAAGGAATCAGCAAATATAACAAGCTTGTTGCTTTTTTAATGCGAAAGGACGAAGAAGCGAAGGTTATCGAACGAAAAATCGAAAGTATTGGTCAGGGAACGAATCGACAGAAAATTGTTTTCGGTGTATTGCCCGAGAACAAACAGGACAGGTAAAAGAATGAAGGCTAATGCTAGAGATGTGAAGCTATGAGCTTGGAAAGAGAAGACGAGCATTTACCAGGGGATGCCTTGGCAGGGGCACAAAGTGCCGTTTTACTATTAATCCCCAAAAAATCATTGAGCAAATCAGTTTGATATCGTCGAAAAAAGTCTAACGAAAGAGGAAATTGAGAAGTTTTTACAGGAATCACCTGATAATAGATTTCTACTAGTTAATCTAAAGAGTTCATTCAAATTAATATAAATCAATTGAAGTACTTTACGGGACATTTTAATAATTGGTGTTTGTTGTGGAGTTTCGATGATATAGAAGACCAAGAATTATTATTATAAGAATTGTTTTCTGATTTCAAATCCAGACCAAATGATATACAGCAAATATTGTGCCTTACGTCTGGTAGTTACAAGTCGAAGGGTTTTTGTGAAATATATCAGAGAAAACTGTATTAACTAAGTGGTTAGCCGCTAACAAAATAAAGAATGTGTCAAAATAAATAGCAACTTTTCTCAATTTTCCTTATCCGGAAACTAATACAGAGCCCTGTTTTAGATGTTCTTCCGCCACTCTCTAGTGCGGTAGTGGAGATATATAGAAGTTTCTATACAAAATAAAATTTCAATCGTAAATAAATTGTTACCATCTTCAGCAGAGCCTACGGAACTTGACAATAATACATGCGCAATAAACCTAAACAATTACAGCAGCAGTTTCATTGAACACGCAGAACTAAAAGCTACAATAACTGACAGAACCGAGTTTTAAATGTTCCTTAGCTAAATTAAAAGCATTTTCAGTTATTCAATTCTTCCTAGTAATAATGGAAACTCAATTAAAAGGGTCAGAGAATAAATGTGGCGATTATTTTACCATCCATCCCCGATATAATCGCATTTGCTGGAGGCCGGCGTCTCGTCTGCCAGATTATAATTTTATAAATAAACCCTATTAACTAAACCGCTACCGTACATAAATCTAGGCGGCACTGGTACTCTATATTATACAGGTTTCAGACCAGTGGGGAGATAACTATATCCCGTGTATCGTATACATTTGCATGTGAAATTCCTCCACGCTGTTTTTAATCCTTTGTCACAACTCTTTATCTTGCGGAAATTTATTCTCATGAATAACCATACGCGAGTTCGGCCGTCGCGACGCCTGGTTCACCGCGTAATGGAGATAAAGCTTTAAATATTTCGGAAGGTAATTTAATTAGGCCATAAATATTTAAATACATGATTTGTCCAATAAAGATGGTTGCAATGTGGTTGCAGAACACTTATAAATTAGATTAAGTTGGAAATAGATAACAAAATATATAACAACATACAGTAAAGCAAGCAAAAAAGAAACGGGGCTGAAAGTACATGTTAAATTAAGACATTCAGTAAAGCGTTAAATTTAGTTAAGCTATACAATGTTAAGAAAACTCTCGTCTAATATCATTTTCAGTGCAAGTAAATATATCAATGCCATTCTGCAGATTATTATAGTTGGAGCACATAATAAAAATTGGCAACAATTTTAATAAATTTGTGCGCGGGATTGGAAGGTAAAATGTCATGTTAGACCTTACTTCAATTCTGGGCACAAGAATGTTCAGATGTTATATTTGTTGTTAATAATTTTATATAAAAATAACACAGATTGCTGCTTACGACGATCGACCAAGCTAGGTAGGGAAAATCTTGTGAGAAGATCATTCTGAGGTACACCAATGGGAGGGTAATTGCTATCCATCTTATAAGAGAGACATTTCAAAAATCTTCTCTGTACATATTGTAGATGTTATAACTTGGATACCAAACTAAACTATCATATTCAAGTTTAGACTTTATAAAAGAGTTAAAAAGAGAAAGCAAGACATGCTGATTGGTAATGCCTCGCGAGTTTCTTATGACAAAATCCTAAATTTTTAGAAGTCGAAGATACCACTTTTCTGACATGCTCTGTAAATATTAATTTATGATCGAAGGTTACGCCCAAATCGCAAACGTGTTCAGGACGAGTAAGACTTGATCCAACCAGTTTAAAATCGAATTAAAGGGCATGATCTTTTCGTTGATAGGAAACAATTTGGCACTTATCTATATTCAGCGGTAGTTTGTTGCTAAGACACCATCCATGGACTTTATTTAAGCTGCACTAAACTTTTAAATAATCAGTTATAGATTCTATTCTCCAATAAAATTTCATATCATCTGCAAACAGCAAACAGTGTACATCCCAGTCAGCAGTAATATCATTAATAAATACTATAAATAAAAGGGGACCTAGTGTGGAGCCTTGAGGAACCCCAGAAGTTGCAGAAATGTCTACGGATTTCTATTCAATCAACTCTACATACTGTTCTCTTCCATGTAAATAGCAGCTAAAAAATTTAAGTAAATTTGACTACATACTGAACTGATTTAGCTTATCAATGAGCATACCGTGATCTAGCCTATCAAACGCCTTTGAAAAATCTGTATAGCAACATCAACCTATACGTTAGTATCCACAAAGTTTGAAATATCTCAGTGATACAGCAAAGATTCGTAACCGTAGAACATAGAATTAATGGCGCGTCGCCCAGGGAGAGAGGTCTGCATTTAAGTACCTACCGCAGTGTAGGTCGCTTCCTGCAAGTTGAGCCGCTTAAGCCGAGCAGGAAGTAGCCGACCACTTATATCTCACCTGCACTCGGTTTATATGTGAACATATAAAGGAACAGCCAGTTCAATTGTGGATCATCTCACCTATGGCATACTGATGAGGGCTAACAAGCCCAAAACCTATGTCTGGTGGGGTGGCCGACAAGGGATCTTGGCTGTTCACACAGATACTGCATGTGCAATTCAATGCCGGTCTGGGCATTAGTCCGAGAAGTAGTTGTTTCCTGCAGTATGATTTATAGAATAGAAAAATTGATTTTATTAACTTAAATACCTTTACAGTAAGTAATAAAATAGTAAAGCAACAGAGAGTAAGCCACTTTAATATTATATTTTGCGATTCGTTTTATATTATCAGCTATTCATCACAACGTTATCCCTCTGTGATCCTTTTTAAAGATATATAGATGTCACGGAATATCTAATAAAATAATTCAGACTTCTCCGTATGCCTAAAGTATTATAATTTTAAATGTACCATTAAGCCACGCCACGTAGGCCGAAAAACTTTCCAAACCCCAAAGTTATTTATACATCGTGCCACTGAAATAGATTTAGGAAAGTTTTTGTATATGTTAGAAGCCAAGAAGAAGTAACAGCGGCGAGGGTCTCAAAATCGAATATCTCGGTTCTACCTTTTAAGTTTCAGCCATAAATTACATGATTTTTCCAGGCAATTTTCTTAATGCCTTCAGGTTTTTTAATGTAGTGGATAATTATTTATCCGTATTGGACCCCCGTTTTTACTTCCTTGGGACTTTTGGTGAAATTGAAAAGTCCAGAACTTTAATCAGTTGATTGAAATCGATATCTTTTTTTATTATTTTTACAAAAATAGGCGACTCAACAGATAAATCTAATTATCCATTAACAGAGTGACACAAATTAACAATAAGGCTTATACAGGGTTAACTATGACTAAGTACAAAAATTTTAACCACGTGCTCAGGGAGGCTTAAAAGACAATAAAACATTTATTTCGGAATTCTTCCTCGATGTTTTAAAAATGGGGCAAAACCCTTTTTTCCTACGGAAAGTCGGCGCCTATGTCGATCAGTCATCGTCCAAGATGGCTACATATGTCAACTACCATGAGGTCGTTTGTCACAACGTTGCCGAATGTAGAAACAACGAAAGTAAACATTTTTATTAATAATAATACCTAAGTACCTGATAGATAACAGTTAATCCGTTTAGCTACAGTATTTTGCATTCGGTTTTCGATCCTTCGTTCCAAACTGCCAAAACTTCATTTGCACTCATTAGAGGTCCGTCAGAATTACTCGCCACAAAATACACACTTCGCGTAGAGTTAATAAATTGCCCATTTACTAACAGAAAACTTCGAATACACCCGTGGCAGTCTTTCATTTAGAAAATTTTGTCCGATAACTCGACTGCATTGCTCTCAACTCTAGAAAATATGTCCACGTACGTTTAAAGAAAATTGTGGAAAACTAGACATGTCCCAATATAACCCAACTATACATTATTTAATAAATAAAACGTTTAAAACTGAAACTGTCACTTAGAACGGAAAACTAAAATTACAATGTCAATACAACCGTTCAGTCTTCGGTCCGCCACCACCGAGAACCTAATATTCTTGAGATAAATATTCTTATGGCAATCAATATAATCAATATTCTATTCTTTTGTGTACAATCGTGGGTTATCTTCATCCTAGTATTGTTTTGACACTTCCTCCGTGACACGGGGTTACACGCACATAGCACTTGTCAGTCGATATAAACCTATGCTGTGTTGTTGGTTGCATTGTTTCTAATACTCTCCAAATGTCAAACAGCAGTAGTGGTCAGAAAAGTAATACAGAGCACTGTAAACGCCTCGGGAAATTTAAAATAATAATACTACAATATTATTATATGCAAACATGGTCGATTATTGTTAATATCGTTACTATTATTAGTATTATTATTATTTAATTCTATAATAAGTTAAAAAATGGAACGCGCTTTAGTGCACTTTGCGCTAATGACCTACAGATGGCGTCAGCATCGGAAGATCCGTCAAATATCGTAAATATTTTGATATTAGTTTTCAGTATTTGCTTTTCGCACAATCAAATTCGTGTAATCGCGGAAATTACAGATATGGTACTAATTTATGGGAAGTGCGACGAAAGTGTATATCGTGCAGCAGCAGAATGCCAAAGACGTTTTCCAAATATGTAGACAGAATATGCCAAATCCTCGTACATTTGTACGAATTCTAGGTACAACGTCCACGAATGTTGTTTTACACGTGCTGGAGTTTTAAATACGAATGTACCTAACTTGAAAATAAAAAAGAACCAATTTCATACTTTTTAAAATTCCTTGTAAGTTCTTTTTTACTTAGTGACATAAAAAAAGCATTTTTAAGCTACAATAATAGATATACCTACAGAAAAAAAGTATTTTTTTATTTATGAAATGGTCGAGGGAAATCAAAAGGTCCCCAGCAAGTACAACAATTTTTACAACGACAAGTTATAATGTAAACAAGTTAGAAAACAAAAAATAATTCAACTTTCTTGAAATCTGCAAATATCAGTCCTGGAAGTATCAGTAAGGTAGCTTTTACTCTCAGTGCTTTCTCATTAAATAATCTAGTATTTTGTAAATAAAACTTTCTTTAAAAGCGCCGTAAATTGTTACACGTGGCAACGCGGTGCTCTGTCACTACCTTTGACAACTTTGACTTTGGCAGAATATACCTAACCTCGCAGCTGACAGGCGGCATAGTCGCCGAGAAATTAGGGGTTAATATGGTTTTGAAAATATTTTTTATTTGGCATTATAGATAAGTTTGGAATTTTTTTGAAGGGTGATACCGTTAATTCTGAATTTTTCCTATCCCCTCTTAAAATATTTGTACTTAGTCATAGTTAACCCTGTATGTAACATAATACAGGTTGCATACACAATACAATTCATTATTTATATGATACAAAAAAATAAAATCAAGTGAGATGTTTTTGCAAGCAGCGTAGATGCTTTCTTAGGCGTTTCGAAAATCTGTTACTATTAGAATCAAATAAATCAAATAGTCCCAAATCAAATTAATGGATCTTATACATGTTATTAAAGGAGAATTCATTATACAGGGTGATTCAGACTGCACTGGAAACTGGTCCACTGTAAAATCTGACAAGGCAAAACATGCAATCTGTGACGGAAATCAGAAATTCCCAAGGAAAGAAATATATTTTATAATACATATTTTATACAGCAAATTCAATTGCTGTTGTTATTAATATAATTAATTTGTGTTTTAATTAATAAAATAGTTTGACATAATAGGTGTCTCAATAACAAAATTTTGGGCCCGTCTTACCCAGTCTTTACAAACTAACACAAATATTTCTGCTTCTTTTCCGTTTAGAACTCGTAAGTTATTAGCTGCAGTCAAGCACTTCATTTCTTATATATCCCCACAAAAAGTCCTAAGTATTTAAAATTAAGATATCGTGTCGGTTGTGGCAATTCGGTTGCAAATTTCCCGATAATTCTGGAACTGGTAGCTCTGGTGTTATTTATCAATAATTGATAGTTCTCAAATTTTATGGCGGGTTGTTGAATTTACGAGAATTTAAAAAAGCAAAGTGTTTGTAAAATGAGCGACTCGTCTTCAGATGCAGAGTCAGAGGAAGTGTGGAGTGTTGGATGTTCCACATTAATTCCTGAGGAAGGGGGCAATATGAGAATACATACAAGATTTTCAAGGAATGGTGGCAGACAAAAAATCAATTACCGAGAAAGTTATAGTGGCGTACTTTGTCCAAAGGAACGAAAAATTAAAAGCTCCGGGAAGCTTATAAGTATTCAATGTTAAAAAGTACAAAGTACAAGTGTGACTCGCTTGACATTTCCAAATTTTCGACATTAATTGGGTGCCGCAAACGAAAAAATGTTGGTTATAGATCAAAAAAATCCAGTGTGTTTACTAAGAAAGACATGTCTCGATTCCTAATTGAGGCACCAGATGACAGATATTTCAGTCATAAGGTAAATTTGGATGATTTTACATGTATAGGTGTTAAATATCACTTTGCATATTAGGAATATCGGGAGCATATAGAAGGAAAGAGTTATACAATATGGCCATTCAGGATATTGGCGATCAAGGAGCATATACATATCGTTGTTACAGTACACTTGCACTCACTGCACACTGCGGTAAAAGTAGCTGCATTTGGCACATGTTTACCGGAGAATCGTTCTAAAGCATTTTCGCTTCACAAATTAAAACGGCATGCATTAAAAAAAAAATTATTTAGTAAAAAATTATAAACCGATCTAAATCTCTTTGCAAATCAAATATTGAAAGAGCTTCTTGACGTCACTCAAAAAAAGACTAAACAAAATCGAACCCAGGTAAGATCCAGAGGTTATCTTAACTGAATTTGATTTAAAATTATTTAGGGTACTCATATTGAGATTTGTCTAATAAATAACTGAAGGTGTTTTAATAGGTTACCATAAATACTAACATTTCTAAGCATTTCAGTGAGACTAGGTTGATGGACCTTTTCGAAAGCCTTAGAAAAGTCGGTGAATACGACACACACAGAATATCCTTCATGCATTGAATCATATACACCTTGAACAAAAGGTACAAGATTTGTTAAGAGTGGTATTAGATTTTTTACCATAAAGAAGAATTCTCGGAAATGATAGCCTTTTAAGACTGCCAAAATGACAAAGGAAGGAAATTGGTATATAATTTGAGACGTCGTTTTTACTACCTGTGTTATGGAGAAGAGCAATTTTCCACTTTTCGGGAAATATTCCTTCAGACAAAATAAACAATGTGCATAAGAGTTCAACCACCGGGACTTTTTTATATTGAGACCTTTTAAGAAATCCTATATTTTCTGCTATGTAATTAGAATAATATTAAAGCAGTTGTTATGCACTGATTCCTCATAATAAATAGAAGATGATGTCGCGGATATTTCAATAAAGAAAAAAAATTGCAAATAGATTCCGTATCATCGGCATCGGCGGAATAGACAATTCTTGGTAACTATAAAATACCAAAAATGTTTCACTGATCTTTAAATAGTATTTTCAGTGCTTCTAACATATTTCTTATAGTCATTAAAAGTGACTACTCGTATTCTTTTCTTAAGTCTCTACAAATATATATTTTTACATCTTATACACTGTACGAAATTTATGTACCTTTTTATTTTACAAGTCTAATAGCGCTTCTACTGAAGCATAAAGGATGAAATTCCTTATGGAACCCTCTTTTTAGGAACATAATTTTTAAAAATGAGTAGAATAAAAAATGTCTACAATTTTATTCAAATCTTTATCATGTAAAACGTCAGTCCAAGATATATTATTTAACTCAGTATTAATTTCGATGTAATCAACATTGGAAAATATTAATTTACTGTACAATGTAAAAATTTTTACCGCCATATTAAATACATCTTGCTCAACGACCTTTAAAATATTAATGAATGTAAAAATTCCAGTCCATTCTACTTCATCTAAATAAAAAGCGTATAATTTTTTAGAGAAATATTTTTAATCAATATGTGGAAGATATATCATCTTTGAGTTGTTACGTAAAAAACATTATGCCTTCTACCATCAATCATACAAGGTACCGTATCGTATCCAAGTTCACATATCTACCAGATATTTCAATGATTTTTTTTCTTCCGACAAACAGAAAAGCGAAAGAAAAAAGTTACATTAAAGAAAACACGGTTGTGTGTCATGGAACTGTTAGAGAACAGAGAGTTGATATATTACAATGATATTATTTATGGATGTTAAACATTTTTTAAGTTTCCTTTTATCTAAATTTTCGTTCAAATACTGAACGCAACTTAAACTGAAACCCAGACAGCAAATTTACTAAGCATTAAAATCTTCTGTTGCATTCCTCTTCTCGAATCTCTTTTATGTTGTGACAAAATACATAAAAATAACGTAGATAATCCTGGAATAAAATTATGATAGCAATTCTGCGCTTAAGCGGTCTGTCACTTTAAAATATATTCAGATATTAATATCGGTAACGACAAGGGTTCGCTATCCCAGATATTCTCAAACTTTCCGGTACTAGAGTTATAAGTTATTTGATAACCCCATAAATCCAGATATCTGAGATATGTCACGATAAAAATTTATTAGGATTATTACGCTCACTTTCTTTGTCGTAACTGATTGTTTTACAAGCCTACTACTTTTGCAAACAATAGTTTGTTACTCGACCAGTTCCATTAGGTGTCTTTGGTAGTATTTCTAGAAGCAAATTCGAGTAATAACAGAAAAATGTCAAACATTTAAAGGCTATACTTTTAATCAATAAAAATGAGGAAATTCTTCATTTTACCAAATTAATTCCATTTTTAGAAAAGTCTGTAGGATACCGTCATAAACAATCTAAAATTTTTACCCAGCAGGAATTTTGACATATTTTTAATGGAGGCTTCAAATGATAAATATTTGATAATGAAGACAACACAAGCAAATGATGTTCATTTTTAACTTTATACTTACTTGTTGTTCTGTTCTAGATAGTTGCAGTATTTGGCATTGCAAGGGCATGCCGCAGGAACGAATTAGAGAAACTGAATTAAATGATATTAATGACGTGACATGTACAATTAGATGTTTCAATATTGTTGAAATGTATCGCATATATGCATTCCTTTGTCCTCGGTCACATTAGATTTTTTCTATTATAACGAAAAATGTTCAGGTCAACCTGTTGGTGTAAATTCCAAGTGATATTGCAAATTACTTAACTATTAAAAACTCAATGCAATACACAGATCCTGCAACATTGTTTGTGGAATCGGGGGCAGACATGTTAACATTAAAGTGCCATGGAGGATAGAAATCTTCAACTGTAGCTGAGGGCTACATTGAGGAGTCAATTTCTAAAAACATTGAAATAGCGGTTCAAATTCCGGAAGATGAACCAAGTAATAGGTACCGGAAACCTCCCAACAATCCGAAACAAACTTTTAAGTGAAGAACCTGAGACCTCCGCAAGTTAAAATTAAAAAATTAAAGGAAGTTTGTCCATTAATTATCATAGAAAATGGCCCTAACTGCGATATTAAAATTGAAATTAACTTAAAAAAGTAAATAACTAGTTTTATAAAAATGACATTTGTTTAATTTGTGCATATTATTATTAAAACTATTCTAAGAGTTATTAATATTTCTTGTATTGTAAAATGCTCCTCAATAAAATTTGAAATGAAAACAAATTTTTCTAGGTTCATGCAAAAAACTATACTTTGTTGAACTATATTTAATGAAAAAACTGGTTCTTTATTGTACTCATTTTACTACAGTGTTTTCTGATCATGACAAATATAAACGTTCAAATCGACGACATATTTATTTCATTTTCTGTGGGATTGTATTATGTTTTAAACAATTTAAGCAGATGGAAATTGTCCACAGTAGTGGAAGGATACGTAGAGGAATCACTTGCAAACAAACTCTATGTTGCAAAACAAATATTTCAGCATGAAGAAAATGACAATGTACATCAAGTACATTTAAATTCACTAGAAATATTAATGGGAAAAATAAAGTTTGAGTTAAATTGTTCCTAACTCTCTTAATGCAAATCGATAGTGCTTATTAAATATTTTGCTATTATATTACGTTTTTTATTTTCCTACACTTATTACCACCTAAACAAAACATGTTTTGCTTTTGCATGACCGTAGATAAAATATTGTATGCAACTCGTATAAAAAGTGTTTATTGCACTTGTTGCATAGTAACCATTTATTCGATGATCGTAGAAAAAATGTTGTGTGCAACATGTCGTCACTTGAGAATTACCTATAGTATTCTATTTGACATTTATATACTTTCTAGGATTTGCAATTTAAAAATTTGAATGTTTATGTTCAAGTGGTTACAGATGACATTGTCTTTATATATTTTTAGGTATTAATAATATTGTGTGAAACTAACTACTCAGTGGACAAAAGCCCCAACCTGCGTTGAATTACACCCACAATATCTACCCATATATTCCTTATTATTAGCTTTTGTAACATTTTTTTACTGTTTTAGAAAGGTATTTTAAGCTAATATAAATCAAATCTACAATTCCTATCAATGAAGTCATATGTATGTTCTCTGATACCAAACATCTAGGTATGCTAATGAACAATTCCACAGACAAAGCTCTATTCAATAATTATCTAAAGAAAATAATCTAATTTACTCACTCTATAATAATAAGGAATATATGGGTAGATATTGTGGGTGTAATTCAACGCAGGTTGGGGCTTTTGTCCACTGAGTAGTTAGTTTCACACAATATTATTAATACCTAAAAATATATAAAAACTTTTAGATAAAAGGTGAACATTTTTCAAGTAGGTATTGTCATATTTAATTCATTGACAGGATGTCACTTTTTTGTCATTGTCGATATTTAACTTCTAATAATTTTAATTTTTATAATAATTTTTATAGTTAGATATTTGATTCAACTTAAAGGAGACCACCTGAAGAAGCAATCCTAAAAATGCAGAAATAGGTCAGATCTCATCTATTGTGATTGAATTTGTCGTGTTCCCACTGCCAAAAAAGTGAAGTTAGATTTTTATAGAGTGAGTAAATTAGATTATTTTCTTTAGATAATTATTGAATAGAGCTTTGTCTGTGGAATTGTTCATTAGCATACCTAGATGTTTGGTATCAGAGAACATACATATGACTTCATTGATAGGAATTGTAGATTTGATTTATATTAGCTTAAAATACCTTTCTAAAACAGTAAAAAAATGTTACAAAAGCTAATAATAAGGAATATATGGGTAGATATTGTGGGTGTAATTCAACCCAGGTTGGGGCTTTTGTCCACTGAGTAGTTAGTTTCACACAATATTATTAATACCTAAAAATATATAAAAACTTTTAGATAAAAGGTGAACATTTTTCAAGTAGGTATTGTCATATTTAATTCATTGACAGGATGTCACTTTTTTGTCATTGTCGATATTTAACTTCTAATAATTTTAATTTTTATAATAATTTTTATAGTTAGATATTTGATTCAACTTAAAGGAGACCACCGGAAGAAGCAATCCTAAAAATGCAGAAATAGGTCAGATCTCATCTATTGTGGTTGAATTTGTCGTGTTCCCACTGCCAAAAAAGTGAAGTTAGATTTTTATAGAGTGAGTAAATTAGATTATTTTCTTTAGATAATTATTGAATAGAGCTTTGTCTGTGGAATTGTTCATTAGCATACCTAGATGTTTGGTATCAGAGAACATACATATGACTTCATTGATAGGAATTGTAGATTTGATTTATATTAGCTTAAAATACCTTTCTAAAACAGTAAAAAAATGTTACAAAAGCTAATAATAAGGAATATATGGGTAGATATTGTGGGTGTAATTCAACGCAGGTTGGGGCTTTTGTCCACTGAGTAGTTAGTTTCACACAATATTATTAATACCTAAAAATATATAAAAACTTTTAGATAAAAGGTGAACATTTTTCAAGTAGGTATTGTCATATTTAATTCATTGACAGGATGTCACTTTTTTGTCATTGTCGATATTTAACTTCTAATAATTTTAATTTTTATAATAATTTTTATAGTTAGATATTTGATTAAACTTAAAGGAGACCACCTGAAGAAGCAATCCTAAAAATGCAGAAATAGGTCAGATCTCATCTATTGTGGTTGAATTTGTCGTGTTCCCACTGCCAAAAAAGTGAAGTTAGATTTTTATAGAGTGAGTAAATTAGATTATTTTCTTTAGATAATTATTGAATAGAGCTTTGTCTGTGGAATTGTTCATTAGCATACCTAGATGTTTGGTATCAGAGAACATACATATGACTTCATTGATAGGAATTGTAGATTTGATTTATATTAGCTTAAAATACCTTTCTAAAACAGTAAAAAAATGTTACAAAAGCTAATAATAAGGAATATATGGGTAGATATTGTGGGTGTAATTCAACGCAGGTTGGGGCTTTTGTCCACTGAGTAGTTAGTTTCACACAATATTATTAATACCTAAAAATATATAAAAACTTTTAGATAAAAGGTGAACATTTTTCAAGTAGGTATTGTCATATTTAATTCATTGACAGGATGTCACTTTTTTTGTCATTGTCGATATTTAACTTCTAATAATTTTAATTTTTATAGTAATTTTTATAGTTAGATATTTGATTAAACTTAAAGGAGACCACCTGAAGAAGCAATCCTAAAAATGCAGAAATAGGTCAGATCTCATCTATTGTGGTTGAATTTGTCGTGTTCCCACTGCCAAAAAAGTGAAGTTAGATTTTTATAGAGTGAGTAAATTAGATTATTTTCTTTAGATAATTATTGAATAGAGCTTTGTCTGTGGAATTGTTCATTAGCATACCTAGATGTTTGGTATCAGAGAACATACATATGACTTCATTGATAGGAATTGTAGATTTGATTTATATTAGCTTAAAATACCTTTCTAAAACAGTAAAAAAATGACATTGTCTGTTGAAGCAAATTTTTAAGTTTATATACATACAAAAAACAACACGAGATGTTAGTATTATATTAAAATTTGTTGGAGAAAAATTATAGAAAAAAAAAGGTTTGCAGATAGAACAATTTCATAATTTTTGTTAAATAAAATATTTTAACAACTACCAATGTTTTCTCCTCTTCTTACCGGCGCTGTTGAGTATTTTTTAGTTTTGAGATAGAATTTGAGTTTGTGCTTTTTGATGTTGAAGGTTCAGTCTGCATATTTAGATTTCTTGCATTTTTTTTTACTTTTCTCTAGTAGTCTTAAAATTTGAGAGTCGTTGTACTGTTTAAATAGCGTTTTAATAAATAATGTGTCAACTGGTAGCATAAATTTAAAAAGTTTACGTAAATCAATATCTTCTGCCAAGCAAGCAAGCAAGCATTCTTTTGGAGGAACGCATTCTTTTAGTGTTAGCAATTTTTGTGAATAAGTAGCCTAATGTAACAGTCATCGTATCTACTGTCAAAAAATTTGCGTCTGTGTGATTTAACTTGTAGTATACTTTCATAAGATCTAACCTTAAATATCCTTAAAGTCAGTTAGTTGTACGTAGTAAAATCAACAATAAATGTCAATCAATAATATTGTAACTGATCCTAAATTTTCCTCCATTTGTAAACAAAACCACTTCTTTATTCAGTTGAAACACACACAGATTTTATGATCCGATAAAACACTGTAACACTAAAAATAACCTAGGATATGAACATTTTAACACTGCTCATTAATATCTTTAAACTGTACAATTTCAACCCCATTTATTTAGACATAACAATATGCATCTTTAAGATTTAAAACAAGACCAAACTTATAAAATGCAGATAGAACATTATAATTATCATTTTATGATGTGCAAAAAGTATATTTGTTGCACTCAGCATAATACAAAGTCGAACTTCACGCATCGTGCAAGAAATACACATTTTTTGCACTAGTTGCACAAATAACTAATACATTTTAAGCATTTGGTAGGTATTATCATACTTCTGGAATCAGTGCCTTGTTCTAGATCGATTTACTTTCACTTTTTCACTGAAAGCGACCCAAAAGGGTACTATTTCCCCTTTGGCGAGATAGGAAAATAAATAATTGCCCGCTCCGACCTGTATCCTGACATTTCGACCTGCCGACACCCTTAATAGTTGCACTTAAACTTTATCAAAGCCCCAGATTTTATCGTGCAATTTCCTGCATCGCGACGCCCATAAAAAGATTATTAGCCGCCGCATCTACAGCTACTAATATCAGCGGGCGATGATTTTCTTAATAAAGAAGTTAATGGGCAATATTTCCTAAATTTACCATTAAGTTTCGCATTCGTATTTCATAAGATGGATCTGTTTTGCGCTTGGAGACATAAAATTTGAGATTTTACAACCAATGCTGTACAGTTTATAAGATATAAATTTAGAGATCGCGGCGATTGGGGAGTAAACTTTTATACTGGCGTGGAACTAAATAAAAATAGTAGCACCAAAAAGGAAAGCAACTGAAAGTGCCGGTTGAAAATGGTCCTTCTTATCACCTATTCTGAAAGAGAGGTAGTTTAAAGTATATGGTTAACGTAAATTCGGGTTTCTATGCTAGTTTAGGATTCAATGTTTCTTTAATAGAAAAATTTAGATGATAGAGGTAGTAACTTCTACAGCATCAGTGCTGCATCAACTTATATTGAACGCCTACAAAGCAAAGAGCTAAAGATATTGTTGTTTATGGTTTATTAACTATAAGATCTTGGACACAATTACTATCAATACAAAACATATGCATTAGTTAAATTGGAAAAGAAAATTTAAATCCAAAGTAGAAGTAGCTTCAGTCTTTAGGAGCTATTTGAAGTTGTTTCTTATCAGAATATGATTCTTCCATATTGAAAAATTGGAAAATAATTAATATAAATAATAATTGTTTTCTAGTTGTTCTCAATTTACTCACACAGTAGAAAATATGTTTTTATATATGAAAAATACGTTTACAAAAGCAAAACCTGGATACATCTTCAATAATAAACAGAATCGTTAATACAAGTTCATTTAATGGTTAAAATAATAATATATGCTACGAAGCTATCATAGGTATCATTAATGTATTATCTAGATTATGTCTGAATTTAAATTACACCTATCAATGTTCAATAATATAACAAGTGTTACGTATGTATGTTTTTAGAAAGACCAATACCTTAGAAATGAAACACCCAGGTCATTATTAAAATAAGATAATAATGGGCAGAAAAATATAAACATTGAACTCAAATACCCAGAATGCTATTTTGTAGAAAAGAAAAAGTGGTAAATAGAAAGTATAATTAGTCTTTTCAAATTACCTCAGGAAAAAGTAAAACCAATTTTCACAATAATATTTTTCTAGATATTTTCGTATTTGGGATTTTTGAAATGTGTGTTTTTCTCTTTAATTAGTTAAGTTAGTTCACGAAACCCAAATTGCCATTCACAAATTTAGGAGTATTATACATTCTTTTTCTTTCTATAGGATCTTAGGGATATTTACTTCATTAAAATCCTGTAACCTTCAGATAATGCTAAGAACGTCTTTTTATTCATTCTAGTGTTGACAATCTTGTCTTGCTCTTTCTTAGTCTTGCCTTGGTCTCACAACACAAGACAAGAAAAGATCAAGACAAGTCTTGACAGCTCGAATAGCAACAGGGGCGTATCCATGGGGGGGGGTAATGGTAGTAATTATCCCCCCCCCCCAAGAAGCTTACTGAAATGAAATACATTACTTTATAATTTTCTATGTAATAAAACAGGGGTGAAGTATTTGTAATTTGAATTACTTGATAATCGCATGCAAACAATATTAAATTGTGTAATAAGTAATATTTCTATAAGTAATATTTAGCGTTTACTAATGTGACTTTCAAGCATAAATTCTGTAATTTTGCTCGATGTTGCTGCATATATGAATGTTGAAAAACCTATATTCTACAAAAATACCATATTTTTAAATATGCTTTCGTCTCCGGCGAAAACTTGCCCTTTCCCTATTCTGTTCATAAAAAATCCTTGCTCTTCTACATATACATAGACATATTAAGACTATTCAATTATTGATATGCAAGTAAAAAAAAATAGAAAAATTAATTTAATTTCCATTATCTTTTATTTTTATAATACTGCTACAATACAATGCATACATTTTTAATTTATATTTTATTATTGATATTGGATAATAAATTATTTTATTTAACAAAAGTCTTTATTTATGTTTAGTTTGTTGATGTTATAAGTCTTTACAACTTTACCCCCTCCAAGATAAAATCATAGATACGCCCATGAATGGCAAGAGATAAATAAATAAAATTATATAAAAGTTTTGCAAAACAAAACAAGAAATATTGCTACGGCAAGAAGTTTTACAAATATAAGAAGTGATAATATTTAAATGAGCATTAGCTAGAAAAATGAATCGGATTTCTATTCTAGATGTACAGGGTAACTATGACTATGTACAAAAATGCGTGCTCAGTAAGGCCTAAAAGTTAATAAAATCTCGATATTTAACATGCAAAATGACCTTTTTCCCGGAAAATCAACGCCTCTGACCATCATCGTCCGAGATGGCTTAGATATGTCAACTATACGGTCATTTTTACAGCGTTGTCATAGCTCGTAGCTCCGTTGGATTTGCCCTCAAGTCAAGGAAAACAAACAGCACATAGCATAAGGAGAATCATGTTTATTTAATTACTATGAAACTCTTAAAATTAAAAATTGGTCACTAAAACTGATCCATACTCTAGAATGTTCCATTGCTCTTCAAACATCAAAGAACACTGGTCAAAGCTTGGAATTTTCTATTCTAAGGGTAAGAAAGAATTTTTACAGAACTGTATACGTCTTTGGATGTTATAGTTTAAAATAGAACTAATTGTTAATATTGTTACTATTATTAGTATTAATATAATTTAATTTTCCAACAACGCAAGTTTAAAAATTTATTATTTTTAGTGTGGCAGTGCAATACCAAATACATTTTCCTCTTTGAACCACATAGAATAACTACTGCAATGCGTTGGTAGTAAACACGTGGCAGTGTATTTATGTATTTGAATACATTTGCGTGTTATTTTGTTGCTCTCTGTGGTTTTCTCCGATGGACGAAATCCACCTGGTTCTCGTCGTCGTCGGGAGATAGAGTGAGATATTTATAGAGTGTTTTTATTAAACCAGGTTAGTAAATTTAGCTAGATTATTTTTTTTTTAGATAATTATTGAATAAGTAGAGCTTTGTCTGTGGAATTGTTCATTAGCATACCTAGATGTTTGGTATCAGAGAGCATACATATGACATTGATAGGAATTGTAGGAGATTTGATTTATATTATCTTAAAATACCTTTCTAATACAGTAAAGAAACAAAACTCTTTTCTTAAGTTACAAGTGAAGATAATGTTGCAATATTTCTTGTCTCAAGCAACACTACCTAATTTCATATTAAACTATTTTCATATTCTATCGATGTTAAATTCAGCATTTGGATAAACATAATTTATTTTTAATCCTAATTACTGAGGCTGACATTAATAATTTCTAATAATGAACTGAATGAAACATTATATTCCAAGAACTACAATTATTTTCCATAAAACGAATAAGCAAACTAATTTTAACTCAAAAACACCCGAGCGCTGCCCATTTGTACACATTTTACCACTTTATTCGCTACTAAAATCCTACAAGTAAAACGTAATAATGTCGTGTCCTGATGCAGATGCGAGCAGCTTTTATTGTTTTGCTCTTTCAGCCTTACAATGTCCACGACTCCGTACCATAAATATACATTTGCCGCTGATCCGAGTGGGACAGATATTTCTCCGTTTACGATCTCGCGTTGACCTTTCTAACATTTTAGAGGCAATAAAGCAACAATTATTACCTAGACGCAGGAGCATTGCGGAAAATAAAGCACATGCTATCAGTGTTGCTCGGAAATTTTTAACGATTCCCCAGTCATCATATACAGAAGAAGAAGTCAGTTGACAAGTGGCATGTCACATGCAGAGATTTTGGCATGAAAATATACAGCAAAATAAACTGAAATTAGTGACCACTGAAGAGGATTGATGATGTTTAAATAAACCCAATAGAGAACGTCAGATATTTGGAAACATTATGGTTGGAATTCAAAAAGAAAGAGTTATTTGTTATTATATGCTGGTATTCTGATATGAACATTTTTCAAGAGATAAAGAACTTCCAAATACGTCCAGTTACTTGATAAAAAATATCCTTGTTGTCATAAAGTTCATGTTGCAACTTATCTCAATATAGTGCATATTTTAAATACTGTAAGTAATTTATAATGGAACCATAGTCTAGTTGGTTAGCAACACAAAAATATATGTCCACTATTATAATTATAATATATGCATATACATATGTATTTACCTTTTTCTTCAAGATAATGATGTACATAATACACTATAGGAGTAATTAATCATTATTCACTTGTGATTAACGATTATTTACACTTCTGTCATCAAATTTAAAGTCTTGGAATAGACTAACAATAAAAAAATTCTCCGGTGTTAGCAATTGATGAAGCATCACACACTAGAGCAGCACCAGTATGTACCATCACCTGCAACGACCGTCTCTGCGGGTCGTGTCGGTGGCCTGCAATTTCTATGCCAGGCCGCACTAGTGTGACGTAAATTCTGTTCCCACAATAGTCAGGGATTGATTTCAAATTGTTATAAATATTTGACCAGTTACGTTATGAATGTGTCTTTCATCAAATGTGAGAAGTTTAGTAACAATAGTTTTATGTAAAAAATTAATTATGTTTAAGAATTTTATTTTATTTTCACATTGTTATTTTGCTATTTGTTACTGTTTATATTTGTTATATATTGATATAGCAAATTGATTTTTGCTCGTAAAAAAAATCCACTTGGTAACTTGTGAATTAGAAAGTGAAAATTGAGTTGAAAAATTACAATTAATTGTTTATAATTGGTTGAAAAGTTGTGTACTACTTAAATAATAAACAAATTGTTATTATTTCAAACTATAATATTTAAAACTTGCTAAAATCACCATCTCATTCATTTCACTTAATTATTCAGATTTTTATTATTACAGTAATATTTCCAGTTATGAGAAGTAAATAACTACTGATTATTTTTTTTTCTTGACAGAGTGTCTTGATAATAATAAATTATTAATTTCTGGTAGACAAAAATATCGAAATACACATCTTTTTGGTGGTATTAAAGTCAAATATGGCGGTCATAAGAAAATCAAAAGTGGTCTAGTAGGCATAGAATTTTTCCCCACCTCTACGTCGAGCAATATAAAAGTACCAAATTTCATATTTACTTTAAAAATTAAAAATTTATAAAAGGTAATAAAAAATAGACCTTCTTAAATTTTCAGCTGGTATTACAGGAACTACACAAAATATCTCATATTTCTTTTTAAAAAATTGTAAGTCAAAGGTGTCACATATAGTAACAAGTCACCGCGTTGACACGTGTATCAATTTGCGTCGCTTTGATAGAAAAAAAAATTACAAAATTTAGATTATTATTTAAGGATTTAATGAGAAACACGATACGGTAGCACAGGGAGGCAGCACCTACCTTACTAATATTTATTTCCAGGATTGATATTTGGAGAGATTCTAAGAATGTTGTATCATTTTCTGTTTTCTTACTTGTTTAAATTAAAATCTGCCACTGCAAAGATTATTGTACTTGCTGGGTTCTTTTTATTTAAAGCGATGTACCTAATTGTATCGGCGGTCCTGACCAGACCGATTACTTACGTCCGGAAAAAACACAAAGGATAACCAAAAAATATATGCAAATGTACACAAAAAATAAAAACACTGCCATATGTTCACCACCAAGGCATTATAACTGTTCTTCAATGTAGTTCAAAAAGTATTCAGCATAATATTCTGTGTACTTGGAAAACGCCTTTGGTATTACGCTGCCACACGATAATATGCACTTGTCACACTCCCATAAATCAGCACCTTATCCGTCATCTAAGCATTTGAATACGACATGCTTGTAAATATAGTTGCGGCAAGAATTCAGACAACTTAAGTCATGCGAACAAATGAATAATTCATCATATTTTTATTAAAATACTTAAGAAACTGTAATTGAGAGTAATAAAACTGTACACTACACTAAATATTTGCATTATATATTGCACTAAATTGCAAAAATAATTGTTTTTAATGCGACCAAATATCGAAAATCATGGTTACAATAAAAACAATTGCGAAACGTCGGTCATGACGTAAGACGTCTGAATTGTTGCCGCGGCTATACACAAAAAATACGCGAAAAATTAAATTTGAGAAAAGCAAGTACTAAAAAATTATTTCAAACTAATCACAATACCGTAATCACTAAGGCCACTAATGCAAGATGCACTTCACGGCGATAAATTTTTAAACATCTTGTGTTGATGGAGAATTAAATTCTGTTAATACTAATAATAGCAACAATATTAACAGAAATCGAGGATGTTTGCATAAAATAATTAGTAACATTTTAAACTATAACATCCCAAGATGTTTACAGTGTTCTGTAATAATGTCTCTTAGACCCTTAGAATATAAATAACTTTGCATGTTCTTTAAGGTTTGGAGAGTATGCAACTAGCAATGCAGTATTCTAGGTTATGTTGTTTTAAAACTGTTTAGTAATTAATTTTAAACGTTTTATAGTAATTAAATAAAGAATTTTATGTCGGATATGTCAGTGGATAACTATGATGAATCTGCAAGAAGTGGAAATGTAGTTTTGACAGTGTGCAACGAAAAAACGAAGAACGAATACAAAATAGAGCAAGTAACCGAATTAACTGTTATTTATCAGGTACTTATGCATTATTATGAATAATAAAAATGTTTATTTTCATCGTTTCTACACTTGACAGCGCTGCACGGTAGTTGACATATCTAGCCATATCCGACGATGATTGATTATCATAAGCACCGACTTTCCGTAGGAAAAGAGTTTAAAACATTGATGTAGAATTCCGAAATAATTTTTTTATTATCTTTTAGACCTCGCTGAGCACGTGGTAAAAATTTTTGTACTTAGTCATAGTTAACCCTATATAAGTTTTAGATTTTGATATAATTAATTATGTTCCTGGTCTGCTTTAACTAATAACAGATTATTTTATTTATAATATACCTATTTATTTATTCATCCCACAATTTAATATTAAGACATTCGATAAATGCTTTGACAGACATCGGTTCCAACACTGAATTAAATGTTTCGGAATATCTTAGAAGGCCGGATATAAAAAAGGGCTCAGATAAATAAATTGTGACCCTACCTCGACCCGACACTCCTGACACTGTGCCCCCTCCTAAATCCGTAATAGCCGCACTTAAAGTCCTTTATCGCACAATTTTCAACACCGTATCCTTCGCAGAAAGGTTCCTGTGTATATTAATAATCTCTGAGCCCCAGATAAATATAAATCTTAGAGGAGCCATTTTCCACAGGTTTCGAGTCTTCTGCAAAGTATTTCTAGATTTGAAATGTCTTATTTCTTATTGTTCATACTGATGAGGCATACATAAATCATTTTCAATTGGTATCCAAGAAGAAATCGATTCGAGTCTATCGCATTCCAAATAATTTTCAATTGCATTAGATTCTTATTGCATTCCAATTAGGTAGGCAAGGCAAAGAAATTCAAGAATAATTGAAGTAACAGTTCGTTTTGTTTAAGTTTTTCCCATTATGACTTACACTTTTATTTTTTTTTATTATAATGTTATTTTAATAGTTACATGCCAAAATACATACAAAAAACGTAAATATGACTTTGTTTTTGAAATGCAATCCAGTCTTTATTTACTTACAAAGGCTGTTACATAATACTAGCACATTCAAATGCCTAATTTTCACTAATGAAGGAAAACATGCTAGACACATATTATCAGATCGAATTATTGTAGTTACTATTTACATAGTTTTAGAATGAAGGAATAAGTGCGCAGAGACTAATGTTACATTTTGTGCATTGAAGCACTTGTAATGCATCACAACGACGTCTGTTTTTATCATTAACATTATTAAAATGTGTAGACCAATAGGGTTTATGCCAAGTGGAGTAAAGTAATTCTCTATTCCATTTATTCTTGGAATTTTTTTGTCATGGTACCATTCGTAACTAGCAATAGGAAAAAGTCTACTATTAAATGGTAAATAAGCCTTTTCAATTCAGTTTATCCTCTCATTAAGACAAATTGAGGAGTAGCTTCTGTGATTTAAATTTGACAATTTTTTTTTATGCATTCACTTCTTGGTTTTATTTTCTGATTCTGTTCTCTAGCTACTATACCGATTTCTTTGGAGTTAAGCAGTTTATCAACAATCGAACGGAGTTGACGACCGTGCAAATTGTCCAGTGTTTCCCCATCATCTTCTTCAACTTAGTTTTCGACTGTTAGATAAAAAATTTGGTATCAATAAATTGCAATAAATTTATAGCTAACAAAAACTGACTCCGTAAAATCTTAACGTAAAAAGTATGACGTGTGCAAATATCTCGAGTATTTGGATTTTACAATTGCCTTTGTACAAACTATCGTTATCAAATATGTAACCTGTTTTTCACTCACATTCCTTATTATTATTGTTTTCATTAACAACAATATTCAAACAAATAGGAAAGTGATCAGTAATATCAGCCTCCAAATCTAACCAGTCAAAAGAAAGATCATTTTTCTCAATATTGTTTCTAATAAAAATATGATTAATACAGGTACTGCAATTATTGATTATTCTAGTACATTAATCTTAAAATAAAAAATTTTGTAATAGCATATTTATTGCGTCATGAAGTAAAACTATCGATACATTTTTGATATGCCTATTCAGGATCATCTGATGAAGTGATCATCGCAAATCAACTTGCCAAGCTCCCTTTCAAACCTATCTTCATCAAATATGTAAACTATTTTATTATTCGCATTTCTATTATTATTGTTTTCATTAGCAACAATATTCAAACAAATTACTGATCAGTAATATCAGCCTCCAAATAACCAGTCAAAAGGAAGATAATTTTTGTCAATATTCTTTCTAATAAAAATATGATCGATACAGACGCTACAACCAGTAGTTACTCCAGTATATTATTCTTAAATGACACAAATCTTGTAGTAGCATATTTGTTGCGCAATGAAGTAAAAATATCGATACATTTTTGATATTTCAATTCAAGATCATCTGATTAATTGATCATCCCAAATCAACGTGCCCTTTCAAACCTATCGTCATCAAATATGTAAACTGTTTTATTTATTATTCATATTCTATATTATTATTGTTTTTATCAACAATATTCAAACAAATAAAGAAGTAATCAGTAATATCAGCCTACAAAATTAACGCATCAAAAGAAAGATCGTATTTTCAATATTCTTTCTAATAAAAATATGATCAATGCAGGCGCTTGAATCAGTGGTGACTAGTATATAATTTATACATAAAATTTGATTTTGAGATTATTTCAACTTGTAAATAAAAAGTTTTCTATTTAGAATTTTTAAAGCTTCATATAATAAAGTAGTTTGAACTTTGCATCTATAACTGAAAGTTCAGTACACCCGTAGAACGGCAAATGATAATCATCGCAATTCTCGCTCGAGCCCCGACATAAAAAAGGAACCAGAAAACTAGGCCTCATTGAATTTGCGACCTACCTCGACCCGACGGTCCTGACACTGTGCCCCCTCCTGAATCCATGGTCGTCGCACTTAAAGTCCTTTATCGAGCAATTCTCAACACCGTGTCCTTCGTAAAAAGGTCCTCTATGTATATTAATGATCTCAGGACTCTGCATCCTCCTCAACGAAGCCGTCTTCTCCAGCTCCCTGAGGATCCTCTGGTTCTGCTCGCAGACGTACGTGTGCTTAGGGCGCTGCTGGGACGGGTACTTCCCCGCCTTCCTGTCCAGGCTAACTTGACTCAAGCTGCTCTCCAGTTTCGGTAACGAAGTAAACGACCGATTTAGCGTCACTGTCTGGTCACTTTTACACTGTTCGGCGAAACGTGTTTTCGCAGGGTATACCGGATTCGCGGTACAGTTGCACATCTCCATCTCCTGGGGGAACCGGTTGGCGTTCCTCTCCACCGGACTGAACCTGCAACAGAGATAAATTTCAGGGGTAGATTTAAACGGGTGATAAACGGCGCGTATTTCTTCTGGATGAGCTTATTTATGCGCTGGAATCTTAGGGGTATTTACTTCTGTTTAAAATTCCTGCAGTGGTAATTCGGTTTGTTTTTATTTTGTTTACAAACGACCTGTTTACGGGCGATAAATATGTCGCCTGGAGTTTCCGTTCTAAAAGAAGTGCTTCGTTTGCATGATAAAATAGAAAGGTAAATAAAGTGTGGTGTATAAGGATATGATTTTCGGAGAAATAGAAAAATGATGAGCTTTTATTTCAAATTTATCACATTTCATGAGTGACACGTCAAAAATCTTTAATTGTTTTTTGTTGCATTTTTGGAGGCCTTTATGCTCGTAAAAACAAATATGAGATCCATGGCCAACTATGAGTCATAACAAAAAAACCTGTAAAGTGCCCAAACTGCCTGCCTAGGCAGTCTAACTTTTTTATTTTAAGAGATAGAGAAAACTTATTGGTAATAAATTTTTATTGCAAAATTGATACCTTCCACCTGATATAAACAGATTTTTGAAATATCGTGGTTCGCTGCGTCCTCTAGGCGGATAAAAATTTTTTTTATTGAAGCAGGCTATGGCCACAAAAAATTGCGTGTTTTTTCATCTTTCATGCAATATATATGTTGCCCTTATCGTATTTATTACATTTTTTTCAATTTTAGTTAAAAAAAATGTACCTAAATATTTTCGTATTGCTCAAGATACTGTAGAACCTGTTTTAAAGACGCCAACTACAGAAAATAAACAAAATGTACTTTTTTATGCAAAATACAAATTTTCTTATAATATATATATATATAAAAATTTATTACCAACAAGTTTTCTCTATCTTAACATAAAAAAGTTAGACAGCCTTAAAGTTTGGGCACTTTACAGGTTTTTTTGTTATTACTCATAAAGTTGGCCATAGATCTCAAATTTGTTTTTACGCCTCCAGAAATGCAACAAAAAACAATTAAAGATTTTTGACGTGTCTCGCATATTAAGCGAGATACATGGGAGTGGCCCTCTTATGTGATACAGCCTGTATATAAGGTGTTAGAAGTTTGACTGCAATAAACTTAACAGGCGATAGTATATCTTTGAATTTTGTTGTCACTAACAAACAAGCTGGCGCGTGGTAGGCAATCCGCAAACGCTTTCAGCGGCGCATCTCGCACTGATGCCACGTTGTGATAAAATTTCTTGATATACAGTGCTTTCGAAAAGTAACGAATAAATTCATTATTTTTGAAATTGAGAAGTTTTCAAAAAATTCCCTGGCACGTCGATGTTGTTTTTAAAAAAGGCATTTTTTGACATACGACCCACATTTGTGACGTTGTCGTTGTTCAAGATATAACGTCATCGACAATATTTTTAAATAGCAACCCCCAATTTTGACCATGCCATTTGAAAGAGCGTGTCATTCTACATACATACATCATGAGAAATTATGGTGTTACATAACAAAAATTTCACCAAATAATGTTTGAAGATTTTAAAATTTAATTTTCCCAATACTGAAAATGATAATGATTATGTAAAAAATCGACTAAATTAAATGTTCAAATAGCCTGACAGTAACCAAGACGATTAATAAATTCTTTTTGGACATTATCAATAACTTCAGGAGATATACGATGTATCTCGTGACGAATTCTTGCTTTTAAATCTTCTAAATTAACCGGTCTAGTAACGTATACTTTGCTTTTTAAGTATCCCCACAAGAAATAATCTAGGGGTGTCAAATCAGACGATCTGACTAGCCACTCAATCAGCCCGCTTCTCCCTATTCAACGATTCGGGAACAGCTCTAAGTAAGCACGGACAGGTGTTGCATAATGGGGAGGTGCACAGTATTGAGAAAATTAAATTTTAAAATCTTCAAACATTATTTTCTTGAAATTTTTGTTATGTAACACCATAATTTTTCATGATGTATGTATGTAGAATGACACGCTATTTTAAATGGCATGGTCAAAATTGGGGGTTGCTATTTAAAAAAATTGTCAATGACGTCATATCTCGAACAACGATGACGTCACAAATATGGGTCGTATGTCAAAAAGTGCCTTTTTTAAAAACAAAATCGACGTGCCAGGGAATTTTATCGAAAACTTCTCAATTTCAAAAATAATGAATTTATTCGTTACTTTTCGCACCGTAATAAGTCGATTTATTTTAAGAACGGTTTGAATTATGCCCTTCTACTATTTAACTTTTTGTTCATTTATATTTTATTGCATATTGAAGATATGACATCAAACCTCTAACACCCTGCATATTGCCAAAAAAAATACAATATTATGACTTGTAGAGGATTGTGGGTTTTTATGAAATATTTTGGAAATGTCAAAGAAAAATAAGTATTTTTTTAATTATCATTTTTTTTTTTCATGAAAAGAAATACCTTTTTATTAATTAACTTGTGCGACATAACTAAACTTGATTTCGTCAAAAGTTGATGGTTCAAAAGATACAGGGTGTCAAATTAAAAGTGTTATTTTCGGTATATGTAAATAAATGTATCCAAATATTTGGATACATTTTGGAGATCGGAGTTTTTGGGGGCGGAAATTTAGATTTGTTTGCCCATTATAGCACATCATGCTGCTTTTAAATGGTATAAGTTTTTCATTGCTTAGTATACACATCTGACTATTGAAACAATCGATTCTTTTACCTTCATTATGTGATCGTATACCTTGTTGAAGTCGTTAGGAGTAACCGTTTTCAAAATAAAGTTATTTGAAAAATTCAATGTGCCGAGGAAAAATTATTTTGGTTTCAAGATAAAGCGCCTTTCCGCTGGAAATTGGTAAAATATGGCGATGTGCAAAATTTTGAGTCAATTTTCAAGTTTCCTTCAGTTTTTGATAGAAGCATGTAAAAATTACGAAATGGAGAGATATTTTAAATTACCAATTACTTGAATACAATGCATTTTAAAGAAAATTGCAAAGAATAATTATTTGTGTAAAATAATAAATAATAATTAAAGTATCTCACGTTTTTAATTAAGACAGGGCGTACTATTTTTATTGTAAATAAAAAAACATACTGAATAATTAGACCTAAGTTATCCCATTATAATCTAGAATTATTGTTGTTTTATAACGAAGAGTTTCTAAATAAATAATAAATATAATAAAAACTTAAAAATCTTTAACATATTTGGAAAAATCTTATTTATTTTTACTGGACAATCATCGCATCCAAGAATACTTGAGACAATAATAAGCCTCATGTATTCTCATATATAGGAATAAATTGCTAAAGTTTGGCAAAACTTATCGTCAACACTTTGCATTCATGCTTACCGCTGTATCTCGTGCATACTCTCTTGAGTCTTGTAGCCCTCATAGCTTTTTAGGAGCAATTCTGAGCTCTGATTCACGTTATGGCAGTGTCCTTCGACGTACGATATCCTCTCGACGTTCTGATTGGTTCCATCGTCGACGGAAGTAACCGGAATTAACGTCAGACCGATGTTTTGGTAGTCCCTGTACTCATTATCATTCGGAGAGGCCTGGGTGAACTTGGAGGACTTCGTTACTTTCTGCGTCTTCATTTCTGAAACAAAACAGAAAAATAAATTTGTAAAGTTTTGAGGTCAATGTATAAGTAAGAAAATTACATCCAAAATTAGATTTTTTAAATTATCTTACTCGTCCTGTATCTCAAAAATGAGTAGCTCTAGGACACATGCAAACCCCATTTTTACCATGTTTTTTTAAAACACTCTGTAAGTATATTATATGAAATATGTTTTGAAACAAATGTTTTTCAAGTGCAAACCTCTGCCATCGCAAAAGCTATAAATAAATATCATATCAACTAACTCTTGTCCCGTAAACTCTTCCATTTTTTTCGCTTAGAACTATTAAATTGGCAATCGGGTTGACAATACTTTGACATAAGAATACCTTGATAATTTTGTTTAAATTACTATGAAATTGATCAAAGTCGGATTAATTCAAAAGCGATTTTCTCAGAAACCGTTGAAGATAACGATTTGAAACAAGAGTACCTTTTCAACGTAAAGCAGTTCGGGAAAACGGAATTTGCTATCCAATTTATTAAAAAGTCAAAGATGAAAAAGTTACATACGCCAAATACCAAGGGCCTCCCGTACCCACCCCAATGGACCTTGTGGAAATACGTGGATTAGTCCATCAAATTGCTCATCAAAATTTAGCTGTGTATACCAAATTTCATTCATTTATCACAACGCGATTGAGAGATATTGCAAAAAAATTATTTCCATTCCTCCCTATTCAATGGATCCCTGTGTCCTTAGGAAGCATTTCCGGACCCATATTCATATGAACTTTTTTACTTAGTTTTGATTATAGAATTGGTCTGTTCAGGGTTGGCAGCTAATTATGAGACATCCTGTATACTTATTAACCCAAATTATCCGTTGTGATTTAATTAATCAGTTATAAGAAATGTAATTACATGTTAAAACATATAATGAAGTGTCAGATTTAAACTGGAGATAAAGAACAAACCCTCGCGTGTCCAACCTAAATTTAATTTCGCTTCAACGGTCATTCTATTATCGTTATAGAAATTCTAACACTTTTACCGTTATAAATTATGGATGGTTATGTATCCAGGCACGCGAGGAAGAAGCGAGACGAAAAACGGACGGAGAAACCACTGAATTTAGTTCCAATTCAATCGCATTAACAAATGGAAGGTAACCTCCAACTAACCGCAAGATAAATTTGTTAAAAGCAATGCATTCCTTTCCGAGTAACTAAAAGATCTTTCACGGAATTAGAAAGTTTTAAAAGTTCGCTAACAGATTTATTTTTCTTCCCGATTAAAAATAATGGGAGTAATTTGGGAGCGTGGTTTTCTGATTAGAACGTTTTGATGTGATTAATTTCGGTTTACGTGGTTGATGGTCTTACTTTCGAAAGAGGGATTATTAAAGTTCCATTACAGTTCTTCCTGTTCACAAAAGAACCGGAGCTATGACAGTATTAAACTATTCAATTATTAATTGAAGCAGGTAGGGTAGATAAAATACTTGTCAAGTTTAGTTCTTGACAATAGCATTAGATACACATATAGGAGAAGAGGGTCCCAGTCTATTGTTTGACGTTGCACAGAAGCTTAAATCGTCCACGACCAAAGACCACTGTTGTCAACGCCATTAGATTTAAGGGCTTTTATCAAATACTGCTGATGAAGAGATATAAAGTAAAATATTTTTTTATGAAGACGAATAAAATACATTATTCTCGACTATAAATATCATAAATGGTGCTGTAAAAAAATTTAATAGTATGACCGTTATTAGATGGATGCAATGTATGGTTAGTATTATTACTTGATGTACTTGGAATACTCCTAAAAGTATTCACTATGTTGTGATGATGTTCGGCACTAAGATGTAAATACGGTTTCATCGAGTTCGAACTTCCAGTAATTTTCATAGCTTGTTTTTCACTAACGCCAGATTGTAGTAACTGACTAACTGCAGTGGCACAATTTGAGTGATTTGTTAGTTTTAGTTTTTAGTGTCTGGTCCTAACTTTTCTGCAGACAGTTTTAACGATTTTGATATTGTATTAATACCAATAGGGTAATTCTTGTACCAGTTATTATTTATTCCACTTGTCATTCATTGTCAGAAAAAGTCTGCCTTTGGTAATAATTCCCCTTTTCGATATAACTTTCCGGTATAATCTGACACATCACATTTCAGGATTTTTCATATTTTGAGTAAGATACTAAATGTATCTGCCCAGTTTTTACACCTTGGCGGGTTTTGTAGAATATCGGGTTATATTCTATATGTTGTTTGTTAAATAACCTTTGTTGTCAGTCTCTTCCTTAAAAAATGTAACATGGAAAAAGTTGCTTCGTTATTTCTCCACGCCTACTCTACCTACTCCAGCTATTTGAAAAAACTTCTTTTGGAGACCCTCTATCGTGTCTTAGTCCCATTGAAAACCAATATTTCTATATTCGTATGAAGTCATAGCGGCGGAACTTATTTTCATTTTTTCGGGTACAGCTTGCAACAATTTTCTCTTACTATCACGAACCGCACTCTCCTTCTTGAAGATTATATCCTTCAAGGAATCAATCAATGTCTCTGATACCCATAAAAATATTTTTCTGGTACTAACTATGCCGTAGTGTTCCATATAGTTTCAATAACATTCTCCTTGTAATTACTACCAACTTTCCGCATATTCAATGCCCATCTTTTAGAGTAAATTATAGTTTTTCGTTGCTATTTTCTAAATCTAGTTTGTAGTTGCATTCCCTACAAAACGTCATTAATTGCCTCCGTATAGAAGATATGGATACAATTATTTTTTGTCAAACTATCAAACTTTGCTTTGCGATTCTTATCCATGGTTACGTCATTGAAAACACAAAGCTGATGGACCAATCAGAATTGAAAGACAGCTGGTGTTTTCGCCTTTGGTTTGTGATTGGTCAGATTATGTGAAAAATTTAAGATGAGTGAAATAGTTAAATGTTTAAATTATCGGGTGATTTGTGTCACATGACAAAAAGTAACGAAATTTAAATGGCTGTTAGAGGCGAGAAACAAATTTTCGATAAAATAACAAATGCAGGACTCGTCCAGCTGTACACTCATCAATATTTAAAAAATATGCGTAAAATGTACACAAATAAGAAATATTTTTTAATTATTAAGGCGCTATACCCAAGTAACACAAGATATTTTATAGCAGTGGTTAAGAATGTTCCTGTAACTAATTTTTGGAGAGTTAAAGTTGCAAGGTTTAGTCGCATAAACATCTTATTGGCATCAACACAGCAGCTAATAGCGTAAAATAGGGACATTTTTATAAAACATAGTTGCTGTATAAATATTATACAGGGTTAACTATGACTAAGTACAAATATTTTAAGAGGGGATAGAAAAAAAATAAGAATTAACAGAATTTCCTTTCAAAAAATTTCCACCTTATTTATAAAGCGAAAAATGTTTTCGATATTATATTAAATCCTTATTTAACGCCGCCAATGCGAGAATCAGAGTATTCAACCAGTAAGCTACCGTCATGCAACAGTCGGCCACAGTCGGCAATCGGTTCAGTCGAGTCGGTTCGCTGTCATGTTATAATTTAATTCCTATGTTTACGTTGCAGTTTTGTGATCTTCAGTTTTTAGTTCCTTATTTTAATTTAAAACGTTTTATAGTTAATAAATAAAGGAATATGTGTCGGGTACAGATATTTTCCCACAATATAGTTCGCCGGTTTGTTTTTCTAGGTTATGGGACAAGACTGCCGCGGGTGTTAATCGTTTTCTGTTATCTATTATAACCTACTTACCACCCCTTTCTTCGATTTTGTTATAATACATAGGCATTGCATCTAACAACTGTACCTACGGGAAGTGTGTTTATCGGTAGTGAGTGAAAATGTAGTTCTACCAGTTTGTAACCAAATAATGAAAAACGAATGCAAAATACTGGAGCTAACTGGATTAACTGTTACCTACCTATCAGGTATTATTACTAATAAGAATGTTAATTTTTGTCGTTTCTGCATTTAGAAATACTGCAAACGACCGCATGGTAGTTGTTGACAGATGTAACGCCAACTATGTATCTAAGCCATAAGCCATCTCAGTCTATACTCATAATAGGCGCCTACTTTCCGTAGGAAAAAAGGGTTTTGCCCCATTTTTTAAATATCGAGCTAAAATTCTGGAATAACTTTTTTATTGTCTTTTAGGACTCCATGAGCACGTGGTTAAAATTTTTGTACTTAGTCATGGTTAACCCTGTATAATTGTGTTCTATATACAAACAAGTTATATTTTAGCAATGAGCTTACAGCATTGATACATATATAAAAACGTTATACAATTATTCTGCTTTATTTACCCATCACAACTATAAAGCTAATATTCGACTTTCCTTAAACATATGTTATACTTATAAGCTCAAAAATATAATCAACAATAATGTTGAATTTCAGGTACGAATAAAATTTTACTGTGATAAACGAATAAAGTAGGTCGAAAAGTCATAACGCGCCTGCATAGTACTAAAAATAAAGATACTACTTTCGTTCACAAAAAACTGAAAATTTAAATACGTGCACATTGGCTGCTAAAAATATCCCCAGTTCGAATTCTAAATTCCATATAATAAAAGCTCTTATTTTTAATAAGCAACGGAAGTTATATTCATGAAAAATATCACGTAAAAGTTGTTTGAATTTTTCTCAAGATGGACGCTGAAAAGCAATTGGAATTAAGTGAATAAACATGGCACTAAAATAATAAAACAGTTTGGTTAGGCAAACTTAGTTTCAAAAATAACCCTTGACTGATCCGTTTGGCGTAAGGGCTTATTTAATTAATCTTTATTTTTTCAGAAGTGTGGCAAAAACCCAATAAAACTAAAGAAAAAAATATTTTTTAGCGTCCACATTATTTACGGTATCGAGTTACTGTTATATGTATTAGAAATAAACAACTTCCATTTACAAACTGACAGTGATGTAATACATCAGGGTCCATATTTATCAAATGCGAACGTTCGACTTAACAAAAAGACCAGGTCTAAAATCACATGTCATATTATTTCCTTTTAGGACACGAACGGGGAAAATACATTCCACTCATTCATTTTCATTGTGACGTTTTTCTGGGATTCCGATATATCGGGAAATAAATTCTATTGGATTTGGTCGCGCGAACTTTTCGCAATTACAACTGTAGCGAAATAATAATTTCAACCAGAAACAATTTCGATTGTACTGCAAATAGGATCGTTTTACACTGAAATGCTTTGTGTAAACAGTAATCAACGTTCAATTATACGCTGATAGATAGTTTTCACTTTCCGTATATTTCAGTGATGCGCCATTAGTTCCGCAAAGATAATCCAGCTTTTTTCAGCTCGCAATAAATAAATAGGTATACGATAGCGAGCTTGATATTTTACAACCTGATTTTGCTGGTTTTATTTATTTTTTTTAACAATAAAAATAAAAATAATAATAAAAGTTCAATAAAACAACAAAGGACAATGTTAAAAATAGCCGATTTTTGGCTTATCCGGGGGAACGCATAAATCATAAAAAATCAATTGACTATTGTTAATTAACTTTAAAAATGGCCCAAAAATACGTCAGATAGCTGGGGAAATGTCGCTACTACCCCTAAACCTGTATAAACTACCCTTAAATAGCTTTAAATGGATAATCATTAATTATTGTTATAAAATTCGTGTAAAATGAAAAAAAATGCTTGAAAATTATTTGAATAGACAGTATGTCAATATAAAAAGTGATAGGTTCTTCATTTGACAACTAAATTTTTCCTCTTGCCACTTGCCCACTCGATAATGATCCCGGCAATTCGTTGTGTTAGTTTAAAGGAGGCCATACACTAGCCGGCTTGAAAGGGCAACTACCGTTGAACCGAAAGACTAAACCTGAACTTTCGGCTATGCGATACACTTTACTTTTTAATTTCTAGATTTTGTTGTTTTATATTAAAGTAGTAATCTCGGAATCTGATCTTATTTTATTAGGAGTAACTGTTGCTGTGATATACAAGGTTACTCATGACTAAGTTCAATAATTTTAACCACTTGCTGAGGAAGGCATAAAATAAAGTAAAATGTTTATTTCAGAATTCTAACTCAACGCATAAAAACGGAGCTTTCTTCCCCGGGAAAATTGGCGCCTATGACAATCATTGTCTGAGATAGCATAGATCTGTCAACTACAATGCGTACGTTTTTTTACAGCGTAGTCAAACGTAGAAGCGACAAACATAAACATTTTTATTAATAATAATAGCTAAGTACCTGATGGATAACAGTTAATCCTGTTAGCTGTAGTATTTTGCATTCGAGCCTTCGCTGTACACTGCCAAAACTACATTTTCACTCATTACAGGTCCATCAGAATTATCTTCGAAGATAATACACAATGCGTGTAAAGTAAGAAAATTACAATTTAATATAAGGAATACCTAATAATAGAAAAATCGGAATGCACTGTCTTTAATTATAAAATCATGGCACGTTTGCCGTAGCTCCATTGTGCCCTCGACTCTAGAAAAACAAACAGCACATAGTATAGGGCGAACATAGAGAAAAATTCCTTTAATTAAATACGACAAAACGTTTAAAACTAAGAATTACTCACTTTAAAACTGAACCAGAACCTAGAATTTTGCATGACTATTTGCATACTCTCCAAACATCAAAGAACCCTGAAGCTTAGAATATTCTTCTTATTCTAAGGGTTTAGCGTCAACAATTTTTACTGAACACTGTAAACACCTCGGGATTTTATAATTTAAAACAGTACTAACTATTTTATGCAATCAGCGTCAATTATTGTTAATATTGTTGCTGTTACTAAGATTAACAGAATTTAATTCCCCAACAACACAAGAAGTTTAAAAATTTATCGGCATGAAATATACCTTATACTAGCTTCCTACAGGTGGCGACTGTATCGGATTCTGTATCTGGCGTATCTGAATTCTGTCAAAAATAATATTTCGCATACGGTGATTAGTTTGAAATAATTTTTCGGCAGTTGCCGTTGCAAATTAAATTTTTCGTGTATATTTTGTGTATTTACAAACATGTATTCAAATGCCTAATAGACACATTAATATTATATCGAATCTACTTTGAACCAGATTGTACAATTGCTGTAATGTCTTGGTGGGAAACGTGTGGCAGTATTTTTACGCGTTTGTGTACATTTGCGTGTGTTTTATGTTACTCTTTGTGGTTTTTAACGGCGGAAATCCACCTCCAGTTACATCATGGTCATGTCCCTCCGTTTTTCAGAAAAAGGGTTTGAGGAAAGGAGAGATCCCCAGCAAGCACTCAACGATTACAAAAATATTTGCTTTGCTGCTGTTTTAATGTATATATAAAGCTGTTTACAGGCCTTTTAGGCCCAGAGCTGTGTTATTCTCCTCCATTCCATTCTGTCCTTCGCCTTTCTTTTTCAATCCGTTACATTTTTCTCCCTTAGATCTATTGCCACTGCCTCTCTCCATCGCTTCCTCGGTCTACCTCTTTTTTTCATGTAGTTAGGTTTACACCCTACTATTTTCTTAACTGCCCTTTCATCTTCCATATGTTCTAGATGCCCTAGCCACTGCACTCTTCTGGCTTTTACAATTTCGTCTATTGTTGGTGCCTGGTACATTGCACATGTTTCCTCATTATTTCTCCTTACATAGCCTTCCTCCGTCTTCTTACCCCCCAGAATTCTCCTTAAGATTTTTCTTTCCCACCTTAAAAGGTTTTCTCTTGACTTCTTATTGAGAACCCAGGTTTCACTACCATACAGCGCTGTCGGTCTCAAAATTGCTTTATACATTCTAAATTTTACTCCTCTGGACAAATTTTTTGATTTCAATAAGTGGTTGACTGCTGCCGAACTTCTGTTTACTTTTATTATTCTCCTATTTATTTCTTGTTCCTCATCACAGTTAGCTGTTATTAGCGCCCCCAAATATACATATTCTTGAACTTCCTCAAACTCCATCTCTCCATGCTCTGTTCTCAATTTAAAATTGGTATCCTTTTTTTGTTCTCCCATTCTCAAAAGCTTACTTTTCTCTTGATTTATCTGCAATCCCACTTTATGTGCTTCCTTCACAAGTTTTCTAGTACTAAATTAAAAAGAAGCGTTGAGAGTGGGTCTCCTTGTCTCAGTCCTGTATCAATAGTAAACCCTTCTGAACATTCACCTTTTATTCGTACTTTGGATTTGGTATTTTCTAAGGTCATTTTCAATAGCCTAATCAGTTTGGTTGGTATCCCAAATTGTTTCAAAATTTTACTTAGTTTTAATGTAAACAAGTAAAAAAATGATTCAACGTTTTTGAAATCTCTTCAAATATCAATTCTGGAAATAAATATCAGTAAGTTAGGTGGTACCTTCGAAATATACATAATTTAAAAGTAGTACTGCAAACTTTGAAGGCAAATGTCTTGGAAACGGTAGCTGGTATCAACATTCAGAAAGTAAACCGCTTTTTACGTGAAAAATATAAAGATAAATTAAAATAAATATACTGGCACATAAACGTTGCCATTCTTCAGAGTCATACTAACAACAATTTTCCTTGAAAACTGTAGCCGATAGCGAATTTCAACAAGAGCATCTTTTTATGTAACAATCCTTAAAGTTTTCATTTTTGCTATGAAATTATCAAAGAATATATATAAACAAAGAAGTTTGAGTATTTTTTTTAGAAAATGTAATTAAATTTACGCTATTACTGTGTAAATAAATTTTATTATGCCCTTAAATTTGCTAAATCATAAAATCCTAAAAAAATATTTTTTTAAATTTCTAATAAAAAATTGAATATCTTGTTTTTAATAATCCTGTTAAAGATCCGATTTCCCCAAAAATTATACTTTCATTATCATAAATTTTTTATTAACTTTTATTCAGCCTGCTTAATAATAATATGCCGCCCCCTCTCCCGCACAAGTCTTCAACTTCTGGGCTAGTCCCGGTGATTAGAATGAAGAGTAGAGATATTATTATTATTATTATTATTATATAATACTGTATACCTAATAAATAAAATTGCCAACGGATATAAAAAGCTTCATTCCTGAGAGTATAGTCTATTGTGACGGACCTAGTATCACACGGTATTAATACAGATTTTAAAAATACCTGAACACCTTGTATCTTTAAACTATTACTATTTATGTTAGTAGCTAAGTGATATATTTTTTGTTAAATAAAATGTTTCATTTTTGAAAAAAGAAAATGACAAACAATTTGTATTCATAATAAATTAAAATTATATTACCCCATGTTACAGTAACCTACTGTTTTTTATTTTTTAGTTTAAAACTTGAAACATAAGTTGGGTAACATCGTCACAATGTTCCGGAGGATCAAAACCGTTTATCATTTTGTTCCTAGTTTGCTAACGACCTTCTGGTGTTATTATAACGCTCTGGTCCCACCTGTCCAATGCAACACTCGAAATAAATCATCCTGAGGTTCAACAGTTTGATCCAGGAAACGTCAGGACTTAATGCCAGTAAGGGATTTCGGAGATACGGCCACGAAACAAAAATTGTCTGTATGAAAAATGGTTGGACAAATCAGTGAATTGATATTATCTTCAGTAAGAATTTTACTACCCTTTCAAAACGAGAATCATATCGAAATGCTGCGGAAAAGATTTGGAATCAAAAATTATCTGTAAGAAAAAATAGCTGGAGAAATAAAGATATTTACGATGTCTATACGGATAATTTTGATACACTTTAGATTAAAAAATCGCATCTGAATACTTCTAATATGATTCAGTGAAATAATATTATATGTATTGAGAATTTTGGTCCACTTTCACAACACAATAATTATCTACGAGAAATAGTTACAGAAATCAATGAAATGACTCTTAAACCTCATTGACGTGAAATTCGCAGATATTCAAGCGAGTTAGGCAGTTTCTGACCTATTAATGGCGCGAAATCCTCAATTTTAGCGTTTCCTTATTTGTGTTTTTGTTATTCTATAAAAAAATAAAATATGATTGTACGGTTGTCTAAACACTAAAATTAAAAAGCATGAAATTTTATTGACAAATATAGTAATAAAACTTCCAAATCCAGTACTTGCCTTGGCGGCTTAAGTTTTGCCTGACAAAATGGCGCCATTCGCAAATCTTTCTTTGAAGGCGTTTGCTCTAAGAAATATAACTTTAAAGAAATTGAGTTAAGTATTGAATAAGGCTGTAGCGTCACTTTAAAGTAGCAGTAAAGTTGTAGCTACCCCACATGGTCTGTTCAAAATTCCCACTTCTTAGTAACAAGTTTCCTGTTATATTTTCTGAACGCGGTATGTCCAACGTTTACAGTAAACACAGTCCTTGAATGTTATCTTCTAGTAGTAGTTGGATACTTATATTTATCCTCGCATTATTATTTTTATTACATTTAGTTGTGGCTTTGTTAGTACCCTTGTTGTATATTTTTGTCTTTTGAATTTTTTGTGGTAATATTTTACACAGCTATTTTATTTGAGTCAACGTTTATAGTTTTATATATATATATAGTTTTATATGGGGTTTTGATGTCCATACTTAGCACAATTAATAGTTACAAAAGATATATTCACAAAGACCAAAAATACACTTCACACGTGACATGATTACAGATATAGGTACAGACATTACTCAATGACAAGCAGCATAAAGGTTGTCAACTGTTATCTAAATTATATGGTAAAAAAGTTCCACGATTTTAAACAAACAATTAAGGTTCCCTGAACGTTGCGATGACTATAAAAGCTACTTAAAAGTGATTGGAACTTTGAAGTTATATTTTAGTAACATAAGTTGATTGCTGTTACGATAATTTGCCACTTTCAAATTGTGAAAACTTAACGGTAATACAGAAGAAAGTAAAGTAGGTAACAAGGAGTTGTCAAAAATACGTAGCAGTAACTAGAACTTTGTCGAATGAAGTTGTTTATAGAACCAAGCAGTAAATTTTGTGGCAAATACGTAATAATTACTCTTTAAAGGTTCCAGTATCAGTTAGTGTTACTATGATGCTATTCGGATTCGGATTGATGGATTCGTGGCGCAGCTCGGATCCGAGTATTCGTATAGTGTAAGTACCGCTTAAGGCAGAATAGTAGTAGTCTTGAAATTTATTTAGAAATATTAAAAATCATTAAAAAGTTATAGAAAAGATAGTTTTTCACTTTCATTTCCTTATCTTAAATCCTCTTACTTACGACGAGGCTAGTAATCTATATAATATATGGAATAAAATGATAAACCCCATAAAAGTTTAAAATACACGAACACTACTAGAATTTAGATGCTTACCATTTACTACGTGCGCTGTACATTTTACTACACTTTCGAATCAAAAATCGCATCAAATAGTGAAAATATCGAGACAACTTTTTAATACATTTCCCTCTTGAAGTTCATTCGGATGATGTCAGTTATTGGAAACCCGTTAACCTTATTCAGAATTTCATTTTGGAACCACTTCGGCAACCCTATTTACTCCCCCACGTATCTCCGCACCGCAGACATGTTGATATATTAATTTTTCCTCTACTTTGCATTCATTTATCACCTATTTTTTCCCTAATTGAAAGAATGTCGAAATTTTTCTTTAAAGAATAATACCGCACGTCGACATGGAGAGCATGATGATGTAGGTACGAAAACAACTATGTTTTTGTGAATAACCACAACTGCTCTGATGTCTGGGACCCTGAACTTAGCCAAATGTTCCTATCGAAGCAGTTTTTTCGCATTTTTCCTATTCAATACCTTTTTTGCCTGCTATTATATTATTTTAAAGCACAGGGTGTTCCAATTTCATTGTAAATGCAGAAAACTACAAAAAAACTGTTAAGGGACTCTGCGTATCAAAGAATAACTGAAATATCGGAATGGTGAAATGACTTTTTTATAGAGAGTTCAGTGGCGTATGTCATCCAAATATTCAAATTTTTAAATATAACACCTTATATTTTTTATGTAATGTAATGTATAAGTAATACAGTTGCTGCCTTATATTTTAAGAATTGTCAAAAAAACGTTAAATTAACAGAATTGGTGTTGCCCATGCATTTTTATTTAATTATACAAAATTAATTCATGAATTAATACACGCTTCAATTAAGTAATTTATAAATATCTTTAATTGAATAACATTTAAAAACAAACAATAACTAAACAAAACCAAACGAAAAAATAATACAAGAATTAATGGACAATGTCATTAAAAAAAACTGATAAAAATTATTTAATAATGAGAAATATTTAGAAACATCTAAAAAAAATCTCTCTTGCGAATACAACTACAAACATCAAAAAGGGTAATGCGAAAATGATTTAAAAACACACTGCACAACACTAGAAACTCCGCTGGTCCGCTGTAAAACATGACCTTGCGCAGGGCAAAGCATGCAGTCGTCGACCAGTACAATGGCCAAGTGTAATATAAACTAAACGGACAAAAAATTTAAAGAAGGAAATAAATAAATAAATGATCGCGTCGAAAAATTGCTTTATTTGTAATTAACAGCTGTAATTTTGCAGCAACCATAAATAAAATTTAACTGATAAGGGATAATTCTTTGGTATTAATGCTTGAACACGCTGTACATGGAACGTAGCCTAGCGATGTAAAGGTTAAAATATTACAACTTCAATGTATATATATTTTCGGAAACTATGAGTAGTTTACAAAAAAATATATTTACTACATTTTTTATGACGCAACAATTCCCAAATTTTGAATAAGTTGTAAATCACCGTGAGTATTATTCTCATATAACTTTAAACAACTGTTTATTTTGTATATATTATATTCTTCGAAGAATTGATAAATCAATTTTGTATAATTACATAAAAATGCATGGCCAACTATGCGCGACATAAGTTTAATCATTTTCATGTTTTTTAACAATTTCCAAAGTATAAAGTAACAAGTGTTATATAGGGTTAACTATGACTAACTACAAAAATTTTAACCACGTGCTCAGGAAGGTCTAAAAGACAATAAAAAATTTATTTCAGAATTCTAGCTCGATGTTAAAAAAATGGGGCAAACCCCTCTTTTCCCACGGAAAGTCGGCGCCTATGACAATCTATCATCATCCGTCATTGCTAGATATGTCAACTACTGGTCGTTTTTTCAACATTGTCAAGTGTAGAAACGACGAAATGAAACATTTGTATTAATAATAATAATGTCTAAGTACCTGGTAGATAACAGCTAATCCAGTTAGCTGCAGTATTTTGTATTCGTTCTTTCGTTGTACACTGTCAAACTACATTTTCACTCCTTGAAGATTCATCATAATTATCCACTAACATATCCGACATAAAATACTTTATTTAATTACTAACACGTTTAAAATTAGTCACTTAGCTGTTTTAAAGTAACAGTAAGTTCTAGGTTATGCCATACTGCATTGCTAATTGCATACCCTCCATGCTCCAAATCATCCAGATTTCGAAGTTAGTTATAATCTAAGGGTCATTTTTGCAGAACACTGTAAAAATCTTGGGATGTTATAGTTTAAAATATTACTAATTATTTTATGCGAACATCGTCGATTACTGTTAATATTGTTGCTATTATTAGTATTAACAGAATTTAATTACACAACACATGAAGTTTAAAAATTTATCGGCATGAGTGCACCTTGTAGATGTCAAATAACGTAAATTTACGGTTACGGTACTCTGATTAGTTCGAAATAATTTTTCAGTACTTGATTTTCGCAATTTTAATTTTTCGCGTAATTTATGTGTATTTACAAACATGTCGTATTCAAATGCCTAGATGACGGATAAGGTACTGATTTATGGGAGTGTGACAAGTGCATATTATCGTGCGGTAGCCTCAAAGACGTTTCCCGAGTATACAAAATATTTTGCTGAATACTTTTTGAACCACATCGAACAGTTGTTTTATGCCGTGGCGGTAAACGTGTGGCAGTGTTTTTATGTATTTGTGTACATTTACGTGTATTTTGTTGTTATCCTTTGTGCTTTTTACCATACCGTATTTCTCATTAAATCATTAAATAATAATCTACATGTTGTAGATTTTTTTTTTCTTTCAAAGCGGTTTAAATTGATACTCGTGTCAATGGACCTGCCACTATATTTAATACCTTTGACTGGCAGAACATACCTAACCTCACGGTTGACAGAAGGTCAGTGACGGCGATAAATAGGAATTTAATATAGTTTTGAAAATATTTTTTTTTGACTTTATAAATAAGTTTGGAATTTTTTTGAAGGGTGATTCCATTAATTCTTATTTTTCCCTACCTCCTCTTAAAATATTTGTACTAAGTCATAGTTAACCCTGTATATAATTTAGAAAGGAAAAATAATGTAATTGAATTGCATAAAACTGGGATGTTATATTTTAAAAAATGGTATGTAGAGCAATTACAGGTACGCCTCTGAAATCTATGTAAAACGTATATCAGAAGCAATTTTTACCATTTTAATATTTCAACTACTCTTCGGGACAGGAAGGATTCCTTAAATATATATATTTTTTTCAATTTCGCCCTGTATCTCAAAAACGAAAAGGTCTATTCAATATAGTCTAGTGTTGTGAAAATCGCATCCTATCTTGTAGTGTGTGTGTGTGTAGTTTTTTAGATACTGCAATTATAATGAAATTGGGACATCTCATTTTCAAATGGAGAACATTTAAAAAAGTAAATTTAAATTGTAACTATAATAACAAAAATGCAATGAAAATAACGATAATTTTAAGAAAATATTCCCCTAACTGATTAGATAATAAAACATAATTTAAAATATATTATATTAACTTCATCAACAAGATATCAAATTTGGAAACTGCGATTTTTGTTCAAAGTATCAAAAAATACATTCCAAATAATACTCAGCAAAGGAAGATGTTACTGTCAGCATCACGCCTATCTACCCCAAAAAAGTCCGACCGGGTACATTTATCATCATTTAACGAAATTACAAACTTTTTCGTCAAGTTCCGATGTATTCCCAAGATTTATTATGATTTCCGTTTATTAGAATCATATTTCACCGTATTCCGTATGCCATCCCTCAAATTTCGTGGTAATTTACGGCCGCCTAGGTATGTTGACAGAACTCTGCAATAAACGTCTGGTTTTGTAGTTTTTTTATGAATTGAAATATCCAATAAATCGGCTCTAACAGATGGGCTTCCGCCTATAAAATGAAATATATTTATTTCGCCCGCCTCATAATTCACTTTTAGATATTCTGACATTTGTTCTAAAATATTCCTCGTCTCCATACACATCATAAAAACTATATTTCTCTATTTGGGAGTTTCGTCGTGTCGGAATATTTATTGCACGAAAAATTCCCGTATCTGAGACATATTTTCTCTGTTAAAATAAGCATGATGAAGAACTTGAAAGCTAGAATAACAAAATATTCTTTTAAGCAAATTGATGTTAATATTGTTTTCGCACAATCATTCTGAAATATGCACTTGCTGTCATTGTTGACACATTCTGTAAGTTGAATATACAACACTGTGGCTTGTTTCCATAGAAATAAAAAAAATAATAGTGTTGTTTGAGTTCATAACAGCATTAATGCGGTAAGTAAAAATCAAAAATTATTTTCACCAACAAATGCTGGGCTCAAATTAAAGGTACAATTTGTACAATTCTTAAACGTAATAGTTATTCCCCCGTTTTTATCTATTGCTTTTACAGTAATTGAACAACAAACACTGGAATGGAGTCAAATTCATCGTCACTGCCGCTGTTGGTATGTAAAATCTTATCAGCAAACTCTATTTTCTTTGTTAAAGACTCTGTAACTTATCCTTCAGCGACACGAGAAGACCTAAAATTACATTTTCTGTTAGTCAAATAATACATTAATGTTATAACTAAAACCTCCAGCCCCCATGACGTTTGAGTGCCATAACATCGACTCTAGTATTTGCTAACAAAGTAGCCGACGTCCTTCTAAAGGCATGTCCAGTATAGGATTTTGGATCTTGCTGTTTTAAATATTTGGCAATTTTTTGTGGTATTTGTCCCAATGTAGGTTTATACATTTTCCCTGACGAACTGAGTAGACGAGAGTTAGTCTCCTTAGGTCTTAAGCCTGTATATTTTCGCAAAATTGTCAAAGAAGGGTCTTTTCATTGGCTTTGTCAGTGATTGTGAAAATTCGACTAATATGTGTTTTGATATCAGGCACTTTAACAATCATCATCATCATCCGTAATGTCACAACTGTCATCTTCATAAGTTCATCACGCCTAAGAGCCCCAGCGACTCCCATTATCATCATTGCTTTCATCATAATATAGGTTTCATAGGTACTCTGCCCATAACCAACCCGGAGACTTAATTCTTCTTAATCTTAATTTCAATCTTAAATTTCTCTGAACAAAATAAGCCAGCAAAGTTTTTCTTTTTCTTTCTTCTCATTCAACCATTTCCTGAAGGCATCATAGACTTTTTCATACCTCACCTTTGATTTTGTGGGAATTAATGACCCACAACCTATTTGATACGATTATTCTACCCCTACCTCTGAATCGTCTTTATCAGATATTATAACCACAGTTTTGACAACAAAACACAAAATTGTTCAAACTTCAAATTGGTTTTTTGGTTTCCAACAAAATATATTCAAAACACGCTAGATAGGCCCCGCCATTTCAGCAATAAAAATATTTTTTTTTGTATTATTTTATTTGATAAATGCGATTGTGCGAAACACTATACGGTTGTTAAGTGGCTAACAGGATCTCTAATAGTGTAATATACTATATTCTTAACAAAACAAATAATTATCCTATTGAATATTTGATACTGTTTATATTCATTTAATGTTTAATCTGTTACCTAACAATCTATTGTAATTATACAGGGTGTTTCAAGAAATGTACATACTTCAGTATGTTATTCTACGTTCAATTTTAAGCAAACAATTTCTATGAACTTAGGTCTGGAAACCCTTGGTTTAGGATATACAGGATGTCAAACTAAACACTTTCCCTTTACCTTAGGAAAAGTTTCTTGATAAACATTTTAAAAATTAGGGAAATTAATCTTAACACTTAACACAGAACTGAAAGAGCATTGTTTATGTAAATTTTTAATAATATCTGAATAAACCTACACACAAAGTTTTAAATAAAATCCACGTTTAAATTTACTCTTCGCTTTTACAAAGTACATGTATATGAAGTTCTAGGTAATTAACGAAGCCACTTTGAATTTTATTGGTTTGATCACTTAAATAATCAATTCATTACTAATAAAAAAAGTATAGAAATATTTGTTACAAAAAGGTTTGTTTTTCTTCTACACTTCAATAATTTTAGAAAAACACGGTTAAATTAAAAAAAAATTAAAAATTAATTATCATAAATATTGTAACACTTGGTATATACGTATGTTTGTTTCAATCGACTCGTATGCTATCACCCCTTAAAGTTATTATAGTATTGCCAAGGTCGTTAAAAGCTTTCACATATAATTTCGATTCTAGCATGGTTTAAAATTCAAGTTACTCAAAAATATAATTATATCATTAGTTTCAGCTGTTTAATTTTGCTTAAAGTTTACTTACAAATTACCTATCTACCTTTCCTTTCCACATCTCTTTGCTATTTATACATACTTATATCTTTCCCTAGTTACTCCTAGCAACTACATCTTGCCTCACGAGACTCGAGAATTTCTCATTAGCCCTATAAGAGCGATGAAACTGTTTATTTGGATTCACGTTAAAGGAGCTGACTGAAAGACCACCTGAGCTTAGCATCACTCTTGTCGTTAAATGTGTGCTAAAAATTTAAAGAGTACCTAATATTTATAAACCATATTGTGTTGCGTTAATACTGAAACGAAAATTACAAACATTAAAGACATATAAATAGTGTTTCTAAGATGAATATTGAAAATTTAAAAGGCATATAAATGGAAAGAGAGTTTTCTTTTTCAAAGACAGTTTATTGTAATTTCCAATAATAACAACTCTTTTATTAACTCATAATCAGCAGTTCCATATTGGGCCCGGTGCTATTTCTGTTATATATTAGTTACATCATAATTTGCCATCTTCTATAAAATTTACTAATATATGCTGACCACATTTCTATAGTGGTATCTGACAAAGAAAATGATATACTGAAAAACAAATGTAACAGTCTTCTATATGAACACAATGCATGGTTTTGTCTAAATAGGCTTTTTAAATTCTGAAAAAATATTATCATTAAAATTTCATGATTGGCAAACGACCTGTAAATAACTTGATCTACAAGTAAACGGTAATTGTGTGGCAAGACGAGCAGAGTGTTAAATTTCTGGATCTTTATATTGATGAATGTTTATCATGGAAGACTTAATGTGAACCTATAGTAATGGCATTAAATTTTGTAATTTATCAATTTAGAAATTAACACATTATATATCAACAAATCAACTGCTATTACCGCTATTGATTGGGATATTCCCTGATCTCGTTGAGCCAATTGCAAAGTTCTTATTAGACAATTCTCTTCAACAATCTCTAAAATGTATTTTTTAGTTGCTGCAATTCGTCGTGGACGCCGTAAACCGCCATCTTGTCCATGATTCGGTTGCAAATTTTCCGTGTGAAGCCCGCGTTACACTGCCGCGATAAAATTAGCTGCATTTGGCACGTAAGCCATTTTGTCACTTGATAAAATAATATAAACACTATCGTAAAAACGTTAATACTGCAATTAGATTTCAGTAATCGAAATCGTCTGCATTCTGATGATGCTAGAGCAGTAGCCCAGTGATGTAAAGGTTGAAAATACCACAAATTCAATAATGTTTTGCTCTGTTTGCAAGTGTTCAACTAAAATAACATTCACAACAAAATAACATTGAACATTGTAAAACTGCGATAATAATATAAAATTACAAAAATAGCAAATAAGTTAAAATTAAAAACATAAAAAAAACAACAATTACATATCTAAAAACTGGTCGGTAACTAACTCGTTAAAATCATAAAACGCTTTTTCTTTGAGATATTTTTTAACTCTGAACGTAAAACAATTTAGATCTAGTGACTGAATCTCGGTTGGAAGTTTATTACAGAATTTAATACAAAAATAATTTGTGCCATCTCTGGATTTCGCTAATCGAAGAAAGTTTGGTCTGATGAACTAAATAATAATAACCTATACTGAGGTTTTCGTCAACTTTTGTTACATGTACTGCAATTTTTGAATACTCATTTTAGAAGCATTGTATATTTATGCACTCAAATAAAATCTAGTGCAAGAAATATCTACTTACAGTTACTACTTTTAATAAATAATAACGTTTGAATTATTTAACAAATAAAATTTAGATACAGATAATTTTTTGTCTACTGCTGTACCTGAGATAACTTTATATCCGGTATAATATAATATCTGATGAAAAATGTATGTCAGACGTCAGAATGGGACCGATAATTAAATTTATATCAAGTAATATTCGATTTTACGAGACAGCAGAATTTCGGTTCCCTTTTTTATTGGTCGGTTGTCAGTAATATCTTACCCAAATATTAACTGACACCAGTAGCGTCGATATAAACCTATTTATCTTCCTACTGACATATCGGATACCTGAACTATACTCGAAAAAGACTTCCAGTATATATTTTTCTGAGACATGATATTGAATAAAAAAATAAATATCCCTAACCTCGAACTGTTACAGGAATAATGATATGTGTCAAAGTAAAACTTTCGGAATAAGAACAATAATAATATTGCAAGTGAAGCCACACAATACTTCTGAAAGAATAGGGTACCTTTCACAAATATGCATGGAAATAAATGTTATCAAATGTTCCTCAGATTTGAAACCTGCATATTCCACAAATTGCCGCTTTCTCATCAAGTAAGACTTCATCAAGAATAACAGATTAGATGAAAACCCTACATTATCCAATTTAGTCAATAACAGAAAATGATCAACATGATCAAAAGTATGTCAGTATAAATGACATCAACCTGCATTTGCCTGTCAATATGATGATAATACTTCCACAATTTTTAAATAAGAGACTTCTAAAGTACCCAATATGTAATGTCAACATCTAGTGGTCACTGAAGGCTGGGCCTAGATACGGTCACAAGCAGAGAGCAGCAATAAATTATATCTTAAAAAGCAGCCACGGTTAGTCGTCAGCGGTCCCACTACACATATACCGATTTTGAGCTTTGTAGCTCCCATTAGTATGCCATAGGCAACACCACTGACGAAAAACCTCGATTGTCCACTTTCTGTCATAACCGAGAGAAAGACAAGAATATACTCGATAAGTAGTATCTACATCTAGTGGTCGCTGATGACTCTGTACTGGATGTCTCGGTATCTAGGCCCTTTTGCAATTTATGAGACTCGTTTGTTACTAAATCCGATTAGAAATAGCTATTCACACCCTTATCAAGCTAATAATTAGACGAATATGTGCTAATAAATTAATTAAGTTAAAGGAAAAATATAGGCAGATAAATCTGATATAAAGTTATTAGAATATATGAAATAAATTAATGAGGTTTCTTAAAATGAGGATTATTTTGATAACTCCTACACTGGCAATAACGTTGATATTTGCTGTAAGATTTTACTATTAACGTTGATACAATCATGTGTTTGTCCATCATTAAATACTTATACATTTTGTTAATTTATCTATTTATTTAGTACGCACTGTGCAGTTTTCTATGTATAAGTCATAAACAGAATTCTATTTACCCAATACGTTCACTTTCTGAAGGCTACACATCTATATCTTAGTCTGGCATTAACCATTTTCTTATGAAAAATCGTTTGACATTTAATATTTTGCATTCACGAGCCGCCCCTGAGCCAGCCGGTTCCGGTCCAACTAAAGATGTTGAAAACGATATATTTTATGAAGGGATCGCCCGTTCGGAGCCAGTTTTGATAGGACTGTTATGAAATTCAATTTTAAAGGAACGAAACAGGACTTTTTTCTTCATTGGGTTTTGTGTGTCTAAAGGAAAATAAGTTCGACGTCATCTCGGCAAACTTTTCTAGTTTACCTTAAGGTATGCACACTTCAAATTCAGTTTGCGATAAACCATGCACTGTTCAAATAAATTTTTGAAGTCGCCGAGTTGGAACTCATGCATGTTTTACCTTGATCTCTTTGTTCCTGGCAAAGTAAACATCGTGATACACTTTGGCTCCTGTTCGTGTGCTATCATAGTTTATGTGGGTTGGCATAAAATTTAAAAGCGCTTGTGGAGAACGATTTATATAGATCAATGCGCAAAGTGCATCAAACTTATAATGTCATAAATATAGTATTTGCATATTGAATAAGCTTTAACATAAAAATAGAATCAATCTGACCTTCTAAACATAACCTAACCTACCCTTCCATATAAAAAAAAGTTGGGGGTTACTCCAACCTTTCACATAATTTAAAAAATAAACAAACCTCCTTGTAATATGCTCCATTGAAAATAAAAATTGACGTGTTTCACAAACCTTTATTTATTAAGTTAAAAAATTTGTTAGATATTATTCTTTTATGCTTCTTTCATGCAGTGAAACTAAGAACCGTGTTCATTATTAAAAGAATAATTATTTTAATTAATAACTCTACACCTAATACCAACCCAAGATTTAGCCCATGAGTGCAGAGAGACTGGCGTTTTACTTTTTAATTTGCAATTCACCTACACCGATTTACTATTCATATTATGCTACATAACCATAATATTTTAACATAATTTTGGAGATATCTAGTAGGCACAGATTTGTACATTTCATCACGCCATGTTATTTCAAAAACATGTCTGCAGTAAAACAACAGTGTGCTTTGTAATAATAATTATGTAATATGAACTCGTTGAAATCATATCACAGCAGGACTTTGAGTTAATAATATTGTTTCATTTATTACAAAGCATGTCCCCAAAATTGAAACGTTGGTCTAATAATAATTATGTCAAACAAAGCTCATCAAAATACTTTGAAAAACTAACTGTTTACCAAATGCTATTAAAACAGATTTCTCTTCACACAAAGAACAGTCGAAGAAAATGTCAGAGTATCAGAAAATAGAAAACCATACAAGAGGTACACAGGTATAATATAACCGTACGCAATTGAAGTATAATCGCATAAGTGTGGTAGTAATTCCCACATTGTGTACATTGCGTAGATTTTTAATGAATACGGACGATAATGAATTTCTGCTCATGAACCAAAAAAGTTTTACACAATATTTATCTTAGGTTATTTTGATTGTTTGTCGGGTGCTTGTCGGTGGGAAAATTTCACAAATCTGCTTGTAGAACATATGGAAGATGAAGGATTATGCTTCCAGGTCATGATACCCAATACCAAAATAAAATTGTCTAGAAAGTTTTTTGCTTGGAAATATTGATGGTTTGAATTTAGTAGAACTGAAAAGACGTCAAATTAACAAAAGAAGACTGTAATTATGTTCGCTTCTTTGTTCGATATAATGCTGGTAAATGTACCAAAACACCTATTGGTATAAATATTATGTCAATGTATCAAAACTGATTGCACGACTTCTAAACTGCCTGATCCAAATGCATATAGGCACTGCTTTCGGCGATCTTCAACCTCTCATTTACCTGTTTGTGGGGCAGATCTTTTAAGTGTAAAAAGACATGATGGCTGAAAGTCTAATTCTGTCGCTGAAGGCTGCATCAAAACTTCTACTGAAAGCAAGAAACGAACGGCTATGCAAATTCTAGACGAAAGCGAGAACATTCCATTGGAACCCTAAACTATTCCAATGACCCCAATAATATAGACGTACCATGGTTTTACATATTTGCATATCTATCTTTATATTTGACCTTAGATTATCTTGAAGCTAATCTGAAGAAGTTAAATGAATCCCTCATTCAGATCAAGCGACACTTGCATATCTATCTTTGGATTTGACCTTGAAATAACCTTGAAACGGAGCTTATGGGGCTTATGCATCCCGGATTCAGATTAAACGACCTCAAAAACATTAATGTACTACTAATTCACTTGCATATCTTCCTGTCGCTTTGACCTTGGAATGACTTTGAACCTAGGGCGATAGGGTTAAATAATCTACTTCAGATTCGAATCGAGTGTGTGAACATATATAAGAATGTATAGGCCTAGTCCCTCCATCTTTAAAATATTTAAATACTTCTGACATCAAATAGTAAATATCGAATCTGCCAAAATGTTCATTAATTTTTGTTTTAGGTCAAGAACAACTGGATTTTTTATTTAAATTATCGTCTATATTTTTTAGAAATTTATAGATTATTCTTCAAATAAAATAGTAGATAGATAGATAGATAGATAGATAATTTATTAATCCTGCGTGAGCAATACAATTTTGCTATTGGATAGGTCAAGTCTAATAAATACAATGTAAAAGAAAGACTTACGACCATTAAGGTATAAATATTTATATAATAATTAATAATACAATATAAATATAAATATACGAAAAAAATAACCTACAATAATAAAATAGGACTAACAGATATAGTCAAAATATTCTTGAACGGAGTATACACAAATTTTTAGTAAAAACATTTTTAATTTCTTTTTAAATAGATGAAATTTGTTTATGTCTTTCAAATTCTGAGGCAACTGGTTAAACAGCCTCAGTCCCAAAACATTATGAGCTCTCAAGGACATGCCAAGGCGTCTAAAAGGGACATAAAAATTATATTTGTTACGAGTATCATGACAATGGACAGATAGATTAGTAATAAAACGTTCTTTATTTTTATAAATATATAGCAGTATTTCAAAGATGTATAAACTTTTCAACGGAAGAATTCCAAATTTGGTGAATAAAGGACGGTATGACTGGGTAGAGGACAATGAAAACGTTATCTGTCCTACATGAATCTCCCCATATCATAATCCCATATGCTAACCTTGACTGGACTTGTGAAAAATAAAAAGATATTAACTGGGGTATGTCCAACACATCCCTCAAAATCCTAGTTTGATAACGTTTTGAATTTATGATACTAGTATGTTTATGACAGTGACTCCCAAAAGTTAAAGTTTTATCCAAAATGATGCGCAAAAACGAAACACTATTACTGTTGATATTGTTAAACTTTATATTTATGGAAGATGGTATGCGACTTTGTGGTGTTCGAAACATTGTACAATTTGTTTTTAGCACTATTAAAGAATAAAGTTTCCACTAAACCATTTACATAAATCAGAAATTCCTGCGTTTATTTTATTTTGAAGAGAAGCCTCACACCTATCCGAAAAGAGGAGCGAAGTATCATCAGCATATTGTGAAACAAATGCAACAGGAATTATTTTTGGTAGTTCATTGATATAGATAATGAACATTATAGGTCCCAGAACAGATCCTTGGGGCACACCAATATCACTATCTAAAGTCGAAGATATGTAAGTAGATTTTTTTTACTTTCATAATTATGTATTTTGACCATTTGTTTTCTTCTGTTTATATATGATGGATTTTATAAATCGATTTCTCGGATCCCTTTATACCAAATTTCAGGTCTTTCTATTGAGAAATAATGTCGCTAGATGGAATTTTCTAAAACCGTCATTTTCAGTTTTTTTTTAATACTTCATCAACGGCACCCTATACAGGGTGAGTCAGAAAGAATGGGTCAACACTAAACTGGATATACTACACACTTAATATTATGTTTAAGCTCATCATGCCCTACGAATGTCGCAGGTTTAAGAAATACAGGGTATTCAGGAATTAAATTGTATTCTGAAATTTCTCAATAATTGAGAAAGTTTTGATAGCATGACTCTGAAAATGAGTAGTGTTGGGTTTTTTGCTGTGAGAATTTTGATGTTTCTCCTAGAGAGGCTAGGCTAGTTTCACCTTATTATTTAGGTAAATCAAAACATATATTTTTTTATCTGTTGAACTGTACTTAAAAAAAAGTTAGAGATCTAAAAGAACTTTAAATTCTACATAAAAACTCACTTCCTCACTTTATCAGTTTCAGTAGTTATTTGCATTTAAAACTTTCATTGTATTTTTGTAGTGATTTTTTTCAGGCGCTGATATTGCTATTTCCTTTTTAAATAGGCTTGTGTCAAATTTTCATGTCAATAAATATTAACGTATTTTACGTGTGTGTGATTTATTGTTCATGCAAAATTATTAACTTGTGATCAAAAAATAACACGATATAATAATTTCTAACTTCGTCACTGAAATAAAATCTTCCAATAAATTCTCGCGGTCAAATAATACTATACTATTTATAAATTGCAAACTTCGTAGTGTCCAAAAAAACAACGTAAAATTTAATATAGAAGACAGAATATTATTCTTATCTACATTTTAATTTCCGATACGCCCGAGGACAGCAAATATTGTTCTTGACGGGTCTTTCCCGCATATTCAGAATTAGTTATTTATTTAGACGAGCTTCTCGCCTTTATTGGCTGAATTTTTATTGGTTTCGTAATCGAAATGCAAATTCATGTGCAAATTACTACGTTTGACTTCTTTACGAGTAATTTTATCCGATGAAATCAATTTACAAAGCCAATGATTACTTGATTGGATGTGCTACGCTGCGGAGGTAATGGTTATTTGTACACACTTGCAAAAGTATTTTTTTATCTTATAGGATTAATGAAAAATGGTGTAACAAGCTGTAATATTTGGTAACCATAACTATTTAAAAAGTGTTGCTAACACAAAACATGAATCTATTGGTTATTATTTAGACATACACAGCAAAAAATCAAATTTACACACTACTATTTTGGAACTATATTCCATCTAAACTTATAGACAGTTGAATGACCTAGTAAATCAATGAACAAAGTTGTGACATCTGGTTCAGAAATGTCTCAATAATTGGAAAAGGTGCATGTGTTATCGTCTATTTCATGTTTACCTAAGTTTAATATTGTCAAATAAATGTTTCATGTTTATTTCACCTTTTATTCAGTTTTCTTAATTTATTAGATGGTATTAGAATTAACTAATTAATTAATATTTAATATTAAAGTTGCTGAATATGTATCATACGAAAAACAATAAGTTGACATTTCTTGAAACCAATTTTGGCGAAGTGGCCAAAACTAAAACTAAATGTATTGTTTTCAAGAATGTGAACTTATCATTTTTCATATGATACCAAATTTTCAACATTTAATGTTTCGTTCAAATTACATACCAATTAGAAAAAGAATATTCACGTTTAGATTGCACTAACGAAAAAAAGATTGAATTTTAGAGCAGGAACGTTATTAAATAATGATGAGTTTCTAATAACAAATTCTAATGTTTTGTAAGCTGTAGGTATTAAACAAGTGATTGATTTTTCATCTATAATAGCTCTTCAACACTATTGCAATGCTTCATAGTCATGGCGTGGGAGTTATAGTTAAATAATACAGGGAAAATTTTCAGGGAAAAAGAACAAATATACTCATTAACATTCATTGGTAATTGGATCTCTGAACATCAGTCTTTAAGTAAATCTTTACATTTCTGTAATTCTAAGCAATCATCGATAGAATGAACCTATATGTATTTAAAAAAAGTTTTAAGTCGCTGGCAAAAAAACATAATTATAATTTTTAATAATAATAATATCTCTACCCCTCAATATAATCAGGAGAATTAACCCAGAAGTCGAAGACTTGTGCGGGAGTGGGGGCGGTATATTATTATTATTCAGTGCAGGAATGAAGGAAACCTGTAAAACCTCATTAATTAGAGAGGTAGTCAAATGTCAACCGGTATCAATCTCTCACATTGACCCATGCCAACATTCTTCCAACCTACCATATCCGTAGAGAAGGTGCCAATCCTCTGCATAAATATAGCTTATATACTGTATACAGGCTGCGGGGGTCGGACCCACAGCGATCTAGTCACATCGATTCAAGTACTGACGCCTTAAACCGAGCGACCAACCATAAATATATAGATAAATGATATAGATAAATTTCTAATAGTCTGAATGAAAATAAGTGGCCTAAGGTTAGAGCTTTGGGGTACACACCAGAAGTAAATAAGCAAATATTAGATTTAAAACCATTGTATGAAATATACAATTAGCTTTGCAAAAGATAAGATCGGAAAAGACTAAGTAAGATATAACCAAAACCCAAATGATGGAGTGAGTTTTTATATTATTGTTATTAACTTTATCGCAAACCTCCTGCTGCAACAGTCTGAAAGAGTTAATATTTTATTACTAAATCCTCATTTGGGTGAGAGGAACCATTATTCTCTTTTCCTGGATCTTTTTACCTGAACCGCAAATGTATAGCATATTTAACTTTTAACCATGTAACCATGGGCGCATAGGTGAGAAAGTTACCTTAAATGTTTCTCTATTTGGAATACCTGTTACTTTCTCTGTTGAAATACTCTATTTACACTATTGCACATGCACTGAAATAAAAACACTGCCGTAAAATTATAAAACACCTTAAAGGCGCCCAGATCATGACATACAATAATGAAATAGACAGTGCTGTCAGTCTGATATACTTTTTTAAGAAGAAAATATATTACTAGTTCTTGTTGCCCACTAGGTTCTATTTGCCCAGGCCTCCCTTACAACACATTCTACGTCAAAAGCATATAAAATTAATAAAGATTCATTGCACTACAATAATGTGTATAAATATTATATATTCTTGAACATGCGTTTCATTTTAGCTGTGTAAAATTATTTTTCCACGGTCGGGAGTAGAAATCTGTTTCTATGACATCAAAATTAAAACAGAAGTAGTCGATTATTCCCAAGGGAGTATAATGCTCCCAAGGGAGTTTACATTATGGAGAACGTTTTTCATACAAAAAAAAGATAACATTGAAATTATTTATTGACATTTAAATAAAATGTTACATTTGTACAATTTTCAAAATTAATATTAGAAGGAATATTACTTTCGCTTACATTTACAGTTTTTGTGATTGCGCTAGTAGTGGTACCTACTAAAACCTGATTAGCAATTTTGGTCTTATTTTCAATGGAGTTCTCGACATAACCCTCAGCGACTGTCGTTGATTTCCCACCAGCATGACGCTTTATTGTCGTGATATCCACACCAGCATCTGCCAGTAATTTCGCTGAAGATCTTCGTAAGCAGTGACCAGTATAACATGCAGCATCAGGTAATTTTAAATACGAAGCTACTACACTCGGAATTTTTCCCATGGTATTCTTGCCAACTGGCTGCAAACTACATTTTCCTGCTTTGTAGTACAAAAAAAGGCGCTTATGCTTGACGTGGGGAGGACGAAGGGACAGGCTTTTTCGAAACAATTCAAGCATATCTCCCACATCGGTAACCAGAAAGGTTCGTGGAATCTTTGTGTTAGTGTTTGGAATTTTTACAATCAAGGAAGAGACATCCTCAATATCATCTACAGTTAAATTGACTAGTTCATCAGTTCGACAAGCTCCGGCAATCCCCAGAATTAATCCAACCTATAAAAAATCAAAATACTTAATAATTGAAATACCTAACAACAAAAGTCATCTTACCTTAATCATTAAGAATTCTTTGTCATCTGCACTTGATAGAAAACGGTCGATTTCACCCTTTGTCAATATTTTCGATTTTTTCGATTGATATCCGTCACCGGTTCTTTTCAAAAATGCGATCAGCTTGGGGAATTTGCTTATATCTATGTTGTCGTAAATTATCAAGTATGACTTAACCATAGAATATTGCTCCCATAATGTGGAAGACTTGTAATTCTTTGCATTTTCACTGAAGTATGCCAACATTCTCGCTGTATACATGAACATTTTTCTCGGCGCACCACTTTTTGAACCGATTGTAGGTTATATCGTATAAAGATCTTGACTTCGTAGGCAGCAAATTGCTTATTGCAATATTTGCAGCCTCCACAATCTCTTCCGACTCACAATTATTCATTGTGCACTAAACAAACTTTAAACTAAACCAAACTAGCACCTTAATTTGACAATTCTTTTTGTTTGTTTATTTTGTAGCTATGGCAATAACTCAACGACTACTAAATAATTGCTCAAATCCGACTACAATAATTCTGGTGCACCTTACTTAATAATGACAAAATAAGTGTTTTTAAGTTAATGAGACCGTGGAAAAAATAGTATATACCATTCGAGAGAGATGCAATTTTGTCCTCGGTGCATTGTAGCTTCAAATTGCACCTCTACCAAAATAACGTATTTCTCTCCCTTATAGTATAATGTACTATTATATGTTTCATGCAAAATTGTTTTTATGTAAATATGCAGAATTTTCTTATGGATACATTTCACCGCAACCCGCAATTCTTTTATAACTTTAAAAATTAATTAACGGTTACGATGAACGGGTGATAGAGATACAAAAAAAGCTGATCCATTTTTCTGAAAAGCCCACTTGATTCAATTCAGCGTGGTATTTGAACTCGATTATTATTTTTTACAGGCGACGTTATAATTGTCATTTGGAACACTGGCTAAATTGAGTTTTTTTTTCGGAGCATTAACGACCCGACGTATTCAGAAAACAAGTAATATTTCTACGTCAACAGCCTCATTGTCACCTTTCCACCAATTTACATGGCCGAATATTGATTAGAATATATCGAGATTCCAGTCCGATGGGTTTCGCATTAAAATTTCAATTAGAAATGACATTTCAAATTTACGCCGATGGAAAACTACAAAGTGAAAAATGAGTAACGAGCGGTGTAACAGAACGCTCGAAAAAGGAAGAGGACGTCTATCAGGAAATGAATCTCTGGAAAAAAATACATAATAAACGGCCGCGGAATGAGCTGAACTCTATAATTGACAGTATTTGATAGATGCTTCAGCGGGCAAACCATTTTAATGAACAAAAATAGCGCTCGATCAAAATTGTTGTCACACCGACGCGACGCGTTGTTCCGCACCACGGAAGACTATTTGCTATTAAATATGTTGCACTGGGAATTATTATACAGGGTGATTCAAATAATGTTATTGTTTTGTTCGATCCAAACTCGAATATGCCGCTTCTGTTTGGTTTTCTTACTATAATTCTCATATATAATATTGAAGCAGTCCAAAGAAAGTTTCTTAAATTTCTTAATTTTAAGATGGATAGGGTATTTCCTCTTATTGGATTTCCCCAATCTGAATTATTACAAATACGTGCTTTGATGAGTCTTGATACCAGGCGTCAATGTCACAGTGTGCTTGTCTTGTTTAAAATTTTAAATAATCTGATTGACTGCCGGTTTGCTGCAGCAAATACATTTTATTGTTCCGAGAGTCAACTCAAGGGAAGGTAATACTTTTCACTTGTCCACCCTTCGTACAAATATTCTTAAACATTCCTCTATATAAAGGGTTCTATGACTTAGTACAAATATTTTAAGAGGGGATAGGGAAAAATAAGAATTAATGGAATCACCCTTCAAAAAAATTCCAAACCGTCACTGACCTTCTGTCAGCCGCGAGGTTAGGTATATTCTGCCAGTCAAAGGTGTCAAATATAGTGACAGGTCCATTGACACGTGTATCAATTTAAGCCGCTTTGAAAGAAAAAAAATCTTTACAAAATGTAGATTATTACTTAATGATTTAATGAGGAATACGGTATGGTAGCACAAAGAGGCAGCACCTACCTTACTAATATTTATTTCCAGGATCGATACTTGGAGAGATTTTAAGAATGTTGAATCATCTTCTGTTTTCTTACTTGTTTAAACTAAAACCTGCAAAGATTTTTGTACTTCCTGTGGACCTCTCCTTCCCTCGATCGTTCTTTTTGTGTAAAGCGGAGTACCTACTTGGTTTGGCGGTCTTGACCAGGTCGATTACTTACGTCGGGAAAAAGCACAAAGGATAACAACAAAATACACGTAAATATACACAAATACATAAAAACACTGCCACACGTTTACCGCCACGGCATAAAACAACTGTTCAATGTGGTTCAAAAAGTATTCAGCAAAATATTTTGTATACTCGGGAAACGTCTTTTAGCCTACCGCACGATAATATGCATTGTCACACTCAGCACCTTATCCGTCATCTAGGCATTTAAATACGACATGTTTGTAAATACACATAAAATACGCGAAAAATTAAATTTGCGAAAATCAAGTACTGAAAAATTATTTCAAACTAATCAGAGTACCGTAACCGTAAATTTACGTTATTTGACATCTACAGACAACATTTGACGACATCTGTCACTAATAGAAGGTGCACTCACTCCGATATATTTTTAAACTTCTTGGGTTGTTGCGTAATTAAATTCTGTTAATATTAATAATAGCAACAATATTAACAGTAATCGACGATGTTTGCATAAAATAATTAGTAATATTTTAAACTATAACATCCCAAGATGTTTACAGTGTTCTGTAAAAATGACCCTTAGATTATAACCAACTTCGCATTCTGGATGGTTTGGAGCATGGAGGGTATCCAATTAGCATCAGTATGGCATAACCTAGAACTTACTGTTACTTTAAATCAGTTAAGTGACTAATTTTAAACGTGTTTTAGTAATTAAATAAAGTATTTTATGTCGGATATGTTAGTGGATAATTTTGATAAATCTGCAAGGAGTGAAAATGTAGTTTGGCAGTGTGCAACGAAAGAACGAATACAAAATACTGCAGCTAACCGGATTAGCTGTTATCTACCAGGTACTTAGACATTATTATTATTAATACAAATGTTTCGTTTCGTCGTTTCTACACTTGACAATGTTGAAAAAACGACCAGTAGTTGACATATCTAGCCATGACGGATGATGATAGATTGTCGTAGGCGCCGACTTTCCGTGGGAAAAGAGGGTTTTGCCCCATTTTTTAAGCATGGAGCTAGAACTCTGAAATAAATTTTTTATTGTCTTTTAGACCTTCCTGAGCACGTGGTTAAAATTTTTGTAGTTAGTCATAGTTAAACCTGTATAAAACGTGCACTTTTTGTAATTTATTGGAGCATTGCTTGGATATTTTCAATTCTAGCACTGCCAAGATAAGGTCTTGTATTTTCACTGATGTATTATTTTTGTTGTGTTTAAGACTTAAGATGCAATTATAATCATTATGTATTTCTACACTGTTTGAATTTAAATTTATATGTCTCTTTACCCTCCTGTTCTGTAGTTGGATACATAAATAAATAAATAAATACGATCAATTCAACTGCGTTTTATAGGCCCTACAAAATCACCTGTGGCATTTTCGGCAATATTTTTTACTGAAAGAACTTGAAAATATATGAAAAAGCTGCCCTTATTCAATATCAATAAACATGCATACAAATTGACAAAGCATTTTATAAAACAAGTTGTAGAAAGATCACAGAATCCTCGAGTTTGTGTAAAAGTATCATCTCGTGCACTTGGTCAATGTCTTTGGAAAGTAAGTAAGTATAGCTCGACTCTCCTATAAAATACGAGGTGTGGCAATTAAGTTAAGTTAAGGAATTTGTCAATGAAAAAACAAGTAAATTAAATTTCACCAAAATTTTATTATCGACCTTCACAATAGTCTCCCTCTAACTCTACACAACGATTCCAACGTTGCTCCCACGATTGGAAGCATCCTTGGTAATCCACCGCAGTTAATCCGTTCAGCACCACGGTTACAGCTTCTTTGACCTCCCGTACATCGCCATGGTGAGTTCCCTGGAGGTGCGACTTCATCTTGGGGAATAAAAAAATCGCAGGAGGCAATATTGGGGCTATAGGATGGGTGCGGCAACGTTGGAATGCCTTTTTTTGCTAAAAACTCTCGCACAATTAACGACACGGTTGACGCGTTGTAATGGTGAAAGATCCAACCGTTCTCGGCGAGTTCGGGTCGCACATGGAAAACGCGGGCCCGCAGCCGTTCCAGGACGCCACCATAGAACTGTCCAGTTACTATCTGGCCGACAGGAACATATTCACGATGAATGATGCCGTGGATATCGAAAAAAACGATCAGCATTGCCTTCAGTCGTGACTTGGACATCTTCGCTTTCGTTAGCCGCTCTCCATCTTTTTCCACTCACTGACTGAAACTAAAAGGAAGGTCTCTAGAAAAACGTTGACGGTCGATGCAGTGTTGCCAGTTTCCGAGTTATAACTAAATTCCCGGAACTTAAATTGCCATATCTCATATATTAGAACTAAACTGATTTGAAACAAATTAGCTACGCAATATCTGATTGTTGTTATTTTTAATCCCGCTTTATTGAAACACTGAAAAATTTTAGTTTTTGGCGAAGTCGCCAGTTACAAAGCTAAAACTGAATTTATTCTTTTTAAGAAATGGCAACTTATTGTCTTTCGTATGATACAAATTCTTCAAAATTTAATGCCCTGTTCAAATTATATACGAATTAGAAAAAGAATTAGAAGAAGAACTACTAGTAAGAGCAACTGTGTTAAAATTTACTTTTTTCCAGATAAGAATACCTATTTTCTATAACTACGTATTCTCATGAAGAAATACTACTGGAACAGTTATTATATAGAATTGTGCTTATAATTTTGTCGTAAAATAAACTACAAATGTAGTAAACCGAAATTCAGTTTCAGCTCTGTGACTGGCGACTTCGCCAAAAACAAAAATTGTGTTTCAATAAAGAAGGATTAAGAAAACAATCAGTAGTTACTTTGTTTTAATCAATTTAATTCTAATATTTTTTATAGGAGAATGCAATTATTATATATTACTTTCAGAAAGCATTGATTAAGTGCACGAGATGATACTTTTACACAACTCGAAGATTCTGTGAACTTTCTACAACCGCCAGGGTAGCTTTTTGACCTATTTTCATGCCCTTTTTTAAAAAATTATTGTAAATGCCACAGGTAATTGTTGCAGAACAATAATAATAGTTTCATGTGGTTTCATGTTTGTGAGTCGAATTGATTTTAAGTTATACAGGGTGTCTCTAACAGGTCTTTACAACGCTCGACCAGATATAGTGCGGCTCAAAATAAGTCGATTTAGCTAAATTTACCTTAGTTCAAAGTTGACCCGTTTGGGCGCTATACGACCCTGTAGTTGCAATTTTGAAATCGTTTTTTTGTTATAAATTTAAAATGCCTTATTCTCGTGGTTTATTCGAAATTTGTAATTTTAATCATTGCCAGCAATTGTGATATAAAAATTAAATTAGGAAACAATTATTCACGATTGTTCCTGATATTCTTGAAATAAAAATTAATCTTTTTAACAAACACGCTTATTCGTTTCCACGCATTTCATATGGTTTTTTCACAAGTTTCCAGGTACTTGCCTTTATCCAAATAATTTTGATTGTTTGATAAATAAAATTTCTGACATTTAAGACACCTAAATTATTACTAAGATAGAAAAGTTTGACGTTTACTTAATAATTTGAATTAAATTTTCATTTTTTATGGACTCATTCACGACGGTGTCAACTTACCAAATTTTAGCAAAATCGAATAAGGCATTTTAAATTTATAACAAAAAAAAAACGATTTCAAAATTGCAACTTGAGGATCGTATAGCGCCTAAACGGGGCAACTTTGAACTAAGGCAAGTTTAGCTAAATCGACTTATTTTGAGCCGCACTGTATCTGGTCGAGCGTTGTAAATACCTTTCAGGGACACCCTGTATATTAAGTATAATAATGAGTTTTGCTACTGAAAACAATTTCTACAAGCCTTGCGTGTATTTCTGTTCCACATATTTTCATTCCGGCTCCTTTACTTCCCTCTTTGTTTGTTTTCTGGTTTTTCCTCCGACTCCGAAGATTAAGTATTATTTTCCGCATTTTGCATAACTTCATTCTCACTTTCACTTAAAACGAAATCAGGATCCTGATTACTATCATCAACAGTACCATCTACTATATCTCTATATATTTCTGGTACTTCACTACTTGCCATGTTACTATTTTTTCACCGATTTCTTATAATATGCAGCGCTATTGTAAACACAATTTTTAGGTTAGAATGATTCACGTGTGAAAACGTGTAGCGCGTGTATCATTATTGCTCTCAAATTCTTATTCGCACAATTTAAGTTATAGTTATATTGGGGGCAAAATGGATACACGTGTAATACGTGGCTTCTTATTGCAGCCAACTAAAATAGATATACTTTAGCTTTACTATATTGTTTGGGACAAAAGAGGTACATAAATATTGACTATTACGTCTGCGCATTTACAGTTAGATTAATGTGCACCGTTCTTGCACCAAACAATAAAATGGCTTCTGATGGACAAATAATGATGCATAACTCATTTTAGGGTAATGTGGCGTTTGCATCATTATTGCCCCAAAATCCTCAATTGTTCTAGACATTTTAAATGCCTCTCGAGACGCATTTCCGAGAATACTTTCTTTAAAATTCAACGAAAAATACGAAAAGATATATGAAATAATTTGTAAGTGAAGGATAAGAAAAAACGCATTAAGAGCTGATAAAAATGTAATGCTAGCCTATTTTTTTTTTTTTTTTTTGAGAAGGTAAGGTATTTTTATACATATTTTAATGTTTCTCTTACAATGTCTTTCGTTATTTTAGGCAATCCAGTTTATGATCTACATATTCCATGTTCAAAAGTAAATAAACGAAAATATGGATGTATCACAATATAAAAAGCTACCTGCCTTTTTAAAATATCAAAATGTTTTGACTATGGAAAATGTTATTATATTTTTAAAGGAGGCTCCAGACGATAAGTTCTTATTAATGAAAGTAATACTAACATGTGATCTAAATTGGGCGTGTTGGCGTGCAGTATAATTGTAAAAGATATAGAAGATACGGCGAAAATTTTGGTTATAACTTTTAGATATGAAATTTATTATAAGTATTTACGATTGAGACCCAAAGTGCACAATACAACCAATTGGCATAAACAGCTGTGTAAAAATTCTCCAAAGAGTTGCAGAAAACTTAAACCTTTCGATGTCCACTACGTAATCTGTTTTCCACTGTCCCAACATATTCGATATTTGATGATTAGAATGTCCTGCATCATGTAAAGCAATCATTCTTGCTCGGGTAAACGCAGACATTGCATTATAATGTACAAAAATTCAAAGGAACACTTACATTGGTAATAAAGTAAAGGTTCATGGTCTGCAATTTTTTATTGCTTTTTTTATTGTTCCCTGAGTACATGTACTATTTTACCACATTAAGAAAAGCCGCTAGGTTTAATCGAATCATTTTATGTACAGGGACTGCAAGACTTTTGATGGTGTGTATTAGTAAGTTGCCACCCTGCATTTTTTATCTTGTAAATTGCAAAGTTAAGTGCACACTTAACTTTAACTGTGATCTATGAATTCACCCTTAGTTACATTTAAATATAAGGTCCTAACAAAAATAAAATTTGTTTCTCGCGATATGACCGTATTTCCGGAAACGCAAGCACCCTCGCCGAAGACAGGGCGTATCTGGAAATGTATCCCCTAATTTATTTATACAATTAGCAAGGTTGTAATTTCTCGCAAAAAAGTAATTTACTTGAAGCGCGGAGCGCTTGCCGAGCATTAATCACTCACTCTGGTGTAAACATAAATGACAAAAAAGGGAAAGAAACACCTAGGGGTGCGGACTGCGGGGCCAGAAGGTGATTCTTAATTAATAAACAGCTGCAGTTAATTCCGGCGAAATGGTAAACGTGCCATTTTTTTAATTGTGTTTATAGTTCTTCTGAATATTTCAGGAGTTTTTGTGCGGCCCACGGATCGTAAAAGGTTAAAGTAATTACGGCTAATTTAGCATTCAGTCAAGTTGAGAGAGGATATAACGTCAGTTTTACGTTACATTTCCAACGAAAATTTGCCACATTAACAAGAGCTGAAAACAAATATGAGAAGATTATGTTACGCCACTAAAAAAGCAGTGGAACGCACAGGAGTAGAGAGAACTTGGATGGCAGTAATAATATTTTTCTTCAAACGTCATATAAGTGACAACTTATGTGATGTTAAATGTCATGTCATATGGCTACTAGTATAAGTATTTATAATCCAAAGCGTATAAATACATTATAGTACTGTAAATTCAATTTTAATAATGAACATTAATTTTTTTATCTACAACTGCTTTATAAGAGCCTCATTACAGCATTTATTTGGCCCTGTTTCAGTTGAATAATAAAAGAGGTCATTACACCACTAGTGTAATATCCCACTAGTTATTGGTCATTTTTATTAAGAACCAACAGTTTTATCAATTTGACAATTAGATAATTTAACTTAAATTAGATTGAATTACTTATTATAAATATTAACAACACAACTTCGGCAGTTTGTAAGAGTAATACCAGATTGATGCAGCATCAATGCTTAAATTTTCTTTGTAAGCACTTTTGTGGCAATTTTTTTTCTTGTTTTCAACAGACATATCAATATATCCTTCACACACGATATTGGACTTCCAATCACCACGACGTTATATAGTTAGAAGTTTGACATGTTACCATAACCATTTAGTCGGTCAGTGGTCGCGCGGTTTAAGGCGTCAGTACTTGAATCGAGGTGACTAGATCGGTGTTGGTTCGAGCCCAGCTGCCGGTAGACCGTATATAAGGACGCCAAAGCTCTCCACGAATATGGTAGGGTGGAAGAATCTTGGCTTGGGTCAATGTGAGAGATTGATACCGGTTGATATTTGACTACCCCCCTAATTAATGAGGTTTTCCAGGTTTCCCTCATTCCTGCACTGAATAGTGGTTAGGGTCTACCAACGTAAGTCGTTCCTGGGCGCAAATGCGGCCTGCTTAATAATAATATGCCGCCCTCTCTCCTGCACAAGTCTCCGACTTCTAGGCTAATCCCTATGATTAGAATGAGGGGTAGAGATATTATTATATTATTATAACAATGCCTTTGCTTCTTTTGAATCAAAACTTACAAACTAACCCTGATTTTGGATTTTTCGCAATTTAAGGTAGTTGTAAATAAAGTTTTTTGCAATTCTATATAACACGTAGAGTAACGGCATTTTTTATTCATGAAATTACAAATGCCACATCCTTTGCTATACTACCAATTTTATGAGTCCCATAACAGCTCGACGACATTTTCCATTTTCATATTTCAAAAAAAAAACTTCGTTCGTTAAAATCGGGGAGACACAATTTAACGTGCTTTCTATGTTTACTAAAATGTGCATCCTCCAAGACGGTGAAAGTTCTAATCTTATTAGTTTTAGTGTTGGGAATTTTAATCAGCAGCAGATCCTATGTCTTCATTATCATCAATAGTAACCTTCCCTAGTTCGTCGCAATGATATGCCCCAGATATACCAAATATCGAAACTACCTGAAAAAATAAGACTTGGTTGGCACAATATAAAACAAACAAAATGTAATTTTATTACTCTTATCGCCAAATAGTTTTCAACTGAAGCATCAGACAAAAATATATGGAATTGTTCACTTGACAAGACTCTTGATTTCTTTGGTTTATAATCTCCTTGTTTTTTCAAAAATGCACGCAAATTGTTGTATTTTAAATGTTCCCAATATGCTTCAAACTTAACGACGTGACGTGACGTCAAAAGATTCAATCTTACAATCTTTATTTCGAATTCGATTTTTCCTTAGTTATTTTAATAACTTTACCTAGAATTTATAGCGTTTGAAGAAAAATTAGTATGATGTTCAGATAATAAGATACTTTTGTGCTTCGCAGCATCATAATATACTATAATTAACCAATATAAAGATATTGATAGTTTTGGAACAAGATTCACAGTAATTAATCAGCATTGTCTCAAAATATAGTGATAATCGCTTAAAGTTAACTTTCTTACCAAATTTATTAGATTATAAACTATTATCACGTTTTATTATAAAATAACACTTGTGTTAATCGAGATCCACACGGAATGATTAACTAAAGTTTTTAAGATTCTGTATAAAAAATAAATTTTTAATATATAAACTTGTGTATGCGTATTCAACAAAGCACCATTTTTTAAAAAGAAATTGGTTTATTTGGAAGTATTAAAAAATAATTGAGAGTTCTAGAATGTCTCAAAATGTTGAATATTAGCTAACAGACCATGCTTTCATATTTAATCATAAAATTTATTGCAAGCAACTTTCCTTAATTATTTTTCCATGTAACTAGGATTTTTAATTTTTTGTTTTTTTCAACTTCCTGAATATTTAATTCAACAAGAAAAAATTTTTATGAATTCTCGAAGCCTAGACTTTTTCAACAATTGAATTTTTTACCCATTTCTGGTATAGGCAACTCAAACTGGGGTCGCTCTGTATATTTTATTTATTAAATGTAGCAACCATTTAGAGCAGGGTATTTAATACTGCGTAAATGAATTTTACTATGCATCATGCTTTTCTCTAAGAAAAGATAGACGTGTTTCTACAAAACGCAGACAGAATAAACTAGTATATTAACATGGCATATTTTGGTATAATAAATGTCAGATGGCGGCTGAATATGTTAACATAAATGCCAATGATAAAATGTGAGTTGGATATTCCACACCGCCTTAAGACTATCACTCTTCACGGTGCTCAGAGGCGTAGGAGGTAAGTTAAATACCATTATGCAACATATCACCAGAAATCCTAGGATTACGTTTTATTTACTTCTAAAATAACTGATGGTTCTGCAAGTGTAATAATGCAAATCCAAATACCTTAATTATGCAACACTGTTTCAATAATATTTATTGAAAAACAAAAAAAGTTGTAAAAATTTGGTTCCAACACCTTCTGAACGTCTATATTAAAAATATACTTCCAAATTCCCGTAATATTGAAAGCGCTGTATTTTTCAATAGTAATTTAAGGAGATTTGGTATATTTAGGTGAGAAGTGAAACACATGTATGTATTTATCCTTCGGAGTTCAGATATATTTAGAACTCTTGTGAAATCCTTCCACTTTTCTCCTATATCTTTACAAATGTGACTATATTATACCTATATCAATAATTTATCTTGAAATATAAATAAAATTCTCTTAATTGTCTTACACATGTGACTAATTTCTTGTATCCTTCGAATTATAAACAATGGCTCGAGATTACTAATAAATATCTGCAACATTATTAAAATTAAATGTATCTTTCACAATCATTATACCAACCAAATGAGTTTTAATAAGTTCTTTCATCCAACCGTTTCTTTTTTCTACCCACTTGTCGCTAAATTAAAAACTTGCGCCGACAAAAAAATTCTCTCTCCTTCGAATTTCAATCTGAGATTAAAATTACCCTTTCAGATTTAAATAAGATTTAATAAGATACCGCTGAAGTCGCTTATGAAGTAATTGATAATTACGTTCTCTTGCAAACGACCAAAGAATAAAACTCCTGTCGTCTAGCTGGGTTCTGAATGTGATAATGTTCCGCTAATGTGATTAAATATTAGCTCAGTACAAGATTTTTACGAGCGTCTGAATGGCCCTTTCTGTTCGGATCTGTTAATGGAAACATGAGCCATTGTTTAAGAAGTTATTGGGTGCTTGTTCATATTTAACCGCATATTAATACGGATAAAACAGTAATGAAATTATTAGAGATATTTTAGGGGTCAAACTTTATAGAACATATTCATATTAATATTAATAATATATATCTACCCTTCATTCTAATCGAGGACTAGAGGATCAGCTCAGAAGTCGGAGACAAGTGCGTGACTTCCATTGGCAGGCCCTAACCAGTATTCAATGTAGGAATGAGGAAAATCTGGAAAAGCTCATTAATTAAGGGGGTGGTCAAACGCCAACCGATATCAATCTCTCACATTGGCCTACGCCAACGTTCTTCCACCCTACCATACTCAAAGAGAGGATGCTAATCCTCCCCACAAGTCTACCGGCTGCGGAATTCAAACCAATTTGGAGCCCAAGAAAATTGATTAAACTCAAAACAATATTTTAACTTAAATATAAGGCAAGTATATTTTTTATATAATATGTGTTCCAAATTGTCTAAAAGATTGTTGAAGGAAAGTATGTACTTTCAATGCAGCTTCTAGACAACCAGCTGCAAAAAACTTTCTTGGAAAATAATAAGGGTACATAATTAATTTTTCTTAATAATTCATCAAATTGTTACGTGATATATATTTTGAAGTCTTGTCACTGTGTTTTCTAGAATATAAAACATTGTTTCCTTTAGGTAATACAATATTGTGTGAAACTAACTACTATGCTGACTAAAGCCCCGACCAGCGTTGAATTACACCCACAATATCTACCCATATGTTCATTATTATTAGCATTTGTAACATTTTTTACTGTATTAGAGAGGTATTTTAAGCTAATATAAATCAAATCTCCTACAATTCCTATCAATGAAGTCATATGTATGCTCTCTGATACCAAACATCTAGGTATGCTAATGAACGATTCCACAGACAAAGCTCTATTCAATAATTGTTTAAAGAAAATTAATCTAGTTAAATTTACTAAAAACCCTCTATAAATATCGAAGTTCACTTTTGAAACTGTGGGAACTCGAAAATTCAATCACAATAGATGATATCTGACCTATTTCTGCATTTTTAGGATTGCTTCTTTAGGTGGCCTCCTTTAAGATAAGTCAAATATCTAACCATATAAATTATTATACCAATAAATTAAAATTACTTGAAATTAAATATCGACAATGTCAAAAGTGACTAACCTGTCAATGAATTTTAAATTAAACATGACAAATATCTACTTAAATAATGTTTACCCTTTATGTAATCATTTTTTATATATTTTTAGGTATTAACAATATTGTGTGAAACTATCTACTCTGCGGACTAAAACCCCGACCAGCGTTGAATTACACCCACAATATCTACCCATATATTCTTTATTATTAGCTTTTGTGACATTTTTTACTGTATTCATCTTCAAAAATTTTAAAATGGGTATTAGATAATGATTTATCCAGATCATTTATATACAATAGGAATAATATCGGTCCTAATACTAATCCTTGTGGAACTCCTATGCTTCCTGTCAAAAACTGAGACTTGCCAAGCAAAGGTTGTTTGAATTGGGTATGATTTTTTATATGAAATCTATTAGACTTTTATTATATGTACATATTTTTTTATATCGATTTCTTATTAAAGAGTGCACATATCCTCAATGTTTTTCGGATAAGTTAAAAAGCACTGTACAAAATTACCCTTAGAATGTGTTTTGAGTTCTTATTCTTAGGTTAAGTGTGACATAAACACAAATATCTGTTTTTATTTCACTTTCAATATGTTATATAAAATACATAATAAAAAAATATATACAAAGCAATCTTTTGCAGGTTGTTACAAAACAAACATTTTCTCAATACTGCTATGAAAGAGAAATTCACCTCATTCGTCTCTCTGTAACGCTAAGTATTGATGTCCTTCTAGGTCATAAGGTCCTGCCAACTCTGTACAGTGATTGCTATAGACAATGTTCTATTGAAATGGGTCGGTAATGAAGGTTTTCCCTGGTCGAAGTCTAGACATTTGATCCCAGTAGATTTAGTTCATTTTTAACCTACACTGCGACTTTAAACAATCTCGGTAGAAATTCAATGTTATCGTCATCTTTATCAAAAGAATTTTCATATCAAATATATTCATTACTGTCAACGTTTTAATATAGAGGGCGGCCAAATGAAAAGGAAACAGAGCCATTTTCAGGAACTGCGTCAAGATTGTAGAAAAAACCTCCGACCCGTCAATTTTAGATTAAAGGGGGACATTCTTTGCTGATATTTTTGACTTTTATACTCAAAAGCTATATTAATTTTTTTTAGTAAAACTTTGCTTTTCTGAATAGATTTCTTTAACAATACAGGCTCCAAGACGCTTTTTCTGTGCCTCTATAATCATAATGTATTACCGTTTAAGAGAAATCCTAAATCCTGCACGTGTTCCCAGAATTTAATACATGTCCTGGATTTTCATAAATAACTACCACGCAAATACAATCAAAATAGGAGCAATAAATCGTCCGTTGCGCAATCACATTCTTCAGGATTATTTTTTCTAACGAATGTCAGTTTTATTATACTCGTATACCTTTGCTTTCCCACATAAATTGTAATTCACCGCCATCCGCAGTAAAACTGAAGCTGGGGGCCGCTTTTATATCGTCCTAGAATATATTTACTGTAAAACGTAATTCGATTTTGGTCTGACCCTGTATGGCCTATTTATTAAGGTAAAGTTAAACGTGATAAAGGTTGGGAGAATTATCCAAATAAAATGAGGATCACGCCGCCCTACATAAATCTGCTAAAGCTAAAGTGCTATAAATTATACTAATACGCAGGTATTCTACGTGAGAGATTTTCAGTTGTACATGCCACGGCAGAAGAAGGGCATAGCAATGTGTGAAGCTTCATACAGAAATATAGGATGTCTAATTTCGAACTGTAGGATTTGAATTGCGCACCATTTGTCTTCTGTGAAAGGGCGTCAGTATATAACAAGTGTCCCCTACAGTGTTGCCAAATTGGTGAATTTTTAACAGGTCTGGAGAATTCCAGCAGTCTGAGGAGTCTGGAATATTTCAAACCTTCGGAGGGAAAGTTTGAATAGTAGGAGAATCTAGCTAATGCACTTCCTGTGTTCACAATAATTTAATTTACACATTTTATGCAGCATATTGATTTCTCCATGTAGTCAATACTTAAACCATATTACAATTTACAAGTATTTTTGTGTGCTCTAATTACATTTGTTTTATATTAATAAAAATATCACCAATACTCTGTATATCTGATGTATGACCTAAGTAATGTTTTCTAGTAATGACGTCATCGAATTTTTTTTAAATGGCAACACCATATTTTTTTCCTTAATTCTAAAAGATCGTTTAATTCTCTATCAGACAGTACTAAAATTTTGCCCTCTTACATAGGAAAGTTTTCGAGTAAATGACGATTGAATGTTAAAAAACGTAAATTTTATCCATAAAAAAGTAACAATTCTGAGGTATGTAAAATAAAAAGATAATTGATTAAATTTTATACTTAAATTAAATATTCGAATTGCGATCCACCAACTTCTTGACAATGCGCAAGTCTGTGAAGAAATTCTTCTTGCACATTATGAATGATTTCTGGGGTAACTCTGCGTATTTCGTCCCGAATGCGATTTTGAAGTTCTTCTAAATTACGTGGTTTATTAATGTACACTTTTGACTTCAAGTATCGCCATAAAAAATAGTCAAGAGGTGTAAGATCTGGCGATCTTGCAGGCCATTCTATCAGTCCGCGTCTGCCGATCCACCTCCCAGGAAAACAGTTGTCCAAAAAATCTCGTACAGGGCGCGCATAGTGCGGAGGTGCACCGTCTTGCTGAAACCATATGGTATCGTGAGGAGTGTCAGGGTCATTATCGTTAGGAAAAATTACTGCAAGGGGTGGAACAAGGTCATTTTCTAGAAACTCTAAATATCTTTGTCCTGTAAGGGTTCCTTCAAAGAAGAAAGGCCCTACTATTCTGTCGCCAACTATTCCAGCCCACATATTTAATTTCTGATGGTGTTGGGTATGTGCCTCTGCCATCCAATGAGGATTTTCCCGACTCCAATATCTGCAAGTTTGACGGTTTACTGTACCATTCAAACAAAATATGGCCTCATCTGAAAAAAGTATTTGCCGGTGTAAATTTCTATTTCTTTGACATAAATCCATTAGAATTTCGAAAAAGTGTAAGTGGCGATCGGGATCATCTTCATTGAGTTTCTGCACAAGTTGAATTTTGTAGGGATGATATTTTTCCTTCCTCAGGATACATAGCACTGTGCTCTGACTAGTGTCATTGTTTAATGCAACCAACCGTGAAGAATTATGAGGATTATCTACAATACTTATTAAAATGTTCTTTTTCTGATTTTCATTAATGCTTGGACGTCCAGGTTTTGGAATATTTACAACACTGCCAGTTTCTATAAATTTAGACTCTACCTTACTGACTGTTGATTGGCTGATAGGGCGATCCGGATATTTTTCATTAAATAAATCGTAAACTTCCTGCTGAGTTCTAGACATATTCCCGCATCCGATAAGAATTAAAATTTAAATTCTTTGAGTAACAGTTAAATGTGCCATAATACTTTAAATTGAATAATAATTTCTATGTCGCTTACAATACTTAGAAAGTCAGTGTGACAATAACACTTTGCAAAGATTTTCACCTATGTGATCCATAAAAGAACTATGGAATTCGAAAAACTAAACTTGATAACGTTTTTGCTTTATTTTAATTGATTTACGTTTTCTAACACTCAATCGTCATTTACTCGAAAACTTTCGTATGTAAGAGGGCAAAATTTTAGTACTGTCTGATAAAGTTAAACGATCTTTCAGAATCAAGGAAAAAAATATGGTAATGCCATTTAAAAAAAAATCGATGACGTCATTACTTGAAAACAAATGACACTTGAAAATCGCATTTTACGCTAAAATATGTATTTTTTAAATTAAAAATCGACCTGTTCGAGGATTTTTCCCAAAAAATAATTGTTTCATTTTTATTGAATTTATTCCATACTTTTGGCGCATACTGTATAATGTTTATCCTTTATGTTTGGTATCAGAGAGCATACATATGACTTCATTGATGGAAATTGTAGGAGATTTGATTTATATTAGCTTAAAACACTTTTCTAAAACAGTACAAAATGTTATAAAAGCTAATAATATAGAATATATGGGTAGATTTTGTGGGTGTAATTCAACGCTAGTGGGGGCTTTAGCCCGCAGAGTAGTTAGTTTCACACAATATTGTTAATACCTAAAAACATAATAAACGTGACATGTTGAAATTTATTTGAAATATGAAGCTGGCAAATTTATACAATCTTGGTGTCATAGTGATCGAAAATATCCTTGTTATCAGTTAAATAGTTGGGTTGATTTGTGTCACATGACAAAAAATAACGAAATTTAAATGGCTGTCAAGTAGTAGTATTTTTTTGTTCAATAGGTCTGTTCCTACAGCAATAGTTTCAAACTTTTAAAAATATGCGAGCAGTTATGTTGCGAACGAGTTACCAGTGACTCTAACGCAAGTATAACATTGTGCAGATTTCTGTTATTAGAAACTTCGTTTCAAAATGGCGCAATTGTAGCCTTATTAGGCACGTGACCTTATACAGTACAGGTATTTAGGTGCTTTATAAAGAGTCTTTTATTTCACATTTAACAAAATTATCAAAGGACCTACAGCCGTAATGTAGCCAAAAGTTACGCCGTAATAAAACTTTTTCTCTTCGTCCTGATAACGCCGTGGTCGCCTAAATTAGATTAATAAAGTCAACAGTAATGTTCAGATGTTTCAGGATAAGGAATATATACCTCTCCCGGGCATCCTCCTACGTACTGGCTGGTGCTTTGTCTCTGTATTTAATGTTCCGAACATTTACGTATTTAGAAACTCGAGTTTGTCGTCGAACAATCGAACTGTGCCGCAAATAACATGATCGATTGTTACGTTATATTATTCCAAACTCTATTACTTCTCTTGTAATAGAGTAATTTCCATTAAAAAAATCTGCATAAAATATTACTTATAGAGTGTCCCAAAATAATGGAACAGAATTCATATTTTCTTACAGTTGAATATAATATAAAAAAATCGCTGAAATAGATAATTAATAAGACTACTACCTACGTTTCTGTAATATTATATATATGTTTTAGTTATTTTGGCAAAATTCCGGAGATACCGGAAGTTAGCACCAACTTCGTTAATTTAAATGAAATCGTATTTTTTGGATTTCACGAAAAATTTTAGATTCGTTCGAGTTTTGCAAAAAAATTAGAGATTTGTTTGAAAGATTACTTAAAGAATCGCAATTTTAACTGCCAAAGCAACTTTTTACTTAAAAGGAACCGGATACAGACAAAATACTATATACGTTTAAGAATTTTGAATGGATGCAAGAGGAACATACACAGCGACCAGACGTAAGGAATGTAATAATAGATCTTGGAATCTTATGTCTTTGAGGATAATTTAATAGATGACATTTATTTGGATTCTTTATGTGTTTTAAACTGATTTCAGTCTTAGAATTACTTGTTTAACCTTAATTAGCATGTTATGCCTGCTGGTGATGTATGGTTCCAACAAGAAGGTGAGTACCTCCACATTTTCCACGTGAGAAATTGCCTAAATGAAGTTTTCCCTGGCAACACCATTAGATATTTGGTAGGGTTATCTTAGACGCAAATTGACATTATTTATCTTATTACTATTAAAAGAGTTGTTCAAAGATACCATTTTTTTAAAAGCAAGTATTCATGATTCAGGGGAAGCAGTAGGTATTGGATTTATTTTGAGCCCTTTGAGTTCATTCGAATTTAATGGGTTAAGTTGCCTAAAAAATTATAAACTGCGGTGATATTTCAATGGATTAAATTTATTCCAGATTAGAAGCAAGGTGTTCTCATAAAATCATAGAAACTAAATCATGCTACTACTACTACTACTTTACATGATTTCTATGATTACTTTTCTACAGAAAGCATACCGAATTCTGATCTATAAATTCATATTTCTATAAAAAATCATCAATATTTCCAAATAGTTTCAGGAGATTTTTTCCCGATCGACATTAAAGGCGTAGTTACATTTAGTACCAAGGCATCAGAATCATTTTTATTGCCGCTAAATTAAAATTTGTTAACGAAAGTTATTTATTTTAAACATCTTTAGTGAAATTACAACAACCTGTACGGGATATTATATATTCGTTGTCCTGTTTATTTTGAAACATTTACTTCGTCTTTATGAACTATTGAATCATCCAAACTGGTTGAATTATTTAACAAATCGCTTCCAGCACTTCATGTACTTGCAATAGTGACATTTTTTGCTAACAATTGATTTACGAGTTATGGACTCCTAAATGTCTAAGTTCAGCTACCGTTCAAGATTTCCATCCACCATGCATTTTTAATGGTGTGATATCATCTCCTGAATTTATTAATTGTGTAGAGTGTAACTGAAGTTCTGCGGAAACAATGTCCGGGATATTCGTGGCATCCTTTAATTTGAGAAACACAGACATTTATTTTGGCATTTTTCCCAAACGTATGAATTCCTATTAATTGGTTACATACTTTACCACTTGAATATTTAAAATAAAATCTGTAAAAACTTTCAATTTCTGTAGGCCTTGCGGTACTATATTTCTGATATGTATGTCTAAATATTCACATAACTATAAAGGATCTATTATCTTTGGATCTATAGCTAGCAGGGTGATCTATTGCCCATACTTTAAATATCTCCAATTATTATTTAAAGTAATTCATCACATCGACACGCTCCAGATACGGCAAAAATCATTGCCATATAACATAATAATAGTCAGTATTCTTCGTTTACAAAAATATATTGTTTTGTAATTGCCTTTGTACCTAAATAAGTATCATCAGGAATCTCCATTAGATTTTTTTTTAATTTGTTTATTTTCTAAAAGACGTGATTTTTAGCACGATATCCATTCGAATTCTTTTAATTTTAGTTACTTTCCAATATCGATGTTATTGTAGACATTTAAATAGCTCCGAGCATCGTATATATTGACCATTATGAACATTTCATAATTTTGCTTAATTCAGAAAAATGTACCAATAGTACATTTTCTTTCATCTCAAATATAAAATAAATAACTTTGTTTGCTATTATGATAAAATTAAAATTGATGTGTTTCACTTGGCTGTAAAGTAAATTTAATGCCTTGGCTGCTTTAATAGACCCGGCTGCGCTTTGTCTATTAAATACCAGCCGCATTAAATCTTGTACTTACAAATAACTGTTATTAGACGGATACGAAGTCACTTTTGCAATATCGAACGATCAAAATCGATAACTCCTCATTCTTAAATGCAAAAGCTACACCTCGGAACCTAGAACCAGAGGTAACTATTTTTTCTTCAAAGTACAACACAAAAACTCGCAGGCATGGCATAATTTTCCTATGTAACGTAACCTAAATAACGAATAGTTAGTAGTTCATTTACTGTATGTAACATGATTGTAACATATCATTCACGAGTATGATTTATGAACGCAGCCTCGTAACAATTTATTTTTTGCGGAGAAAACTTAACTCCATCCGCGATAATTTTAAACTGAACAGGGGCGGCGATAGAGAATTCAGGGAAAACTTAAACTTTCAAACAATTAGTTCCGAAAGTTTCGCACGGTTCGAGTTTTGATCCCGGAATACAAGGAATTGTTTCTGTGCGGTTGGCTAGTTGCCCGCTGCTCTCGAAAAATACGTTCCAGATAGAAATGGCCCAGAAACTTTAACCCGCGCGGCAACACCTTCTTTTATTGGATTTCCTTTTTAAACTATGCAAAACTGCATCAAGTCGACGGAAATTCTAATGGAGCGGGTATTTCTTGCGCCTTTCCCAGCGGCGGCAGTACGAGTCGTTATTATTTTAACATTCACTTACGTTTTAGAGAAAAATTTAAGAAATAGCAATACACTTTCTTAAGAGAAATTATTGAAGTGAAACTTTACAAATCCAGCACCTACCACAAATGGAACTTTTAAAAATGTACGACATGTTACTATTCGTATTTAGCAAAAGAAAAATCTTCTTGAATATTAAAAATGAACGTAGCTATCATGGACTAAGCAAAATACTCTATCACTAATTAATTAATTTGAAATACCAAGAGAAATATATACAGGGATGACAGCGTTAGAATTTCGTGCTTCCTAAAAAGGTGCACAAGAAAGACATAGCTGATTCCACCAAACAAAAATATACTATTCTAAGAACAACCGAGCTCACGGTACGTTTAAGCTGTCGAATTGAATAACAGATACTACTCAATTTCACCCACGTCATTTCTGAGTCAAAGGTAATCCCCAAGATTTTTGCTGTTTGTACATGTTCAATAGATCTGTCACTGAATTTAACTAGAAGGCTATGTTTCAGGATCAAATTTTTTGGAAGGAAAGGCGTCAGTTGGGTTTTACTATATACCGTTTATGGTTAATCTATTATTACAGCAATATTGATAAAATTCTTGAACTGATCTGTTAGCTTTAGAAACTGCCTCTATTTTATTATTTACCATTATATAGAAACTTGTATCATCTGCGTATGCATCATTAAAAAATATTAGCAATAATAAGGACCCCAATATGGTGCCCTGTAGGACTCGAACGTGGATCTCGAACTTGAAGTGGATCAGATTTATAACAATTTATATTAACTACTTGGCTTCTATTGTCTAGGTAAGATGATAGTTTGGTTTGTAGGCTTCCGTGGCTTCCATCAATGGTTTGGCTGCTTCCGGGCTCTTGGCCACGTCATCTGTTTAAGACTGTTGACGTTTCGAGAGACATGTCGCTCTCTTCTTCAGAAGATCTGAAACTCCATCAAGAGTCTTAACCGATGACGTAGCCAACAACCCGGAAGCAGCCAAACCATAGGTAAGATGATAGCCAATCATTTACAACGCCACAGACACCGACTGATGATAGTTTCCTCCTTAATATTTTATGATCGACTGAAACGAATGCACGGCTCAAGTCAAAAGCAAAGTAATATTAGATTGGTCCCTGTTCAATGTCTCATATATAAATTCTGTAAAACCAGTCATAGCTGTTGTGGTTGTTTTAGGTTTGCAAAAACCATGTTAAAATTTATTAAAAATTTTGTTACTCTTTAAAAAAGAGACTAATCTGCTATAGAAGGTGAGTTCTAAAGCTATCTGACTTTGTACACATATATTTCTATAGTTTTCATAATTATGTAATGAACTTTTATTTCAGCTAATATAAATTAGTTTTCATACAACTCGTATTAATGAAGTCATATGTATGTTCTTTGATAGCAAATATGCTCACAAACAATTCCACAGAGGAAATCTGAAAAAAAAATTAATCTAGGTAAATTTACTAACAGAAAAGGCATATTTGGTACAATTAAATCATTCTATGATATTCATAATTCAATTTCACATTTGAATATATACGAATACGCAAAATCAGCCACAATAAATGAGATCTGACCTATTTCTGCATGTCAAGGATTACTTTTCAGGTGACCTTCACACATCAACATCACTCGACCAAGTCATTGTTACAAATCTTTCTTACGTTTGTCAGAAAACTACATTCCGATCTAGCACCACTACACACATTCACCTCCTCCCCTATGCGCCTTGACAAACTTAATTTTCACGCCAAATTCACTTATAGTTGAAACATCGACAGTTTTTAAAAAGCCAAAATGTAGAGGGGTTCCTAATTTTCTTCCTATTGCTACTTCTGTAATTGTTATCTAATAGGATCTATTTTGAAACACGAAATAAATAGTTCTATAGTAATAATTCTATAACATCTCTTGGTGGTGGTACATTTTGCTTCTTGTTCTGTTGATGAATATTTTAATAGATAGTGTGTAGTATGCATTGTTCTATGAGTACTTAATGTTATATTACTGGTATATCTGTGGCTTTTACTTTGTGATAATTAATTATATTACTTTATTTATCACTGTTGTTCTATACATGATATGCCCTATATCAAGAATTATTGTATAACTTATACAGGTTTATGATGTCTATTTATTCTATTCATTAAAGAGTTGTTATACGAGTAGCTGTTAGAAACAAGAATAAAGCATATCTTTTTGCAAGGTCCCAGATTAATGGCAATGAAAGTCAGTCATTTTTCATACAGCTCTTATTCTTGTAAAGACGATGTAGGCGATGTCCAGAGCGCCATTAGCTCCAGACACTGCCGCAAACATTATTCTAATGCTCTAAATCGCCCTGCATGAAGTGCATCCTTCTTCGAAAGTCCTCCAAGTGCACACCTCCTTATATTTTATTTATGACGGTCCCATTGGGTTAATGTTCCCTGAACACCACTGCACAGGCTCCACGGGGAAATTTGTTTGCAGATTTACATTGTGTTTAGCTTCAGAAATTTCAAAAGAGACGTTTCAGTTTTTCAAATATTTGTGTCGCATTTTCGCTTTCTTAAACGGTATACAAAATTTCTAAACGATACACAACATCACATATTTGTTTGTTTGTTTACTTATAACACATTCAGCGTAAGTATGTATTCCATTGTTACGAAAGCTAACCTACCTTTTTAGTTTGTTAATTATATTTCTGTTTGCGTTAGAATTTACAATTTTTGTAATACCTTTATATTCCAGGTTATATTCTATTTGTTTCTCGACACGTTCTCCAGATTGCAGAGAAGTCTAAAAACCTGTATAAGCGGATCGGTTTCGCCGTCACAGTCAGTTTATATTGTCGAAGGCAATTGACATGCGGCAAAATAAAGCGCTTGTGTTGTGAAATATTTTTGGATATTTCTTGTATAATCCGTTATGTAGAATTTTAACCGAGTTTCTTAAAGAGAAGTAATTAAGGTGTTATTTAAATTCTGAAAATGGATGGCTTAATAAATTTACATTTATGTCGCGGTTTTATAAATGCACGTGGGAGATAAAGTGTAATGTTTAAATCCAACAAAGAAGAAAAAAAGATGTAAGTAATCCATTTGATTTGCCTGATGAAAAATTAAAAAATATATTTAGATTTAGTAAAAACAGTACGGCAATTTATTAACGAATCAAGACCATTTTTAGTAGTTCCTCAGAGGCAAAAAGTAGTCCGGCAGAGCTAAAAGTAAAATTATTGCTTTATATTTTTATTTTTTGATAGGTGAATTGGTTTTAGTATTTGCAACATTATTATTTTTAACATAAAGTAGTTACCAGACATGTATTGGTGATAATTTTAATTTAGGACTCAAAAATCAATTAATAACTGTATTACACAGTTAAACAACATTTGTTAGGTACATGTTGTTTCCACGAACTCAGGAAACAAGAAACCACAAAAAACTGAGTAAGCTGTGTCAAGAACAGTTTAGTTTAAACAGCTTTAGTTTCATCATAATTAAATTATAAAATATAATAATAATATATTTAAATAATGGTAACTAAATAAAAATTAATTTTGTTACCTATAGCTTCATTTTAAAAATCTTGATATAAATGACAAAAAAAAAGAATAAGATGAAATAGAAAAAAAATTGAATACGTTAATATCCTATAGTAAACAGAATAGAAATAAAATATAAATTTTTAATTTGCAATAATTTTTCTTGAAAACTGAATAAGAAAAATCTCATTTCGGCTTGAATAGTGTATTTTGAACACTTCGTCAATTATTCTATACTCAACCTAAAAAAAACTTGTTTAGATATTTAAATATCTACTTCGTTCGCATTTGTAAACATATACATACACAATTTGTACTAAATTTATAAATTTTAATAAACAATTTGGTCATGCCTCAAGTAATGCATAACATCGAATTTATTAATATATATATAATAATGGAACTTCCTCAAATCAGTTTTTGAACGAGTGAAAATTCTGAGCAGAAAATTGATTAGATATCTATTGGCTGATGGAAACAACTAAGAACTAATATTGGAAGTTGAAAATAAGTCGCCACATTCATTTTAAAGGGTATCATTATCATTTCAATAGATTGTATGTGCATCTAATCCTTTTTTAAATATTTCTGCTATAGCTGAATTAATAAAACGGTATTTAAATATCTAAGTACAACATCTGAAGACATAAAAACATGTTAATACCAATTCTTCCACAACGAACTATACAGCTACATGTTTCAATAGTAGTTGCTCGCTATTTGGTTGTACAAAAAACATTTTGCACCAGAAAAGGGTGGTAATTAGAACCCGAGACGACTTCAAAGACTTGTACCGTAACAATCACATCGAAACCTCATTAAAGGAGCATAAAGCACCTAGATGAGACTCTTTGCGAACTCCGAGATGTACTCAGATGACGAAATGGTATATTTTCATTGCTAAAATAAAAAAAATGTTGGGGTTTGTTACAAATAAATTACTATTCAAATGTTATTTCAAGTTTGAATAAAAAATATATTAATGATCTAATAAAAATTAATTAGTGATCTAAAGATTCAATAAAAAATCCAGCAATTTTACCAAGAAGAAGAAATAGTTAGCAAACTTTTCTTTAAGACGAAGAATAGATTTTATCTCGAAAATATATAGAAATGATACATTTCACATGTGCTGTTCACGCACTTAATCGGGTAGCTGAGAAAATAAGGAAAAGATTCCTTTTAGTAAAGACTTTTTGTCAAAAAAGTTTTAGTTAAGGCACTTACAAGAAAGAACGTTTTTAGGGAGGCTTTACCAGGCATACTTCTGTCTCCTGAACCAGATGGGGTACTTTGTTAGAAGAGCTAAGGCTCATTATGACAACCATTTCATAAACCATGCTGTTTACAGATTTAATCCTAATGACAACAGTGCTATACACACACTGCAGGACCTCCTGAAAGAACAAAATATTCGCGATGACATACATTACATTAATAGATACTATGGTTTCTTAGTTAATGCAATAAGGAAATTGGAATCACATGGACTATCCCTAAAAGAACAGTTTAACATAATGGATGATGCACAAAAAAATATATAGGATGACAATAATATACGCCTAGTCAGTAGTACGATAATAGGAAAAAGGCGTGTTAAAAAAAAATCAGGATACACCATTTTGAAAAACATACCTTACCAACAAATATATTGGTTCATGCCTCAATAATTTCTCAAACTGTCCGTTGTCTCTTCACGGTAATTTTCCCTACACAATGATAACCGTCGCCGTTTCACTACAGATAACTTAGAAAAGCACGTAATAATATGCCATGGAAACCTTGTTTCAACACCAAAGGTTTGTCAGGTAAGCATTGTATCTTTTATGTGTTATCTTATTTTATTCTCGACTTAACCTTACTATTTAAATAAGTCACGATACACTACTTAAGAAATTTCCAGATTTAGGTTTTCACAGCAAATATTTGATACTTTTGAAATCTTATTTGAGTAATCGCAACGAATTTGTTTGTTACAATGGTTTTTGCTCTGATATCAAAGATTCAATTTAGGACCTTTACTTTTTTTAATTTTCGTCAATGATTTATGTAATGTAAGAATGTAACAAATTGATGTTTGCCGATGATCTGAGAGTATACACATACTATTGTTAATGTAGATGACTGTATTATGTTGCAGAAATGCTGCATCAAAAATCACCTTTTGCTAAATATTTCTCAATGTAAAATAATATGGCTTTGTCGTAAGTCAAATATTTTGCAATATTTCCACACAATCAACAATGTTACGTTAGATAGAACCAATAATATAAGAGACTTAGGAGTTTACTTTGATCATCAATTAACATTCAATCAACATATAAGTAATATTATAAAGTCAGCGTATAGGGCACAAGGTTTTGTTATACGTAAGAGTAAAAATTTCACAGATGTGTTTACTTTGTCAACTATATATTTTAGTTTAATTAGTAGCAGTATTATTCTGCCATTAAAAGAGTTCAAAATAACTATTTAAAATATTTAAGTTTTAGAACTAGTGGGGTGTATCCCCAAAGATCCCCAATAGTGATCTAATGAATAGTTGCCCAAAAATTTATCATTTACTTCAAGTGAAACTGAAATTCTGTGGATATACCTATTATTACAATACCTTGGCAACTTAGCAAATCGTAATACTTACTGAATTAATAATTGCTAATTAAAACAGAATGGATAATTTGAAATTTTATAAAATGAGGAATACTTATGAATTGAAAAAATAATATGGCATTAAAATCTGTAATACAGTTCCCTTATTAATCAAAAAATAATAGTCTTGTTTAGTAATAGAAAAAATGAACGATCAACATAATAACTTTTTACTTAAATAACATTAAATAAAATAATTTATTAATTACTACTAATTTAACAAACGCTCTACTTGCTCACCGTCCTCATTAACACATGTACGTGCCGTGCCCTTTTAAGTAGCAAAAACCTTATATTTTAAAAGATATTCTCTTGTTATTTTAATCAGCAAATATTCATTCAGTAAGTATTACGATTTGCTAAGTTGCCAAGGTATTGTAATAACAGGTATATCCACAAAATTTCAGTTTCACTTGAAAATGGCAGTGAATGATAGATTTATGGACACTACAAATTGCCGTTTTTCTCCAAAACGAGGCATTTAAACAAAAAAGGTAAAATGTTCAGAAGAAAATTCTACGTTTGATATTTCAAGAAAAAGCTGCATAGACGTACTTATAAATAATTGGAGGGGTATTGCATCACTCAGTTGCCACAATTTGCCCTTCAGTTTTTTTCACCAAAATTACATGATAAGTATGCCGCAATAAGATAAAAGTACGTGCAAAATTTCAAGTGTGTATCTTAGAAAACAATGGGATTATTAACAAAAATAGTTTTTCAAAATATAACTTTAGCACTCTGTTTATTGAAAAAAATGGCATAAGGAAAGTCGCATTATTTGTGTCCAAAGAATATGTGGTTAATGGTATGGTCTTCTATTTTAAGACACCCTGTATAGGAAACCGGCTAAATTTGTCATATTTTTTATACTTAGTTATATAAAATAATATTGTTGTAAAAACCAGCGTTAAATAACAAGTACGCTAATTGAGCGATCTCTATAAAACACTGGAAATTATGATTCTATTAACAATTTCTCATAACAGTACCGTATCGTAATGGTAAATAATATAACAAGGCATTTACAATCATGGATTTTTCAGCCATGATTTTTCCAAAATATTTTATGAAACGGGTAAAATAAAATCAGGATTTTTTTAAATTTCGGTATGTCATAGTTTTTTTTGTTTTGTTTTGATTTCTTTTAATTTTTTTTTACATTATTAAAAAATTATTACAATATGCTTTATGTCTTATTAGCCAAAAAATTTTTATAAGCTTGTTTTTATTATTTTTACAAAATAGTTATATATTTTTCGTACAAGCTTGTTTTATAATTTCCCTTCCAAAACGTTCTTGTGATAAATTTATAAAATATTTCAGTTACTGACAATGCTATGGTACTATAGTACTTGCCGCTATAATAAAACCAATATGTATTTTGAAAGCAATAATAATACATCAATGAAATACAATTGTCGTATAACCGGAGAATTAGAAAACTGTTTTGATGGATGGGCAAGAATTGCCGCAAAATTAATTTAAATTAGCAGTTTTAGTGTTTTTGGAATTTCTTTATGTGGCCTTAGCAGGTCAAATCATTCGGTATGTATAACTGCAATTAACATATACAGTGACTCAGAACTTAACGTATTTTTTTGTTGGTTTGTCCTTCCAACCATGAAGAGAAACGCCCTCTTAGATTTTTTGCCTACTCATTGTGACAAATTCGAATAGCCGAGCAGAATATTAGACGCATGCTGGTTTAGTTTACGTATTAAAATGTAAAACAATATATTACTTACAAATACAGTAACCACAAACCACAATATTAAAAATGTATTGAAAAATAATTTTGATTGAATGTCTCTAACGGATTAAATTAAATCATTTTTACATAAGAGGAAATTTTTGATTTATTTACTTGGTTACTGGATGACCAAACGTAAATTTGACATATTTTATTTCATTTCGTGGTGGAAATTGCAAATATTTTTTGGAGCATCAATATAGGTAACTTTTTTACCTCTAGCGGTCATTCGCTCCTACATGCTGGACTGAAAGCCACAGTCAAAAAGCATCGCCGTAGAAACCATTGAAAACTATCGACTTCTATCGCGAAACGGCGATAACTATATATTGCAAACACGGAACTCAGCAAACAACTACTCTGAAAAACCTCTAGTAACAGATAGTCATTCGTCGGCGACTCACCAAAAGCAAACAGCCGCTAGAGATAGCTCTGCTATTACGCGTTATCCCTACAAAAATAAGATCGTGGCGGTCATGGTACTGATCCTCCTCTTCCAATCCCTTGACACGCTGTACCTACATGGTAAGTATATAATTGAGTCTCGTGTACGATACGCCAAACTGCTGCAATACGCCGTAGATCTCGTGGACCTCCAACTCTTCAAATTTCCCGTGTCACGCCAGCAATTGCACTACACTTGCACTCACTGCACACCGTTATAAAAGCAGCTGCATTTTCACATGTTTACCGGGAAATCGTTCTGCATTTCAGCATTTTCAATTCATCATAAATTAAAACGGTACCCATCAACTGCGAGTTGCTATACGTAAGCCATTTTTGATATATGAAAAACTATGTAAATACTTGCATCACAAAAAAATTAATACTACTTATAGAGACTACAGCAGCCCAACGATGTAAAAGTTGAAACTGCTAGAATTTTTTTTGCGATATTGAATCATTTTTCATGACGCATCTATTCCTATTTTCTAGATAACTTCTGAATCACCCTGTATATCTTAAATTAGTGTGAAATAATGAATAGCGTACCCAGCACTATTTTAGTAAATTTCTTGAAAAAAGTCCTTTTAGCAAAGACTGTTTTTCGTGTATTAATTTCAGTAATAAATTATGGCCTATAAAAACGGCTCCATTATAAATTACCTGGAAAATATCAGCCGGCTACGCCCTACCGATAGATAGGTGATTTTTCTCTCGATGCATTTTGGCAAACAATTTGGCAAACGTCTAGACCGAAGCGAACGGGGCTGGCGACTGCTCGCTCCTGAAACTAATAATATGTGAGGTCCCGAAAGATATATGAAACATCATTCGTCTTAAAAGGACCTCAATTTCCTCACGAATCAACGTCTCGCCGCAGTTTGTTTTTCTCGTGAAATGTGTCACTATATTTTTTGATCCGAGGGGATGGTGTTTGGCCAGTTCAGCGGGAACGTGATTTTGGATAAATGGAGGCTATGATAAAATTTAAAAGCAAGCGTAATATTTTTACAGTTTGTAAAATATTATATCAGGAGGTCTGGTTGGAATTCTGCTTTAAATGTAGTGGTTTTTTCGCAAATATAACTTCCATTATCGCTATTGAAAACAATTTTAATATACAGCGTGTCCCGTTTTTCAGGTTAACACCTCTGGAAATGTGAGAAGAACGTGAAATTTCTGCAAGCAATTTTTGTACAATTACTTCCCTAATGGGAGGTTATATTCTATTAACCATTTTATTGATGTGACAAAAGCCTGGCCTACTACGATTTTTTAATAGCTTCGTTTTTCCAGAAAGCTGTATTATCCATTTTTCATCATAAAGAAAATAATACCAAGCTATTCAACACCCATGAAAATACCCATATTACAAACCTGACCGACAATCAACATAACATAAAAAACACGCGCCAAACTTCGAAAAGGCAGAACTAAAAATTATAATAAGTAGATCAAAGATTGCGATCAAAGTGAAAATAAATACAAATAAAAGAAAGAAAAAATAAAAACACTTTTAATTATGGCTACGTAAAAATAATTAACGTACAAAAAATGTAATGAATTATTTATGAATACTAAATTATTAAACAATGTAAAGTATTTTTAAATTTAAGGAGACGGTTGAAAAATGTGTTAGACTCTCCTTCTAGTTGTTTGGTGTAGAAAACTATAATTTAATTTATATTAACTGTTTGAATTTTTTTTAATAGTATTCATAATTTGTCGATCAAATTTTACAAATGGGTATTTCGGTAATATTATTTTTTTGATAAAAAAATGCCTAATACCTCTTTCTGAAAAAACAACCTCTTTATAAATCATAGTAGGTCTGGTTTGTGTCACATCAATAAAATGGTTAGTAGAATATAACCTTCCTTTAGGGTACTAATTGTAAAAAAATTGACTTGCGGAAATTCCACAGCCTTCTCACATTTCTAGAGGTGTTAACTTGAAAAACGCGACACACTGTATATGTTCTTCAATAAATAAAATGAAATTACATTTTTCTGATGCACAGTTTTATTCAGTTTGTAGTAAACACTAAGCCGTATAAATAAGAGCCACACTCAGATTTTTATTAATACAACCAAAGCAAAATATATAGTAAAACTTACAAGAATTTACTCAAAATGTGTTTTTGCACCATACGATAAAGCCTACCTACGTCTTTTGTTTGCTTGTAAATTAGAATAGCAAATATTTATTATTTATGTACAGAGTCATCTATTATACAGGGCATTTGGAAACTCCGCGCAGATAATTTAGGGGGTAGTGGTCGGAAAAATAATTTGTCAAGTAAGAATTTCTCGAAAAGTTCTGTTATTTTTTTTAAATCGGTTTTTTAACTAAAACTTTTTTAATGCTACAACGATATAGTTCAAATTTGGCACACTTGTTACTTTTATAGAAACGCGGTTTCAGATAAAATATGTCTAAAATTTCAGCACCCAAAGGGCAGAAAAGGCACGTACTAGGTAAAGAAATTATCATAACTTTTTTGTTTTTAATTTTATACTCTTATTTGAAGTGAAAAAAAGACAACCACATGCGAGAAAATTGACATTTAAATTTTTTGAACATATAATGAATCTCATTTCTTTTCGGATTGAGCAAAGTATACTTTGAAAATAATTGAATGATAGCTGTCATATTACCTTGACTAATTTATTATAACCTTGGCAGAACAATTGCCAGACTGGTCGCCAAGTCGTCGGTTTAACGTCCTTGACGTTATCGTTATCTTTCTCAGAACTTTGAAACTTTACTTTAACTTTATCATATATATTATCTCTGGAAACGTAAGGAAGCTGTAACTTTTATTTGAAACTTTATTTTGTATATCTAATAATAACGATAATAAAGGATGGCCTAAATATAATGAATAAGCCTGTATACTTCATATTGCGATTAGAGCGTTTTGTACTTAGTGTATGATTGATGTACGGACACATTGAGCTTCATCAGTTCGTTCTGCTTTAGTTTTCATGGCAAAAACGTGTATTTTATTGTATAATTTCAAGTAAAGCTTTTAGTAGTGAACCCATTTATTTTTCCAAGTCTTTAAACATTTCAACAAACAAAGAAAATTTAACGAATTAGTTTGAGTAATTTCACGTTGCTCAATTGTTTTTCGGAAAACCAATTAAATTATATATCATAACGCGCGTTTATGTAATTAAAAAAATTAGGTTGACCTATTTTTTACAAGCATATATTATGAATAATTCATTTATTTTTATATGTATTTTTTTTTTTGTAAATATGAGTTTTGATTAATATATTCCATTCTCGCCTGTATACTTCTAAATTGAATTGAGAACATTCCAGTCATAAACCCGACTCTCATCCTGCAAAATTGTATGTCGCAGCACCTCATTTTTTGCATATCATTTCACTGTAAGTGTATATATCATTTATATTTTGAGAGAGGCAGTTTGAACGGAATTTTAACTTACCGGTCATATTTCACATAGAAGTATCATTAATCATACAAATTTGTCCAAATTAATGAATAAAACATGATAAATTACTCCAAAAGGTCTTGATTTTGTTCAAAATAACTTTGAAACGGGAATTTTTCATTAATTATTAAATGACTTAAAAATCCGTTAGGTGTGTAGGAATTAATAGCCTTCCCTTTCGTTGCTCACCCTTCTCTTTTTAATCTGAAATCAATAAGTTTGAGATCGTGACACTCAACTGCAGCTCGGGTTGATTGAGATGGACAGTAACGTCTCTTCCTTATAGCCTTATTTTGAGTAGGTCATCCATTCTAAACCAAACCAAACATGATTACTAATTGTCACATTTATTTTGACGTTTGTGATTTAAACGTTTATTTTATAACTGTCGCATTTACTTTGACATGCGTTCATTTGGTCGGTATTGTACACACATAATTTTATAATGCCTGCCATATTTAGTCATCGAGAATATACTGATATTATTTTTATTTATGGGTATTGCAACGGTAACGCTAATCGTGTATTTTCTGAATATCGACGTCGCTTCCCGAACCGAAGAGTGCCAGATATATAGAAATGTATTCCAAACAGTCTTCAACAATGCACGTGAAACTGGAATGTGAGAATTACGTCTCAGAGGCAAACTGGTCCTGGTCTGGCAGCAAATCTAAATATGGTTGAACGTAGCCCGGATGTAAATTAATCAAACTATGGCATGGGAAGTCTTTCACAAAAATGGTTGAAAACCTTTCCATATTCAGGTAAAACAGTTAAAATTAAAAATTAGACACTAACTGTTCTAAAATAATCTAGAATATTGCATTGCTAGTTACATACTCTTCAAACATGAAATAGCAGGGTCAGATCTTAGAATATAATGTTCTAAGGGTCCAAGAAATATTTTTACAGAACACTACAAACATCTTGAGATGTTGCTAATATAATATAATTAATAACATTAACTCTCCAACAACGCAGGAAAAAAATATCGGCATGAAGTGCACCTTGCACTAGTGGCCTACAGATGGATATCAAATGCTGTCACAAATCTCATACGGTACGGTGATTAATTTGAAATAATTTTTCAGTACTTGCTTTCCCCAAATTTAATTTTTCGCTAATTTTTTGTATATTTACTAGCATGTATTCAAATGCCTAGATGACAGATAAGGTGTTCATTTATGGGAAGTGTGACAAGTGCATATTATCGTTTGGCAGCGTAATACCAAAGACGTTTTTTCCGAGTAGGCGAAATATTATGCTGAATTCTCTTTGAAACACATTGAATAACTGTTATAATACCTTGGCGGTAAACGTGTGGCAGTGTTTTTATGTATTTGCGTACATTTGCGTGTATTTTGTGCGTGTTATTGGTAGAGAGAAGGAGAGGTCCCGAGCAACAAAAATCTTTGCAATGGCAAGCTTTAATTTATAAGTAAAAAAAAACAGAAAATGATTCAATATTCTTAAAATCCCTCCAATATCAATAATGGTAGCTGATGCTTGCTTGTGCTACCATATTGTGTTTCTCATAAAGGTAATCTACATTTTGTAGATGACCTGTCATTACGTTTAACACCTTTGACTTTGGCCGTATATACCTTACCCCACGGCTGGTAGAAGGCCAGTAATGGTGAAGGGTTTAATATAGCTTTGAAAAAAAAAATTTTTTTGCATTATAAATAAGTTTGGAAATTTTTTGATGGACGATCCGTTAATTCTTATTTTTTCCTATGCCCTCTTAAAATATTTGTAATAGTTAACAATATTGAAGAGTAAGAAGTCACAATGTATCTACAGATACATTGAAGAATTCAAAAAATTACATTACATTAATTAAATTACTAAAAAGACATTCCACAGACATAACAAATAATTCAACTTTGAGACTCAAAGGAAATTATAATTAATACCAAACAGTATCAAAGAGAGCACTATGTAAGAAAGAAGCAAGACATTTTAGAGTAATTTGAAACAGCTTAAGATGGTAAATGTATTCTTTATCCCTTTATATTTTACTTAGTTATTATACCATTTTCGTGCTAGACTAGACTACAACAAAAAAAATGTCTCTATTTCTAAATTCTCCACATCGACTTGGTCAGTTTTATTTTGTAGTTGAAAGATTAAGTTCTATTTTGGGTGTCATGTCTTTTCTGCATATCGTTTCTATACCATGTTAGCCATCTCACGATTACTATGATAAGACCAATGAATAAAACAAGATAAGAAGTACACATAGAAAAAGTGAATATCTGCAACGATACACATGAAGCTGAAACAAAATATATACTAGGTTTAACTGCCAGAAATATGACAGGCGATAGTATACATCAAAATAACCAAAAAAAAACCTTGTATGGTATGGGTCCTAAACCCAATAATTTTCGAAATAATTAATAACAAATCTCCAATTTCATATGTAAAAGTTCAGTTAATTAAGGAATCTCACCATAATTTTGTGCATTAAACAACTATAAAATGTTATGTTTACCTCTTCTTGCGAAAAAAAGTATTAATTTTTTTAAGTAATTTCATAAAAAGTGACAAGCAAAGGCATTGTTTTGGTAACCTGCCAAACTTGTTGTAAACAAAACTGAGTTTTCGTTTTTACATTTTCTTGTGAAATAGTGGTGTTGATTGAAATAATGAGTTATTCAGGAACAGAAAACTTGCCTCTTGTAATTGAAAAGGAAAGGTATTGTTAGCATTTTTAGAAGAATTATCCAAGAAGTACAAATCATCTAGTCTTTGGGCGTTTTATTCTATGCTGTGGTCTACAATCTGTATGCGGCATAATGTTGACATCTGTAAATTCTGCAATTTAATTGCTTTTATGAGAAAGCAATCAGTAGGATACAAACCAAAAAAGTCAAGAATATTAATGAAAGAGGATGTTTCAAAATTTTTACAAGATGCCGATGACACAAAATTCTTGCTAACAAAGGTAAGGACAAGAAAATGTTCATAAATGAATAATTTAAGGTTGCCTTAATTATTTGACTTGGACGTGCATGCAGGGTGGACGAGTTAACTAAATTGCTTTTTTCCTCAATTTATCACAGCCTCAACAATTTACAGAGCATTGTTTTCGACGATCATCTACTTCACTTCTAGCCAACACAGGAGCATACCTTCTAACCATATAAAACGGCATGGTGGTTGGAAATCCGTCACCGTGTGTAAAGGCTATATTGATACGTTTCTTGAAAACAAGAAAAAATCGCTACAAAAGTTCTTGAAGGAGAGACTGCTGTCATTGAAGCTACTTCAAGTACTTATGGCCATTTCCACCGTTGGTTTTAAGCTACGCTTACGCTTTAAGGAACCTTAAAAATACAATTTGCCTTCCACCGTTTACTAAACCCGACATAAAATGTCTTAAACCTTCTTAAATATAAGCCCTCGAAATTCTAGGCTTATCTCTTTTAACGATACTTAAAGGTTCTACATAACCTAATTTAATAATTTGGTTTTATTATTTTTCGACTGAAAATTAAACAAAAAATAATGAACTATGATGAAAATGATATATTTAATAATGATTTAGATATATTAAAAATAATAGAGTATGGGTTTCCTCGAAAAGTATACGAGAGAAGTGATCACTTCCATACGATGGATAACTTTTATTAGAAGATATCGGCTGTATAAAGAAACAGCTGCACATTTTGACCTTAATCGAAAATCTTGAATTTCCAAGTAATATGTAGGTAAGCTCTTAAAAAGAATCACTGATAAAATTACAAAAAAAATACATTTATTTTTATTCTTTAGTAATAATTCTGTAACGCCAATAAAACGGACTTCTTTTTTTTTTGTTTTTAAAAAATTTTTTAATGATTCTGCTGTTCTGTGAATATTATTTGACGACAGTGAGTTAAATTCACCTGCTATCATTTTTCTTGTACAGACATTATCGGTTCTTTATTCTCCACCGTACTTTTATAATTTGCTATTATGTTAATTAGTAGTACTTTTTCTTTATTGCTAAAATTTGCCAATCGTGTTTTTTTTGGGAATTATTTCCATTATAAATCCTACCAATTCGAAAACAGAACTTAGCAGAACAACATAAAGTCAGAACAGTGAGAGTGAAGTGTCACACTTTTGAGGTTAAGAAATAGTCATGAAGCTAACAACTTGTGCAAAAAACAGAAAAATTATGAATATTGGCTTTTTAGGTAGACTTTACAAATGAAACTTAATAATTGTGCGGTGGAAACATTACTATTTTAAACTAGGCCTAAAATTTTAACCGCCCTTAGCACTACAGTTAAAAGGCAATGCGGTGGAAATGGCCATTACAAAGAAAATTTAAGCATTGTTAATACAGATACAGACCAGCTGCATTCATCTGGCATTAATCTTACGAATTGCGAAAGTTGCGTTGTTAATATTTATAAGAAGCAATTAAATTTAATATAAGTTAAATTATCTATTAATTGTCCCATTGAAAAACCATTTGGTTCTTAATAAAAATAACGATTAAGGAATGATCTCTTGTTTTTAATATTTCACTAGTGGGGTAATATGTCACATTAACCTACTAGTAGTGTAATGACCTTCATGATTCAACTGATACAGTGCCAAATAAATGCTGTAATGAGGCTCTTATAAAACAGTTGTAGATAATTGTATATAATGTTTAATTTAAAATATTAGACAAAATGTAAAAAAAAATAATTAATGCATCGATGTATCTGCGTGCAGTCAGAAATGTAATTCCCTTCAATATTCGCAAATAATCTAGTTTCGGGGCCGAACGCCAGTGCGAGGACATTTTTGAAGTAATAGGCGCCAACCAGTTGATAGCAATCGATACGGCCCATGGCACGGAAAATAAATTCGAAGTTTGCCATTGTGTCAAAGCGATACAAATGCGATTGCTTATATAGACGAATCTTACAAACGGCATGCCTCCATTTCGCAAATGTACCGTTGAACTGAGGTTGCGAAAGTCAATAAAGAACGTGGGAAGGGGAGCCCGTGATGCGAAAGGAAATCACAACCGATGCGAAAAGTTTGGAAAATAGTAGATCCAATCTTAATGATTTAGCGATTCCGTGCCACATTTGATTAAATCTCGACGACCCAGTGACGTTAGAATTTTACAGGATGATTCGTAAAAAACTGATATTTTATTTCAGGTACATAAACACTGACAAATTTATTGGAAAAGTACAATGAGTCGCAGATTTGAGACAACATTATTGGTAGCCACCTAACCAGCAGGTTTATATTTGTCAGGTTATACGACAATTATATTTTATTGCTGTGTTATTATTGCTTTCAAAATACATATTTGTTTTATTATAGCGGCAAGTACCATTATTTTATTGTCAGTAACTGAAATATTTTATAAATTTATCATTATGCGTCGGTCAGTTGCCGCGCGGTTTAAGGTGTCAGTACTTGAATCGATGTGGGTGCTGCTGGTATGGTAGGGTGGAAGAATGTTCGCTTGGGTCAATGTGAGAGATTAATACCGGTAACGTATAACTATAACAAATGTTACAAATTTCAAAACAAAGACAATTATCGAAAGTTATGATGATTGCGTTTGGCACTAGCTTTAGTTTGTGTAGTTCAACGCTAGTTGGAGCTTTAGTCTACAGAGTACCTAGTAAAAAATGTATATAAAAAATAAAAACGATAACATAAAGAAAAAGTAGAAAATAAAAATATAAAAAGCTAGATATATGCACTATGTTAAAAAAATATATTTTGTTATATTTTAGATGCAAACTGTGATTCAGAAAACTTATTATACGCATTGTCCAGCTCTAGAGATAAAATGGATGTTTTCTAGGAAACACGAGGAACCACTCTAGAGCTATTTTAAGATTGTTCTATTTCAATATGAATTTTTAAAAATATTTAGAAGTAATTGAAAGTCTACAAAGTAATTAGTTCCACACAATATTGTTAATACCTAGTAAAAAATGTATATAAAAAATAAAAAACGATAACATAAAGAAAAAGTAGAAAACAAAAATATAAAAAACTAGATATATGCACTATGTTAAAAAAAAATTTTTTTATTATATTTTATATGCAAACTGTGACTCAGAAAACTTACTATACGCATTGTCCAGCTCTAGAGATAAAATCGATGTTTTCTATAGGAAACACGAGAAACCACTATAGAGCTATTTTAAGATTGTTCTATTTCAATATGAATTTTTAAAAATATTTAGAAGTAATTGAAAGAATATATACCTTTCATGTTTATAATTGAAATTATATAACGCAATACAAAAATGTAGGTTATGACAACTTGCACAACAAGATTTTAAATCGGTTTGATTTGAAATCAGTCATGGACGACACAAGTGCATTGGGTGGAAATTTGATCTTCGAAGAAAGCTATTATTTTTTAACATGTGCTGTGAATATGGCAATTATGTATAAAATCTTTGTATGTGTCTTAGAGTTTTATGAGAATAACAATGGTGTAAAAATTTAGTAAATTGTAAATTCCATTGCTCTATCTTTATATTTTCGTTATATTCATTTTGTGATTTGTTCCAAAAAAATGTAATTCCATTAAGAAGTACCTACCTATTAAAAACAGATGAATCTGAAAACACTTTCTTTAAGCAGTATTTGTATACATAATTATAATAGGTATAAGTTAAGTATTAACCGAAAAACTTAAAATTACTATCTACTATTGTTTTCAGTACACAATATTCTAAAAATTTGCAGAACTTTTTGTACCCACTTTCTTAAAAAAAAAAATAGTAAACTACTTGAAAATGATACGAAACGAAAAGTGTTTAAGTAACGTTTTTCCCCTGGTATAGAAGTTCAAAATACAATTTTAACACTACGTGTCGTTTAAAATTCTTGCTGCGTAAATTGATTGAATTAATTACTACACCATGTGTTTGCCCATAATTATTTTATTGGATACTTGAATAGGATATTAATATTACAAACATTGTGCACATGCATTTATATAGCGAAATATGAATATAAATCAATGAAATGCACATTTCCATTATTTATATATTCTCTTGGTTAATTTACCTATAATGTTAACGTAGAGTTAATTTAAAATAATTCTCTGATAATTCAATTGTTTTCAACAATTAGTATTTGTGCGTTTCAAGCCTTATTAACTGAAAAACAAGGGACACAACAGGTAATAGAAAATCAAATAAGAGCAGAAAATGAAATATTCTAGAGCACACAATTCTAATTATCTAATAAAAATTATAATCTTACCTGGTTTCTTACAAAACCAAAATCAGTAAGTAAAAAATAAGTGACCTTAAATTTTAAAATCAGAAACTGTATTTGGGTATAATATAATAATAAACTTAAAATTTTAAACTTTCAGTAATAAAGTATATTTGATATAAATATTTACCTATTCTTGACTTCCAGGCATTCTTATACTTAATTCAATTTCCTTTCCTAAATTGATACTAAATTTAAGATTTGGTTAAAGAACATTTTGTCAAAATATGAAAGTATTATTAATTATAGAATATTATTATTCCTTAAATAATAGATACATTTATTAAGTATATTGTTTTCTGAGCCTTTTTTGTGAATAGAATTTGTTCGACAAACTTAGTGCTTAGAAAATTAAAAACCAGCAAATGCGTGACATTTTTGACAAAATTTATTAAATCAAAAAGAAGTAACAAAGCAAGTTCTCTACTAGACTAATAGTCGGTATGACCTTTACCACTTTCCAATAGCATATTGACACGCTTGTGCATTGAGATAATCAAGCGGTTAATGATCTCTTGCGGAATATTGTTCCAATCCCCTGAGGTGGAGGAATATGATTATGAATAGCTCTAGTAACAAAATCCCACATGTTTTCAACAGCATTCATGTCAGGAGAGTTGGCTGGCCAATCTAATCTATTGATATGGCCTGCCTCGAGTGTCTCTTGAACTCTTCTTGTCCGATGTGGTCGAGCGTTGTCGTCCATAAACACAAAATTTTCACCTAATTTATTATTTCATCCCAAAATCTTACGGTACACCCTTCATAGGAAGCAACTGCATGAGGAAAATGAAGTCGCTCTTGACGACCTGGTTCTTTCCAGACTCTGTGTCGATTGTCATCGGTAACCAGCCCAATTCTGGTTTCGTCTGTAAATAAGGCCCACCACCACTGGCATAAAATCCAACCCTTATGCTCTCGCGTCCACTGGAAACGGGCAGCACGATGCCTTGAAAGTAGAGTGGGGACCCGTAATGGTATTCTAGCACGTAAATTTGCGTTGTGGAGTCGTCTTCGAATAGTAGGTGTCGATATAACACGGCAAAATGTACCTTAAAAGTGGGCCCTGAGAGCTGAAGCTGAAGATGTGCGGTGTCTACGGGCATGTTGCACCAAATACCGATCCTCCCTTTCATTAGATACTCGAGTACGTCCACTACGAGGTCTGTTTTGCACTGTATCAAATTCTTCATATCTGTGTGCTATTCGTACAATAGATGATCTATGAATGTCCAACATGTTCGACATCTGATGATTAGAATGTCTTGCATCATGTAAAGCAGTCATTCTTGCTAGGGTAAACGCAGGCATTTCACGTCCTGCCATGATAAGGATCACTTGGCTGAATACACTGCCAAACTGACCAGATTTGTAAAAACATTGGTAATAAAGAAAATGTTTATGGTCTGCAATTTATTATTGTCTTTTTTGTTCCCTAAGTTCATGTACATTTTTACCACATTAAGAAAAACTACTAGGTTTAATCGAATCATTTTATATATAGGGGGTCCAAGACTTTTGACGTTGTGTACAATATGAAACGTGTACATCTGCTTCTAAAATTTAAACCGATTTATTTTCTTAATTCTTCATTGCATCCTGTAACTGCCATCCATAGCGATCCAATGTAAACAGCATAATTGTAAATCCGATGACAGTTTCACCCTTTGATGAAGTAATAAAACTTGACATCCGTAAAATTCCGAATATACTCCATGGAAACCCATAAACTCGATCCTGAGTTAAGTAATTTCCATTGTTGATTTAGGCCCTCCCGTAGCTTCCGGCAACTTTCAAGGTTCGGGGCTGATGAATCTTACACTTAGATCCATCACCGTGGAAACTTGCGCCCCCTTGTTAAGAAAATAATTAATGGATTAAGGTTAAAGGTAATATATAATAATTAACGGGGCAGATTTCCATAACTCGAGAGATTCTTTTTTAATATGAATTTCCGAAGGATTAATAAATATGTAGTTGCTTATTTTTATGTTTTAGTCAATTCATGAAAGTAGTTGTTATACAGAGTACAAACAAATTACAGGTAGATTTTGATAATATTTAAATTAAGAAGTGATATAATTAAAATTTTATACTGCATTCGTATATGTATTAATCTAGTAATAAAGTATATTTGATATAAATATTTACATATTTTTCCTCGGTGGATTAAATATTAAGTATACCTTTTTCACATAGGAAAGGTAGGATAATCGAATAGTCAGATATATACACTAAGCCGCAAAAAAATTCTGCCATTTAAAAGAAGCATGATGTGCCATAAGTGATGTTCTCAAAATTAGAAATAAATGTGATTTTCTCACCCCCAAAAACCCCCGCTCTCCAAAATGTATTCAAATAGTTGGATTTAAAAAAAAATTACTGTGACACCATATATCTTTCTAAACATCAACCTTTGACACAAGTAAGTTTAGCTATATCGCATTATTTTGTCGTCTGAAATCTACTCTTGCCCTATCGTACCTTCGTTTAGAGACATCCTGTATTACTGAAGCATACTAAATGCAGATATATTTTTAGAGAATATGACGCATTTTAAGGGAAATTTGAAAGAATAATTATTTGTTCAAAATAATCAAAACTTGACTTGTTTTTTTTTTGTAATTAAACAGTGGCGTACCATTGTTATTGTAAATAAAAAGAGTGGCACAAGGTTTCTATGGTGCTTTCGATAATGGGAATATTTAAACATAGTGAATAATTAGACTAACTCCATTAAACCAACTGAACAGATTTTCTTATACTGTCTTTTTTATGACATAATTATTTGTAATACTTATAATGTTATTAATAGTAATAATAATAATTATTATTATAAATATTTATAAAGTAATAATTTACAATATGTAAAAAAGTTTTACAAGGTAAGACTAAATTTAACATAGAATAGGAACCTAATTTAAATACATATTATCGATAGGCTCATCGATAGATATTTATAATAATGAATCCCTGTCACGATATTGTTTTATCTCTATTTGAAATGCCTTTTTCAATACGTAATGAAGTAGAGAAACGACAAATTTTGAATAGTCGATCAACGCTTTAAAATATCCCGAATATGCAAACAAATTTCCGGAAATATTGTTTGATTGTTTACTACAAATGTATCCAAACATATTTGACATAGATAAGTTGAAAAACAAACTTTATGTTTTGTACAGAGACGAACAATTTTATAATTTAGAAGTTCAAAAAACGGTAGGAATATTATACCAACATACAAATTATTTTACTTAATTTTAACAATTCCTGTAATAAGTGTTTCATTAGAATGAAACTTTTCGCGCCTTAAGCGCATTAAGATTTACTTAAGAAATACGATGACACAAGAGCGCTTAAACAACTTATCGATGATGGCTATAGAAAAAGAACTGTTGCAAAGTCTTAACGCCGATTCCCAATTTTATGAAGATGTTATAAATAAATTTGCGAATTTAAAAGCGACGAATAGACTTGTTTTATAAGAAGTGAAAGTATTAAGACATTTTTAGTAAAAGTGGCTTTGTTTTGTATGTAACTAGATAAGTAGTTGAAAATTGGTTTTTATATTTTTTCATATTTTTTAGGGTTTTAAACACATAGGAACAATTTTTTAAATTATTAGATGCTGAAACATATATTTTTTCTATTATTTATATTGCAAATAAAAATTGGAGTTCTGATGTTATTTATTTTTTTAATTTATGTTTATAGTAGGGCTATTGGCGAAGACCTCCATAACAAAAAATGGCCAGTGCGTCAAGGAATATTACCTCAGATGTAAATTTATTCCTATTTAGGTATAATTTTGGCCTCACCTCATGCAGCTACCACGAGTCGCCACTGATGTGGACTCGTTTTGACAACCATTTGTGTTGATTTTGAGAGAAGTTTTACTCAAAATATTTTATGATGTATAAATCCGTATAAATAAAAGTTCACGGAACGAGCCTATTGTCTTTTGCAGTATTTATGTTCTATTACAACTCAATTCCGTCTTAACCAGACCCAGGTAACAACAATACCACCCGAAATCGCTGCTGCCGCAGAGAACGTGTTCGCACATTAATAAACCTCCGCCCGGGGCCATTTTTCCTAGCCCAATTCTCCGCGTTTTCTGTTAATTCAATTCTCGCGCCCCCACAATCAGAACTCAATTAAATCCACCCCTGATAACTATGCAGTAATCGTCCACTTCCCACAAGAGAGCGATGAACCAATATCGCGCCCCTGTCAGTTTACGCACAAACAAATTATTAATCCACGACCCTTCGTTTCATAACTCCTCCAGCAGAAATATTCGGTTTATTAACGTTTTAATTAATTTATTCGAACGATTCTGTAATTGTTGTGTTCGCTGCCGACTCCTTCGGCCGTGCTGAATGAAATTGTGTTTTATTGCTTTGTACCGCCTCGGTTAACGGGACACTAATCTACTGAAAAAAATCTAATTATTTGTGCAAATTGGTCCGCAGCGGAAATTTCTGAAATAAAGCTCGTTCCAATGTAAAAGAAAATTACACGTTTTGACACAAAAAATACAATTCTATGTTAATCGAAGTCGAACGGGATTGTGGGTGTTATTTATGTATTAATTTATTAAAATTATTTGCCTAACAATAAAATTCACCAATAATAGGACAAAGTATACAATTGCAGAACAAAACAAAAATATAAAATATACAAAAAGAAAATACAAAAAAGATAAATAGAGCTACTCACTATGCTATAGCTCACAAATTATTTATACCGCTAAAAGCTAAATACAATTCATTCATAATACAATTATTACATTATGTCGCATAAATTACAAATTGAATTGTAATTATCATAAAGGAAACAGGAAATTCCAATCCCACATTAGTGTTTACAGCAGAAGTATAAAAAGTTAGAGGAGTGCGACTTGCAGGCCGAACTGTTAAACAGTTAATTTGTTTTAAAATATCAGGAATGGGAAGAAAAAAAATTAAATCATCAGCATTAACCAGTTTACGGCATCCAATATAAAATTAAAATTAAAAATTGAAAATAAGAGTGGGCCCAGATTGGAACCCTGAGGTACTCAAGAAGTAATAGGATATTGACTAGATCTGTACGCAAACGTAATGAAAACGATTTTCAAAAGCATATCGTGATCTATACGGTCAAAGTCGGTATATATAACGTACGCCTGTTTATGCTTATCAATAACATTACATGTAAATTGTGTAAAACACGTAAGATTTGTGGCAGATGATCTTTTTTCTATAAAACCATGTTGGTTTGGCGATATAATGCCGTTAAAAAGTGCGATTATACAACGACATCTCAAAGACCTTTGTAAAATTACATAACAAAGTAATGGGTCTATAATTATTGATGATAGCTGTATCCTCATTTTTTGAGGATTGGACAAATATTTGTCACCTCCCGCGCCCTATGCAATGTTCCTGTTTTATGTGCAAGATTAAATATGAAACCTAGCTGAATTGTTCATTTCAACTCATAGCTGTACCACACAGGATATTTAAGTTTTTTAGGTGTTATTTCTACACTTTTCTCTGTATGTATCAGTGTGTTAAAGGTTTTAACGTTTGTTATTTGCTTAATATTATTAAAACTATTAAAACTATTTAGTGTAGAGTAGTCGTTCGAATCGTGATTAAACGACATTTGACATTGTTTTGAACAAACTATAATATCTACTAAATTTATGAGCATTTATATCAAGTCTACCATTTATTAAGCATTCCATAATTAATAAAATCAATTAAGAAAAACACTAATATTTATAAATAAAAAAACATACAAACCACAAATAATGCAAACACAAGAAGAAAATAGATTAAAAAACAAATAAAAAATAAATAGCTCAAATTATGCTAAAGGAGACACAGGAGCAAGCATGTAATATGGCCGCAATATTATAGTCTTGATTTTAGAAGCCAAGCTATCAAGCAGGTCAATCAAGCCTCGTAAGGACACATAAATCTTGCACATGAAATGGAGTGGAGATGACAATAAAAGATTTGTTTGAGGGCCTAAAAAAATACTTAAACATAGCATGTAATAAAAATTATTGCAATATTAACTCGACATAATGATTGTTTATATCCATTTGTTCTTGTCTCAGATAGTTCACCAATTCAAAACTTATCCAAAAACTTCGAAAATATGTGCACCATTAAATCAAAAATCGATATCATCAAAACATTATAATAAAAGTAGATAGATAGATTTCGCGTTAAAAATGTTTACAATTCTAACATTATAACAGATATAGAGCATCTAATCGTTTATATTAAAGACTGTTGTTTTTCTTCTCTAACTTTAAAAAAGGTAAATTTAAAAAATTCTCTAAAGCAGCCTTACTTAAATTTAACATTAAAAATTTTGTTACGACTACAACTCGTCGATTCGAATTGTTTTTGAAAAAATTTAAAATCTCATATTATGTTACATATTTGTATAGTTATTCATGTATTACTTCGTGAAATATTATTTTTGTGTTCTTCGTTTTATTTGACATAATGCTCAAGTTAACTTTTTATATATTTTGTGAAATGAACATGCTATCGATATTTCTAATTTTTTGCTCAATTTGATTTTCTTTACTCTCAATGTTCTTTTATTTACTAGCTGTTTAGCAGAATTTTCGCGTTAAATCATTTAGGTAGTTGCCACTTCTATTTCTCCGTGCACGGAAAAGTCGATATAGCTTTCAGAAACGCTTAAGGGGCTTTCCAAAAACCTGGTAAAAACATATTTGTGTATCCAACTCTCTACTTTCGCCGGCTATCTAGGTCAATTTTCCCGTTATCGATTCCTCACCGTGTTTGGTAAACAGACTGCCACAAGGATATAGAGTTTCGTAATGCCAAAATATTCCTTCAGATGTATATCTAAAATAATGGCGACTATTTTAAATTTATTCAAATGCATCGGTGAACTGAATTCAGAACTGTCAGCAACATCCTTCAATAGAATTTGCTTGCAAATAGAACTTTGTGTTTTAAAATATAGAAACTGTAATAATTTTATCTATTATTCGTTTACACCAACAAATTATATTAACAATTTAATTTATATATAAACAATCCCACATGCCACAGTGTAATTGTCACTTTGACAGCGGCAAAAGCCACCTGCATCAATTATCCCGGTGTCCTTTGACAAAATAAATATAATGACATTTTTATCAATAACTTATAGGATTATTAACCACTAACGAATCGATTCGGTGAGTCTACGAACAACGAAATTAGTTAGATTATTAATACCTGTATGCCTGCTAATACAATTGCGACTCATTCATCGATCTGGCGACAATTTTCTACTTTTTGCAATACGAAAGGATATAAATTTGAACCAGATACTTCCATCGAGAAATTGAATGTAATATTGCAAGATTGAGCTTTTAATATGCGAAAATGTGAAGGAAAATACTACAAAGAAGAGGTAGTTAAAACAATTTGAAACACTACCGTTAAAATGCTAAAAATTGAATATTATAAAGAATTCAATATTGTATTTAATCCTTTCACCGACGTACAGTTGAATTCATTACGAGCTGCACGTAATGCTGAACGTAAAATTCTACAAGCATAACTCGAAAATAAAAAATCCAGTGCATCAGCTCTTAATAAATGTGGAATATTTGCAATGGCCAGATTATATGACGAAAATGAACTGGAAAGACTTCAAAAGAAATTATATCACATTTTGGCATTTGAATTAGTTTGGCGCGGAGGAGAAGCATTTTACTGCAAAACCACTTATTTCGTATCAGAAATTGAAAATAGTGGAAAAGAAACTTGACGTATCGAGTATAATCCTCTTTTTTCGTATTATGTGACAGCAACTGGATTACGCCTAATATTTTAGAGAAATATATTTGCCCAGAACGCTTATTTAAAAAGTTGATGGAGGAACGAGGCACCTCTATAACATTGAACAGAGCAGTTCTTACACCAAATCGTTTTTGGAAGGAGAAATATTCTAAAAGTTGGTATAAAAATGTGCCGATTGAAATTAATAAAATTTCCAAATGGACTAAACGCTCAGCACAACGCATTGGTATAGATGTCAAATGTGTCAAAATTACAAATCGCTCAAATCGAGCGGCAGCATTTAGCGAATTAAGTAAAAGCGGATTTGAAGAACAAGCTCTAATAAAAATATGTGGACACAACAATTCATTATCAATAAAATCATACTTACAAGTTGACAAAGAGTATCATTCGATTCGATCGTATGATTCATTTGGAAAAAGGACAAACTTAACTCTACTAATAACTGCGTGTTTAATAATTGTACGCTCAAATAAAAATATATTTATTTTTATTACTTCATAAATAAAGTTTGCATTGATATGTTTCTAAATTTATTATTCGTTAAATTGTCTTGCCGAATTACACTCGTTGTTTGTATTGATACCGGGTAAATTTGTATTGTCTAAAATCTTAACAGTTTCCTTTAGCAATTTAACTCGAAAAACTGTCCACCTAAAAATTTATCCTGGATCAATGGCATGAAAGCACATAACCAGTTGAACCTATTTAATCTAAAATTTCATAAATTCCGGACACCTGTGCACTGAAATTCGCCGAACATGTGTGCTCGTTAATTTTTTTAGTATAATATATCTTTCAAATCAATTTGTGTTGAAACGTAAAGAATTTTCATTTCATTCACAAAGTTATAAACGTAATTTTATTGAACATTGACGTCAATTTCTGAAAGTAGTTTTCTCATTCATCTGTTAACTAGTTTTCGGTCGCAATAATGTTTCGTATTATCAAATGTCGATATGTGACTAAGTTTTTTTCTAAAAATAGTTCAGCAACTCTATAGCAGGCAATATATTTGCGACTAAAGAATGAAATAAATATAGTTTTTCTAATTTTAACAAACAAAATGATATTAAAAAGTTTTATTGTATTACTAGTAAGGAACCGAAATCAACAGTTAGGAAATGAACATTTCTGCACTAGTAAGAAGTAAGATTATATCTCGAATAATTTAATACCTAATCGGATCAGTCAAGGGTTATCTTTATATGTTTATAATTTTCATAAATTTTCAAGTTTTTGTTCTTTTCTTAATGCACTTTTAACAAAAGGTCCTGTGGCGACGATCAGATTCCTAGTTTTCAAGTAAAGGATCGTTCAAGAGCGAGTTTCCTCATAGGTGAAAACTGAGTTTAAAAAGTGTTAACCCTGCAGATGTGAGATGTTATCGCCCTATTGCCGTGCTGTCTAACATCGCAAAGGTCTTTGAGATATGTCTATACAAGGAAATATTTGATAATGTTAAATCGTACATATCACTAAATCAGCATGGTTTCTTCCTTAATCGTTCAGCAATATCTAACTTGGCTGAGTTTACTCAGTATACGGCGAACCATATTGGTGACAAAGAACAAGTTAATGCTGTTTACACAGACTCCTCAAAGGCTTTTGACAAGGTGAATTGTACATTGCTTTGTAAGTTGGAACGTTATGGTTTCAGTAACAGCTTACTCCGCCTGTTCAATTGTTATCTGTAGCAACGAAAGCTGTACGTTTCTTATAACACCTTTGTTGCGACATCAGGAGTACCTCAAGGCTCCGATTTGGAGCAACTACTTTTTATCCTGTTTATAAATGATTTATCCTTATTTTTAAAATAAAATCCTCTTTAGCTTGCCGATGACTTGAAATTGTTCTTGTATATATCATCTACGAATGACTGTTTGATTCCGTAAAACGTTGTAGATTATTTTTAAACTTGGTGTACTGATAATTATTTACCTACTAACATAATTAAATGCAAAACATATACATATACTCTCAAAAATCAGCCACTAATATTTGATTGTAACATACGTATGTCACCTTTAACACGTTACGAAGAATTTAAAGATCTTGGTGTAGTGTTTGATAGTAGATTATCTTTTTCTAGTTATATTAATTCAAATCTTAAATTTGCGTACAGTACCCTAGGCTTTGTTATGAGGAGTACAAAATCTTTCACTGATGTAAGTGCATCGAAAACTCTATATTATTCACTTGTACGTTCAAAACTCGAATACTGTAACCTTATTTGGCACCCTTACTGTCAAATATATATATAGTAACCATTTGGAAAAAAACGACCTCCAGAATATATACGAATATTTGCAATTTTTATCCAAATATGGGAAATCAAATTTTAACTAAGGTAAATTTTGTTATAGCGCACTATTTTGTTGTCAAGAATCTACTCTTGCTCTTTGTCCCATTAATTTGGGCACATCCTGTATATCCTATTTGAACATAATATCTCGAGAGATGTACTCTAGGAGGGCCTAGATATTTGATAAAAAATATTTATTTGGCAGTGATTGGTTACCCAAATCTATTTAACATTCAATATTCAACAAAAGTAATGTATGTTTTCCAAAAAAATTAATTCTTGTCAACATTGAAGCTACATATATAATACTACACAATTTGTATCAAATAATTGACTTTATACTGATTCGAAACATTTGTAAAAGCGCCACTTACCTAATTTCTGGTGAGAATAGTAAATGAACTGCGATATTGGATTCTGCCAGCACTTATTTACTCGGGAGAATATTAAAAATTAACGATAGCTGGGAAATGCAGCTTCCAGATAAACGATTTTCAATTTAACCCCCATAAATATACAATTATAAATCCAAAAGTCTTTAAGAACATGTAAATAACTTGGATAAGTAAATTTCCTATCAATTTTAAACAAACTGGTTAATACTAAGTTGCTGGTTTTGTAATTTTAAAAATATGCTTAAACCTTATTAATTTAATATAAAAAGAAGGAGCATAAGATTACAAGACATTAACGGTCATTGAAATACACCAAACAGATCCAAGCAGATATCGGCTTCTGTAGCTAAAAAATTGTGAAAAAAATTAAAATAGGAATTTTAGAAAATGCCACCTAGCGGCTTTTCCACGGATGAGAATATACGGATAACTGATTTTCGTCGGAAACATTTTCTACGGACAATAGTTTTGATTATGCTATATTCAATTATTTTTTTTTACGGGCGCAATATTAGATCTTGACAGTAACAAATGGATAATAAAATTAGGAAAAGATTAATATATAACCCTACTATTTTATTTGAAAAATAATCCATAAAATTTAAAAATACAATATTTTAAATAAAAAGTCTAATTGTTCTTGACATAAAAAAGCAATACTTAACCAAACAAAATACACAGATATTCTACAAATCCTACATAAATATTTCCAAGTGATACAAAGCTCAAGTCTACCTAACCATTTCAAAATTTATAAAATTCATAATTTAATGGGAGATTATCAGTGATGCATTCTCCATTTCCATCCATAAAATATCTAAAAACTTCTGAGAGGTAAGGCTTCCAACAATAAAAACAAGACATACTAGATTTTTTCCTTCAAATATTACAATTTAAACCATCTTGCCTTAATAAAATGTTGATAATAAGAAAATTCCTAAACAGATTTTTAAAATTGTTGTCAAGTGAACTTAGATATTTATGGAATGGTTTTATTAAACCAGGTTAGTAAATTTAGCTGGATTATTTTTTTAAGATAATTATTGAATAGAGCTTTGTCTGTGGAATTGTTCATTAGCATACCTAGATGTTTGGTATCAGAAAACATATATATGACTTTAATGATAGGAATTGTAGGAAATTTTATTACAGTAAAAAATATTACAAAAGCTAATAATAAAGAATATATGGGTAGATACTGTGGGTGTAATTCAACGATGGTCAGAGCTTTAATCCGCAGAGTAGTTCGTTTCACACAATATTGTTAATACTTAAAAATATGTAAAAATAATGTGATAACGTTGAAGTCAAAAAAGTTACGCTCACCTTTACATCACAAATAGAGCGGATGTGGCGCCCTCAAGGGATACGTCAATATGGACAACAGATTTCTCACATCCAAAACATCTATTTCCAAATTTTTTAAGTTGATACAGTCAAACACAGTATAATTATTACAAAAAATCACTTTTTAAATTCAAAATTTGACACGCTGTATCTTTTTTATTATCAACGTTTTATTAAGGAAAGTTGGCTTAAACCGAAATATTTCGAAATGAAAAATGTAGTAAGTCATGGGCCATTACTTACAGACCACCGTGTATTTTACGATTTTAGAGACGAGAATATTAAGTTATGGAAAAACTGACCATCCTGTACGTGAGAAGTACTAGAATCTCCACGTTTCGGATCCCAATTTGGACTCTAAATTGGGCAGGACGGTGAAGTTCGTTATATTAATATTTAATATGTTTCTCTGTGCTGAAATATAGTTGTCTTAACTAAAGGTTAAAAAAATATGAATGTATTTAAAGGTTCGTTATAAATTCAGACGTATAAAATTAATAACCATGTTTCTGTTGTCACAGAAACGACGGTAGGATATGATTAAATTTGACTCCAGATACATAATCTCAGGTTGAAACATTAAACAATCCCCTTTATTGAATTCTACCTACAGTTGTTTTCGTACCAGGATATTAAATATTAACAAGAGACAGAAGAGTATGCACCCTTCAAGTAAATGATTTTCAATTTACCTTTTATGAAATTATTCAAGATGCTTCACAAACACAAATGAAGTCGCGTCTGCTACATTTTCAATAAAAAAATACGTAGGTATAAATCTTGTCGTTTATTTCGCTATAAGGATTTATTCTAAGGTGTACTTAATATAAAGGACGAACGGATAACAAACATATTGTTTTCTGTAAGAATCTAAGGATATTATTAAGAAGGATTTATTGCTGCCAAGTTATTTGCAAAGAAAATACAGAATTTGTTTCGAGACTTTCTAAATTGATAATAAGGCTATGTAAGTAAACCTAACACCCTAATTTTATATGTAGTTGTTTGTAGTAATAACTTTTTGTAGTAACTTCAAATATAGGGTTTTTAAACAACTTATTACTCAAATTTGATGGCACTCAAATTGATTCCTATAAGAAACCGTTTGTTGCTGTGTGTCGTAATGTTTATTTCGTTTGTTGTTATTCGAATATAATATTCTTTTTTATGATAAGGAACATAATGATGACAGAAATGATGAAGAAGTAAGCCTAAATCATCATATTTTGAACTGAAGAATGGTTACGGGATTGGACTTCTTTTCTGAAATATCCTTTAACACTTCTCAAATCTGTAGTTCCGTTATTCTTTCAGATATGATTAAGATATCATTTTGTAGGTATGTTGAAGACCTTCTACACTAACCTGGTGGATTTTATCTTATAAAGGACTGTATAAAAAGTATCATGCCATCGGTTAGCTCGTAAAACAGCTTCAATTTGATATATAGGGTGTCTAATAACTAGTGGTCAAAATGATAAGACATACAGAAGTCAAAGTAATGTCAGTATTTCATTTACATTTTTGTCCTATTTGGCTTTCTTACGTATACGGGTGTTTCAAAACAAAGGCGAAAAATTTCAGGAGGTGATTCCTTGTTGAAAATAAAAGGTTGTTTGTTATATAGACGTTGGGTCACAAGTCAACGATTTGGGAGATATTTATTGTTTATCTCAGAAATGAAAATCGTGGTAATGGTAAAATTTTGTGGAAGTGTCACCATCATCAAAAGACACTTGTGATATATTTTTTCACTTTTTGAAAATAATTGGAGAGGGTTGAAATAAACTATCCCTTTCAGTTTTTTTAACTATACTTTTAAAAAACTTCCTTAACGACGTAGAAAAATATAAATTAGGTTAAGCCAATTCATTTAGAAACTTTTTTCTCTCTTATATTTTTTTGATAAAATTAAGTGTTTCGACGTTAAAAAATAAAATGTAAAGTATTGCACGTCGGGAAGAGACACTTTTACTACACCCATTATTAGGAAAAATTCTAATTGGCTGCTGTCAATTTCCGGATGCTTCCATTGTTGCTTTGACAGATAGCAAATGGTTTGTACTTCCCGGTGTCGGCCTGTATCAAAACTTCTTTTTTTGAATTTTCCAGATTCACATAGCCTTCGATGAAGCTTAGCAAATATACTGTGATGAGGAATTCTACGATTAGGATACGCTTCTGCATAAAGGCGACAAGCTAAGGAATTTCCATTTGCCCGGCCGTACATAAAGTGCATGTCTGTCATTTCTGCATTTGCAAAAATAACCATTGTTGTATTAACTTAGTATTGAATTCCAACGTACTCCGCAATCAAACACATCACACAACGAAAGGCAAATTATCCGGTAACCCACTCTCAAAATGTTTGCTATCTGTCAAAGCAACATGAAGCGTCCGGAAATTGACAGCAGCCAACTCGAGTTTTTCCTAACAATGGGTGTAGTAAAACTGCCTTTTCCCGACGTGCAATACTTTACATTTTATTTTTTAACGTCGAAACAGTTAATTTTATCAAAAAAATATAAGAGAGAAAAAAGTTTCTAAACGAATCGGCTTAACCTAATTTATTTTTTTCTATGTCGTTAAGGAAGTTTTTTGAAAGTATAGTTAAAAGAAACTGAAAGGGGTAGTTTATTTCAACCCTTTCCAATTATTTTCAAAAAGTGAAAAAATATGTCACAAGTGTCTTTTGATGATGATAACACTTCCAAAAAATGTTGCCGTTCCCACGCTTTTCACTTTCGAGAAAAACAATAAAAACACTCTTTTTTCCGCCATCTTTGCAACGCGATATCTCCCTAATGGTTGACTTGTGACCCAACGTTTATATAACAAACTACCTTTCATGTTTAACAAGGAATCACCCCCTGAAATTTTTCGCCTTTGTACCTGTATGCAGGTCTTCCAAGTAAGAAATTAAATATTGAACTTCAGTCATAATTTCTAAACCGGTACCTTGGGAACATCGAGGTTTAGGTGATAGTATAAAGTCATAGTAATATTCTCTATCTAAATTAGAATACAGGTACGGTCAAAATTAAGTTTTAGAATTTATACAATTTTGACGGTGTTCCATTTCCTTATCAATTTGCTACAAAAGAGTTGTACGTTGTTTTATTTAACATATTTTACCATTTTTGAGATAAACACATATTTAATAAGTAATAAATATGTAATAATAGTTTATTATTCATGAACTTAATATTTCCAGGCAAAAAAAAATAATATTGCTACGGAACCTCACCTACCTTTTAGTTTGTTAATTATGTTCCTGTTTGACGTTTTCTAGAACATTTCAAGCTATATTCGATTTGGTTCTAGACGCGCTCTCGAGGACCTAGGAAACTTCGAGAACTTTAAAAAGATATATAGGGTGTGCCATTTAAAAATCCTCAGGCCTATATCTCCGTAATTTTTTAAGATACCTTAGTAATCAAGGTATCATTTTTTAAGTCCTTCTAAGCCAACCATGTAATTTTGAAAAATAAGTTATTTTTACAAAATAGCTGCTTTGGAAATGTTATTTTTCCGGAACAATTTTTTTTTATAAAGTATAAATAATAATTATGCCATTGAATTGATTGAATTGGTCATGAAAAGATCTTAAAGATATATGAGAAGTTTATATAAACATATATGTATAGATGTGTCGTTTTCGATTTGCACTGTTCAAGTTTAAAATCAAAATTGATTTTTTATTCGTAAAACGAAAACCCCTTTTTAGACTTTGTTGAAACTAATTTTCTAACATAATTTAATTTGTCCTATTTTCCGTAGTGGCGTCACAACAAGGTACCAGCTAAAAATAGAAAAAAATATGGTACGCTACTGCTTTTTGGTAAGTTTGACATTTTTCTCGAATTTAGCTATCAAAAATACAACTTTTTTGTTATTTTTTTCCTATTTCGCTTTGTTTAGACAGAAATAGAACTTTTTGTTTCACACAGTTTATTGTAAGATAATAAAAAAAAATTACAGGGAATAACAAATATTTTACTGTGCAATGTAGCTGAAACTAGAATGTCATATTATTTCGCAGCATAACCAAAGAGCAAATGACGGAAGGAATTAGGTTCCATTCTATCTAAGAGATTAGATTCCGAGCAGGAAGTCTATTAATATGTCACTTGTCAATAGAAGGTCCGCACGCATTTGTTGGTGACAGAAACGTTCCTCGTCTCCAGCGGATTTCGGATCCTACAGGATGGATCCGAGCTAATACCCGTTAAAATTAGTGAAGCAGACATAATTCCAATAGGAGGATAGAGTTATCACGTACTACATGGTATGATCGCCAGTCACATGGCTTTTCGGCGAAAGATATAACTTTGCGGTTTAACAACATGCTCACGTTGGCTCAAAATTAAGGGAAAGAGTTATAAATGAATACGTGGGTACACAAGAAATAATTAATGCAATAAAAATGTTTAAATCATTATGAAATGTTACGCTTATCCAAATTTGCTTAAGGACGCCGTATTCTTGAAATAGTGTTTTCTGTAAATACAAACAATTTTAGAAATTTAGAAATTGAATAATATAGAGTTTAGCAAATAACAAGAATGTTATCTCATGCCACATGCAAATATTCAAAGGTACCGAAGTAAAAGGAATATATAACGACAGAAAGTAGTCTAACCAACAAATGTTTAGGTACAGAAATATTTCAAAATATGTATCTTTTTAAATTCAACTGTAGACGCAAATATTATATGATAGAAAATAAAAATTCGCGGCAAAAACAAAAATATATCTGGAAATTAGTTAATGAAAAAAATGGAAAAATGAAAAAAAAGGTTCGTTCTGAAATGTATGTTGATAATGAGATTGTAAATCGAGCGGATGTACTGTCAAGTGCCTTTGTGGATTATTTTAGCTCTGCAGCAAAGTCTGTTGTATCGCAAAAATTTTGTGGTCAAATTTCTAAACAATGTACCGTTACAAATGTTTGTATGCATAACACATTCTATTATAGAAATGTTGATGAACATGAGGTAATGAATGTTATTCATGATCTGAAGAATACGAGCTGATATGGCATTGACTGCATCCCTACAAGAATTGTTAAAAGCATTGGCTTGCATATTTCTTCACCTCTGGCACATTTGATAAATATTTCCATTGAACAAGGAAAGTTTCCTAATATTTTGAAGACTGGTGCAGTTACACCTATACTAAAAAAATGACCCATTATATATTGAAAACTATAGGGGAATTACCGTTAACACAGTCTTATCTAAAATAGTAGAAAGAATAATATATAATAAAATGGTTACATATCTTAATAAATATAACATATTAACTAACTGCCAGAATGGATTCTGTCCTAAGAAATCTACAGAAACTGCTGCTTATGCTTTTGTGGAGTATATTTATTCAAATCTTGATAAAGGCAGATATGTTGGGGCGCTTTACTTTGATTTGACAATGGCATTTGATTGTTTGGATCATGCTTTCATGAGAGAGAAGCTGTATGCAGTTGGTTTCGAGGTAACTTCCTATCTTGGATTTTATCATATTTACAATATAGAAAAATATGTGTAAGATTCAATAATACTTATTCCAATACACACAGCGTGGAACTAGGAGTTCCTCAGGGCTCAATACTTGGTCCACTAATTTTTTTGATATTTATAAATGACCTTCCAACTTATGTTAGTACTGATTGCACTGTATTGTACGCAGAAGATGTTACACTTGCAGCTGCTGCAAATAGTCCTGTTGAGCTCCAAAGTTATCTGAATACCTTATCGGAAGAATTTACAACTTGTTATAAAAATGCATTAGTATTAAATGCTGAGAAATTAATATGCATGCAGTTTGGCTCTCGTCATAGGCGTATCTTTTCTTTCGATGTTTCGGTTAATGATAAAATAGTCAAACTGTCGGATACTACTAAGTTCTTAGGTTCCTTTATCGACTGTGACATGAGCTGGAGCAGTAATATAGAAAACATTTGTAGAAAGTTAAATAGCGGCTACTACGTTTTGCTCCAGCTAAAGTCTATATTTAACAAGAAACAGATGATTGATATTTTTTATTCGTTGATTTACTGCCATTTGTCTTTTAATGTTATTATTTAGGGTGGTGCGAGTGGTGCCAACGTTAATAGAATTCTTATTTCCCAAAAAATAATTATCCGACTAATATTTGGAATTGCACCCTTAATTTCTTGTAAATCTTACTTTATTGAAGTATATTAATTTTTCCGTGTATTTATATTTACAAGTGTATATTGCATGTTGCCAAAATGCATGACTGCTTTGTCAAGAACGCTGAACTTCATAGCTACGAAACTAGATGTGGGAATTTACTAAGAATAGCCCTCCACAGAACATCCCTGTATGAAAAAACTCCATCTTACATGGGCATCAAATTTATGAACAAACTGCCGTTAAATATTAGATCAGAATTACATTTTAAACTTTTTAAAATTAAACTTAAGAATTTCCTAATTGGGAAGTGTTTTTATAGTATAGACGAGTTTGTCAAGTAGCTGTTCTGTTATGTATTCTATTATATTGATTTATTTATTTGATGTGTGTATATACGTATATACATGTATGTATGTGTATGTGTGTATTTATTTGTAAACTGTACTGTTTTGTTCATCTCATAATATGAAGTATGATTATAATGAGTTGAGTTTTCAAGGAGCTGTGATTTGCTGTGATTGATACTTTTATTTATTTACTTGATATATACGTTTCTAGTATGAATCATTGTACTGACCTATCCAATGTCATCTTATATGATCTTTATGGATTAATAAAATTATTATTATTATTATTATTGTTATAACATAAACTTGCATAGCTCTGCATATAAGATTTATTCATTTGTGTTTACAAGTATATGAAAATAATTGTTAAAATGGGGGGTTAGAATAGCAAAACTATGTGTATGTTACAATTGCATTTTAAAAGTTATTATAATATTTGAGAATTTAAATTGTAAGTGAATTAAGTGAATAAACAAAACATCAACAGTTTTATTTTTGATATGACTTTTGCTCTACGTGTTTTATTTTTCAACAATTCTGTACCTAAAAACACCAGACATTTGATCATTTTACGGCGAGAAATACGGCGACTTTAATACATAATTAACAAAAAGAAATTTATGAACTATTTTTCTAGCAGAATGAATTCGAAACAATGGTGATTTTAAGGGAAAGATAAGAAAAGTATATAGTAATTTTAAATTATATGGATGAGATGTTTATACATTAAATCTATTATGAATATTTGGTCAATTATAATATTCCAGTAGTGAATTTTATACAGGATGATCAATAAAGAATAGGTCGTACTTCAAGGCTTTTTTGGATAAAGATAATGTTATTTAAATCAACGTAACATTAACCAACCTAGTACAATAAATTGTTCTCCTTTAAAAAAGTAATACAATAATATTTATTAGAAAATTTAATTGTCTTACAATAATATTTGTTAGGTAATTGTAATTAAATTTTGGAAAAGGAAATTTTTGGGAGATAAACACGAACATCTTACTGATTTTTTGGCGTTAAATGTACATGGGTTTCTGAACGCCTGTGCCACTACCTATATTATCCTTTCAGATTTTTTTAAGGATAGAAGTTTTTGGAAAATTATATATTTTGAAATAGTCTTTGGTTAGTTTAAAGAAAGCTATACTTATAGCATGCCAGTAAAATGCTATATAAGTTGATTATCTCCAAAAGATCCTTATTTTCACTTTAGCCTTTCACTGGATTTCAGAATTAACACGTCTTTAGTACCCCATATCCTCGAAGAGCTAAGCGCAATACAACAACCCTCTCCGAAAATTGCTTAAACGCATTAACCTAAACTTTTCCGATCTCCCCAACTCTTGTATTAAGTAAATGAACGGAACGGCACTTGGATTCTCGCACTGCACTCCTTACTTTTATTAATAAAATGAAATAACGGAAAACTCGGCGAAAACACGTGAATGCTGCAAAGTGTCGGCCATCTAGATTAAAGTTGGCCCTGGTAAATTACAACCCAAACAGTTTTTACGCCGAAACCGTTATCTGACCTTTTCCCAGACTCGGGAAAACAGCGGACGGTTTCCCACTGTTAATTGAAAAAAATTACCCCAGTGCACTGGTATAACGAAAACATTTCTTTTTTTAAATGGCGCAGATGAAACGTAATGATAAACAAACAACCTACAGCAGCTTCATTAAAATATGAAGTATTAATTTACATTTTTTAAATAAAAGATGTAGAAAATAAGATATGGCAAAATATGTAACTGAGGTGTTAAAAATGTCAGAGTATAATTTTATACTGATGGGAATGAAACTGATCAGACAAATTAAAACATAGGAGATAGACGCCTTTAAATGTTGCGGAACGAGAAATGACAACGGTGCTTGGTTTATAGTACATGTACTGTACACTGTACTCTTTCCAGTTGTCCAGCTTAAAAAATGTTGCCACGCCTTACGAGACGGCATTGATTTTATGAATACCGACCATCATTCCATGACACTTTCCACTAACAGATCTGAGAAATAATCCGACGTTCTACTAATCTGGGTGGACGTAAAAGAACGTGGTCTCTTGATTTTGGTATTACGAATTTGTATAAATAAAACGGATTTCACTTCAACATTATCAATTGTTAAATCGACTAATTCATCAGAACGGCATTCGCCTGCAACTCCCAATATTACGTCAATCTCTAAAAAAGCTATTTAAAAATTCTGTTCTATTATTTTTAAAGCGTTTGCCTTTATCATCGAATATAAACTCACGTGCACTACTCAAAAAGCAATCAACTTGCTCCTTTGTAAAAACTCGCAATTTTCCGCATTTTGTCTCTTGAGAAAAGCACGTACCTTTGAATATTTGCTTATATCAAACTCCTTCTTTATGCCCAACGTTGACCGCAACATTGAATATTGTGACCAAAGCGTTCATTTTATTTGATTAGTTTGTGAAATACACTATCAGTACATCTTCTGAATACAACTTAATGTTTTTTTCTTTTCACCAATCCATAAAACGTTTTTACAGACTTTTCAGCAGTTTGAACCACAAACAATTACAAATGAACTCAATTAGCAATATGGCGACTAATGTTTGACAGAACATCTATGACTACGTCGATTATTCTGCTTGCCTACATTACTTTATTATCCAAATTTGGTTGGAATAATTCCAAAGCACAAATAATTGATAATGAAATGTGGGATTTCGGTTGGACAAAAAATAGCGTGTTTATTCGGATTAAAAGTGTATTTTTTTGTCTCGCACAAAAGTGACACTTAAAGAATATTCTACATGCATTATAGTTATCAATTTATAACCCCTACATCATAAAAAAAATATATATAAATTTTCACGATTATAAGATAAACGAGTAAACACCCAATTGTGTTGAAATAACACAATTGGTTAAATGCTGTTCACTCATTTACTTGTTAGCTAAACAATTCTATATTATAGATAAGATTGAATAACTTATGAGTTAACTTCCTAAGCTATATGTTATTACGAACACAAAATTAAGTTATATTATCAATATATTTTTTAAAATATAATATATATAATATTTTAAAATTCAAATTTAACACCAAAATAATTTCACTGATATACGATTTTTAGTTTACATAATGTTATTTTTTATTGATTAAGGGTCTTTTTAACACTACATCATGCAATGAAGATAGTAATTTTGACCTGAAGAGTCCAGAGGCAAAAGTTGTTTCGATTGTCATTTTTGAACAAAATGTTTTATCCCTCAGTATTATTTTCAGCTTCACAGACACTTACTATGCAAATTGTCTACTGGTAACATTGGACGTATAAAATTCAAAATTGGATAATTCCAAGCCACAGACAATTCTCACAACATAAGTTCATATATTTGCTTTTGTCTAGACGAAACAATTGAAACGACTAAATGAAAACAAATCCCATAAAGCTGTGTGCCACAAAATTTAATAAAGTCGCATGGAGTTGTGGAGAACTTTATATAAATGTGAAATTATGTTTTTTCCATTGTACTAACATACATTTTTCCAGAGGAAGATTATTTCTGATCCTTCCGACGCAGAAGTTTATTTCATTTTTATTTCCTTTTATGAAATGGCAAATATCCAAACAAATAGGAGGGTATATTGCGGTTTTATACCGAAGAAGATTTGAATTTAAATATGTAAAGAAAAATATGCTTAAATCTAATTCTGTTATTATTGCAGATCTTTATCGCATTAACAAACGGAGATAAGTGTGTGTCAAACTGTTCGGTAAACATTGTATCAGGAAGAAATAACAATAAAATAAAAATCATTTAACATCTCTATAGAAGCAGATAAACAAATTTTAAACTAATAGACTTGGCTTACGTTTAATACATACGCATTTTTGAGAACGAAAATTGAGAGTTTTTCGAAACGTCAAAAAATACGGACGTGCGCGACAGTGATATGATTTTTGCTATTTTTTACCTATCTGCTTTTTCAATGTGAGATTTTTTGGTTATGCAAACTTAGTTTCAAAAATAACCCTTAAGTGATCCTTTTGGCGCAGGGTTTATTAAATTAATCTTAATTTTTTCAGAAATGTGGCAAAATACCTAATTAGACTAAATAAAACTAGAATTATGCCACAAATAAATAACTTCAGAGAATATCAATCTTTCGTGCTGTACAAAATATGAAATAAAAACAATTATAATAGCAAAAGAAAATTTGTAAAAATCGTACTCAGAAATGACAATTATTGGATTTTTTTAAAACTAAACGTATGTGATTATTTAAAATAGAAAAGCTTCTTTTGTTTTATTGGAAAGAGTTTTCGCTCTTTCTCGGATTCCCTTTGCTGAGTTAATCGAATTTTTCCGGAACTTACCAAACAAGTGTATATTTTCAAATCGCCTCGAGCATTGCACTAACACACATAAATATTCGTCTAACAATCAGAAGAGCTCATTTCAATCCATCACTGTCCGCCAAAAGAACACCTCAATTTGCAGCGGGTGAAACTCCGCGGAAAATCGTGAGCGCGCGCGATCTCTAACTCCGGCTTTGCAGGATACTCGCAGGAATCGGTTCCTCGCAGCATCACAGCGCGGCTACTGACTCCTGTAGCTGCAGGAAAATCTGAAGCTGAGCTTTCGTGGCCCGCCGCCACCGCGCACGCTCCCTCGCGGCAGCTCTGACCTGTTCGACACCTCTGCTCCTGGTAGAGATGCCGATCCTGACCCTTCCCGACTTTTCTTTTCTTCTGCGTTTTCTCGTGATAATATTACGCGTAATTCGGTTTTATTATTCTCACTCGGCTCAGCTGGCCCGCGCTTTCTTTTACATATCTACGGAGGCATCTTCTGGGATAGACGCTTCTCTGGGAGGTGTCCCCTTCCTTTTAGTGTCCCATTTTCCAGGTCTCCCACAGCCGAACTTGGACATAAAGATTTAGGTTACGTTTTATAAGCTCCTAAATAAGTTTGAATTTTAGGCACGCAGATGTTGCAGACATACACTTTATAAGCAGATGATTTACTTAGCAATTTTGAAGGTAATTTACAAAAATTATCATATTTCTCGAAAACTGTCGTGAAAAGTCGACATTTTTGTTAAATTTTCAGTTGACAACGTTAGTCGTTTTTGTCAGCTAGCTGCGAAATAACATTATATTCTAGAACACCAATCTTTTTCGTTCTACAATACAGGGTGTCCCGATTATACTTAAAAAAAACTGAGATGTGAGTTGGCCTTGAAAAAATAGTACCCCTACTATTTTTTCAAGGCATTTATCATTCTGAGAGACTTTTTCAAGTAACATTATCCTGAATTTTCAGCAGAAAAGGCACTTTACCTGAAACCAATACAGTTTTTACTTGGTGCACTGAATACTTCAAATAGGATTATTTCGAAAACTGTTACTCGTAACGACTTCAGCAAGGTAGGGGCAGGATAGGAGAATCTATTGTTTCAATAGTCGGATGGATACACTAAGCAGTAAAAAAGTTCTGTCATTTGAAAGAAACATGATGTGCCATAAGTGGCGCCCTCTACTAGTGACGTCAAAGTTAGAAACAAGTTTGATGACATCTCAGTTTTTTTGAAGTACAAGTCGGGGCACCCTGTATAAAACAAATGTCAAAATAATTTGTCACCTTTTCGACACTTATTTATGATTTTATTGATTAAACAATATACATCTTAATAATAAAGTATTTCAATACAAAACAGTAAATATTATAAACAGGGCGATTGCAATTTATTTTGAACTATATGTAAATTGAAAGTGTCAATATGCAGTGAGTTAAATTATTTTCTTTGGCATTCAGTATACTTTTTTATATAGAATATATTGATCATAACCTCGAAGGTTTGATTTTATTAATTTTATGCTCGAAATACGCCAGTTGATTTGATTTCGGCAATCTGGTACTGTTTCAACGATTTTTTGGGGATTAAAGGTCCATTTACACACATCAGTGACGTATCAGTTTAGTGTCAGTTTAGTATCAGTGTTATTTGTGGTCTATCTGTAGTCTGTAAAAAAGAGTTAGTAGACGATCAAATAAAGTGATCCAAATATATTTATCATGCAATTGATCAAAATTTCGTACCAGCTTGATAAGATTTTCATCCACGCTAAGCAATAGAAAAATCTGGTCAGTTCGTCAATAGAATTACAGAAATATCTACAACTACTTTTTCAAACAATGAATTTTTATTGTTTATTAGGTTGCTAACGTTATGATAGTTACCGCGCCTAAACCGTCTTGATTCAAACATGGTTCAAAGGGTTTCAAATATAAATTAAATCGTTGTAGATAACACAGTTGACTTATTTTGTTTCAGTTTTCGAAAAAATACTGTTTGTATAACGCGAAATGCTTTCATTAAACAAAATAACCATTCTTGAATGCAAAAGTACTATTTCGCGTTCTACATACAAAACACTTATTTTTGTATCTAAAAAATATCAATTTATTTTGATATGGGTTTTACGTTCTAGAATCAAAAAGACTTTGGCCTTCTAGAACATAAAAGTATTTCGCGCCTGGGTGACAAAAATATTCATTTTGTCAACTGAAAAATTAATGAAAATATCCACATTTTTTACATATATTTATAATGCAATAATTTATTTATTTTTTATATATCTTCTTCGGAAATAACTTTGTAACGAGTGCAAATAGGTGAAAAGTTTTTTTTATTAGAATTCATTGTATATCTGAATGACCACAAAAATAAATATGTCTCAAAAAAAAATTATAAGTTATCAACCTCACAAATTAGACAATAACAAAGCTTAGGTTGTTTATGTCAAAAAAATATTGTTACGTGTTTTCGCCTACTAAAAATATTTCTTCAAAAAAATGCCTGGTGAGGAAACTTTTGAACAGTCTGTACTTATTTTTGCCAATCAATAAACTAACTTTTCAGCTCTTTTGGTATTATATTGCTTATTTTTTATTATTACTCGGTCAATAGTGATATATTTGAAAATTTAATGAATATGCTTATTATCCTTAAAACTATAATAATATAATAATAATATCTCTACCCCTCATTTTAATCACAGGGATTAGCCCAGAAGTCGGAGACTTGTGCGGGAGAGGGGGCGGCATATTATTATTAATCAGGCCGCATTTGCGCCCAGGAACAACTTACGTTGGTATGCCCTAACCACTATTCAGTGCAGGAATGAGGGAAACCTGGAAAACCTCATTAATTAGAGGGGTAGTCAAATATCAACCGGTATCAATCTCTCACATTGACCCAAGCCAACATTCTTCCACCTTACCATACCCGCAGAGAGGGCGCCAAACCTCTCCACGAATATAGCTTATATACAGTCTACCGGCAGCTGGGCTCGAACCAACACCGATCTAGTCACCTCGATTCAAGTACTGACGCCTTAAACCGCGTGACCACTGACCGACCCTTAAAACTATGCTATTATTGATTCCTTCTCATTGATTTACTTCAAACTACCTTCAAAGTAACGGTTATAAGAAAATTTCTTCAAATTTTACTAATTTATTAAACAGGTTGGTTTACAAGCGATCTCGATTAAAGTCCTGTCTAAAAAAAGCAGTGCGTTTGAATGGATATAAAATTTAAATTTGATGCCGTGGGCGTAACATTTTTAAAAATATTTTGACGTAAATGAATACATTTACATTTATCTAGATAATACCATCGAAAAAATAATGATAAAATAGCTTGTAAAACAATGGGTGAAATAAAGCTGCTACCGCAAAGTATATTGCGGTTCTGCTTTCATTAAAAATCCAATAATTTTGCTGTGTTTTATATCCGCATCCCCGATCCCGTTTAAAAGATCTTTTTATCTCAAATACAATGTATATACTCTCGATAGAAAAAAGAAATAAAGCATCATACATTTTAATGTTTTTTGGAGCCGGAATGTTGGCCATGCGAAGAACATTGAATTCGTAATAAGAGGAGGAAACTGTAAAAGGACGATATGGCTAAGCTTGATTTTTCGTTTGAAGTTTGTAGAAATTTTATTACATTTTGAACAAATTTCTTTAGATTTCAGAATATGTGTTGCAAACCCTATCTCTGAAATATTAAGGTTCTTACAGTCGTAAATTTTATGTCGGAGCTTTTATAAATATCATATAACGTTTCCAAAGGACAAGCTGAAAAACATTTTGTAACATTTAGCTATCCGTTTGATTTAAAAAAGGGGAAAATATATGTATAAATCCTTTAAATATTTTACTGCATTCTTCCACATAGACGACTGGGATATGTTTACAGATTCTGCCATCAATTTTACATTTATTTTAGTTCTGCTTTTATTCCAGCTTGCTCTTTTTTTACTTTAATTTTATATTCAATTTTGTTACAAGAAAAAAATTATATTGATTTTCTTGTGTTGGCAATATATTTAATGGTTTACTCCAGAGTTATTCCATCCACATTTTTCCTGTTCTGTAGCATTGACTTACTGAGATATATAAGGTGTTACCGAGTTTGTTACTTAATGTTATCTATCTACTTATTTTAATACGTGATTATTGGGTTAATTTTAGTCGAAGAATTATTAATTATTCAAACTTATTCAAGTAACGGATCAGATCTCATCACTGCACTAGTAGGTAGTAATTACCATTTGATTTTTGATAAATAAGGTCCATTGCATTTATGTCGTACAACTTACATTTTGCAGAAAATAATTTTAGTAGTTAAATGGAAATCCTCGAATTGTTTACACGAGAATGAACGTCATTTAAGCAGGTTGTGGTTGAAATTTTGGTTTTCCATAGATGGAATAATTCACATAATGTATATGTACCTACTTACATAATACTTTCTTACACTGTAAAAAGCACAAAATAGAATATTCTCCTGTTCAATCAACTTACTTAGTTTTACTTACAAATTTGCCACGTGGTCTACGAGACAAAATAGTTTGGGGATCAACGATTTAACATGACATCTCACACGATTTGCGATGAGCTATGAAGACATACCATTTAGATTTTTCACTTCGAAATATTACTTTTTATATATGCCTTAATAAAATGTTGATAATAAAAAAAAGACAGAGTGAGTTTTTTATAAAAACAATCTTTAACCTACATTATTTTTGAGGCAAAAAGGTATACTTGGCATTAGTATTAGAAATTGCCATTTTCGAGATAATAGCTTTTCAACAGTCAGCTGCTTTAACCAGTTTTGGCTAAAATCAATTACTTTACAAAGTTGAAAAACTCTGACAATAATTTTTCATGTTCGGATATGAGAGATGACTGTCATTTGTTGGCAATTAAATTTCAATGGACGTGCTGGACAACGAGAATATTTGGGAGGATTTTGAAATAGATTACAACCTGATAATCAACAATTTAAAAAATCCATTTAGGAATTTAGAGAAAAATAGACAAAAAATTTGTTTACATTGCGAATTATCTGCAAACAAATTCAGGACGGCTGTCTGGAGCTGCAAGAATCAGTATGACTTCCATTTTAAAAACGTTGCATGATGAAAAATACTATGCGTAGCATTTTACATCAGTACTAATTTTATTGCTTGTCGATTTACTTTCAACATATCCAATTTGCAAGAGAATATTTGGCGCCTACTACGTTAAAATATTGTACAATGTACTATGCAGCTGATTGTTGAAAAGTTATTTTCTTGAAAATGGCCAATTTCTGAGACTAATGACAAGTATACCTTTTTTCCTCAAAAAAAAAAAATAGGATTTTTTAATAAAAAACGTGTCCTCTAGGAAATACATCAAAATTCAAAACAGATGATGATTTCTCCTATCCAAAAACATCTATTCCCAATTTTTTAAGTTGATACAAACACAGCATAATTATTTAAAAAAAAACTCATTTTAAATACCAACTATAACCCTGAATCTTTTTTATTATGAACATTTTATTAAAGCAAATCGACTTATATCGTAATATTTTGAAGTAAAATATCTAGTATGTCTCCATGGACCATTACTTACCTTGTATGAACTTTTTAACTTAAAATTATCCCAAGAATCATCCATCAAAATAAGTACATTAACACCCATGTTTAGCTTTTTGGATTCTGTTAGGCACCTGACTGGTATCCATTGTTTCTTTTTTAATCTAAACTTGATATTAGTATTCAATGTTGCAAAAATCCGATTCGATTAGATTTAAAAATATTACCTACGTGTTGAGTATATTTTCACTCCATAAATAACATGTTTTCGATAGACAACGCAGGCGTTAAAAATAGGCATGGATTTTCCAACGCAATGAATCGTCCGCTGTCAAGAGTGTCTCTGCAAAAGATAATCCCTATGAATATTAAATACAGGACAGGGTGAAACAAACGGCTTAGGGAATTTATTAGACCTGAATTGACACGGTTAATTAATTTATACGAAGAAGAGGATTTTGATGGAGAAACTGCGCGATGTATATTTTATTTCTTCATGTGTTTTAATACATTTATTTGTTTAAAGATTCTTATTATTTGCACTAGGAATAGGTAGCGAACTTTCAAAATGTTATAAATGTTCGGTCGCGACTGCTGAGCACAGAAATAGTTCAAAGTGATTTAGGTGTCGTTATGTAGATTGGAACTTTCTACATCTTTCTATATCTGGTTCAGATATTCAATAATTGCAAAGGTGGAAAGGAAATGAAAAAGGTAAACCTTTATATTTTGGTTGTATTAGAGATGTAAATTGTCAAAGAATTCGTCATCTTCAGATGTCGTTAAAACATGATCGGAACTATAACTTCGTGCCGACAATGATTGGTAATGATGTGATTATCTTACATTCTTAAGGGGACGTTTAATAGGAAAAATAAAACCTACTCATTATTAACGTCAATGCACAGTAGTTTATATTTGATGAAACTGATATTGGGAGACTGTTTATAATACCGTATACGATTATCTCAGCGAGCAGCAGATAAGGTAGTGTAAAATGTATATAAATACATAAAGCTTTTTATACACTGTAAAAAATAATTACAGTAAAAATAGATGGCAATTTATTTACCACTCATTATTGCTGTAATTTTCTTATCGATTGTGACTTTGCAAATAAAATGTAAAATTACGTTGTGAATTTATTTTGTGGTGTAATTTTAGATTTTGCAGTTGTAATATTACTTTGCGATTTTACAATACAAAAAGTATTTTTACAGTGTAACTTCCACAATTACTTGTAAAATTGCAAAGTAACTTTACCGGCAGTTGTATAGTTACATTGTAATAATACATTTTATATTATGACTACAATGTAATTTTTTTTATTTATTGTACAGGAAAAGTTGAATAGCTAGAATCACATTTCGATATTTTGATTTGTTTAAGAGATACCTACATGATATTTTTAAAATTTGGTCGTTTTCTGTGGTAACTTTTCTACTTATTATATTAATATTTATACATTGTAAAGACATTTTTTCTCTATCTGTAGTATCTAGTGGCTTGAGGAATATTTTTTTATAACTTCTAGTTTTTCGCTGCTATAACAAACATATATATGTTTTAATGAAACATCATACGTATGTAATATGGGGCATCATAGAAAAGGCCTAAAATTTTAAAAATGCTATATCAAAACTAATCAAGATATCGAAATGAAATTTTTGTTATTCAATTTTTCTGAAAAATATTCCCGTGACATTTGACTATGTTTTCGGAGAATAAATCAAACCTCCTAAAAGTGTGACCTGACCTAATCCGTACACAACACATCTTGTTTGCAACATTCGAATTCAGTAATAGTGCTTTGATATAGATACCTAAAAAATAAAAATCTGAATAGTAATTCATTTACACCTAGTAGATTAATATGCCTACATGAGAAAAATTGAAATATCGTAAGGAATTAACGATTGTTACTTACCTTAAGTCACATATCAGGCTTTTCCATGAGTTTCTCAATAGCATCACTGCATCAGAATGTTATTTCAAAAGAAAAATGTACTAATATTAAGTAACCTAATTAACATGAATGCTAATTGCTTCTAATGTTAACAAACACCCTTAATAGTAATACTGAATTTTTGATATGATATCTCCAGTGAAGTCAAACATTTCCGAAGCAATAGATTCGTTTTCTATATGCTTTTCAGATTACAAAAAATGAAGTACTTTGGAATTTATGACTCATTTAGTTGAAAATAATACTTATTTATATTATAGCCCCCATGTATACCTTAAAATCAGCAGAATAATCCTTTTTAAATTTATAATTAAAACTTTTGGACAAATTGTGTGAAAATCATTTGTTACACAAAACCGTACTCTTCCTAATTGATTATATAAATAGCTTATTTTTTTAGCTTAAAAGTACATGTACATACAGGTACTGAAGTAATAAAATATTATGGTTTTACGGCAATTTTTTATTAAAATTTAGTACCTGCACATTTAGGTTATTTGTACAAAACAGAACACTTAACGTTATATAGAACATATAACCATGTAAAAATATATTCATAGAACTAAAGTTAACATTTTATCAAACGAAATCTATGATCTTATACTAACTATTACAAAGTAATATTAATTATATAAATGTGCATAGATAAGTAGGTAGAAGGTAGAAGTAGTAGGTAGGTAGAACTTAAATCATGCTAATCCTCCAGAAGTCCCTGTTCTTCAAATATGTATAAAATATAATTCCAATAGAAAATAATATATTTTTATATATTATGTTAGATGAATAAAACAACAGTGGGGTACCCGATTTTTGTAGATGCAACGTTTCTTTGTTTCAATAATAAGGTTATGTTTAAACAAGCACTATACAAAACTATGTATAGTACTAAAAACACTCACTTGTCACTCTAGATATGTTGATATTGCTAGTCACTACTCACTAAATTAATTATGTAAGTACCTAGATCCTTAGGTCCTAGATACACGTTGCATTCATCAAAATAAAGCAAGAAATAATGAGTGCGTCACCCCCAACGCTCTCAACGGTTAGTGGTATAGTGTGTTTTAAAATTAGAAGTACCTCCACACACACATTAGGCATATTTTTACAGTCAATTATATAGTAAATTTGGAATGTTCAGTAATTTTACAATGTAAAAATGGATTTCACATTGTTAATTGTAAATGTATTACAATATATTCTATAAATGTACAAATTATATTATAATTACATAGGAAGTTTACGATTTTATTGTATATTGGCAGTTTTCTTGTAAAATTACAAGTGTCAGTGTAATATCATCATTATTTTTAGAATTATTTTAAGACAATTATAAGGATATTCTTACAAAGTAAATTTGTAAAGTTTCTGGCCTTTTTTTCAGTGTAGGCTTTTTAGGTCCAGAGCTGCATTATTTTCCTCCACTTCATTCTGTTCTTCGCCTTTCTTTTCCAATCCGTTTCTCCTTTAGATCTATTCACTGCCGCTTCCTCGATCTTCCTTTTTTTTCTTGTAGTTAGGTTTCTTCCATACGTTATAGATGCCCTAGCCACTGCTCTCTTCTGTCTTTTATAACTTCATCTATTTTTAGTTCCTGGTACATTGCATTGTATTTCTTCATTATTTCTCCTTACACAGCTTTCCTCCGTCTTATTTCCCCATAGAATTCTTCTTTTTTTACCTTAACAGATTAATTCGGCGGTTAACGGACTGTATTTTAATTTGTACAAAAAATAGGTAAAAGGACTCACCTGAAGAAATGGGTAACTACTAAAACTTTGATATTGGAAAGTAGGATATTACTTCCAAACTTCAAGATAGCGGCATGAAATCACAAGAGAAAACGAAATACATCACGGTTCTGGGTTCGAATATTGTTCGATGGGTTCGGCACTATTTTTCGGACTGTCCGTGATTTATATCGTTTAGGACTATTCAGTACATTTCCTATTTTTCGGCAAGTATAGGCAATTAATATTGCAGATATATTAAAACGATTTAAGAACACTTAAACACAGGTTTTCTTTTGACTTCTTATTGATGGTTTCACTGTCATACAGCGCTGTCGGCCTTCAAAATTATGTTGTACATTCTTACTTTACTCCTCTGGGCAAATCTTTTGATTTCATTAAGTGGTTGACTGCTGCGGAACTTCTGTTTGCTTTTATTATTATCGTATTAATTTCTTGCTCCTTATCATCAGTGCCCCCAAATACACATATTCTTCAATTTCTTCAAACTCCATCTTTCCGTGCTGCTCACAAGTTTTCTAGGTACTTTTTCTAATTCCCTACCATCGTTTGGAATTATGGCAGCATCATCTGTATAACTTACTATTTGGTGACTTTTAATAATAATTAGACCACAAGTGGGCTCTTTTTGCCTATCCATCACTTCTCCACTATATCCCTCCATCCCTCCTCAAATCTATCTTTAGCCCTAATGATCACCGCAGCCTTAGTCCATGATATGTCTGTCATCTCTTCCTTTTGCAGTTCCTTGGCGCTAAAGATCTTAGTCTTCTAAAACAGCGCAATGTCCTAGAAAATGGACGGTGGTATTCTCCACTTCTCCACACTTCTCTATTCCTATCAAAGTTGGATGCCATCTGAGTCTGCAGTGACTTGTGAGGACCCCCACCATTTGATTCAGAGACCTTCGACTGAGGTTCCTAGATTCATTTAGGTTCAAAAGACATGCCTGTCTATATCCTCTATTCCTACTCCAATTTCCTCCTAACGTTTGATATGCCTATTTATTAAGGCGCTATTACTCACAGCTAATAAATATCCTAGTTACAATATCCATATTCAATACCAAGATACCATCCTAACAATTGATTTTTGTCCATAACTTATTCCAACAGAACGTTTATGAATTGATTTTAATAATATTAGTAGTGGATTTATTTCCTTTTGTAACGATGAATAATAATAATTGAATGTGATTATATTCACCTCGTAAGTTCAATGTTCCTATTTACTTTATGTTTGTTTTTCTTAACCTTTTAAACTGATGTACACAGAAACTTCAACTCTAATTGAATCCAATAAACTTTAGTGTCACTTGAGGATTTGCGATGTATACGACTGGCAAACTATAAACGCAACAGCGAATTGTAGCACTGATTGGAGACATTTAAGGAGACGCAACTCATCATTTATCAGGCGTTCGTTCAGTAACAAGTTCGATAAGCTCACGGCTCAAGACTTGTCTATACGATTCGCTATCCAATTGTTGTTTCCAAGCCACATAATTTACAAAGACCTATTTTCAGTTGTGGATTTTAGCGGATACGAAACAGATTATCGAAACAAGGGCATCATTATGGAATTATACACTGACAACTGTATACATAAAATCAAAATCTGATGGCAAATAGCAGCATTGTTGACAGTCTAAATGCTTAAGCACATAAAATAACTTTTCTAAAATAATTTTTCAAAAATAGACCAATCTATTTTGAGTACATTACAGATACCTACTACTATTATTTAGAAGAATTTACATATTTGGTCAATATGTTTCCTAAAATAATTTAAACATCAACAAAATCAATAAGCAATTATGAAAACTATCTTCTTCTTACTTTAAAGAACAAATAAAAAATTATTTAAACGAATCAAAGAATTGTATATTGTAGTATTTCTATATGAATAAACTCAATAAACACACATACGTACATAAAACGTTGTAGAACACTTATCTATATACGTTTAATTTTCATAACTAAAACATGATCTGTAACAAGTGTTCACTAGTCACGTAATGGTAACTGGCATGCGAATTGGATAGCAAACGGTGGTTATAATTGGGAAGGCAATAGAGTTTACTCGCTCTGGTTAAAGTTTTAAACTTTCTTTGGGAAATTACAATGATGCAAAGATCAGATAATTAAAATTCTAGATTTTAGCCTTTAAGATTTTTGTAAATATTTTTTACAAATAATACGTGTATAATTTTCACCATACTATTCACTACTTCCAAAATAATAGTAGCAGTCTATTTCTTGGAGTTTGGTGTGTTCGTCCAGACTCACCGTGTATATTCTAACGTAATACAACCAACGCCACTTTGATAATACGTATGTACGTTAACTGGGAAGAAAAAATGTTGAAATAAAAATAATGCGACAAAAAACTAGTATGAAAATATGCCCTTCCTTACCTTGGCAATGTCCAGTCTCCAGTCCCACGTAAACAAAATATAGCTGATTCTGTGCTGGATAATCACGCATTGTTTGCATTGTGTTTGTTCAAATATTTCGTTCCGATACCAATTAATTCGCTTAGGACAACTCAGTAATCATACATCGATCTCACTGCTATTTTTCTCTCATATACAGGGTGCTCCACATTAGAACCGACACAGAGCAGGTGCATGTAGGAGGTCTCAAAATATATTAGTATTCTTTGACTATGTGTTCAAGCAAATTGAAATATTATAAGGTTTTTTTGAGGGTGAGACCCCTAAAATTATACCAAATCTTTTTTCCATGAATTGAATTTAAAATGAATAATGTAGAATTTAATTTAAAACACTAATTAAGACAAGATTTTAATAGTGTTTTTCTACGTTCATGCAAAAAACAAAACTTTGTTGAACTATATTTAGTGGAAAAAGTGGTTCTTTATTGTATTCATGTCATTCTACTACAGCGTTTTGTCATCATGACAAACATAAACGTTCATATCGACGTCATATTTTCCTAGACTTAGTGTCATCTAAATAAAACCTTTTTTGGTTTTTGCATGAACGTAGAAAAAATATTATATGCAACTCGTACAAAAAGTGTGTATTGCACTCGACTTGTTGTCCTACTCGGCCTAACGACCTCGTTGGACAATTTCGCGTACCGTGCAATAAAAACTTTTTGTACTTGTTGCATAAATAACTATTATTCGAAGAAATCAAAAAGTCAGTAGTAGGCCTTGTCTTTAAAATTTGACAATTAGTAATAAAACTATAAAATAAAATCAAAACTATAGAAATACTTCAAAATGAGCACCATTTTCTCTGAAACCTAAATTTACTCCTCGCCAAAAATTGAAACTTACACATCATTATTGTTTCTTTCTAACGTTACATTTATCGTAATACGATTCTACAAATATTCTCGGGATTCAATTAGCGAGGTATAAACAAAATCCTTCAGTGTTCTCCAAAATAATCACATTGGTTGAGGTCTGGCGATCGTGGTGGCCCATTTTGAGAACCTTTTTTTTACTTAAAATTAAAGTCTCTAACAGTAGCACTAAAATGAGATGGTGCTCCATCAAGCATGAACCAAAACTCTAGTCAAAGTTGCAACGGTAAATCTTCAATTAAATCAGGGAGAGTATTTTACAGAAATTCCAAATACTTTCGCCACTTAAACGATTTGGCAAAATAACTGGTTCTATCAATAATACCGATCTAAATATTTATATTAAACTTGCCTTGAAAACGTCTACAAGTTATTGCATGGGGATTTATATCGCAATATTCATGAAAGTTCGAATATTTGTAATTCCTCTAAGAGTGAAACAAGTTTCATCAGTGAAAAGATTTTTCTTGTGAAAAATAATATCCTAGTGTAAGATAAACTCACAAAAGGTCACACGTCCATCTAAATCTTGAGGCAATAGCTCTTATACTTTTTGAATGTGATATAGATGTAGTAGGTTACGTGTAAGAATTCGGTGTACAGTTCTTGATAATCTGTATTTACGCATCTCGGTAATATTTCCAGTTACACATCATACTAAAAAATATACTCTATATAATTTTATAAAAATGTTAATTCGTTCAGACATACACACAATCTACAATTCCACAAGAGCTGCTACTGCACCAAACTCCAAATTTATATCTGGACCGAAATAAAATCGATATCGCCGAAATCGGATTCCCTAAATGTGTAATTGTGAACTACGAGTATATCAGCGGAGATAAATCGATGTTATGTTTGGATGCAAACCACGGTAAATATTTAAAATTTGTTTTCCTAGGCTATTTAATCAGTCTGTGAAAAAAAACTTTATTTAAATGGTTTATATCTATGTTCGCTACACTCTTTTTGGACCCAAACAATTTCCAACAAACCATATAATTGTCAAAAACATTTTACGATCTATATGTCTATTATGAACAAGAACTAATATGAACATTTTCAAGGTATTACAACGACATAGAAATATGAAAGAATATATTTCGGGTTTGAAGAATATTGGTTTATACCTGCATATAAATAAAAAATACCGACGGTATTGAAAATAAATTGGATTCACGGAAAAAATCTAATCTGTATTTAAATATAATTATATACCTACTTATAATTTTAAATCTCATTCAAGTGTATAGGTATACATCTACAAGGTATACCAGTAGTAAGTACTCAAAACTTGTGAGCTTATAAACAAGTCGAAAAATTACGAAAACCTTAGTACAACTTTTGTCACTGGCGGCTCCTAAGGAAGACAATCATTTAAAGGGGTAACCTCGGAAACAGTTTTTAATGCATAACATCAAAACGGTTCGACATTAAGTCACAAAATTTTGGTGAGATATTAACCTTGACATGCTTAATAAGTCTCATAAAAAACATTTCATACATTTCTACAGAGGCGTGAGAAAATGCAAGACTCAGGGACAAATTTAATCATATCTTTTTTGTAGATAATTTTTTCTAGTTTTTAAGCCGAAAATATTGAATTTCGAATTATTTAACATAAAGAAGGTACTCTTGTGAAATTTCAATAGGATGAAGCGTTTTTCAGTAAAATCAATTTCAATCATTCCTAACGTGCCCCACATTCAACATTCAAATAAATTAATTGTAGTGTGCCATGGAGAAAACAACTAATCTGACAGTTAAAAGAAATGTCAAGTATTTTTAGTTAATTGGTGTTATTTGAGTCTACGTAGTGCTGTATCATAGTGAACAAAAATAGTTAAAAATTATTTAAAATTGTAACAGTATACATATTCTGAGTATGTAGGTAGATATGCTTTTGACGTTAGGCGAGTGTCATGGAAGCGCAAGAGCAGCCGCACACCGTCTATGATGTAAAGTTCCCCAACAGAAATTTACCCAATTATAAAACATTTCTTTGCACCGAAAGGCGTTTGCAAGAATGGAGTACTTTAAAAAGAAACAATTTTGAGAGAGGCAGACGTAGAATAATGAGAAATGTCCTGAATGAAGAAAATATTCATCATTATAGACAGGCGCAGGACAATTTACCATAAGACAGGCCCGTGCGCAGATAGTATTGTCAGAAAATCCGATATTTCTGTCGAATATTATTTTCAGCGATAAAGCTACCCTTACCAGAAACAGGGTTTTTAATATGCGCAACGAACATTTGTGGGTCGAAGAAAATCCTAATGCTCGAAAGGTAACCCATTATCAGCATTCATTTAAAATAAATCTTTGGGCTGCCACATTAGGAAACAATCTATTTGGATATCACATTATGCCTAGAAATTTAACAGAAGCAATATACCATCAATTTTTGTCCACTAGATTGTATAACTTTTTAGAGGATATTACTTTAGCGAGAAGAGGTTCCCTATGGTACATGCACGACGGCGCCCCTTCTCATTTCAACCGTCAATGTCGACAGTGGTTAAACGAGCACTTCCCAAATCGATGATGCTGCCTTAAACTGGCCTCCACGGTAACCAGATCTCATTCCAATAGATTTTAACGTGTGGGTCAAATGAAACAAAAGGTGTGTCTCCAAGCTTGTTGACAATGAGGAACAGTTGCGTCAGCTTATAGAAAATGAATTTAATGAACTCGATGTGGAGCACAAACTATACCGGAATCTATTTTTTTTTAAAACAGGTTACGTGCATGGCACATTTTCTACTGTAGAAATTAGAATATTTAGTTTGTCAAATTACCTACTGTAAATGTTTTATCCGTTTACAATAGTTTCTCTATTTTTTTTTTGCTTTTCCTTTATTTATATTAGTGTATTTTTATTTGTACTGTTGTCAGAAACTATAAAAAATAAACTACAAAAAAGATATTATTAAATTTATCTTAGAACCTTGCATTTTCTCACTCCTTAAAGCAAATTTTGAAATGTATTTTATCAGACTTATTAAGCACGTCAAGATTAATATTTCCGTTTAACCGTTTTTATATTACACATTAAAAACTGTTTCCGGGGTCACCCCTTTAAAAAAGCGTATCTCCCTTAGGAACCGCCACTGCTAAAAATTGTACTAAGGTTTTCGTAATTTTTCGACTTGTTTTACAAGCTCACCAGTTTTGAATACTTACTACTGTTACACCTTATATATTAATTCAGTAACAAAGTGTATTTGATATAATATTTTGTTAAAGTATGAATAAAATATTATTAATTATAGAAATATTCTTCCTTACTTAGTTATAGGTTTATAGATTTGTTCAAATTAAAATTATATTTTTTTTATATATATCACTGTAAAATTTAAAATAAGATTATAGTGCAAAATAATAATATTTATATATGATATTAATACAACACTTATTGTGTAGACACAATTGTAATATTATTTATTACAAATAGTATTAAAGTTGTGTGGGCCGCCAGGTTCAGTATGTGACCAAAGGATGTAGTTTAATGTTGCATCACTTCTACTCAGCTCCCCTTCTGTCGGATAAGTCGTCAGTTGCCTCGCCTCCTATGACATACTGATGAAAGATAACATTAATTTTTATTCTTAAATGAAGAATATATAAATTCATTATACAAGAATAAGTTAATCTTTCAATAAAGTATTACCATACTTGAGGAATAGTGAAAATAAGCTAGCATTGGAATAAGTGCATAACACTTCAATGTATAAACGTTGCACTCTGCAGCATATAAGACAGTGTTAATGAATTTTATAAAATGTACAAAGCTATAAATGTGTAACTGTTATACATAATTTGATAAATTAACACAATAGAGTGTGTTAAATTTTTAACACATTACCACATACAGAGAACCGACCTAGATCTAGAAAAATAGCGGATTCTTTTATGTTAAAGTATTTATGATGTTACCAAGACTGCTTGTATAGTTCTCTTTAATTTTCATTGTAATGTATTCACGAATAAAACGTTACTACTACTTATTTTATACACTGATACAAATTATTAGCGATATTACACGGTGGATTTTTGATTACTTAATGTATAGGTCAATTAGTGTCAAAAATCACACCAGAATGTAATGTTACAATTGCAATAGAAAATTACTATTAATGAATATGCATTTTTTCCATAGTAAAACCGTGTTTTGTACACATGAAATATCATTTTACAACGTTATTATGTATTTTTAGAAAAAATCATGTAATTTTGCACAAAATATGTAAATGTACGATATTCACATGAGATTATTGTAATACAGTATGGATTTGGTACATTTTATTAATATATGACAACAACGTGTAAATTCATAATAATTTTTATAAAAACTCCACTGTATTAGCAAGTTTTCAGCAACAGAAGACAATAAAGAAATCCAAAATAATTTATTTGAGTGCTTCTACAGCAAGTTTTTTCATTTAAGCGTTTTAGATCTCTTTTTACTCCCAAGAAATTGCGCAATCATCATTTTAATTAAGTTTTCTCTTTAATATCCACTCAAAAATAATTATTTCGCACTTTTCAACGTCTCAGTTAAACCTCGTTAGAGTTAGTTCGTAATTGTTTTGCCGCATTTCTTGTACTCGCTACTTTCCTCGCGAAGAATTTAATTAGAGCATACTCTGAAAGTAGCACCGATAGTTTATGATACCGCGGTGCTCCTTCGAGATCGCCAGACCCCCTCGAGTGAACGTTTGACTGATCTGGTCACGTACCGGCGCATCCGCCATAATCTGCAGCAGACGACTGCAAAATTATAAAGATCTGGGAATGGATTCGCCCCGATGTGGGTCAGTGTGTCAATACCAAATATTTTATTTAATATTACTGGAAGCCCTGGGGACCTCGCGGGACTCGGGCAATTTTTTATTTATTACGCTGCGTTGCTTCTTTTCGATGCGGAATTTTATTTTTTAATATCAATATTTAATGGTATTAAAGTTTGATGCAGGCAAATGGCGGTGAAAGGGAATTACCGATAAAAGATTAGATATATCTTTTTTCCTTCAGTAATTTGTTTTATATTGTACAGGGTGTCTCAATCTCGGCCTACTGGAGGATACAAAAAGTTTAAATAAAATTTTAGACCCGTGGTGTTAAATGGGGTGAAGTGTTGAAAAGCTCTCTTTTTTAATAAACTTTTACTAGAGAATTTTTTCTGTATTCCCGCTTAAAAGTTATAAACAATTTCATCCTCCAGATTCTCAAGAGAAATACCACCTAAAAATCACATTAGCAGTGAAAGGATCAAGTAGTCGTTGGAAAATAATTAAATGTTCGTTGTGCATAAATGCCATTAAGAATAAATAATAGTATATTATTTAACGAGCGGTAATGCAGGTCATAACTCACGCAGATAAAGTTTGTTGTAATTCATCAAGTGAGTTATGACCATTACCGCAAGTTGAATACTATACTTTATCTACGACTATAACAATAAATTCTAAGATACAAGTATCGAGAAATGAAATTGATTTGAAAACGTCAAAATTATTTTGTTAAAATATCAAATGACATTAGTCCCCTCAATGATAATAATTGACAGTTTCGCCTTCTGAGAGGCGTTGGCAATTTAATAATTTTTAAATCTTTTAATTATTCATTCCTTTCCACTTGTTAAAAATTCTTTCCATTTTACACCAATGGAACGTATTTATCGGCTTAAAAATTTCCAAGAATTTACTGCGTACACTATTTACATACCGAATTATCATTATAGAAGCCCAGCGTGAGTTATAACAACTCACGCTATTTGTTTATTGATATTACTAATTGCTCAAAAGCAGTTGAATAATTAATATATAAATTAATAGGAGTAGATAAAAGTATTAAACTCGATATTTCTTAAATACACGGAAAGAAATGCCTTTGAAGTTTTAAAAACAATATTGTTCAGAACAATTTTTTACAAATTTTAGGTAGAATCTGTATAATTGGAAAATAAATTACCATCCATTGCTTACATTGTCATCTACAAATTTGTGTCAGAAAATTGTAGCCAAAATTGTAACAATTTGTTTTAAATTTAATGAATATTTTATAAAAATAATTATATGTTCCAATTTAATATGCTTCTAAATAAAACATGTAGTGCCAACTTTAAATAATTACAAAATCTGTAGGTGATATTGTTACAGAAACAGTGAATTTTTAAGCGACAGAGTTTGCAGAGTTTGTCAAAAATTGCTACAAAATTATAACAGTTTCTTTTATGAATTTCAGTAATTTTGAAGTATACCATTTTACATTGTGTAGGGGTGTACGCATAAATCTACACATAAACTCTAAATACAAGCCAAATCAGTTCAATCTAAATCTTAAAGTCGCTACTGCGACTGCGCTGGTGAGGAGTACAGTGTTTTCATAAGTATATTGCCGTTCGTGTTTTAACGTGTCACCTGTCCTCCACTCTCTATTTCTATTTATCTATTCTATGTTGTCGGCTATGAACATGAACATTAATGTTAGCGAGCTTTTAGAGTGATAATTTTTATATTGAACTATAACTTTATAACATTTTTTATTTAATACTTAACTAAAGTACGAATAACAAGTTGTTGGTATTAGATACCTATCAAATATTTATATTTAAATAAAAATACTTAAACAACAATCATTTATTATTTCCCACAATCCAATCCTTAACCATGCTAAGTCCATTTAGTAATATGATGTTTACTTAAATTAATAAATTGTAATGAAAATGTTACCTTATAATTAATATGAATCTGATATGGTTGGGTATCCAGTTTTATTTATAACTTCAACAAGAGTGACTTTTTCTGTAAAAAAAACATACAATTATTCAATTTTGTGGACATAAATAGTTGACACAAAAAATTTCGAATGGTGTACAACTTTTGTTTAAACCGCCTCTGATCAATTTTTAACAATTAGTTTTATAATAACCTTTCACACCCTGTATCTCCCCACCCTATTTGCTATTGCTGTCGCCTGGTATCTAGTGGTATGGCCACTCCCTCCTGAATCACGCTGTATATATTTAAAAAATGAAGATGATGTAGATATTGCTAAAACAAATATTATTTTCATTGTCAATTTTGTTATTTTTTTCTTACAACGCCAGGATTATAATTAATTTACTTTAAATCGTAATAAAAAAAATAATATATTTTTCAGCAATTATTATGAAATTTTGTTGGCAGGATTATAATTAATCTACTTTAAATTGTAAAAAAATATAATATAATTTTTCAGGAATTATTTTAAAATTTTGTTTAATTTCCATTACAAATTGTAACATCCGGTACAACAATTATTATCAAATTTTGTGTATCACGATAATAATATTCATTAAATATTTTTCTATATTCCATACAATATTTGTGATATTTCTTAAACAATTCATTGAATTATCTATTAATTATTATGGCAGTTTACATTAGTTCTTGCGAATTGTACTACAATTTGTAATAGCTTTTACATCACAGTGTTTGTTATATTTTATTATAATTAGTTAAATTTTTATATAGATATTGCTTAGAGAAGATCAAAATATTTATTACATAATGTATTACTTTTTGTAATAAATATTCCTATATTTTTGATTATATGTATTGACGGAATTTATTGAATGAAATTAGTACAAAATGTTGCCGTCCCCATTTGTGTGACAATTTGTACAGGAAAATATCACAATTATATTATTTTGTGTTACAATTTTTTTTCCGTGTACAGTTTAAACAAAAGATGATGATAATAATAACTAAACTTTAAAAATGAGACAAACGCCCTCACATTTTTTCTTTCAAATTATTAATATCTCGCGAAGGTGTTTTGTAAACCTTATATTTTAAAACTTCCCATAAAAAAATTAAGGGGTGTTAGATCTGGTGACTTTCTGGGCCATTCCATTAATCCCAATCCATTTCTCTGTTGTCTAGTGTTATTCTGGCCATATGAAGTGGAGCTCCGTCGTGCTGAAACCATATATGTCTCATTAGCTGCAAAGACACATTCTCCAGAATTACAGGAAGATCTTCTTGTAGGAAATTTAGATAATTCACGTTATTTAATGTATGTTCATGGTCCAATTAAATGCCTACCGGTGATGCCGCACTATACATTTACACCAAAATGGCCTTGGTTTTGGACTTGATTTACAATGCAGGGATTTTCAATGAACCAGTAGTGTTCGTTGCGCCTCTTTGGCAAACCATTACATGGTGTGTATGTAATGGTTTGCCAAAGCGTCTTTCCAAAGAATGTGCCGAAAAAGATTCTGATGTTTGTACATTTACTACAATTTGAGCTATAAAATTAAGTATGTTTTCATTGTGACGCTCAGGTAAATACTCCAAACTGTGAATTTTGTAGTCACGATACCCAGTGGTGTGGTAAAATTCGTTAAACAGTTGATTTATCCAAAATCAATTCCCGGCTAGCCTGCATTATAGAATTTGTGGATTTTGTTCGAAATACTTACCCTTCAGTCAATTATTTGATTCGAATAGAAAATGCATCTTATTTTCGTCGCAAGGTCGCCTTCAAGCTTGTAAAAGTTCTATAATCAGGAATGAGGTGCTTTTGATACAGCTCTTTTTGAATTTTTTTGACTCGCCGTAAATTAGCAACATAATATTTTATTTGACATCCATTAGTTTCGCTATTATCAGTTTTTGGACAAAGGCAAGTTTAGATAAATCAGCTTATTTTAATCCACACTATATCTGATGGAGCGTTGTAATTGCAGATGAAACTTACTTACATATGAAGGTAAGATTGATCGTTATTGTTGATTAATAAATAAAAACGTAATGCAGCACATTTTATTAGAAAGTATATAAAAAATTACAATTAAATGACATTTTAGGCTGTTGTCATAAGCGCATTTTTCCTTTTTCAGGTCGTGCTTATATTTGGAATTGCTGTGACATGCCGTAGCCATGAATTAGATAATACGGTATTTGAGCATATCAGTGATAAAGACGATATTTTGGTGGTGCAAGTACCTGACTCAAAAACTAATATGAAAAGGACACCCTGTATATGCTTGTAATAAAATATTGCTTGTTAGAATAATCTATAAAGTAACGAATAATCCAGAAGTGTTCGTTAAGAGATTTCACTGCAGTTACGAGCAGTTATCTTTATGAGCTCTTAGCGCACTTACCCACCTGTTTAAAATAGGTCACCGTTTCAGTTGGAGCTCCGTCCTGCCGACTTAATCGTTGCTCTACATAGACTTTTGAGCGACGGAATTTTCCTGACGCTACAACCAGGAATAGACTTAATGGATTCAACACTAAAATAATCCGGAAGTCGCTCAAACCGGAACATTATGTTGTGTATAGCGCGCACGCCATCCTGCTGTATAAACACCATGTAGCGGGTGCTTCCAATGGCCAAGGAAAACTCTTATACATCTTTATATTATAAGACCACTTACGTTTGGTTACATTTCGCTAACGTTTTTTTTTTTTTCAATAGGATTGTCTAAAATATATTAAAAAGAATGTCAATTTTATTAATTTCGATGGTTTTATTAGATTTTATTTCTTCTATTTGTAAATATTTTAGTTTTATGTAACACAAGAGTGCCCTGAAATGAAACGGATCCTTTTAAAATCTTTTTGCTATGACCAAAATAAAATTACAGGTTTCTAGTTGCATAATCATGGGTCCGCAAACACGCGAGACATAGAATCTGAAAGACTTTTCTCCACAATCACTGTATTAAAAAGATTTAATGCGTCTGTTTTCCGTAGATTAAAGGTCTTTTAACACATTAGTAGATTAGAATTCATAATACCACGTTTCGATTTTATTTAGAATTATAATTATTAACATTAACATTTATCTAAGAACGATCTTCTAAGGGGTTTCTGAAGGACTGGAGGGGCCTACAACTTCATCAGGTAGGACCTAGATTTTTTCAGCAACTGCCATCATGCTGAACAGTGAATCTTCAATATAAATTTCCGCTACCGTAGTCGATTTTCAACCACCATGATGCTTTGCTTTACAGTGATAATATCACCCCAGCATTGGCCAGTAACGCTGGCGAAGAACGCCTCATTTCATGTCCAGTAAAACTTTCTGGATTAGAGAGCCCAAGAAATGCGCCACTTTTGAAAGTTTTGGAAACTGTGTTGATGGCTATATGTTGCGTAGTATACTTTTCAGCCACAAATCATAAAAAAAATCTGCCACCGTTATTTTTAGGTCACAAATTGTTGTATTTTTGACACATTTCTACAGCATTGACTGAAAAAGCTTCTTCCATGACGTGCAACTTTTTGAAATATTTGTTTCCGTATCCGGAGTGAGTACGTATAGTTAATTGGCTTTGTCTTGAACATGGGTGATATCCAAAAATATTAATTCATTGCATCGGCAAGCACCTGTGACTCCCATGATCGTTGCAACCTGTAAAGAGTTCAAAATATAACGCTCAATGTATAAATTGAAATATTATATCATCTTGAGTTCATCTTGATTATCAATTGAAATGGGTGAATCATATAAATGCTTTGTGCGCAACATTAAATAAATCTTATTATGCTATATCCAGGATAAAAAAACTATGCCTTTGTGTGCTTTATTAAATGAAAGATGACTGTATACTATAGTATAGTATACAGTCATCTTTCTTACAACGTCGTTTTATGGGGGCATGCTGCCTGCAACTACAGAATTTTTATAGCACAGAAACGGATAATTAGAAATATATTCAACATCAGTCCTGGTGAGACATGTCGAAATACATTTATCTCAAATGATATTTTAACTTTTCCCAGTAGGTATATACATTTTGAAAGTATTATTGTACGCCACAGAAAATATTCATAACTTGGTAAGGAACTCAAATTATCACAATTATTCCACCCGCAAATGTGACTTATTATGTATCCCTGTGCATAAATCTAAAAAATTTGAAATGTCTGCTATCAGGGAATTCAATTTTACAGTAAGCTTCCAAATAATTTTAAAACCATGACCAGCGTCCAATTTAAGACAGCTGTAAGAAAGATGTTGCTGACTAAATGCTATTATAGCATTCACGATTTTATGAATGATATTTTATAATTACATGTTATATTTTCCTTGTTATATTTGTCTGTTTTTATTTTCCGTATTGATTGTGTGACCTGTCCTATACATGCATATGTCTAAATGGATTAATAAATATTATTATTATTATTATTATTATTATTATTATTATTATTATTATTATTATTATTATTATTATTATTATTATTATTATTATTATTATTTTCTACCTCATCCAGTGCTTTTTTAAAAAATTCTTCGATTTAGTTTCTCTCCAGTATATTTGCCTTCTTTGGTTTATAAATTTTTGATTCAATCTTCAAATATGAAGTAAGTTTACCATACTTCGAGATACCAATACCTTTGTGAACTTTGAACATTAATTTTAGTATGGATTATTTTGTCCACATCTAAGAGGCAGCAAACCGTTTCCCATATTGAAAAAGTAGAATAGTAGCATCTCTTCTGTAACGTTGCTTTCAAAAAAATTTTTTTCTAATGAAAAAATGTACCCCAAAAAAATGTATTATTATAATATAGGGGTACTTTATTTCAAAGCCTTATGATACAACGAGCAGAATAAAAAATATTCGGCCAGAAGTTTTATCAACCTAAATACCTCCTGTTAAGGGGTCGTAACTCCTTTTATATTTTTTTGCACATTAATCTGAATCGCCTTGTATACTGTGATCATATACAGATGAGAACGATTTAGCAATATACGAAAAAGTTTAAAGCCCCCTGGAGATTCTCAGATTAATTTACACAAATTAAATAAAATATTATTATTATTATTTCATAAATTAAACGTGAATTTATTGAGGAATTTGAAATATTATAAAAAAGTGATAAAATCTGTAAAATTAGCAAAAAATATATTACTGAGGATAGCAATTTTTCAAATTTTTTCGCAAATTACTAACTCCATCTACAAAAGTTCTGTATATGGTGGCAATATATACATCCCTAATGTTTGATTATTAAGAACATACCTACCTAAAATCTCACCATTGATTAATTATAACTCCGCTATGTTCCTAATTTTATGATCATTTTGCTTCAGTTGTGTATAGGAAACAATTTTCCTATAATATAACAATCACCCTGTACATTTTTTAGTAAAAGGTTTTTTGATACTGAACGCTCCTTCCTGAAAGATCGGTAACGTTATACTTAATTTCCAGATATATTTTTCTTTGCGCCTTTTACCAGAACAAACGAAGATATTATCAATATAGAGGCAGACTGCCGTGCAAAAACAGACTCGGGCTCGTTCTGCTATCGTGGCGTTGGTCTTCTCTTATTGGTAGCAGTTTGTATAACACGTCCAATTTGGAACACATGCTATTGATGTCTACCTAACGCTCGCTACATATCACTTGAGAAAGAGAACGGAGCTTTGTTACTTGCCAGGAGGAAGTTTTAAAATTTTTCATACTGACGTTCCATTAAAATAGAGCAATCATATGAAAATGGGTGTAATTAGTTATCAATAAAGCTAATAGAGTGGTTTCAAAATGGCATCAAATAAAAATGTGGTGTAGCTTATTCCTTTACTAAAGGTACCTTCAGTTTGATAACAGTATTAACTGTTTTTATATATTTTTAGGTATTAATAATATTGTGTGAAACTAACTACTCAGTGGACAAAAGCCCCAACCTGCGTTGAATTACACCCACAATATCTTCCTTATTATTAGCTTTTGTAACATTTTTTTACTGTTTTAGAAAGATATTTTAAGCTAATATAAATCAAATCTCCTACAATTATTGAATAGAGCTTTGTCTGTGGAATTGTTCATTAGCATACCTAGATGTTTGGTATCAGAGAACATACATATGACTAGACGGGCTCAAAATGTTGTTGTAACATTAGGTATGTCAAACTATTTTACTAATTAAAACCACAAATTAATTCCATTAATAATTAATAACAATAGCACAAAAGCAGTTGAATTTTCTGTATAAAAATAAGTGTTGCAAAATATAATTTATTTCTTTCCTCGGGAATTTCTTTCAATTTGATTATACGTCTTATCAGGTTTTACAGTGGACCAGTTTCATATAAGTTCTTAATCATCCTGTATACATGTTGCACAAAATTACAGAAAGTTATTGTCTTTAACGCAACAAACTATTGAAAATTATGTTGACAGTAAAAACAATTGCGTAAGGTTAAGTATATCAGAAATTTTCAAAAACTAATAACATATTCGAAAAGCAAATCAGTTGGATACCGTCCAAAAAAGTGCAGAATTCTAACGAAAGAGGAAACTGAGAGATTTTTACAAGAAGTACCTGATAATAGATTTCTGCTAGATAAAATAAATCAAATTAATATAAATCGATCGATTTGACTAATTTTGGGTTTGTGGAGCTTTGAGAAAAGATGAGCTACTATGATATAAAAGAGGAAGATTCAATTATTATTATAAGAATTGACAATTCCAAAATAACAAATATACCAAAAGAAATAGCAACTTATCTTAATTTACCTCATCAGGAAACTTTACAGCGCGCTACTTTAGACGTCCTTCCGCCACATTGTCAGCCGATGAAGGAGCCGATATTACCACCACATGAGGGATGACGTTCTAGTATGGTAGCGGAGACATACGTATTCTATAGAAAATTCTATACAAAATAAAGTTTCAATCGCAATTAAATTATTACCATCTTCAGCAGAGCCTACGGAACTTGCCAATAATACAACATGCGCAGTAAACTTAAACATTTACAGCAGCAGCTTCTTTAAACGCCCATAACAAAAAGCTTCGATAACTGACAGCACTGGATCTGGCATAAACTTAACTCACTGCAATATCGGCACTGTCAGTTTACTTGTAGTGCAAAATAAACTGGAATCGTCCCTGTTTATAATAGTTACTGTTTTATATTGAAATGTTATGTTACTTAAAATGTATATTGTTTAATTAATAAAATGATAAATAAGTTTCGAGAAAATGACAAATTATTTTGACTGAAAATTTAACGAAAAAGTGACGTCTTGATGACAATTTCTGAAAAAAGCGTTTTTGGGGCCATCCGATATTTAAGACGATGTTTAAGGAAAAAACTATACTAAGTTTTCGTCATCTTTTGACTTGTTCTGTATGCACTAAAATTTTGAATACTCATTTTGAAACAATTTTAATGAAATTTCATAACAAATGATCGACATCGTTTTCTTCTACAGTAACCTTTTTTTTTTTTTCATATATATCTTAATAGGTGACATATATTATGAAAATTGCTATTTGATACTTGGTTAAACAATTAAGTATATGCATTTATGACGTTCAGCACGGAGAACTAGTTCACCGCTTATCTTTCACAGCAGAACAACCGTCGAATTTGATAACGCGCCTTGCAAATTTCATTCACTTAACAAATATGCTCCAATCGTAAAACGAAATTCGTGTGCGCTAACTAATCCATGTGTATTTTACGCTAGTTTCCAAAATAAACTTTTCGCTAATACGGCAAATCTGATTAAAAGTTTTTAACCGGTTCATTACTTGGTTACGTTTGAAATAGAACAAATATTTCTGCTTGAAGGGTTGACTGGTAATAAAATAATTTACTAAATTCATTTTCGAAATTGCTCGAAACGAATAAAGTGGATGTATAAACAAAAACAAGCGCTCGATTTTTATAGCTATGATATTTCATGTTTAGTTACAGTTCACTTGAGAGTAGTTTTACAAGCCTCATATGTTTTTAAATAAATATATATTTTATATTTGTTGGTATAAACCAGCCAGCAGATAAAGTTTAAACTGACATTTATTACTTGCCTATACTTGATGAAATTAAGACATTAATTTCAATTGATCTAACTGGTTATTAAAAAGTTCAATAAACAAAACTGAATAACATTAGAAGCGATAAGAAGAATTTAGGTAAAATCGGCTAGCAATTATTCCGTTTTGATTTTAAAAAAATATAACCATCTTGTAGAAGGATATTTTTAGTATCCAGAATGAACTTGTACAACTTTTTTTAGTAGGGCCGCATTTTATAAAAATAAAATCAAATTATCGATGCTTGGGACATTATTTGACAATTATTATGTTTTTCCTTACATCGCGCTTGTAAATCAACGATTTTACTTATGTTCATAATTTCTTTACAGCTTATATAAAAAAACTACAGTACTTCTCGCGGTACACACTGCCGCAATACGCCGTGGACGTCCTGGGCCTCCTTCTCTTTCAATATTCGGTTTCAAATTTCTCTCGTGTTGCCCTACACTTGCACTCAGTGTACACCGCGGTAAAAGTAGCTGCATTTGGCTTTACCGGGACATCATTATGCTAAAACATTTTCACATCGCTATAAATTAAAACGATATCCACCAACTCCGAGTTGCTATATACAGGTAAGCCATTTTTGACACTTGAAAAACTAATATCTTCATCGTTTCTTGACTCGTTTTATAAAAAAGGTTAATACCTACAAAATGATATCGGATTTCAATATTCGGAATCGCCTGGTTAGTAATTACAGTAGCCCAGCGATGTAAAGGTTGAAAGTACTACAATTTTAATAATTTTTTACTCGCAAATTATTTAAGATATTGACTTCATTTGTCATGACGCAACTATTCCCAAAGTTCTGAAACACCCTATATTTATTGTTATATTTTATTTTTTCTTATTGTATTTTAGTATGGTATGAGTGTAGATCTTTAAAATTAAAATGTTAAATATAATTTTAAATATTTTAAGTTAATAATATCAATTATAATTTTATTTACCCGAGCTAGCTTTTATCTGCGCCTTTTTTTATGATTAAATATTACTAATTTTATTTTATAAATCTTATGGGTTCACTACTATTGATTAATAAAATTGGAAATCCACTTTTATATGATTTTATGACTCTTTGTCTCAGTGGTAGGTATAGGTTCAAACAGGATTAATATTTATTATTCAGATATTCTTCACTAATTATTTTGATAATTTTAATCTTTTTTTTAATGAAATTTTCAATGTTAACTAATTTTGTTTTATTTTAAATATCAAAGGTTTAACAATTGGATTGATTGAATCTTTCCTACTCGACCTAAACCCTGCTCTATCTTATAAACTAATAATAAATATTACGAAATACAAAGTCGTTACCGAATTTCTTCTTAAGTCCTTGTTTGTTAAATGCAGTTCTTTTCTCACTGCACTCTGTATCTGCCTTTTATAGATGTCCGCTTCATTATAATTTCCTTGTGAAGCTCAATTGCTGGTGATTGCTCCTCGTAAAGGTCTGGCAACCCGTATGGTGGCTGCTCCTTATATCGTTCTTGTCACTCTGTCTTCCGTCACTTAATATTGAATGATGTTCTCTGGATATACTATAAATAGAAATATAATTTGAATACCTTGTGCAATGTTAATTGTTTGATGTTTTTAGTGTTTTAATTGGTTTTCTTAATTTCCTAGCTATTTTTGTTCACTGTTGGGCTGCTTCTTCTTGTTCTAATTTCAATCTTGACTTCAATGATATTTTCTAAAATTTATAAATTTCTCGAATCTCAGCTCCCTTTAATCTTAATTTTCTCTTTAATTTTTTTCTCCACTTCTTGTTATTACGTTTCCTTGATTACCCTCTTTTTACTTCTTTCCAATGCACTCTTATATCTACTTTACATAATTTTAATAAATATTACATTTTTTCGATCAGATTGACATTTGACATTTTATAAAATTCACCTACTTTAATATTTCTTGAATTTTGAAAACAACTTTTATTTTTGTATTCTATTTCCCTCCTTTTAGCTTAAATTTCACTATCACTTTAAAATTTAGTCTACTATTCCACTTATTGCAATATATTATCGACAATATTGATAATATCGATAGGTTGATAATATTTAATCTGAATTATTATCGATATATCGATAAATACTCTCAATCTTACTGATATTAAACAATATATGTAAAAATTTCAATGCTTAATTTTAGAATCGATTTAGAAGTGAGACAATACTACATTTGGCAGAATAATTTAATTGATAATGTTTGTTGTCACAAGATTTCTTTCTTCCTGATCAGCTCCACTGCAAGACAGATTAATCGTAATCGTCCTTTGAGATGCAATGGAATAGATCGAGTCTACACCTTGGAACTGTACAGAAAATTCGAAACGAGAGATCAGAGTTGATTAATTGGAAGCATTTATCAATTCTGTAATTTGAATGTATAAAATTGATTAATCCAGAAAAAGTTAGCTGACATTTGTGTAGGAGAAATAGTTGAAAGGAATAACAGTAATATTTATATTTGTATTTCTTCAATTTGTAACAGTGATCATTTATTTTATAATATGCCAGTGGCAATACAAAACTTTCCTTATTCTTATTATCAGATGCTTCAATGCAATTAATTATTATCCTGTAATATATCTCAATGAGAATAATTTTCGATATTCTGCCGGAGGCGCCAGTCATAATTTTCAAATATTGTATTGTGTTAATTTGCAAGACATTTGACCCACAACCAAAATTTCCAAAACCTCCTGTAAATATTCGAGCGTTCATATTTGAATGGAAACTTTGAAATAGAAACTGAAAATGCCAAAATCCAAAGAGTTTTCAAACCGCTTTTTTTGTAAACTGTTGCCAATATCGACTTAAATAAAGACGACTCTTTTACGTAAAATTGTTAAAAAATATGAATTGGTCGAAAACAATGTAAATAAAATTGAATGAAAAAATTTACGGGTCTAACAGTATTTCCATAATCATGACAGTATCAATCAATAAACTCGAACATGGTTAGATATAAATGCATATACCTATGTATGCTATATTTTTGAAATCAGAAAAAAAAATAATAATTAAAAAATACACAGAGCGTTCCATTAAAAAATATATTATTGCTTTTTGTATCCCTGCAGATCGGCACGTCATTGAGCTTTCAGATTGTCGTTATTGGAACAGTTTCGAGGTTTAAATGTAAATAATGGGACTGTCTTTAATTGAAAAAATATTTTTCACATTAAAATATTAACTTTTATTATTGTTTGTCACAAAAAAAAATATATATTTTTAGTAGATAATAAATCACTATTTAGAAGTTGAACTCTCTGTATTGTAAAGTTGTAATGTTTTAAAGAAAATTACCTATTATTTGTTCAAACTCTATATTATACATACTATATTTTTAAACTGAAACAAATAATAAGTAAAACTAAAGTAAACTTGTCTGAAATTATTAGCAGTTTTCTTATTTTACTGAGGCTTTCTGTTTTATTTATTTCAGTTCATTTAACCTTATTTTTATATTATTCATAAAATTTATACAAAGATAAATAAAATACTAAACATTCCAAGGACTAATTTTTATTCTATAAAACGGGAACAAACTTTTGTGATGTTCATAAACTTGTAAACGAATGTTTTTTGCTATTCGTTGTTTTAATAGCTCATTTCACAATTGTCCACTTTGTAAATTATGACTACCATATCTGAATCTTTGTAATTTTTTTATTTGACTAGAGTTAAATTAAATGGATTCGATGAGAAGCATTGTTTAAAATTGAAGCCTACGATTGTGTGCACTTATATAAAATCTCTGGAAATTTGGGCCAACAACAAATAAAATCCCCTATATTTTCCTCAAGTGCCGCTTTCTGGAAGTTATTTTAGGATCTGGGGAAGTTAATTGACTTCGTTTGTAACAAAACAATCACTGCTTTTCTTAAGGAAACCTCGGACATCTGACGGAGGAACCAAAATGTATATAAGCTAGAGGAGAATGTAGAAAATTAGCAGTGCTGTTCTCCAAAGAATGTTAATGGAAAATTCCCGAATTTAGAATACAATATTGGTATTGTTTAAAACAAAGCACAAGGCAAAATTCTTATTTATCTACCTGATAAGAGTATAAAATATACAGGGTAATTAAAAACTTATCTAAACAAATTTGAAAATAGATCCGTCATGACAGATGGAGTAAAAAAATATTTATAGCATCCTTAAAGTTTCCGAGCAAATAATTATTAAATTTGTAGTATTTCAACCTTTACATCGCTGGATTACTGCAGTCTCTGGCGTCATCGGAATGCAAGTGATTCCAAATACTGAAATCCGATCGCAGTATTGACGTCTTTCCAAGTGTCAAGAATGGCTTACGTGTACATCAACACAGAGTATCCTTTTAATTTATCGCGAAGTAAGACAAAATGCTTTAGCAGCTTCTCGTCTGTACGCGGGTGTAACATAGGAAATTTGCAATCGAATCATGGAAGAGATGAAGGCAGCAGCTGAGAAACACATTTTAGATATTGTTGAAGAGAATTTCGGAATAAGTACCTGGCAAATCGCTCAACAAGTACAGATATGTCAATCGATGACAATCAACAATGCGGCGTATCATACACGAAGCTCAATTATGCATAGCATGTACAGCATGTCCAAACATTAATATTAAGGGATTATCCTTTACGAATTAGATTTTGTGAATGGTTGCTAACGTGTTAGTTACAGATGAAACTATTTTCACACGGAATGGGATGTATAACATTCATAATACTCATGTTTGGGATTTTGAAAGTCCGCGATTCAACGGGATCATTTCTAACAACACTTTTCCTTAAATGGACGATGAATTGGATGAAGAGGACCGGTACGATCTCATGACTTAAATCCTTTGGATTTCTTTTTGTGGGGATATTTAAAAAGGGGCAGTAGTGATGATTTACTCGAACGTATCATAACTGCTACCAATAACTTCGACGAGTTCAAAGCGGACAACAATCAAACATGTGTGTTAGTTCGCAGAAACTGGGTGAGACGGACCTAAATGTGTTTACAAGTAGATGGACAAAACAATTTTTTAACATCAGATATGTCAAATTTTTATATTAATTAAAATCACAAATTATATTTATTAAGTTCCTGTTTTATTACACTTTGCCATCGCGCTATAGTCTGTTTGGAAATGAAAGAGAGTAATAAAACCCCGAGATAAGAACCAGCCATGGGCGTGGTAATATTTCGTTTCAGGTAATTATCGAGTAACCCTAATATTGTGACAGATCAATCCAGTCTTAGAGCTGAATATACGAAGACGTGCTAGTGCAGTAGAGTAAAATTCGACTTGTGTTTAGTGACTATTGTACCAATGGATATAATATTGTTTGGGTAAAACGTCGAGCTTATCAGATTACGTACCTGCTAAACACATGAAAAGATGTGCGCTGTCTCAGAATGAGAAGATTATTACATTAAATGTATTTAATGCATTGAAACACAAAATCCTACCAACAGTGTTGACGACATCGTGGAAAAGTGTTCCAAAATGACAGGGATTGGAAAATTGACTATCTACAGACTTTTAAAGGGAACAAAAAATTAACAAGATACTGTAAATCCCCCAAAATGTCATTCCCAGCAAAGTATACTCATTTTGTTTTAAAAAAGAAATAGCAACGCTAAACAAAATTTTAAGTGAACTTTCAGAGGACAACGATTTGCCAAAAATCAGTAGAAGCAAATTATGGACCGTCTTACGAGAGTTGAATTTTTGCTGGGAAAAGCAGAACAGGAAGTCTTCTCGATAAAGATGAAATTATTTGTTGGCTAAGATCCTACTTAAAATCAATTAGAAAATTCCGTGACGAAGGGAGGAATATTTATTATCTAGACGAAACTTGGGTCAACGAGGGATATACTGTAACAAAAGTATGGCAAGATAAAAATGTAAAAAGTTTTCGACAAGCATTTTTGGATGCACTTTCAAATGGGTTCAAGGCACCTTCAGGTAAAGAGCGAAGATTAATAGTAACACATATAGGTAGTGCCAGTGGTTTTGTAGATGACGGTTTACTTTTATTTGAATCTAAAAATACAGGTGACTATCATGAAGACATGAACGCAGATGTTTTCGAAGAGTATTATACACAGATCTTGGATCTTATTCCTCCGGGATCTGTAATTGTCATGGATAATGCCAGTTACCATTCACAGACCGAGCGGACGCCTACGACTGTTTGGTGGAAAGCCGATATAATTCAATGGTTATCCGGAAAAAACATTTCTTTTGAAACAGATATGGTGAAAAAGGAATTTTTGACACTTGTCAATCTTAATAAAGATCAGAAAAAATATGTTATGGATGAAATAGCAACAAATCGCCAAATAACGGTACTACGGTTACCACCTTATCACTGTGAACTTAACCCAATCGAATTAGTCTGGGCGCAGGTAAAAGGAGATGTAGCGCGAAATAATACGACGTTTAAATTAAGTGAAGGAAAAATTTTGTTAAAAAATTCCTTGGAACGAGTAACTGCAGATAACCGGCAAAGATGTATGCATCATGTACAAAAAGAAGAGGAGAAAATGTGGGAACTCGATAATTTAAGCAACGTTACTGTGGAACCTATCGTTATCAATCTGGGAGACGAAAATAATTCATCAGAATATTCAGAGGATGAATTTCAATATACCTACTTTTGTATTTTCTTTATTATACATTTATACAACACTACATTTACTCACCATAATTTGAATTTTCAAAATACATATATTTTTGTGTGGAATAAAAGTCTATTCATTAAATTTAAATAAATATTTTGATAATAATATTGAATAATTTTATTTGAATTACTAAAAACCCTCTTAATCCGGTTATGATGCTTAAAGTAGACTTTAGTTTTGAAATGCTGTTTTTATATTGTTTACTTATAAGAGAAATGGACCGAGAAATTGAAGCGTCACAGACAAAGACGGATTATAGGGAATTAAATTTTAGCTACCTGTACGTTTCGATCACACAAAGTTTTTTAAAAGTATACCTCATTTATACCGATAATATAATATAAAAATATTGAATATAAGCATCAGTACTACATTTATTTACGATTTGCATACAAAATAAGCTTTTATTAGTTTCTTTCATTTCTAAACAGACTATAGTCGATAACATGCTTTGCCTTGCGCAAGTTCAAGTTTTACAGTGGATTCATTTTCGAACTGCTCTTTTGATTTTTTTTCACAAACTTAAAAAAAAAATTGGGATAAGTTCTGAGTTACCCTGTGTAATTTTTCCATCATAGTTAAAGTGAAAAGGAAAAATTTAAAAAGATACCACATATCAACAGTGGCTTAGTCAGAAATTTGCCATGGAGGGTACAATTTGAGAATTTAAGGTTGAAAAAAAAACGGGCTTTCCAATCATTACTGTCCACCCATGGGATTACTCCACTGCATATCAATAGTGGATGTGTGAACTTAACTATAATTAAAGAATTTCGAAATTCCAAAGCACAAGAGCATCAAGTCAGTTTTATTTAGTTATTTTATAGTTGCTTTTATTTTAATTGCAATATTTCTGGAACAAATACGAAAAAGTAGAGTTGGCAAAATTATAATGTTCCAATGAAATCAGTAACCAGTACTGTAAGGCGTCCATTAGGCAATATACGAGTAAAATCAGGTCACTGTTGATATATCAAAAATCTTGGTTATAGGTTGAGGCATAGATGCAGATGAAATTAAGTTAGTCGGTGTTAGGACTCCTGTATCAAGATGGTTAAATTTTAGGAAGCATCTTGATGCAAAACTTTAACTATTAGCTAGGTAGAAAATAATTGTGTTTTTATTTTCATCTTGATCCTAAATTTCATTTCTTTCAACCAGTATATGTCTGGTGACACCGCTGACGATTCGCCGTGGTTGTTTACTATAGGTTTTTCAAGTGTAATTCAATATTGGTCGGAACATTAGCCCACAGAGTGGTTGTTTAACAAAATTTCGCGTTTGTAAATACAGTAAGTGTTCAATATTTTCGCCATACTTTATTCTTTCAATTGATGATTTAATCTTTCCCTCAACTTTCACCTATGACATTATTTTAACTACATAAGTTGTTGACTACTTTACACAAATAATGCTTTATGCTTTAAATTATACAATTAGAGTGAGATCTGTTTTTATCTTCATTAAAGATATAGCTAATTCTTAAAAAGCCATAAGTTGGAGACGCCGTTTTTAGGCTTATACGTACTAAAGGTTATAGTCATAAATTCTCTTGTCTCATTAGCATAAGATGCCGCTTAATTTATCGCCGCAGAGTTTAATTTGATGTTCCATTTATTCACCACTGCTGTTTTAGCCAAAGATAATAAATTTGTATGTGTGTTTTACATATTACTGTTTTTAATTAAAATACGTTGCATTTAGTGCAGAAAATACAATGTTCTACTCTAATTTCTGAAACAAAATTAAAATACTGTTTCAATATAATATTGTAAATCTTTTAATCTACTAATTCATCTTCTTGCCTGATTCATGAGAAATAGGTAACTTTTCGATTTGTATGTACGGACCAACCAAGCTTGATCCCTGAGATGTGTCCTAATTAGACAGAGTACGACGATTTTCTTTTCATTCACAAGTTGGTGTTCCAGTGTGTCCAATATTCCTGTACACTACCAGTTTCCTCTATTGATGATGTTAGAATAGATTTGTTCGCAAAAACAATCTTCATATAAACGAGAAGCAGCAGCCGTATTTTGATGACATTCATGCTGATTCAGTCATAATGTCATTTTAAGATGAGATAGGGAAAAGTTAGTATAATACGATGACGCGATCTGGATCTGGGAATGCCCAACATGTTCGATATCTGATGATTAGAATGTGTTGCATCATGTAAAGCAGTTATTCTTGCTCGGGTAAATGTAGAAATTTCACGTCCTGGCATTATAATGTACAAAAATTCAAAGGAACACTTGGCTAAATACACTGCCAAACTGTCCAGATTTGTAAAAACATTGGTAATAAAGTAAAGGTTCATGATCTGTACTTTTTTATCGCATTAAGAAAAACCACTAGGTTTAATCGAATCATTTTATATACAGGGGGTCCAAGACTTTTGAAGTTGCGTGTAAATTATTTTTTAAACCCCCTTTCAGACTGTCATTGATCCATTCATACAACTCCGAAACCAATTCCTGACCGTCTGGGTGCAACGTTGCCAAATTTAATAAAAAATATACTGGAGTACGCATCTAAAAAAAATCCAAAAAAAAAATAGTATAAATAAAATTAGAGAACATATAAGAAAAATATGCATCAGTACAACAATAAATACAAAAATAAAAACGAATTAAAAAAGAATAGAACACATAAAAGGTTAACCAAAAAGCTGTTTTATATCACGAAGTGTACATGATAAAACATCTAAGTTTCTTTCTACTTTATGATAGTTACTTAAAATGTGGTGCAATGGGGATTTAACTAACATATTTGTACCAGCATGTGGTATAGCTAATGAACTGTTGAATCAACTATTAGATATCGGCACTCTAATTTATGCAAGTTAGGAAATAATCTGATTTAATAAAGTAATGAATAATTTTAAAAAGAATTAATAGAAAATGCAACCGACGTCTAGAAGTAAGACTATGTAATTGAAAAACGGTTATAGAATACGTTTTGCAAAATTCCTCTAACATGATAGATATCATCCAATACAAATGCGTAAGATTTAAAAAATCTCCTCTGAACCTTTTCAAGCGCAGAAATATGACATTCATAAATTGCGCATCATATGACGGAGCAGAATTCAAGCTTTGATCTAATAAATGCATTATACAACAGACAAGGGGTAGAAAGGTCTTTAAATTCTCTATAACGTATAATAAAGCCAAAATTTTTGTATGCCTCCGCTATGCAAACATCCATATGTTATGCAAACCTAAGTTTAGAATCAAATAAAATTACTAAATCTTTAATGACTTAACAGGTATCACAATCAATCTTATAGTAAAAAAGTAGAAAGCACGTCATATGACCGGAAGAGATTACACGGCGTTTAGTGGTACCTTGTTTATAACACATCAATTCTTAAATTTACATTTTTAAAGTACAAAATGTCATGGAAATCGTGCTGTTATTAAGATAAATATTTATAAATCGACGATACAAGAAGAATTTGTGGTAGTGTTTTGTATAGACCTTTTAGAGACACTCTGTATACAATTGTTGCTTCTATTTCAACAGCTAAATATCCTCAAATTAATCACAACTTCAGTTATGGTTACAAAAATGTCTAACAGTAATATGACAAAAAATTGATTCCACTGATCAATTTGCTACAATATAACCAAGAGACAATTTGAAATACCGCATAAGAATTCGCCTCACGTCCCCAAGATTTTCCACGTCGAGTATAAAACTGATCCTCTGTATAATGATAACTTATAAGAATAAAAGAAAATTGCATTAGCCGAAACCCTCATTCCTACCAAGGTATATCTAATGGTATTACTCTTTTATGTTCAGTTTTATTTGATCTGCGGTCGATTACCTAAACTTTTCTGTTGCGTCCCAAATTCGAGAAGCCCGACATTATCAAATTATTGTCGTTTACTGGAGTTTTGATTTCTCTTCCTGATTTATAAAAAACAAATTTGGCGTGACAGCCGACAGGTCCTGTCAGCAAACTTTATTTTTTACGCGTTTGACTGAAACAAATGATTAAAATATCACAGACGATTTGCGATTCTCATGTTGACGTCGCAGAAAATTATACATATTATATAAATATAATATAATTATTAAAATTATAATTATAAAGAAAATACTTAAATACGAATATTGAAATTATTGTAAAGACATACTTAATAGGTACCAACAAAACGGCTTATTGATGTGGCAAGATTAATGAGATGTCAAATGAGATCTTAGGATTATTTTTTTTTGAATCAATAGATCATCGATTTTTTCTAATAATCCCTGGACCTATTGCATTTTGTTAAAAATATACTGTGGTCATATTTTTTTTAAAAAGCTGTAATAATATTAATATATCACAGCTATATTTTAAAATATACATTTTTTAAGCATGTTGTTGGTTATTATATAGGATGTAACAAAAAACTATGACATTGCATTAACTGCACGCTCTCAATAATAAAATATGATGGTGTTACAGTTTCCCTCATTTTTTCTAACCTGCGCCCATGGATAATTTTTCTCAATGTTGCAGTATAAAATTTTATTTAGGATATTTTATTATATTTCATAATTTTTCACAAAACTCTTTTTTATATATAAATTCGATTTTTGAACGTTGCCTACAAGCTTTGATCCAATAACACTGCAGTAATTTCTGAAATAAGATGACGTCATTGGTAGTGTATTTGACTTTCACCATTCAGCTCAGTGTTACTTATATTTGAAATTTCAGTCATTTTAACAATTTCTGTGACTGTGTATACAATACATTACAACATTATTAACAGTTTAAACTATATGACAAAAAAAATAACACAGAGTTGATTCTGTAATCATAATTAAGTAGCTAGGCATACCAAGTGTTTTCCATGCTGCTACAAAATACGAGACAAGATTTCAATTCAGATATGTTTATTTTACAAATCATAACTTTATGATTTACTTCTAGCATGAGCAAGTTATTCTTACTAGGGGAACACCATGTAGGTACCAAGAACTACATATTTTATCCCTCTTAAAAAATTACAAGTTAATTGACTGCATATGCATTACCTACATATATACTTCAGGTAGTATACCAGAAGTATTATGGTACATATATTTTTAACCCCTAAGTGAAAAACACCAAGAAAAATATTAACCTAGCAAATTTTAGTAGAACCCTTCTGCCAATCTTATTATTCCTACGATTGAAATTTTGTTGAAGAAAGCTCTCTCGTAATAAATTTATACATATACATTATGCTTGTTTTTTGAAAATTAAGTTGAAACATCATAGTAAATTGTACCTAGGTATTTACTTATCTGATGGATTTTGTGTCTATATTGAAATTACATTGGTAACTGGTGACTATATCATGTGTGCTTGACTTATATTGTGGCTCTGGACTTGGAAAGTACTTTTTCAAGTGTATTTTTACACTGTTACTTAAACATATCTTAGATAGGTCATGCAAAATAATAATAATAAGCCCTTATCTGATTCAATATTGTGTAAATTTAGCTTATTTTTTAAAAGGGTTAAGTTTTAATAATGGCTTGTGCATATTCAAATGCTGAAATGGCCAATATGGTTTACCTTTATGGCCTTACAGAAGGAAATGGTATTGAGACTAGGCGAATCTATATGGAAAGATTTTCAAATCATCGAACTCCAAATCCAAAGATGTTCAGAAATATTTTGCAACGTCTTTCGGAGTCAAGCTCAGAAAGGTCCAATTGCTGGAAGACCTTTTAGTGTTAAAACACCTGAGTTGGAAGAAGCTATTCTATACGAAATTGAAGAAGTCCCAATATTACTACAATAAATTAGTTTGGTCCGTTCTGAACCATCAACAGTTATACTCGTATCGCATACAAAAGGATCAAGTTTTACTGCCGCAAGACTGCTCTGCTCACCTACAATTTTGCCACTGGATTTTGCAAAAAATTAACAAATTGTTGACATATTGTTTACCGACGAAGCTATTTTTTCCATAGATGCTATAATGGACTTCCACAATAAACGTTTGGTCAGATGAAAACCCTAATGCCAAATGTAATCTTCATAGATCTTACTTTTTACAAAGAACTTTAACCGGTGCCTCCTACCGACATTTTCTTGAAAACGTTTTACCTTGACAATGTTCTCTATGCTCTAAAACAAAGAATGTAGTTTATGCACGACGGAGCTCCTCCACATTTTAGTTTGACTGCTCGTGAATTTTTAAATTAAATATTTGGTAACAACGTGATTAAACTAGGCACTCAAGAACCAGGTCAACTTTGGCCAACGAGATCACCCGATATTAACTCTATTGATTTTTTTTTGTTTGGGGACATCTCAAGGCATTAGTTTACAAGGATCACATTGAGTCTGAGGAGCACTTACGCCAACAAATTATAGCTGGTTGTGATCTGATATGAACTACTCCTGGAATTTTGGCACGTATTCGAACCGCAATTATTTATTAATTAATTATTTTGTTATTATTTTAATTAATGCAGTGAATATCGTAAAAATGCACTTGATCAAATAAACCAATTTGGTTGTTAATCGGTTTAGATTACAAAAGAATATAAAGAAACAAATAGTGAAGATAATACAATGGTGCATATGATGACCTATTTTATTTGCAGTATTATACAGGGTGATATATATTTTCTTTGGTAAATAATAATCGATGAGACTTACACCTCCGCCACTGATAGGTTTCTAATGCTGGTAATTTTTTGTTTCATACACCTACTACTGTCATACTAAATATGCACATTAAATTTGGTAAAATTATCTTACGCGGTTTAGAAATTAAAAACAGATTTTTTTTTTAATTTTGACACGCTGTAGCTAGAGAATGGATGTCCTAAAACTCCCTTATTTTTGGCCACAGAATACGCCCTTGGAATTTTGACCTCTACTTAAGGAACACCCTGTATAATCTTATACAAGAATAAGTTAATCTTTCAATAAAGTATTACTATGCTTGGGAAATCGTGAAACTAAGCTAGTCTTGGAATAAGTGTATTCAACTTGATATTAGTATAGCTTTCTTTCCATGTAGTAAATCAGTTTTGACATTAGTCAAGTTTAAGAAAAATAGCACTTCTGTTCCTGAAGTTTGCTGATGACTTTTATTAGAACAAATAAAAGCCCCACGAATTCCCCATTCACCTTTGACACCTCATTCATAATGCATTCACTGTGAAAATAGGATGCACTCACTTCCAACTCCTTCCTGTATTCCCATTTAAGACAAATAGAGGTATTTCTGCACAACACAAGACGCTTCACGGAATAAGTTAAATTTTATTTCCCGCTGACAGCTGAAATCAATTTAAAAGCTAGGGATGAAAGCTTTCATTTATATTTGATGTTTCATAAAGGTTAAATTAAACATATCTCAGATATTCATTTTGTAGTTGTCACACTGAGAAAAATTAAACAAGAAAATTACATAAAAGATATTTTTTGCTTTACTGCTTCATATCTTGTTTCTTTCTCTATGCTTACAAACATTTAAAATGAAAATGTTTAATGTATCGTGAAAGTGAAGAGTGGGACAGAAGAATGTTTAATTGACGCAATACGTAATGTTCGTTTGTTCATAATGTTCAAATACTTATAATCCTGTTGGAATATTATACAGGGTATATATAGAGCCGCTTACACTATAAAAAATGTGTAAGATTTCAAAGACATTATTTATATTTACAAAATATTTACCTTATTAGATATGGTAATTTTATAGTTATCTCATGTAATTTTACAAATAACTATTGAGGAAATTTACAGTGTTAATATAATACCTAAATCATGTAATAGTCCTATTATTCCCAGAATATATTATAGTAGTTCTATTTCACTTTGAAATGTTAGCAACAAATCATGTAGTTTTGTAAATTTAATAAAAATTACCAATATTATGTATTTTTACAGAGATAGCTATGGTCCAATCCATGCGCCTACAGCGTCCCGAACCAATAATGGTCGACTTGTCTATACAATCATGTGCATTACAGATAAAATCCCATATTTTTAGTGCTTTAGAGACGGACGTTTGAACAAAAATAGTGCATTTCGATATCTGTCCAAGTTTCTGTATCTACATTTTAGTATTCTTGAAAGAGCTAAGATTACTAAGACGTACCTGGCATAATAGAATCATTAATGATTTTCAAAACTCAAATTCAGTTTTGAACATATCAGTCGCAATAAATGAGACCTGACCAATTTCTGCATTTCTAGTATTGCTTCTTCAGGCTTTCTTTAGCTAGATTGATTTTTATTTTAATCTAACCTTGTTTATGGAAGTGTTCAATAGCATACCGAAGTATTTGGTATCAAAGAACATACATGATTTTATTAAAAGCAATTATGAGAAAATTTAGTTGAATTAGCTTAAATACATTTTTGTAAAAGCGTTTCGAAATTGACAAATTTTGATATTGATTAGGTACAATTGTGTAAATTGTTAAAATGAATACTAGAGGCATCCACCTTCTCTTATCTAACAGCAATCCAAGTACTAGTGGTCGAAATTAATCAAGGCAATACTGCTAGCTTCTGCTTCTGCATGAACTTCTTTTAATTTCTTATTTAGTGTATCTTTCTTTAAAAGTGTCATGTCCGCTCCAGAATCTGCCAACGTTGTTGCAGAGTTGCGCCGGAAGCAATGGCCAGTGTATTCACTGGCGTTGGATAGTCTAAGAAGTTCCACTATCTTTTTTATCATATTTCCAATTGTATTGATTCTAACTGGCAAGATATAACATTTATTACTTCGATATGTCAAGAAAAATCGCTGATGTGTCGTATTTAGTGGACGAAGTTTTACGTACTTACGAAATATACCTAAAAAAAATTGATACCATCTATTGATCTTCAGTAATCGTAAACATTGTTGGAACATGAGTTTTTGTATTCGAAATTTTGACACTAATAAATGACTAACAATCTTATCTTTTATGGCATCTACTGTCAAAAATGTGTTTCTTCCCTCCTACATGCTTCAAATACTGCAATTAACGGCCTTAACGTACTGGATAGCTTCAAATAGGCTAGTAATATCTTTTCTGTGAATTTCTTAATATGTTTTTCTTTGGTCCATGTGTTAGAGTTATTGTAGAAGTTTTCGTATAAATTTTTTGGGCACTAACGTTCGCTTACAACGTGCTAACAATGCATTAGAAACAGATTGTCTGTCTACTTTCCAACATATTTAAAAATACAAATAAAAGCATAAAAATATCAAATTCTCCGCTTTCATAAAAAATATTATATAAATATCGTTGCGAAATCAATGTTTTAAGCACTCGACAATACAGAAAAGAATTTATACTGATGTATTATTTCCATAATATTCGTTTATCCTAAATATTACAATAGCTATTTATGCCATCAGTTACGAAATGCCTAATTTTGTGTAACGCGTGAGATTTTTGCGGAACGAACGAAATGAGTTTCGCAAAAACTCACAAGTTACACAAAATTTAATTTCGTAACGTATTGCATACAAAATTTTTTCTAATTTTGAAGAAAGTAATAAAAAAATAAAATTTAATATAATTGACAAAAATTTGGAAAACATAAATTTAGTTTGTTGCTGTTACTTCTTGTTAGTTGTCAGTATGACATTTTGTAAAAAAGTCTAGACGGAAGGTTTTTAGCGAGATTGATATATTTTTATTTTTAAAAAATGAGTGATTCAAGTTCTGAAGAGCTACTAAGCGATATTGAAGAGGCAGCAGGTAATGCTCTATTATCAGTAATTCCCAAAAAGTCAAAGGCAGTTTATGATTTGGTATACGAAAAATTTGTTACGTGGTGTGATGAGAAGAAAATTAAACATGTTAATGATAAAGTTTTACTTGCATATTTTGAGGGTAAGAAAGATCTAAAAGTTTCCACATTATGGACACTTTACTCAATGTTAAGGTCTGAACTAAATCTGAAAAGGAATATTGATATTAAAAAATATACAAATTTGGTAGCATATATTAAAAGACAAGCGGACGGGTACAGTGCTAAAAAGTCAAAAGTTTTTATTAAAGAAGATTTTGCCAAATTTTTAGTGGAAGCTGATGACAAAGAATACTTAATGGCTAAGGTTGCAATGATAATTGGAGGGGCAGGAGCATGCAGAAAAGCAGAATTAACATTTCTTCCAGTTGAAAATGTTATAGACGAAGGAAGCCATTTTCGTGTTGATATCCCACCTTCAAAAACAAAAGTTATACGGCAGTTTGCAATTACCACTGGAGACGTTGAAAATACGAATCTTGTTGAAATATTAAGAAAATGTATTAAATTGCGTCCCCAGGTTCTTAAACACAACAGATTTTTTGTAAAATATGCGAATAGAAAATGTACCAGAAATCCTGTGGGAATTAACACATTTAGCAGTCTGCCAAAAGTTATTGCACAATTTCTTGATGTTTCAAATCCTGTTCTATATACTGGCCACTGCTTCAGAAGCTCTGCCACTTTCCTAGCAGACAGTGGCGCTGATATTTTAAAATTAAAGAGGCACGAAGGTTGGAAATCTAGCTCTGTTGCGGAGGGATATGTTGAAAATTCCATGAATAATAAAAAACTTATAGCGCAAGAAATATTTGGTGAAACATCTAATGCAATGTGCGCCGCTTCCCAAATAACAGCAAGTTCGAGCAATGAAAAAAATATGTCGTCGTGAATTAATTTGACTAATTGCAATAATTGTGTTATCAATATTTATAATAATTAATTAATTTATAATTTATGTTTTTAACTTGTATTATAACAGTTTAATAAATAGAATAATTCTTTTTGTCACTAATTTTGAAATACATTTTTCGTCACCAATTGCATAAAATTTTACTTTATGCAACTAGTTACAAAAAGTAAGACGTTTCATAATGTCAATCAGTTTTAAAAAGTGTCACTTTATATAATTAGAAAAACTTATTTTTTGATATTTTGGCGGTTCAAAAAAGATCACTATTTCTACTACTCGTATCGTTATTTCTTTTGAAGACGCGCAAGGCAAAAATAAATAAAAATCACACTGGCCGCTCGCATTGCCTTTATCATTTGAAAAACAAATTGAGAGATTACTGCCTTTCGGCAAAATTTATTCGAAAACTATAATAATATACCAATAAAAGGAACGATAACCAAAGGACATAAATAGCGGGCAACAATGTGATGAAATTCGCAATAGGACTGCATTGCTTGCAATTTTCAGATCAACGACATCGATTTAGTTCGAACGGGTAAGATAACAGACGCCTTCAAATTTGATCTGAGTAAAAGAGTAATATATTGCCTCTGGCTCTACAACTTAAGCCGTAAGAAAAATATCTAGCTGGGTTTGTCATTACACTGAGTAAAGACGTTTTTATTCATTTACTACATTATTTATTCTAATTAAATAAATTGAATATTTATAATATTTTATGGTCCTTCGAACCGGACATTAATAATGCTGTAGCATAGCTTTGATACTTTTAAGTAGGTATTTGTAAATTGATGAAGGATCTCAACTCGAAACTGGATGGTAAATATATATCAACCCTTGTTTGTTTCTGTACCTCTATCTTTATATTTTTCTGTGAGTTTTATTACACCCATATCACCTGATTGCGGAAGTCAAAGATGTGAATATAAGATATATTGGAAGTCCTTATGGTGAGACGGACCATTAGCCAGTGTCATATATACTGGAAACAATAAGTTGGTCAACGAAAAATGTTTGGAGTGGGTCGCGTGCTCTGCTCGTAAAGAAGAAAATCCGGCAAACGATATGAATGATATATTTGCAGTAATAAATGAATGGAAACATGTAAGTAAAAGTTTACATTTATCATCTTAAAAGAGTTGTCGTGTTTGTGGTTTACACCACTGCGAGTCCATTTTTGCCTCTGAAATGATGTTGTCGTTTACTTTAAATTTGATATTTGCATTTACATGTCTCTGTTACAGAAGGATAGAAGTTATCATACAGGATGGATCGCCGAAAACGAAATGGGTACTAAGTATAATTTTTTATTGTATTTTCAATCTTATTAAAAACGTTTCCCTTTTTCCATTTAATTTAGTCATTAGTTAATTTAGTCTTTTTATTTTTCTTCTAATATGTTCTGTAACACCCTATATAGGGTGATACAGAACATATTCAAATAATAATAATAATAATAAATAATGTGCATAGAACTCAGCTCAAAAATAATTTGAAAATACACTTCTACACGGCATCGGGTGCTAGTCCGATATAAAACCTGACACCTGATACGGACAAAAAATTTGAAGAATGTCTCAAGGAAAGAAATAAATAAATAAAATTTTATAACACGTATTTCCAATTTCCAAATTCAGCTACCTTAACATTACAACAACTGTTCAAAATTTTATTCACTGACGTGTAAACACATTTGGACCCATCTTACCCTGTTTCTACAAACTAACACAAATGTTTTTGGTTCCTGTCCGTTTTGAACTTGTTATTGGCAGCAGCTCATCACTAGTGTCCACTTCGGTGCGATACGCTTAATTTTTTAAATATCGCCACAAAAAAGTCTAAAGGATTTAAGCCAGGAAATCGTGGCGGCCATGGTACCGGTCCTCCTCGTTCAATCCATCGTACTCCTTGAACTTCCTTAAGGTAGAACCAGAACATTTTGTCGAAAATACACATATACATTCAATTTGGTAATATCAATGGTTCAATCAAGCCTAAACATTTAAGGAAAAGCATTGTTGGAAATGATCCCTTTGAATAGCGTCCGTATTTTCAAAATTCCAGGCATGAGTATTATGAATGTTAAACATCCCATTCCGTGTAAAAATAGCTACATTTGCAACTAACACGTCGGCTGTAAATCTGGAATTTTGAGCAGTTTGTTGCAGCAACCATTCACAAAATCAAATTCGTAAGGGATAATCTCTTGGTATTAATGATGGACACGCTGTACATGGTACAAATATAATTCAGCCTCGTGTATCGCCTCACTGTAGATTGGGACATTCTCTGCGTTTGAACAATTTGCTTGGTAGTTATTCTCTTCAACAATCTCTAAACTGCATTCATCAGCTGCTGCAATACGCCATGGATGCGCTAGACCTCCATCCTTTCCATAATTTGGTTTAAAAAATCCCGTGTCACGCCCGCGTTGTACTACTGCGGTAAAAGTAACTGCAACTTCAATGATTTATTTCTCGAAAACTTTAAGAATTTTACAAAATATTTTTTACGACATTGGTTCCATTTTTCAGGACGCATATATTTCCAATTTTTTTTTGATAAGTTGCGAATTACCCTGTATTTATGTAAACTAAATTAATTTTGTAATCATGTATTTTTATTATTTGCTTAGTTATTTGTATATTTATTTTTACTACTACTACATTTACTGTGACTAAAATGAAAAATACATATATTATTTTAATAGTCTCAGTTAAATTCTTATTAATTCGACGAAGTGTACTTTGACCAAACAAGCCGTCTTTAGCACCACATATATCAGTATTATCGCATTTGGGTAGACTAGATTACAACCGCCATTGTCATCTCGAACCCCATTTCACGCTGGCATAAGGGTCTGAAGAAATAAATTCATTAATGGATTCCTACCCAAGCCTAAAATTTATATATATTGTCTAGAAACGTTTCTTTCGAGCACGCTCGTATTCGAAAGAGTTGATAAATCTTTTTTATTGTCTAGGCCTATGCTGTTTTCCATAGCTGGAAGAGGCCTTTCAGACAAAGGGAAATTTGTTAGGAAAGGGTTATATATATTTTATTGTATGGAGACCGAATCTCGAATAACTTTCTGGTCAGTTATATTACAAAATACAACGAAATAAATCATTTTCTAGAGAAGTTTACCTGTTAAATTTCATTTCTACGCAGACATTATTTAAAAATATTTAATTTAATTATTTGACTAAGCAAAGCAAGATAAACATTCAGTCAATAAAAATTTGTCCACCATGAAATATCACTAATAAATTTTATCAGTGTGATGCTGCATGAAAATATATAGTAATTTGAACAATACTATGGAACATAATTTATGATATTTCATAATTAATATTTTTCCACGGTCGGGAGTAGAAATCAATTTCTATGACATCAAAATTAAAACAGAAGTAGTCGATTATTCCCAAGGGAGTATATGCTGCCAAGGGAGTTTACATTATGGAGAATGTTTTTCATGCAAAAAAAAGATAACATTGAAATTATTTGTTGACATTTAAATTAAATGTTACATTTGTACAATTTTCAAAATTAATATTAGAAGTAATATTACTTTCGCTTACATTTACAGTTTTTGTGATTGCGCTAGTAGTGGTACTTACTAAAACCTGATTAGCAATTTTGGTCTTATTTTCAATGGAGTTCTCGACATAACCCTCAGCGACTGTCGTTGATTTCCAACCAGTATGACGCTTTATTGTCGTGATATTCACACCAGCATCTGTCAGTAATGTTGCTGAAGACCTTCGTAACTCGGAATTTTTCCCATGATATTCTTGTCAACTGGCTGCGAACTACATTTTCCTGCTTTGTAGTCCATAAAAAGGCGCTTATGCTTGACTTGGGGAGGACGAAGGGACAGGTATTTCCGAAACAATTCAAGCATACTTCCCACATCGGTAACCAGAAAGGTTCGTGGAATCTTTGTCTTAGTGTTTGGAATTTTTACAATCAAGTAAGAGCCTACATCCTCAATATCATCTACAGTTAAATTGACTAGTTCATCAGTTCGACAAGCTCCGGCAATCCCCAGAATTAATTCAACCTATAAAAAATTAAAATACTTTATAATTGAAATACCTAACAACAAAAGTAATCTTACCTTAATCATTAAGAATTCTTTGTCATCTGCACTTGATAGAAAACGGTCGATTTCACCCTTTGCCAATATTTTCGATTTTTTCGCTTGATATCCGTCACCACTTCTTTTCAAAAATGCGATCAGCTTGGGGAATTTGCTTATATCTATGTTGTCGTAAATTATCAAGCATGACTTAATCATAGAATATTGCGCCCATAATGTGGAAGACTTGTAATTCTTTGCATTTTCACTGAAGTATGCCAACAAAACATTCTCGCTGTATACTTGAACATTTTTCTCGGCGCACCACTTTTTGAACCCATTGTAGGCTATATCGTATAAAGATCTTGACTTCGTAGGCAACAAATTGCTTATTGCAATATTTGCAGCCTCCACAATCTCTTCCGACTCACAATTATTCATTGTGCACTAAACAAACTTTAAAGTAAACCAAACTAACACCTTAATTTGACGATTCTTTTTGTTTGTTTATTTTGTAGTTATGACAATAACTCAACGACTACTAAATAGATGCTCAAATCCGAATACAATAATTCTGGTGCTACTTACTTCATAATGACAAAATATGTGTTTAAGTTAATGAGACCGTGGAAAAAATAGTATATACCATTCGGGAGAGATGCTATTTTGTCCTCGGTGCATTGTAGCCCTCGGGCTTCAAATTGCACCACTGCCAAAATAACGCATTTATCTCCCTTATAGTATAATGTACTATTAATCACAGACAATAAATTTCACCTACTTAATTTTTGATAATTACTTTAATTTAAATTGGTAATTAATAATTAATTTTGGTAATAAATTAATTAAGTACCTTTAAATGGGCGGTTAATTATAATTATTTGAAATATCAATTAACTATAATTTTGAAATAAGCACCTACAAGTACACGGAAATTTAAATTATAAAACAGTAATTTAAAATAATCAAACACATTACTTTGCTACAGAACGGATTGCGAAATAAAAAGGAAATTAAAACAAAGCAGGCATTTTTCCCGCATCCCTGTCCCTGAGTCCAATTAAATTAAAACCATTCGTCAGCCTCTAATTCATTTTAATTAGTAAAACAATCGAAATGTCGAAATGCGCGTTGCGATTAAGTCCATAGCGAGGTGTCAGACAATGGATTTAATTCAGGTGACCTGTAAAACTAATCAGGACCTTTCCAGGCTTAAGGATCGGCAATCAGCTAGCGAATACACCCCGCTGCGGGCTCCCCTTACCGATGTATTACGTGTCACCCCACGGATAACAGCCAGTGAATCTACAATACGAGTTCCACACGTCGTTTTATTTTCAACTGTAAATGAAGGCGTTAGCAAATCCGAGAAAATCCGGAGCCGTTATTAGTCGGCCGGGAATTTTCCTTGGTGGAGTGAGTGATTTTTTTAATGCTCTGTTTGACACATTTTATCCGAGAATCAATTACTTTTTTATGGTTTTTACGCTGTAATTTACCATATTTATTAACGCGAGGTTGTATACAAGGTGTCTCTGATGCTTCGTTCTTAACTTTGTAAAATGATGAGCATGAATAATTAATAGAAGTTTTTCTTATAGCATTTTTCTCTATATCACTTCGTTTTTCTGATACAGAGGGTACAACTTTTTTTTTTTAAATTAAATTGCTTTCGTTCTACATGTTTCATTTTTTTAAATATCTGTACATAAAATAACCACTAATTTGATCATATTAAGGCGACCTTAAACTGCCTAAAATTATTCATTCCATATTTATACTGATTTTGAACTCCATTTCTTACGCAATGTAAGGAGTCCCAAAATTTTGCAATTTAGTCAAACATATGGACAAACATGGATCGGTCAGTGGTCGCGCGGTTTAAGGCGTCAGTACTTGAATAAAGGTGACTAGATCGCTGTGGGTTCGACCCCCGCAGCCGGTAAACCGTTATAAGCTATATTTATGGAGAGGATTGGAACCCTCTCTGCGGTTATGGTAGGGTGGAAGAATGTTGGCTAGGGGGGTCAATGTGAGAGATTAATACCGGTTGACGTTTGACTACCCCCCTAATTAATGAGGTTCCCAGGTTTTCCTCATTCCTGCACTGAATGGTGGTTAGGACCTGGACGCAAATGCGGCCTGCTTAATAATAATATGTCGTCCCCTCTCCCGCACAAGCATTCGACTTCTGGGCTAATCCTCGTGATTAGAAATATAGGTAGAGATATTATAATAATTATATCTATATACAAATTTATTATCTCTGAATTAGTTTAACCTGGAATAACCAAATTTGGTACATGAATTAGGTTTATTATTGGTTTTCTTTGATTATGAGTTCAAATATAATGAAACACTACAAGGTGTTCGTTGACGGTGAGTCACCCCTAAAGTTATACCAATCTTTTTTCCATTGATCGAATTTCAAGAGAATGAATATCCCGCGCACTCTTGTTAAATGTAACATGCTTGGAGGTTTTGAAGAAAAGATGTACACAAATCTTCTTGGAATTCAATTGACGAGGAATAAACAAAATCTTTCAATGTTCCCCATAGAATCACATTTGTTGAGGTCTGATGATCGTGGTGGCCAATTTTGAGGATAATTATGTCCTCGTCTTAACCATTTATTTGGAAACTCAAAAAGTCTCTAACAGTAGTACTAAAATGAGGCGATGCCCCATCATGCAGTATTTTGCAGAAATTCCAAATAATTTCCGCCATTTAATCGATTTAGCAAAATAACAAGTTCAATTAGATAACGATCAAAAATATCAGCCCAAATATTTATAAACTCGTGCTGAAATGTCTAGGAGTTATGGCATAGGTGTTTACATCAGATTATTCACAAAAGTTGTAAATATTTGTAATTCTTCTACAAGTGAAACAAGCGTTATCAGTGAAAAGAATTTTCTTGTAAAAATTAATATCCTGATGCAAGATAAACTCGCTAAGGGTCACTCGTCGATCCAAATCTTGAGACACTAGCTCTTGCACTTTTTAAATTTGAATATATGTAGTAGATTATGTTTAAGAATTCGGTGTACAGAAGTTCTTGATAATCCAGTTTCTCGAGATAGATGTTTAGTACTTATTTGCGGTTCATCTTCAACTGTTTGCAAAATATTTTCTTTATCTTGTACCCTTATTCGTTCTCGAATATTATTGAAAAACTTGACAATATCCTATAATATTCTTCCATACTTCTTCTACAGCTTTCTTCACAGAAGCCTAGCACAAGTAACATAGAAACTTGTTCGCTGAATGTAAATTTTTCAACAACAAACAATGACAGAAATAAAAAAGTTTTATTACTGTCAAGTTTTACAGACAAAGTGATGAGTGAGTGACGTGACTTTTTGATTTCTACTAACAGGTTGACTGCCATGTCCACCCACGTGGGTGGACCCGTGTGTCTCCTACTGATGCCGGAGCGATATTATAAGAACTGTTCCTGACTGCCACAGCTATATTTTCGTTATTTATCATTATTTTGTAGGTACCATTGTATTTCTCATGGGCCAAGGAATATATTGAAAGGTTTAAACTTGACTACCTACTTGGGTGGATAGCATAGTTTTCCAAGTCATTCCTATTGCAGTGTTCATCCAAGTGGGTGTACAAGAAAAAATTATTAATTAATCAAGAAAACTTATTTATTTGGATTTTGAACCTGTTCAAAACATTCAAAACATAAAAATGGTTTATCAGAGCATGTATTACAAAAAGTGCTCATTTTCTTGGCTTTACTTTTGGCTTCTGTTCTACCAGAAGTAGACGCAATTTGTTCGTAGCAGTATTTGCAGTTGTTTGAGCATTTTTGTTTGCTTCTCTAACCATCAATTCAATTATGTCATCAGATATAAAAAGTTTGTAATAATCAATGGGCTTTACTTTGGTCGAATGGAACGTTTACTTCTTCTTGACTGGTAAAAGGAAATGTAGGTTGATTTGTATATGTACAGTCATTCCATAGCACATAGTATTATTGAGATCACCATTTTCAGATAGATCACTATAACTTGAGTCACTTTCATTACTACCATTGTTATTGTCACTAGTCACTTCATGGGTTTCCTCACCGTCTGATGAATTATATTGGTCGGTGCCATCACTGGGTTTATACTTGCTTCCAGAATCTTGGAATGGCTCTTCGTCACTACTCTCGCAGATTGTCAATGCTAATTCTTTCAATTATTTTTCAGTCAAGATTTTTTTTGGGTTAGTACTTTCCAAAAAACACAAATTTCGTTTTTTTTACGATTCATTCTACAGCACGTGATGAACTAAAGAAGTAACTGTCTACCCATCTGGGTGGACACAAAGACTAAAAATCAGCTATTTTTTGACAGTTCAGATGGGTGGTATTACAGTTTTCTATGCCTCTAGAACTATTATCAAACATATAACAGGAATCTATATTACGAATATAAATCATATTCGATGATTTGTACAGCAGATGTCAACACAGTAACTAAATAATGAAATAAATACAGTACACCCATTTGGGTGGACATGCACAAGAATTTGAGTTCTGCTGTCTACCCGATGGGGTAGATATAAGTACTATTTTGAGTTTCCAAAAAATACGCTTGGCAGTCAACCTGCTAATAAACACTATTAAACTCTTGTTTGAATTAATCATTTCTTTCCTGAAAACCTTAAAGTTAATTAAAATTTAACAAGAATAATAAAATGTTTTTTAAATTCGATCAATGGAAAAAAGTTTGGTATTATTTTAAAGGTGACTTATTATCAGTGAACACCTTGTAGTACTTACTTAAACTTATTGTAAAAGAATACCAATAATAAACCTAAATCATGTACCAAATTTGGTTACTCCAAGTTAAAGCAATTCAAAGATATTTATGTTTTTCGTTATATTTGGCACCATTTTGAAGGCCTGTAATCCGCCTGTGTGCATTCTCACACAAATTGCACTGGTGTAAGTAGAAATATTCGGATCACCCCAAAAAATGCACATTTATCCCTCCAAAGCGCTTTTCAAATTTTGAATCAATATCTTTAAAACTCATTGAAATAATTAATAAAAATAATGAAAAAAATAAATTTTAAACACTCTGTATCTTGGAAACAAAGCATGTTTCGACGCTTATATAAACTTTTTCACAAAATAACTTTGGCCACCACGCCCTAAAATATTTCCCACTTATTTACAAACACCCTGTATAGGTATGTTTGGTTAAATTGCAATATTTTGGGACCTCTTACATGCACCCGCCCTGTATCAGCGGAACACGCTGTACATTTGAAGTTATTCAAGAGTAAATTAGAAATTAGGAACAATCCCTGTAATCCACAATACACGTTTTACTGGATATCCCATCAGCGATGTACCAGGCAGGGCATGGCATGGTGGCTGCCCATTGTGTGCAGACTTTTGAAGCGCGGATCCATCCATCAAAACATAAATACTGCTCGCTCCTGCACCTAACAGAACCGTATAATGAAAAATGATGTTCCTTATGTGTTGCCGTGTAAATATCAAGGTAATGCTGCCCACATTTCAGGGGATTATATCTGGCTGAGACGAGCTCTTTTAAAGTTTATATAGGTTTACGGGTCTAGCAAGCCCTATATAACCGGTACGAGAATGATGCCATTTTGGGAGGAAGTCTGCCGTGAAGTATTGTTGCTCTCCTTATTTTGGAACTTCCGCTCTTTTTGACGCGATGCGATCCGAACCGAAATGCGGAGCATTATGAAGGTAAACACGGCGAACGCAGGAGTGTTATTCTAAATAAGAAATAATGTTGTAGAATAACTTTTCCGGGTGGGTACATCAAACATCCTGGAAATATAGGTAGATGAAATGGGGCAAGTTTTAAAAGAAATAACAAAAACAACAAAAAGCGTTATGCGCTATAACCGCGAATTTGATTAAGTGAAGTGGAAAAATAATTCAAAATACAGCAAAAATAGAAATACACGGTGTTAAAAAAGAGTGTAAAATATTTAAGGAGGTAATAGTATGAACCAAAATAAACAGAAAAGTCTCAATAAACGGTTGCGGTCCGCAAAAACGTTGTGTATTTTCTTATAATAGTTGGTTGATGTTTAGTGAAATAAACAGTACGTACTTGACAGCTGTTCTCAGTGTACAAGTTTTCTTTCGCTATGGCTGGTTACTCTAACGCAGAATTAACAGACATGCATTTCATGTATGGTCGTGCTAATGGGAACGCCACCGAAGCGCGACTTCTTTATGTTGACGCTTATCCAAATCGCCAGATTCCTTCACAACACATGTTTGGAAGAATTCACCGAAGATTGCGTTCGTTGAGCAAACAGTGCCATTTATCCGGAAGACCAAGGTCGGCATCCACACCTAGAGCAGAAGAAGAAATTCTAGCACTGGTAGAGCAGAATCCAGGTACGAGTGTGCGGAGAATATCAGCCGAGGTAGGAATTTGTGGTCCTCTTGTTTAGAGAATCCTTCACGAGCAACTGCTTTATCCATACCATGTGCAAGGCCAGTAGCCTTAAATCAAATAAATGATCATCAAGCACGTTTGGTTTTTTGCCGCTGGTTTCTACGTCATGAAGACCCTCGTTTTCTTGCAAACATTCTTTTTACTGATGAGTCCGGGTTCACAAGAAATGGAGTGTTTAATTTTCACAATACGCATATTTGGGCAGACGAAAATCCTCATGCTCTAATAGAATCTGGACATCAGGCACGTTTTTTCATTAAACATTTGGATGGGCATTGTAGGTCACAGGTTTCTAGATCCTGTTGTTTTACCAAACCGATTAACAGGCGCTGCTTACCTCAACTTTCTGCAGAACACACTGTATGAGTTTTTGGAAGACATTCATTTGAATCAGAGGCAACAAATCTGGCTCCAGCATGATGATGCTCCAGCTCATTTCTCCATGGCCGTTAGAGAGCATTTACATCAAACTTTTCCACATAGATGGGTAGGAAGGGCCGGACCTGTTTTATGGCCTCCAAGATCGCCTGATCTGAACTCTCTAGATTTCTTTGTTTGGGGATATTTGAAGACATTAGTATATGGTACACTGAATAACAAAGAAAATTTCCAAAAGTGATATTATATTTGAAAAGCAGTTGGATACCGTCCAAAAATTTTCAGAATTCTAACAAAAGAGGAAATTGAGAGATTTTTTCAAAAACCATCTGATAACAGATTTCTGCTGGAAAAGGTAATTCAAATTAATATAAATCGGTCGATTTAACTAATTTTGCACAACTTTATAGGCCATTTTAATAATTGGTATTTGTGGAGCTTTATGAAGAGATGAGCTATTAAAGATAACGATCGATGATATAGAAGACAAAGATTCAATTATTATTATAAGAATTCCTGATTTCAAAAGTCATACTCCGAGATTTTTTGTGAGTTCAAGTCCAAACCAAATGAAGATATACCGCAAATACTATGCTTTACGTCCGGCAGTTACTACAAGGCAAAGATTTTTTGTGAAGGATGTCAGGGAAAAATCTGTTAACCAAGCAGTTGGCATCAACAAAATAATAAATGTGTCAAAAGAAATAGAAACTTATCTCTAATTGCCTCATCTGGAAACTTATACAGGGCACTGTTTTAGACGTTTTTCCACCTCTTTGTTACCACCAATATTACCACCATTAAGCGACATGGGAGGTGGCGACATATATAGAAGATTCTATACAAAATAAATAAATCGCAAATAAATTATTCATCTTCAGCAGAGCCTACGGAACTTGCCAATAATAAAACGGTCTCTTTAAACTTAAGCAATTACAGCAGCAGCTTCATTGAATACCCAGAACTAAAAGCTACAATAACTGACAACACTGGATCTGGTGGTATAAATGTAACTCACTGCAATATCGGCACTTTCAACATGTAGCGTAATCGTCCTGTTTATAATAGTTACTGTTTTGTATTGAACTGTTATATTACTTAAAATTGATAAATATATAATTAATAAAATTATAAATAAGTTTCGAGAACAATTGTTTTATGTTGTACAACGAAAAAGACTGGTGTTCTGGAACATAAAAGTATATCTCAGCTAGGTAATAAAGAAGACACTTTGTCAACTGAAAATTTAACGAAAATATAGATTTTTCGGAAAACTTTTAATTATTCGTTGTACTTCTCGCCTCCGTAGCATGATGGAAGTACGCAGTTAAAAGAACAGTGAGTAAGTTCAAACTCATTTCTGAATGAATTAATTTGGGGTTGAATTTTGAGTAAATTTAACATTTTAACAAACAAATGAGCTAATCTACACAATATTTGGTTAGAGAAACCGAAATATGTGTGAATGAGAACATATTGTGTAAAAATAACACCAACCGTTGTAAAAATTACCCATTATTTAGTAAGTAGAAGGGGGAAAACAAAGTTGGGTGGGAGCAGGTACCGACGCGAAGATGTAGTTTAGCTGTGTACGATATAAGTCACTACTGTTTGTGAACGATAATCAAGTGTATTGTTCTAACCCGATCATGGATCATCGACCGCGATTGTAAATACGTTTTCAAATTACAATTTTCATAAAAAAGTATGGTCTAAAAAGGAAAGTGAGAGTTTTTGTCATAAACTTGTGGTAGAAATATGTAAGTAACAAAGGCCGTCTTCTTCCGATACAAAAAAAATGTTGATTTGCTTCTTATTTCAGAAAACCTACCTTGTTTGTGTCGTTACTTGATTACCATATCATTTGATCCTCAACTACTTAACTATAAAATTTTGGAAAATAGATGAAACCTGTAAATTATTAGAAAATAGATTGATAACACCGGTCAGCACAAAATTTGACATTGATATTAGAGTATACAATTTTGATAGATTCGATCATATTTAAACGAAATAAAAATATATATTACATAAAAAAGTTTGCTTTTGTGTCCAGGAGAACGTTTAAACGATATTTTATAAAATCTAGTAGCTTACAAAAAAGTAGAAAATAATTAATATGTGTACAGTATTACTTTTTCTTTTGTGTTCATAAGAACTTTCTCTTAATAAACCCCAAATATAATCTCCCATCTTATTTTCATTCTATTGGCATTGTATAACGTTGTTCGAAATCGATAATATCTTGATGGAAACGTTATCCTGGCTCTTCTGAATACGCCCCCATGTTGTTTTTAAATTTATCTAAATGAGCATGCAGCATATATACTTTTAAAGACATCCTGCAGCCCATTGTCATGTATTGTTATTTAACATATTTTCAACCAGCTCTCGGTAGTTTTCGGCTTTGTTATTTTCTAAAAATCCAGAGACTACTGCTTTAAAACTGTTGTAACTTAGTTTTTGAGCTCTATTAAGCAAGTTTGGAAATTCTTCATGGTACTAAAATTAATTAGAATTCTTATAAAAACTCGAAAAGTATCATTATTGTAACTATCACAAAAGCAAACTTTATTAGAAAAAAAAAGTATTTTTCCTTCATTTTTGTGCATAGCAAACAGGAAAATTATAAAATAAACTTTAGAACAAAAAACTAAAATATCTTTGTAGAGTTGTGTAATATAACTCAATTTTGTGTTTGGAATAACACATAGTTTAGAAATATTACTCAAAAATTATTCAATATTACCCTTAAAAGATGTATTTAGCTAACAAATAACTGTGAACATTACTTAATGAATTGTTATTACTTCAACACGATTGTGTGTGGACTCTTTTTGACAACCATTTGTGTTGATTTAGAGTGAAATTTTACTTAAAATTTTTTACGGTGTAGGTGCCGGGCAAAGTGAGTATAAACATGCAAACAAATCGATTTCGGCAATTCCACCGTCAGGCGTAAATCTTTATTTGAATCTCACCGAGAGGAGGTATTTATTTCGGGCATGTAATTCAATGATTCCCCTCCGGAGCAAATTGATAGCGCGGAAGCGAAGACATGGGCGTTACACCCGATACTGACAAATGCATTTGTCTGGAGCGAACCGGAATTTCCATGGCAAAGAAATTTGGCGTGTAGCTGAAATTGAATCGTAAACAACGGGGTCTCGGTGTGAACTTGGGAAGGCTTTTTATGTGCACCAGGCCGCGTGTTTCTCGGAAATTTATAAGCGGGAAGCTAGTTAGATCTGCTCCTTTAAGAGGAGCTAAGTGATGCAGTGTGAAACCTGCATATACTGTCAACACAATTCAACGAACTCAGTAAAATTGCACTCAGTTATACCTTAATTTGTGTCCACATCGAATTGAGTGAAATTTTTACTGTGTTAGTGTGAGTACAATTGTCATTTAATTACTTAAATTGAATAAACGTATGCAGAAACGTCAGATGTCCACCAAAGCACATTATTGGGAAATGGAAACAAACATATTAATATTATTTAGAAAACATTTTGTTTTATATTATTCATTTTAAAAATAAGAATTATATTTTCTACGATATTACTAAATAGTGGAGCTGTGCCTTTTCTGTATACTTAGTGTAAGGTGAAAATGTAATAACCATTTTTTTTAATAGTGTTTTGAAAAGTTGTACATTTAATAACGTGAGTTGGAAAAAGCTCCTTTTTTCCTAGCTAGTCCGCGGCACATAATCCTTGAACTAACTATTCATTTATTTATCAACTAGCGAACCCGGCGTATTTCGTTCCGCCTAACAGTCAATGAATGAGCAGATTTAGGATTTTAAAATTAATACAAATTATTATATTAGTATAATAAAATATATGGGAATCGATGGATTGCACTCTTCAGTGAAGCTCCCTGTGATATACGACATTTTTCGTTTTGTTATCAAGCGGAAGAACAAATTAGAGAAGATGGTTTTCCGACTCGTGAACATGCCACGTACAATCGAAGAGAAAGAAAGTTTTGAGATAATCAAGAAAAACTACGTTTATGAACATAACGAACTAAAACAATGACAATGAAGGTTTATTAACAAAACTTGGCAAACTAAAACATTGTACTACAACATATTATACATGTTTAAAAATGTGACATTAGGAAAAGACGGAAAAAGGCCAAATGCCATAACTACTGATGTTTAATAAAGAAACATACATAAAACACCTTTTCGTTCTTCTTTTGTTATACTAAATCATTGTCTTCAATCTAAAGTAGTTGTTTATAGTAGCGTTGATGTTCTGGATTTTTAAGATAAGGAATCATGCTTCGAGAAGATTTTTTTTATTTTCTGATACCTTGCTTTCTGATGGCAACTTCATTATATTAGCTTGTCTAAGTCCAGCTAAAGTTTTCCCTTTCTTTAAAACATTAACACTCCTTCTTCAAGATCGGAAAATTAATTTCTTATCCTAATAAGTGTAGGATTCTCATATTTAACTTAGTAGTGTTAATATATTTATCTGCTGTTCGTTTTAGGTCACAAAAGCTGCATGGCATCATGTCAACAAGATTGAGCGAGGTACCTTGCTGATTCCACTATTCTGTGGAAGTCTGAGGGTACATATGCTACATATTTATTTACTTTCTTGCTGTTTTCTACTTAAACGAAATCTCTATCGCAGGGCATGAAGCTATGGCCGCTTACAAGAAATTTATGTTCAGTAGTATGGAAAACATGCAAATGTTTAGACATTACTGATGTTATAACCTATTGGACTTAGAACCTTTTTAAGGAAAATGTTTGCTCACATGCAACTGTCGACATACACGAGAGGTTCCTAAAAGGTTAAATTTTATTTTTGGCACTTACAGCCTTTCATAAGACGTAAAGCATGGTACATAGAACGTTTCTACGTGAAAAACTTGATTTCGGAAAATATGGCACTTAGGCCCTTTCTAATTTCCACTCTTCAATTGACCATAAGAAAAAACATGAATTTTTTAGATTTAGACCACAAACTTTCAAGGATTGGCCTTGTGATTTGTTAATCGTCATAGTAAATGCAAGACGAATCGGAAATTAAACTCAAACGACATATCGGTTGGGATCATCGGAATCTTCGGAATGAGAACTTCTTCACCTTTAAATTTTCCTTTGAGTATCGTCGCGTAAATTACATTGATCATCAGTTTAGTTATCACCAAACGCGTTCCGTTGCATAGTTTTGGTTGGTTTAGGTTCCGAAGCATGATTACTACCGAACCAATCTTTAGTCGTAAATTTTGCGGTGGTAAACCAGGCACATCCAAGGAGTTTAAAAATTCAATAGGATAGTTGGCGGCTTCTTCTTCATTTGTTACACATTGAATAGATTTGAATGAATGAAGTGTACCATTGATTCCATTCTGAATTACGAAGTTTAAGTCGCCCACATCTTTATTCTTAGCTGCCAAAATTACTCGTTCATTCAACCATTCGTTATTTTTGTGGTTAGCAATGATGTTTGGGAATACTTTATTTATGAGTTCGTGTTTCGTTGAGAGAAAATTACATACATTTGGAGGAAATGAAACCAATCCGCTCGATTCGTCGACAGGAACTCGACCATTACCGATAGTCAGCAATTGCTCAGAGAAGTCTTCAACAGATGTATCATTCAGCAATGCAACTCTCACATTTGTTGTCCGCTGAAGTTTCTTCACATAGCGCCATAGATTTGATGATTTGGGAAGTGTTTATTTCATCGACAGCAGTTGATCTTGGAATTATTGGCAGTGTTTGGCGGAAATCGCCAGACAATAAAATCATTACGCCTCTAAACATCTCGAGTTATTGCGTAGATCTTCAATGTTCAGTTAAGTACTTCCAATGCGCGTTTATGCGTCATTGTGCATTCGTTCTTGATGATGATTTTCGATGCTACTAAAACTTTGGCTATTGCGGAGTGTTTTGCAATATTACATGTTGGTTGTTCAATAGTTTGAAGATTTAACGGCAATTTTAATGCTGAATGAGCCGTGCGGCATCCATGAACGATGAACGTGAGCTGTCAGAATGAATGAGAGCTGTCAGTTGCGTTTTGTTATAACATATCACTATTATCACTGATGTTTTCCCTCTTTTATTTTATTTTTTTCTACGTTCATGCAAAAACAAAACTTTATTGAACTATATTTAGTGGAAAAAGTGGTTCTTTATTGCACTAGTGCAATAAAATGTTTATTGCATTTATCTGTCATTCTACTACAGCGTTTTGTCATCATGACAAACATAAACGTTCAAATCGACGTCATATTTTCCTTGACTTAGTGTCATCTAAATAAAACATTTTTTGGTTTTTGCATGAACGTAGAAAAAATATTGTATGAAACTCGTACAAAAAATGTTTATTGCATTCGACGTGTTGTCCTACTCGGCCTGATGGCCTCGTTGGGCAATTTCACGTCGCGTGCAATAAACACTTACTCTTTGTACTTGTTGCATAAATAACATACGTTTAATATTTTTATTACTATTTTCAAAACGAAACAGAGAGATTTTTGAAACGTCAAAAATACGGAAGTACGCGATAGTGATGTAATTTTTGTTATTTTTTTATTTATCTGCTTTTTTCAGTGTGAGATTTTTTGGTTAGGCAAACTTAGTTTCAAAAATAACCCTTGACTGATCCGTTTGGCGCAAGGGCTTATTTAATTAATCTTTATTTTTTTCAGAAGTGTGGCAAAACCCAATAAAACTAAAGAGAAAATAACTATTTTATTGATTAATATCATATTTTAATACTTATTATCCTATTCCCGATGAAGACAAATCCAAAAACACAAAAATCATAAAAGTTGGTCTAGCCGTTCTTGAGTTATAAACGGTGTAACTAACATGACTTTGTTATACTTATATATATAATATAGATTTAAATCATTTCTTATCATTATTATGAATTTTAACTGTAACATTTTTGCAATTGGTTATGGAAAGCTCTGACATGTATTATATGAAGTAGAGACTGAGTTTGTATTTATATTGATTTCTCTTTGACCAATATTTTTAAGACTTCTTGAAGTTTTTATTGAACGAAATCCTCTATATATCCTTTTACCATGTTCGATGATTCCATAAACCATGTCTTTTATGAATGGTGATGTCTGCTCCTACATCAGCCAGTATCGTAGCAAACGTCCTCCAGAAACAATGGTCGGTGTAACTGCCACCATTCAGCAATTTAAAAAAATCTGGAAACTCCTAGACAATTTACATCAACGCATTGTGTTGTATATTTTTTATTTCTAAATCCTAGGAAGAATCTTGAATACTCTACTACTACTACTACTCTTGAATACTACTTCAAAACATTTCGACAAGACTGACTTCTTCGATATTCGCGTTATATTGTTATATTCACGAACGTGAGAAGAGTCTTTGTATTAGAAATCAATATATATTATTTCATGTCTTTTATATGTTCAAGCTGAAGAAATGTTCCACTGATACTGGTACCGATAATCGACGATATCCAAAATAAGAAATAATTTCAATATTTGGAGGGAAGTGTGAAAGTTGTACTTACCTTCATCATCAAGTAGGTTTTATCATCTGCTTCTTTAAAAAATTCCTCAACTTCTGATTGTCTTAAAAAACTAGAATTCCTGGATCTATGTTCTACCGATTTACATTTAAACAAAGCAATTAAACTTGTAAATTTCTTTGTGCCAATATTTTTTTCAATGAAAATGCTATTCTTATCACTGAGTAAAGACTCCACAACGTAGAACTCTGGCATACTCTCGATTTATGTTCAAAATAGGTTACTCCCTTTTGATGACTCCAATCTTCAAATAAGCGATACACTTATTACGCTGATTGAATCGCAATTTTTTATGATTCTTCCAGATCATCTTCCATGTTATAGTTGTAAGCAGAAGATTCCGATTTTTCATAAATCACTGACACAATAATATTAACGAAAACCAAATAAACTCGTTTCTATATCAATACTCCTTCAGGATTTTTTCTTTTAAAACACCATTAATAAATCGTATGTGCGGCTTGTAGGAAAAGTATTTTTTCCGCAAATGACGTATTTTTATAACCTACGTCTGATGCGGAAAAAAATCAGTTTTGTTAATGCACAAAGAGCTATTATTTAAACAAATTGGTACTTCGGAAATGTTACATAATAAATTCTTAACATTTAATCAGTAGCAGTTGGTTTAACAAATATTAAATTGTAATAGTCTTGATAAGCTTCTTTTGCAAATTTTGCACATTTTGGTATATGTTCCATTTTTGCCTATTATTGGGGACTTTTGTCAATGGATAGATTACAACTAGTTCACCATAATAGCAAGTGTTCCACCAATTTCATAATGCGTTTGGTTGGCACGATTAAATACCATGGAGCCTGATTTTAGATTCAGCAGCTATTGAATTTAAAGACGACTATGCCTAAATTTCATATTTCCCAAAATCAGCGATGTTCAGGACTTGTATCAACTTTGCTGATTATCTATCTGAAAAGCAGCGTTTCCAGAAATCATCTATGGAGTCACTACTCAATGTTGATTTTAGTTGTAAAAAATTAGGATATAAGCAGATTTTCTCAAGCAATCGCATGTTAGAAAAGAAGTTTAGAGGGTTACAAGCCCAAAATGTCCAGAATTTTTACAAAGAAAGAAGTATATAAGTACTGCAGATGATGAAATATATTTATTCATGAAGCTTGCTATGATAATCGTTATTTTTGGAGCTTGCCGTCGCAAAAAAAATAACCAGGCTAATGTTCATGTTCAGTACAATGACTTCTATATAAAAACTATGATTCCATGCACGAAAACATTATCCGAGAATTTGTTATAAAAGATTTTTTGAAAATATTCTGAATTTCGTCCTTGTAATGCACTTCACAGGCGGTTTTTTGTGTACTGCAGACAAGGAAAATATAATTCCCAGTCTGTTGGAGTTAATACTTTAGGAAGCATTACAAAAACAATTGGAATAAAGCTTATATTAAAGAATTCTGAGGCATACACTGGACACTGCTTTAGAAGGTTTTTAGCCACCATTCTGGTTGATGGCGGTGCAGATTGTTACGGTACTAAAAGAATATACTAAATTTTAAATTTTTGTGATGTAATCGGGAAATCTTTGTTGGTTGATTTTCCCAAAGTGAACCGAACAAATATAGTATTTTAAGTGCCGTTACTCGCGAAATAAAAATACAATAGAAACGAGAACGACACTGCTAGCTCAGTGGGCGGTGGGGTGGGTAAAATGGTGAGTTGTGAAATAAATGTTTAGTAGTATATATATATTTTTACTTTGCATCAATACTCTCACAAGTATTTATCACAGAAAGCTCCATCTGGCTTGATATATCCAAAAAAATATATACAAAATCTGAAATCACTTATACTATACGTAATATTAAGCCAAAAGGTAAAAGCAGGGTTCTATTAAATTGTGACGTAATGCAGTACTAATTCAAATTTTAGTAGTTAAGACAAAATGTATAAAAAAATGCAATACACTTCAATATATATATATATATATATATATATATATATATATATATATATATATATATATAGATCTGTAAATATTTTCTAATTTTTAGTTTTGAATGAATAAAACAAATATACCGTTTATTTCTTTGTGAAATTTATGGAAGCCCAATTACGGAATCAGATGGTTCCAAGTGATAATGCCTGATTCCAAGGAGCTGTCCTGTTGACTGCCTTGCCTAGCCGAACAATGGAGTCCTAGAGTTGAATGAAAATCCTGGCAACTTCTGGGAGAGCCCCGATATAGGTTACCATCAGAGAGGACAACCCTTGTGGAAACAATCTGAAGTTCAAGTCGCCCAGATTGTAGCAATGGACTCGATATTTGATTCCAAAAAAAAACCCTAAGGGAATAACTCAAATTAACCCCTTGGACAACAAGAAAAACCACTTTAAAATTTAAACAGTTATGCACCCAAAAGAAAAAGCAGATTAAGATAATAACAAAAGAATAAAATTAAGTAACATACCTTCGGTGAAGGGTTCTTTTTATTTGATGAATGTCGGACATTGCGTGGTATTTAGTGTACTGGAGAATCGCTCAGAATCCTAATAAGCAGCAACTTTCTTGCAAATGCTAGCTCGAAAATCGCTATGCACCTTTTCTTTAAATTAATCCCCAATAGGATGACACAAGGTCAGTTTTATTTTCAAAGAAGAGGTTCGATTCACCATCATACACACAACTCTTAACATAGGAAGGAAGTGAAAAATCCCCCTACTTAAAAGAAACTGCAAATAGCTATTTTCGAACAAAATTCTAAACCATTACTGAACAATAGAGGGCGATACAAGATTGATAAATTTTATTTTATTTTGAAGATTTAAATTTACGAAAATGTCTATATTTAATGGTTTACATTTTAATAAAATAAATTAATTTTTGGCAAATTGTAATAATTTAAATATATTTTGATTAGAATTAAAATTATACTGTAACAAATCATGCAGATGTTAAAGCGTCATGGGGACTGGAAATCTTCTTCTACGACAGAAGACTATTTTCAGAATTCGTTAGAAAATAAGAAACATAGCAAAGAATATCATGGGGCCAAACACCGATTTAACGATTGGAAATTTGAACCTAAACAATACCATGACATATAGTGCTGATATACAAATTTCTAATTATAAAAAGTGGTTACAGAATAATGTTTTTAATATTTTTTTTTCTAAAAAGCGGGATGTCTGTCTGTCAGAAGCCTTTACTAAACTGTTTATAAAATTGTAAAAATTCAATTCATATTACTAAATAAAAATAGAAAAAGAATATTTTCAGATTTTGTGGTGTAGAAATTTACTTATAAGAGTATGCTTGAGCTAACTCTGGAAAAGCGTATGAGAACATGCCATAATGCTTTGAGCTATATCTAATAGATAAGAAGATCGTTCTTATTAAACAAAATATCAAAAAATAAAACCTTATTTTTATTTCATGGACTGTAAGTAACTATGGGAGGAGATAAAATAATATCCCACGCAGTTAAGCATCTTTGCTAAATCGTCATCAACTGGTAAGTGCTACTAACCTCCAATTTATCGTAAATGGGTAACTATTAAATTTTGAAATTACAATTATTTGCCTTTTATGCACAAAAATGTCTACTGAAATTCTGCCAAGTTATTTCTTAGAGCGTAAATACGAAGATAGGACATTTTTTAGTCCGTATAGGTAAAAGGAAAGGACATATTCAATCTGTATCATCCCCCTGAAATCGGATCCGTCTCAAAGAGGGGTCGCCCCGTCCGATCGCGTCGAAGGAGAAATACAGAAGTCTCCGTTTCCGCATCCGCCACCGCCACCGGCCGGCGAGACATCCATCTCGCAGCCGCCCACCGCGGGCAGGGTCACAAAGAGGCGGAAAGTGGGGCCATCGGCGCTAAATGACGCGGTAATGCCGAAACCGAAGATCTATGATATTGGCGGAAACGGAGCTGATGAAATAGCGGATAAACGTCAGCCGGTGGACGATGTCGCCGATCTGTTGGATGTGTAACGTCTTTATTTGATGTGGCAAGGGAGGGAAATAGATGTTTAGGGCTTAATTATTAGTCTCCATGATTGGATGACACTCGCTTAAAAAATATTTCGAAAGTGTAGGAAAATTTACCAGCATTTTATTGATTTACTTTTTTAAACATTAAGCTAACGAAACTCAATTTCTGAAAATTTGATTGCTATATCAATACATAGATTTTTATTAATTTATTTCATAAAATATACAGTGTCCGCGTTTCTAATGAAGTTTCTCTGAGATTTGGATATAATAGTTATTTATGTACTTACCAAATCAGTAAAGTGATTCTTTATTGAACGAACCTGAAATTATGAACCAAAAATGGAGATATTATAACTTATCATTTTATTATGACAAAGTAAACAGAAAAATAACCTTATATTTAAACATTTTCATTATATTTTTTATTTCCATGTTTCTTGCATGATTCCATGAATATGGCATACTGGCTATTGTACTTTTCGACTGATTCTTGTGGTAGAATTTCAATTCACGTTTTTAACGACTTTTAACCGAATTTCAGCCGGTGTGCACTGAATGTCTTCGTCAACTATTTTGTATAAATAATTCGCGACAAAACATTTACTATATATTAACAATAAATATTGTGGCATTGGCCGATATTTAATTTCAAATAATTTGAATTTATTGGTATAATAATTTTTATAGTTAGATATTTGACTCAACTTAAAGGAGGCCACCTGAAGCAGCAGGAATATATAACATTTTTAAAACATTGTTACACTTTATTCCATTCTTGTAGCAAATTGCAAATACAAATTAACTGATCCAATTATTTAAAAAATAACTGTGACAGGTGACAACAGACTAAACATCTGATATGGATAATAACGTATAAATACTTTTTAGACATGCTTACCAACACAACAACGAAAATATCAGGCGAATCGGACTAATACAACCCGAAATATTACAAAAATCCCGCTACCGTAAACTGGTACTACTTTGACATAGTTTAATGAGTTTTTCCATCGTAACTTTTTCCTTAGTTTTCCGAATCAACAAATTAGTGTTTGCCTGTACCAATGCATACCTTGACAACATTACCTGTAGGCAAGAACTTTCTAAAAGTACTCCTTGAAATAAAAAAAATATTTTTTACGTGTCAAAGTAGCCACATGGTCGGGGCTATATTCACATGGCACTGTTTTGTACTGGATGTCAAAGTAATATTATTCAGGGGATAATTTGACACCAAGAAAACAATATTTTTTTTTTATTTTACAATGTTTTAAGCTAATGTTTATTTAGCAAAGGTAATTAAAGTATAAGTAATAAAGTAAGAAAAGTGGCAGGTATCAAAATACAAAAAATAGTAACGCTAACAAAAACAAAAATAATATTTTTAAATAAAAGTTTTCATGTTTATTTTCGCATCTTGAATATTTGATCCTAGGATTCTTGGTGCCCTGTTACAATTTCCGCAAACCCAATTCTTGGAATTCACGCAACAAATTTAATCCTTTCCAACAAAATGTCGAAAATCACAACAGAGGTTTTCGTCTTGTCCTATTTTTTTCTCGCGCACTGTTCTACTGCAGGATACATTTGACATCAAATTTATAAGTGGAAGTCATCTGAAGAGTAAAGCGGACTTGTCTGACGAGCTATACTAGAAGTAACTTGATGAGGATCTTCCGCCTGAGTTTGATTCTTGGAATGGTCTAGTAAAATGAGTACCTGGCGTTATAATCAATTTCTTGCTTCTTTTATGACTCAATCTATTTTCATAAGAGCTCCTATATTCTTTAAAAAATTAAAGTAATCTGTCTTCTAAAATTCTACCAGTTCTGGTTTCTTCAGAGGGAAGCTTATTTGGGTCAAATGGATACAGGCCAGTTCCTCTAAAAACACCCTGCAGATTGGATCACTAACCACTTTTACACAACATTTTCACAGTAGCCCTAAAAAGTGTTAAAGTAACCCTCGAAGTCAAACTAGCCCCAGTTTACGGTATTTTTTATCATACATCATCATATCGTATGTGTAACGCCAGGTTATAATTTGTTAAACATTGTCATAACCGTAAAATGCCCGAAGCAATTATATTCGGCACAGCACAGTTCAGCCTCCTCAATGGTACCAACATAGTGATGTTGTCGCGATCAAATATTTTGTAGTCTTTTATACTACCGATTCCTTAAACATTTCCGATATGAAAATATAAAGTAATAATGTGATGTATTGTTTAAAAGCACAAAAATCTACTTTGCCCGTGGTGGCGATCAACATATTGAACTCTGCTGTTCTGGAGGAGAGCTTTCTGTTTTAGTGCAAGCGTAGGAGTATTCCTGAAATAGGATAGGAGGCAAACCCTATTTGCCGTTAGCGAGACCATAAATCCTTACGTTAAACGAATCCGCAAGCGCCCTCCTTGCCGCGTACGCCTATGAGCGGTAGTGAATTTCGGGGATATCGTGAGATATCGGGTTTTATTTCCTATAGAGGGATGTTTCGAGTTTCCACCTAAAGCCCATTTGCGCTATTTTATCGGTTTAATGCATCAAAACCCCTCTTTCAACTTGGCCGAAAACTTCTAATCTGTGCCCCTTCGCGTACCTAACGCTGATATATGTTAACCATTTATCCAATTTAACTAAAAGTATTGTTAAACTTTCCACATAAACCTGTTTTCCTGGGCGTGTTAATAACTAGACGTACCGCCGGCTGGTTTATTACCCGCGAAAGTTAAGGTAACTGTCATCTGTATTGTTTTATGCAGACGGTCTTGTAGTGTAGGTATCTGTCCCCTAACGTTTGGAAGTTAAATTTATCGGTAGCCGTGAAAAAATGTGGCTTTTTAATGAAGGAAACTCGGCTCACAGTTTTTCAAATTAAAGTTCATCGATACATTCAGAGGGATCTACCGGAAGCAGCTATAAATTCCTGCCGATACAAACAATTTTTGTTAAAATTTTGTATACAGAGTGTCCATAAATAACGAATGTACAAAAATTCTGGTAACAATGAGACTAAAAGCTTTAAAACTATTTAAGTAACGCAGGGTAGCACACACACGAAGCGTTTTTCATCGCAGTAGATAGCCATTGAAAGCTAGCGGCCTATATCGCGATTCGGCGATAACGATATATTATAAAAACGTAATTCCAAGAAACTACTCTGTCGGCTAATGCCCCAATCAGCATTGAGTTACACCTTGAAAACCTATAGCAAACAGTCACTTGTCAGTAGCCCACCGGGTCCCAAAATATTGCAATTTTACCATATATAGGTGTATACAAAGTTGAACACAAGCGGAATTACAGACCTTCAAAGTGGGGTCAAATCATAGCACTAAAATGAGGCGTGCCTCATCATGTAAAAACTAAAACTCTAGTAACGGTAAATTTTGGATTGAATTTGGGAGAGTATTGAGGCAAAATGGAATATTAGACATTCAATTCTAATGAAGATTTACATGTTTATTTAAAATCATGAAATATTATTGTTGTTAAAATTAAAATACAATAGAATAGAACAAAATAATATAAAAATGGATAATACAGAATATATAGATAGATTATTATACTGCAAATTAAATAAATTGAATATTTTAGAAAATAAGATATAGTTAAAATTTATCTGATAATGGGACATGATCTCACATTTATGAAGAGTACATAAACAAAAACAGATTTAAACCCAAAGCAAAGCATATTGACTGAACAAGTAAATATCATAGAGTAATTTCATGCATATATCGACAGGAGTCAAGCAAATATAATAAAAATATTAACATTTAAAGTAAATAAATTTTATAAAATATTCAGAAATGTCAAATAAATTTCATAGCCATGGACAAATGTCAAGCATAAAGTTGGCTTCACAAGAGATATCACAATTTACAAACAAGGAGTAATATTTAAGAATATATTAACATTTAGCTATAAGTAAAATTGTAAATACATATAAAAAATGTAGTAGGTTAAGCAGTGCAGTGAAAAACATTAAAACAGTGCATCGAAAAACTCATTAAAATCATATGTATGAACAATATGTATGCAAATACACATTATCACTATACATAACATTATAACATACATTGTATACTACAATCCAATTATACACTAAAATCACATCCAAAATACTTCTCAATATTATAATATGAGTAACTTAATAAAAGTTGTTTAAACGGTTTTTTTAAAGCTGGAACGCTCGTAACATATTTTTTCTACGTTCATATAAATAACAAAACTTTATTGAACTATATTTAGTGGAAAAAGTGGTTCTTTATCGCACTAGTGCAATAAAATGTTTATTGCATTCATCTGTCATTCTACTACAGAGTTTTGTCATCATGACAAACATAAACGTTCAAATCAACGTCATATTTTCCTAGCCTTAGTATCATCTAAATAAAACATTTTTTGGTTTTTGCATGAACGTAGAAAAAATATTGAAAATATTAGATGACACTAACTCTAGAAAAATATGACGTCGATTTGAACGTTTATGTTGGTCATGATGACAAAACGCTAGTAGTAGAATGACAGATGAATGCAATATGTTAATAACTATTTGACGCCTAAAATTATAGGAGATTTCTCGCATGTTGAATAAATTCATAAGTATGCGTTTTGACATACACAACACACGCAAGAATGAGCATGGAAACCACTGTCAAAATGTTCAGTTGCTTAGATAGCAAACGACAAGAATAAATGATTTACTTAAATATTTTGTTAGAAACTGATTGTCGCCATGCCCAGGTTCTAATCTCTGTTACGTTAAATCCCCTGTAATGTTTTACAGTCAAAACATGGCTGGAGCGCCGCCAGCGACTTGTCGCCTAAGCAGTTAATTTTATAATAACTAATATGAGACCCAACGTGGTGATTATAGCTGGAAGGCAACACGTCTTCAAATGAACGTCACGTTGTCTAATCGAAATTTGCTGTTTACGTAATGCAATAGCAATTTGCATAATCGGAGAAATTATGTACTTCTTACAAGGTTCAAGAAGTGGCAGATATCTTTCTAACAAGATGAAAACAATTCTTCCTCCGCTTTGAATGTACTGAGAGAGCAACTTGCATAATCAGAGAAGTTATGCATTTCTTATAAGGTTCTTATAAGACGTGCCAGATGTGTTTCTAACACGATGAAAACAATTCTTCTTCCACTTTAATATTAATTTTAATAGTCCAGGCGTCAGAGATTCTGTTGACCATAAAAATCCTACTCAATATTTCCTATGGATTTTGTCATGCTTAAGTAGAAGAAAATTCAGAATATTCACCAAAATTGGATGTGCAACTTACTGTTTAAATCATTAGGAGAGAAACATGCATAACCGGAGAAATCGGAGAAATGATGTATTTCTTTCAAGGTTCAAGAAGTGGCAGATATGTTTCTAATAAGTTGAAAACAATTCTTCCTCCACTTTAATATTAATTTTAAAGATTTCTATGATAATTCAGTCGCCAAGATTCTATTGACTCTAAAATTCCTACTGGAGGTTTTCTTTTTTCTATAGCTTCTTTTTTATGGTTAAGAAGAAGAAAATTAAAAATAGGCATCAAAATTCGATGTGCAACATATTGTTTAAACCATTGAGAGGCTATAGCACTTTTCATAAATATTTTCAGAAGTACCATTTTAGAAAAAAAATATGCGATATAAAAATATTTCACACTAAATTCTCCATAAAAATGTCTGTACAGTGTTTTTAATTGCGACAATAGTTTCCAAACTATAACTAGGTAAACAAACTCTCATGGGTTACATCAGTGATAAGAGAATATCTGGATCGTTTGGAATCAATGAGTTTAGAAATGATCTGACATTGTTTACAATGAAAAACTTTGTATAGATAGAGAAATCTTTATTTTTCGTATCTCTGGTTTAGTTAACATAACATAATTTGGCATATGATGTTTAAAATTTTGTCCACCTACGTGTAAACACACACAGCTTGATAATCAAGTTTCTTTAACGGTTAATACTTATTTGCGGTTCATCTTCTATTTTCTTCGGATATTGTACACCTACGTGTAAACACACACAACTAACACACATATTTCTGCTTCATCCGTTTTGAACTAGTAAGTTATTGGCAGCAGCGTAAATCATCAATAGTGTCTACTTCGGTGCATTACTTCATTTTTTAAATATCCATATGAAAAGAAAACCAATGGGTTTAAGTCAGGAAATCGAGGCGACTATGGTACTGGTTCTCCTCGTCCAATCCATCTTACCCCTTGAACTTCATAAAGGTACTCTCGAACATGAGGAAGGCACCATCGTGCAAAAACCACATTCGTAGACGGACAACTAAGGGCACATCTTCCAAAAGTTCAGGCAAATCATTTCGTAGGAACTCGAGATACTGAACCCCATCCATTCGATTTGATACTATGAATGGTTCATTCAAGCGATCATCGTCAATCCCTTCCCAAACATTTAAGGAATTCCGTTGATTCGCGTGCAGATTTTCAAGATCCCAATCACATGTATTATGATTGTTATACATCCCATTCCGTTCAAAAATAACTTCATCTGTAGTTAACACGCCAGCTGTAAATCTGAAATTTTGAGAATTTTTTTGCACCAACCATTCACAAAAACTAATTCTAAGGGATAATACCTTGGTATTAATGCTTGGGCACGTACATGGTACGGATATAATTAAGCCCCGTGCATGATACGTTACACTGTTGATTGGGACATTCCTACTTGTTGAGCGACTTGCCTGGTACTTATTTCTCCTCCTCAACTGCTGACTTGTAGTTCCATTTGTCGTATGATTCGGTAACAAATTTCCCTTATCAAGCCCGCGTTGCACTACTGCGGTAAAAGTAGCTCTATTTGGCACATGTTTAACGGGAAATCGTTTAGGGAAGAAGCTGTTAAAGCATTTTGTCTTATTTCAATTAAAACAATATCTATCAACTTCGAGTTGCTATAAAAGTAAGCCATTTTTGATACTTGAAAAACTAAAGTAAACACTATCGGAAAAACGTTGCGAATCAGTGCTTAATGCGAATGCTTAACCAGTGCTACTGACAGCGTAGTATGCACTCTTGGCAACTTTTTCATGCGTTTATCAATACATCAATACACATATTAACCCTTAGGCAAATATAATTAATATAGATCAAGTTTAGGCCCACTGTACGACCATTTTGGATCTTAGTGGTTTGATTTGTGAAGTTTTTTTGGATATAACTGTTATGTATTTCTAATAGGAACTAATCATTATCAATTTTTTTGTTATGTGTACTAGAAACGCAATAAATTCCATTGCATGGTTATATAAACATGTAGAATAAGCTGTAAGCAATATTCTTTAGAATAGCTTTTCATTTAAAAGAAAACTAGGGTAGCACGGCTTTCGAAAAATAGAAAATCTTAATTCTGACGAAACAATACGAGAGGGTGGATTTTAATGAGCCAGATCGTTTTACAAAATACAGTACTTAAAGTTAGTTAAGAAAGCGCTTTTAGCTTACACTTCTATTCCGTTTTGAAGGGATCTTCCGAAACCGTGGGCCGCGGAAACCCTCCTAAATGTATTTCGGTGTAGAATTCACAAAGCTGTCGCACGAGTGGCAGCATTTGGTGATTGTAATCTGTTCAGCTCACAAAACTAATGTTTTGTTTGACTTAAAGATTTCGTTTCGACTCACGTGACTTCCGTCCCTATAATTTCGACGGCAAACTTCTTATTTGTAGGAATGTAGTCATTCATTAGCTTAACATCGCTGTAAATTACATATAAGAATATTTACTCACTGCTCAAATATACATTATAGTATATAGTCCCCTAATTTTTATTATTAACTTTTGGAATGAGTATGAAAAAATAATAGGAGTCTTCCCGATAGCATTTTTCTCTGTGACACTCCATTTTCCTGATACAGAGCGTTCAACTTGCCAAATGGTATTAAAAACGACTTTTTAATGACACTTGACAGGCTTAAAAGGTGTATTTTTAAATCAAACTGATAATTAGAATTGACAATGATATTAGGTGAAAAAATGATTTTAAAACGTTTTAAAAAAATACACAAAACTGGTTTTATTGCATTGCAAGTACAACAAGAAATTTGTACTTATTAGAAATATTTATGGTGAATTGCAAAGAATTATTTAATACAATTGAACTCTCTCAACTTTCCTCTTTTTTCATTAAAGGCGTAATGTTAGTGACAGCTGGCATTAGAATCATTTTTACTTCCCCTAATTTAAAATTTGTTTTTTGACGAAAGTAATTTTATTTATTTTATTTAGAGTGAAATTAGAACACCCTGTAAGGGATATCCCTTATCCTGTTTGAAATATTTACTTCGTCTATGTAGGTTGAAGTGTTTTCACTACTAGATGGTTTATGAACTACTGAATCCTCCAAAGTGGTTGAATTATTTAAGAAATTGCTTCCAGCACTTAGTATACTTGCAATAGGGAAAATTTGTTTGCTAACAACTGATTTACGAGTTATGGACTCCCCAATGTAGCCTTCAGCTACCGTTGAGGATTTCCATGCATTTTTAAAGTTGTGATATCAGCTCCTGAATTTATTAAAATTGTAGCTGAAGTTCTAGGGAAACAAAGTCAGGTATATTGGTGAGTATCCTTGATTTTAAGAAAGGCAGCAACATGTTTTGGTATTTTCCCAAATGTATGAATTTTTATTAATTGGTTATATTAGGTATGCTTTACTATTTGAATATTTAAAAATATATATGTTTCTATCTATTTGTGTACGTATTGCGGTACTATTTCTGATATATATTTAAATATTTGCTTACAATAAAGGATCCTTTTTCCTTTGTTTTTGTAGTAGGCAGAGTGATCAGCAATAAATTTCACATTTTTTTCATATCTCCAATTTTTATTTGAAGTAATTCATTACATAGACACGTCCCATATATGGCAAAATCATTGCCACCTAAAATAATAATAGTCAGTACTTCGTTTAGAAAAATAGTTTGTTTATAAATACATTTGTACCTAAATGTGTTCATTTTCTAAAACGTAATCGATATCCATCCGATGGCCGTTTCAAGAATGCTTTTAATTTTAGATACTTTCCAATATTGATGTTGTTGTAGACATTGAGAGTAGCTCTGAGCATCGCATCGAAGATTTCATAATTCTGTTTAATTCAGAAAAATATGCAAATAGTACAATTTCTAAAAAAGTCACGTTATTCTCCACCGATAATCAATAATACTTTTATATATTTGCTGATATATCTTCTTCAATTTTTCTGGAAATACATTACACTTTATTTGCTTTGCTGATTCAATAATTTCTGATGGAGTAAATTATTCCATCGTAAATAATAGATAGTTATTTATATGGATTTAAATAGGAAAATATGGCGATTACTTAATAACGCTCGTCTCATACACAAACGATTTGATGAAATTATTATTATTATTATATGAATTTTAATAATACAAAATAAATAGCTCTGTTTGCCATTATGATAATTTTCTCATATGATAATTTTCTCGATTAGATCGATGAGAAAAACTGAAATATACGATTCTGAATAACTTTTTCAAGTAATATTTTGCTTTATTTTCAGCAGAAAAGGAACTTTACCTGAAACCAAAACAGTTTTTACTCGGTGCAGTGAGCATTTCAAATAGGATTATTTCAAAATTGGTTACGCCTACCGACTTCAGCAAGGTATACCTTTTTCAAATAAAACAGTTAGGAGAATCGATTGTTTCAATAGTCAGATGTATGCATTAAGATGCAAAAGAGTTCTGCCATTGAAATGAAACATGGTGTGCCACATGTGGCGCCCTCTAGTAGTGACGTCAAAATTAGAAACATATTTTTGCCATCCGCAAAAACCCCCGATTTACAAATTTTATGTAAATATTTGGATTTCTAAGAAGTTATTTACAAATATCAAAAATAAAATATTAACTTTAACACCCTTTAACACGTTAATAATCAGTTTTGGAAAAAATGTTATAGAAAGAGGTAGCATTTATTTTCGGTCTAGAATTATGCTCTGAATTCTTTGCTCATCATTTCCGGACACCCTGTATATCGATATATCGGGTTATCGGCTTGTGAGATATCGGTATCGACCAAAAATCATATATTGATCAATCCATATTATTTATTTAACCTTGCTGTGCTAGTTTTTTAAAATTTTCTATCTTTTGACAAAGCAAAGACATTTCTGCAAACTAAACATGAATTTTCCATTCTCAAATCTTTGAAATTCTAATTCTAAAGGGGACATCATAAATATATCTAACACAATGATAATATATACAAGAAATGTTATTGTCTATAGATTTTTCTAACCCGTCGAATCAATGCACTGTCTTATTTCTGAGAACATATTCTGCATCGTAAGCATAAACTTAGCTATGCACACTAGGCATACACATAATTCATTTTCTTGAAAACCGTAACACCTAACAAATTAAACTTTTTTATACTTTTGACGCTATAGATTTTTCTTATATAAGTTGTGAAAAAATGAACATATGTAAAATTGTTGATTTACAAACGTGATGTATGTTAATGAAAAACATAATTGTCAAATGACGTACGAAGAATCAAAAATTTGATTTTAAATATTTCGTCCCTACTGAAAAAAGTTGCAGAAGTTTGCACAAATTGCATCTCTACAAGGTGACAGGTTTCATACCTTAGAAAAACTCTACTAGAAATAAGTGCGATTTTGCTTCACTATATAGTAATTAACGCTTCATTCTGTAGAATTAATTGTTTTATGTTTAAAGGATTGCTCTCATTTACTGTAAATCTCAAGTTGTATGTGTTGCAATGAAAGTCCGTAGCAAAAATTACATAAAAGTAAGCACACTTCATTCTTGGCCCTCATCTAGCTGCACTCGCATAAATCCCCCTTCACTTTTTGGTTTGCAGCATATCGATTTTCTCGTGACATGTATTTAACTTGGTAGTAGTAGTAGAAGTAGATTTAATGCCTTGGCTCCCTTGGTAGACTCGGCTGCGCCTCCTCTATTGAATACCAGCCGCGGCATTAAATCTTGTACTTTACTGTCTAGTTAAACAAATAACTAATGTAAACTATCTAATTGTAGCAATCTTATCAATCGTCTTCAACAGTATTTGTAATCTCTCTTACTCCATTAAGGTTTTTGGACCTAAAACCGTACAAAGAGCAACCTCATAAAGATGTGACATGTGTTTCCCGAATCCTCCATCCCAATACGAAACTGTAATCACAGTATCTCATGCGCCATAATGTTTGTCTATATTCTGCAGATGAAACATTGCTTGGAACGAGATAATAAAGTCATTTTCCTTTTATGAAAATCGGATAAGACATTTCAATTCGAATAAGTCTATTATGTTAAACATAATTTCACTGGAGCAAATGGTTCGGCAAATGCAATATGTGCTCCCCCATCCCTCTCGTACTTTCCAACATGTGGCCGTTGTGACCGGAATAACAAATGAAATTCGCGAACACATCACGTTCCCATGTCAGAGAAAAATTGAACTTCCACTAGTGTCTCGCAGGTCTCTTACATCTGTATCAACAATTGCTACGACTGTCACTTTGCTACTTTTTCTTCCCTTAATGCTTCTAGCTTGTACCTGTGGGTGAAGTATCGCTAGACGTTTCCAATTCCGCTGAAATTAAATTATTTTCATTGTCTTTGACAGATGCGGTTGGATGTAGCTTTTAAGTGATACGGCATCGAAAGATGCTAATATTCTCAGACACATCATCTGTACAACATAAGTAACTCGGTTTTCTTAGATAAGGCCATTGATAAAATTAAAAGCATCTATCCCCAACTGCCAAAAATCTAGAGAGTGGCTCATGTTATAGCAGTCGACATAAAGGAACATACATGCAGTCTGTATATTTTTCCTATAATATCGTGTGCCGCATATCTCTGGGAGCATACCCGATTACACAGCTTCTGCTGCAGCAAATACGCATGCACCAGATCGAAGAGGTGCGCCATGCTCTAATTCGAACGCTATCATGGGCGGGTATATCTTTCGGGCGGGCAAAATTTCGGGTATGTCTTTCCGCTAACTTAATTATGAATGTATTTATTAGTGGTTTTGTGTTCATAAGAACGGAGAATAATTCAAGCTCAACAGGGTATTTTCAAAATCGTAAACGCCCTAATTCAACAAGTGAGGAATATCGAATGACGATATGTATGAAGGGTTTAGGGTGCGAGGTCAAAATACGAGTGTTTGTGATGTTGAAATATGTATGTCTCGAATTTTTGTCAACTATAACATTTCCTATTATTTTCATCATGAAACTGTCATGGTAGATTGACAGAAGCTCAAAACAAACTTATTAACACCACATAATAATGAAAGTAGCAATAATATTTGTACTGTTTTACTTTTTTGTAAAATTTGTTAAAAGTTGAGATTTTCCCGTCATAAATAATTAAAATAGAAGTTGAAAAATTCGTGCAAAAATCCGTGAATTTGCCTCCATCAGGAAAACGCTTAAGTGTGATATCCGCGGAGTGCGCATAAGGTAGTAGTAAAGTAAACTGTTAATGGGCCAGGTTCACTCGACTTCAACTTTTTGTTTGATAATTTTGCTTTGAACTCTTCTCAAATGGCACGCTTAGGTAATCATGCCACCCGCACCTTCCGTACTCATTTCTGTACTGTGAATTAGTCACTCTCGACTTTTTCGACCTTGGATAATTGCATTCCATTCCAAAAATGATTGCAACAAAGCTTGGATTAAAGAATCGCAAAGAATACAGTGCACATTGTCATAAAAGGTCCTCAGCCACCATTATGGTTGATGACGATGCCAATATGCAGATGTTAAAGCGTCCTGAGGGCTGAAAATCTTTGAGAATTATTTGGAGAATAAGAAACAGATAGTAAAGAAGATCTTGGAGTCGAATTTAACAATTGGAAATTCTAACTTATTTTTTTTAATAATAAATAAATCATTCTTCTAAAAAGCGGGTGTTTTTTCATTACAGCACTAGCGCTGTAATAGGTGCTCTTATGAAAATATTTACAGTACTTTAAAATTCATATTACTAAGTGAAATTAGATAAATAAGTATTATAGTCAGCTGACTGGAAAGACTACAGCACTATGTGTCACAAAAGAAATACATTTTCGAATATAATACACATTTATCGTTGAATACAGGGTTTTATTTCCAAAAAAGGTATATGTCTTAATAGCCATAATTACCGATAACATATGCAATTGACATAAACAAAACAGATATTGTAATTCAGATAAAAAAAGGGTCTGAAAAATTAATAACCAATCAATTTATTTTAAAAATTAGTAGATGATATATCACGAACTGGTATTTGATCTGGAGGCTGGAAAATTTCCACTTCTTTTGTTTTGATTGTACGCGGAGGGAATGTAAACAAACCTAAAATAATTAGCAGACACAAAAATAACATGGCGTACAATAGGGGGTAGTCGATACGGCCGTTTATAATTGATCAGAAGGGGAAAACCGAAGTCGAGATGAAAAATAAATGGAAATGGGGAAGTGATTTTGGTGCACTGGTAAATTTTCATTTAAATTGTATGCCGACGAATACAGGGCCCCATTCGAAGCTGAAATTAAACCGAAAATGGTCGGATTTCCGGTTCATATTGTTTATTGCTTTTATTTTGTGGAACTAACCTTGCCTCATAGCCAATAGTCTATAAATATTTCAGCACAAAAATGCGTTTTTCTTGTAACTGGGTATAAAAACTTCTGAGCTATAAAAAATTACAACCTATGTTACTCCTATTTTTATTAACTAGACATGAAATCCTTTTTGGTATCAAAATTATTAGGTAATTATAAAATCATCTCATTAATAATATGTTATGTTATGTTATTATGGAATATATTCTCATTTACTGAAAGATAAATTAGACTTGGTCAAATCATTAGTTTGAGTGTAACAATATATCGCGGTTGTGAATAATTTCAAAGTAAAATCAATCAGTTGACTGAAAATACGTCAATAATGAAATTTAATGATAATTGTCTTTAACCTATAACCATTAATTTAAATCAGATATATATAATTGATAATCCTTACAAACGATGAAACTAATCTATGCTTACCAGGTTAGAATGGATAGTAAAATTTTGATATTTAATTATCAACAATAGTTAACATAGATTGCTAAAGTGTAGCTCAAAATTATATGAATTACAATTGATTAAATTTTATATTACCATTACATTACCATATTACATTACATTATATTACATTATTAATATTTGAAAACAAAATTAATATGTCTTTATTTTCAAATAATATAATAAATTGTAAACATTAAACAACAACAAAAAAGTAATTACTATTCTTACTCTGTAGGTAATTTCCATTGCAATAAAATCAACTTAGCGATTTCTTTTGTAAAAGGAAGATACATTTAAAAATGTTTATGTCTGCTCGTACTTTGTTCGTTATATCCGCGATGTATTTATGTGTATCCATTATTTTCGGATTTTCGGGTAATTATTGATTTTATTAGTCATCACCACCGCATTTTCAATAATTATCATGAAAAATTTGATTGATTTCAAGTCACTCGTAAGTAACGTAAAAACTTGAATTTGTTTTTTATTCTGTAATAGAAAATGTTAGCCTTGGTTTTCTACATAATGTTCTGCTTTTAGGAATACAGTTTTTTAAATTCAGTCATGAAAAAATGAAGCAGGTCGTGTCTTGTAACCAATTCCACTCAACCACATCCACATCAAAACGGCGTTTTTGAATCGTCCAGATATATGATAGTCTGAGAGTGTTTCCAGTATTGCTTGAGCAAGAAACTGGCAGAAAATCAATGAACTTATGAAGGAAATTAACAGTCCACCTCTACAGCGCCAAAATAGAGTGGCTACAACTTCCCCTACAGAAAAAAGACGAATTTTGGCTTTTCAAGATAATGCTTTTCCAGGTTATTCTCACTCCATGCTTGCTTGTTTCAAACATGATGACTGTAAATTGGTCTTGGAGTCTTGGATAGCCACATCGATAGATCACCACCTTCTTACACTCCCGCCTAATATCATTTATCAAAACATCTAGATACTCGCTTTATCTAGCGAGCATTAAAATAAAAATGTCGGTGTATATTTGATTAATCCGCGTATATCCCCAGCATTTCAATTATTAGGTACTTTTTCTTTTTTATGCTGTGGTTTTGAAACATTTTGTCCTTCAAGACAGACGGGTTGAAGAAAACGTATTAACGGATAAAAAGCAAGCAATGGCCAGAAAGCCTATGTAACACCGGCTTCAGTCCACTTATGATGACTCTTCTTAACCGTTAAGGCAAGTGATACAAGCTCTGTTACAGTTTTTATGGTTGTTCTGTGGAACTACTTTAGGCTGTGTCATTTATTACAACATGGAATCCAGATACAGGCATAGTCTAACGATATTCTGATACGTTACGATCACTTCTTTAATGTAAACGAATATGTCTCCGTTTTTACATTAATTCGTAGATCCCGTTGGTAGGTGAATTACTAGAGTTAACTGGTTAATATTTTATACCAAGTATGCTCGTAGGTAGTGTTGGCAATCTTATCTTGTTTTTTCTTGGTCTTGTCTTGATCTCATAAGACAGAACAAGACAAGACCAAAACAATACTTGACAGCTGCATTGCGAGATTAGATTTAAAAAACAGAAATATTGCTACGGCAATAAGTCTTGCAAATATAAAAAGGGGTAATATTTAAGTGAATATTAGCTTAAATATATATTCCATATCTATTGTAGGCATATACTTTATTTAAAGGAGATCCAGCATATGATTTTTAAGATCAGAGTTTATTGGGTCTAGATCCAGTTCTGCTGCATACTGCTGCTGCTAAAAAAAGGAAAGAAGGAGAAAAATAGGCATATAAAATCTAAGGAACAGAAAATATTAGAAAATAGCAAAAATGTAATGGAAAAATGGAGAAAATAGTTTAAGAGTATTTTACATGTCAAAAATATATCGCAAGAAACAGGCAGGCAGGAAGTAGATGGAACGGAGAGAGAGCAGGAACAACCAAATCCGATAGAGAAAGAAGAAATAATAATGGTAATAAAAACGTAATGATAACAAATCTAGGAAGAGTAGGCATAGACATTCTAGCAATATTATACAATAAATTATGCGGCGAAGATACTATGCCAAAAGATAGAGAAATATGAATACTTATGCCAATACAGAACAATTAGAGAAATTACTATACTAAGTACAGTATTCAAAAATTTACGAACGAATAATAGATTAAAAGAAATAATAGAAATCCAGATGAAAGAATCACAAAGTGAGTTTAGAAGAGGGAGAGGAGTGTATATTCACAATAAAGGAGATAATAGAAAAGGGTGAAGGTAGCTCCATATTTGTAGTCTTTATATATATTGCCTCGTAGGTATGTTCCATTTGACGCATCTCGAATGTCAGGTGGGTTGCAGTTTACTAATTCTGCACTAGAATGGGTCATTTTATTTATTTATTTATTATTTAAAAATGACATTTATGTGTATGTATATGAATTATATCAGTTTAGTAGACTTATATTGCCTATCTATCCTTTTAGCAAGTTGTATAGAAAACAGTGAATATATATGTGGAAGTAGGAAAAAATTATGCCACGTAGTTGCTTTACAATTATTGACACACCAATAACATTTATGAGAAACCATCATTACTGTTCAATAAAATTCATTGCGTTTTAAATTTGTCAGACTAAGGTGCGTCGGTAAGAAGAAAACTTTAGACGCGAAATGGAGTGAGTCGACATATTTAATAGAATATTTTTGAAGGATGGTACAGGTCGCACATACTTCTTGAATTTGTAATTTTATTTGAGTTCAAGCTATAAAAATAACACTGTATTTTTCAGCCATTAAAATTCGGGCATTTCAATTAGAAGAAATTCGAGAAAGCCTAAATAAATTAAATGATTTTAATTAGCTCTAATTTGGGAAAGCCCAAATAAATTAAATTGTTTTCAGGTTAAGCAATTACATTTTCCAGCTCCCATTACTTTTTGATGAAGTGGGCAATATCCTCGATTCTATATTTTTTTAAACGACGTTTCCGCTGTTATTGTTTCCAGAACTAATATTGAATGAAATGAATTATAAAGTATACCTATTGAATTTTATTAAAAAAAGGTTCATTGGTTTGATAGTTAGCTATATATTTTATAACATCCGAAACCGACGTCAAGAATACAACCAAATCTATAATTGAATTTCACTATGAAACCTACTGACGTAGAAAACGTACATAAACAGTATATTGCAATAGTGGTGTACAGGGTGACCCAGAGCTGGTGTTTGACCGCTATTGTATATCTACGGGATGATTCAGAACTTATCCGAAAAATAATTTGGGAATGTTTATCATACATGTACCTACAAATATGGTAATGCAAGAAAATAATATGCGCATTCCGAAAATTATTTAAAAATATTTAATTGCACGCCGTTGGAATCTAATCTACTGTAACGGAATGTCAATGCAAACTGGCAATGTCACATATCGCACGAAAAAATCCTCCTAGAAGACATTTGAGTGTTAAAAGTCCTGAGTTGCAAGAATCTTTTCTACACGAAATTGAGGAAGACCCGAATGCTCGTACTAGGAACGTCGTTGTAAATCTTAATGTGAATTATAAATTAGTTTGGTTCGTTCAGAAGTATCAACAATTATACCCGTATCACATACAAAGAGTTCAAACCTTACTGTCACAAGACTACAATTTTGCCACTGGATTTTGCGAAAATCTGAACAAAATGTTGACTTCGCCGCTGGCATATTGTTTGCTGACGAAGCTAATTTTTCCAGAGATGCTATAATGTATTTCCGCAATAAACACGTTTGCTCTGATGAAAACCCTAATATCATAATGGCATATCGATTTCAACATCCGTTTTCTTTAAATGTAAAGGGTGGATATTATTGGAAATTTTCTTGTTGGGTCCTTACTTTTTATCAATAACTTTAACCAATGCTTCCTACATACATTTTGTCGAAAACGTTTTACCTGAACTACTTGACGATGTTCTCTATACGCTAAGAAAAATAATGTGGTTTATGCAGGACAGGGTTCCCCTCATTTTCAGGTCGCTTCTGAGACGTCGTTGCGCAAACGTTGTAAGATTGGTCCAATCTCTCTTTATATGATGGCCTAACAAGTTCAGGGTACCATACTGGACCAGCGTATTCGAGAATGGGACGAACATACGATTTACACAGTCGGAAACATGTAGCAAACGGCAATTTGGAGAATGATTCTTGTAACAGAAACTGTCTAGCGTTGGCACGTTTGCACACTGCGGCGATATGATCACTCCACATTAGATTAATGTTCACTGTGGGTCCAAAATCGTTATGTGATAATACGTTCCTTAGGGACTAACCATTAATGAAGTATGGCAAGTTTGGTTTGTTTTTGCCCAGATGGAGAACAACGCACTTATCAGTATTCAACGGAAGCAGCCAATCGTTGAACCACAGCTTCAGGGAGTGCAGATCTTTTTGAAGACTTAAATAATTGCTAGATGGAATAGCATATAATTGCGTATCGTCAGCGTAGAATGACAAAGAGCTCGATAGATGATATGGTATATTGCTTACATATACAGGGTGTCCGTAAAAGGTTGAGGCCACATAAAGTATAGCTGAAAATAAGTCGATTTAACTAAACTTGTCTTAATCCAAAAGTTGATAATCACGGAGCTAGAGGGTGTCAAAGGTTAAAAAATAAATCGGGTTTTCTTTAATAACTTTCGATAGTTTCACGTTAATTTTACGAAATTTTGTATCCAGGGGTACCTTGGAACGGCGAATTCAATTTTATTGTTCATTTTGGTATATCTTCTAGAGAGCGCCCCCGGAGACGATTTCGAACCACTTAAACCGTTACAACTTTTTTGTTCCACCCTGTATGTTACTTTAGACTAGAAAAATCTCTTCCCCAGTCTTTTATAGCTTAGAAAGGTTTCCTTATTGAAGTTGCTTGGAGCAACGGTTCCCGAGAAAACAAATCTAAAAAAAATAATAAGTACACGCAAACATAAATGATTAAAGTAAATGCTCGAAATGTCCACCATTTTCTTGTATGCAGAGATTTATTCTTCATACAGTTTATTTGTACTCTGCGTAGCATGTCTTCATTCGTAGCGAAATCTTGAGCAGCGGCACAAATTCGTCCTCTTAAGCAGGACGCCCACTGAATCGGCACAGCCCGGCACAGCACGCCCAGTGCGGCCGGCAGATTTTGATATGCTTGTAATCAAATGGAGTAGCGCCCACTGAATCGGAGCCGTTCAGCTCGGCGCCGCACGCTTGGCTCGGCACCGCTCTGTATTCTCGATAGGGAAAATGTGCTGGTCTGGATCATGCCGAAGCAATCGGCGGTAGCTGCAAAACTGCGGGCCTTGCTGTGCCGTGCTGCGCGGATTCAATGGGCGCCCTCCTTTTACTCACTTTCGTTATTTATAACGACAGAATAGACCTTGTTCTTAAGTCTTCTCCACATAAATGTATACTAGAATCAAATCTAATAGGTCCTATTGTTTAATTACAGAGAGCTATTTGCACTTTCTTCAAGAAAAATTACCAGTGTTGCTTGATGATAAATGAATATAATTTTGAATTTTGTAGATAAATGATACGTCATCAGCTTTAGATGGGGTTTTCTCGGAAACCGTTGCTCCAAGCGACTTCAATAAGATAACCTTTCTTAACTATAAAAGACTGGGGAAGAGCTTTTTCTACTCCTAAATTATATGCAGGGTGGAACAAAAAAGTTATAACGATTTAAATGATCGAAATCGTCGGCGGTGGCGCCCTCTAGAAGATATACCAAAAATGGACAATAAATTTGAATTTTTCATCCCAAGAAACCCCTGGATACAAAATTCGTTCTTGAATAATAGAATGGCCCATATGATGACCCATTTTTTTGTAATATTGTACAGGATTATATTGTTTTGGCAAATAATGATCGATGATACTCATACCTACGCGACTGGTAAATTTCTAAAGCTGGTATTTTTTTGTTTCATACCTATCGTCATACTAAATGTGCACATCAACTTTGGTTAAATTATCTCCGGTGATTTGGAAATTAAAAACTGACTTTTTTTTAATTTTGGCACGCTGTATCTGAACAATGGCTGTCCTAATACCACACATTTATATAACAAAAACCCTTATATTTGGCCACAGAATAGGCTCCTGGATTTTTAAACTATAAAAAACAGTATGTATTAAATAACAATAAATGATTGTTTTTAAAGCGACAAACTATTGCAAATTATCTTGATAATAAAAACAATTCCGTTACGACAGATGTGACGTAAGTCGCCTGAATTCTTGCCCCAACTAATGAACATTTTATAGGATAGTCGTGGATAGTTTTATAAGTGGTTAAAATACATTTGAGGAGAGTCTTAATAGCGTCTTTAATTCTGCAAAGCAGTGAAAATAGATCCCAAAACTGATAGGCGCATTTAGGCGAACGGCTACGAATATTAAACTATTATAGTCCGATATAATCGACGACCCTAGAAGAGAACCCCTATAAATTTTCCACAAATACACACAAGAAGCCACTTACCACTCCGCGGCGTACGAATACCTTACACCCCAAAGGTAATTGGCGCCATCGGAGCCCCGCATGACAAAGGGCTGGGGTTGCCCCGGCAGAAGTGAACAGTACACACGACGGATTTATTGTCACTTTCTGGTGAATGACTCTCTGTCCCGCGCTGCAATTAAACGTGTCACCGCACGTTTCGAATCGGCTGCCAATGGGCTTTTGTAGCGAAACCGAATTATTCGCCCTTTTGTTTCCCTGCGCCGCAGCCTATTTGATTTGTCGCGGTTTCTGTGTGTGCGGGACTTCAGTAAATTTCAGACCGGAACTGTTTATATAATAATGCCGGGCGGGTGGAATAAAATGTAGAGAGTACAAACACGGCGGAATGGCATCCGAGGCGGTTTGTACTTCTGGAAAGAATTAGTACAGGAATTTCGGGTTAGTTTTGAATAACGGCGATTGTTTGGGAAGTTCCCAGGAAGAATTCCGATTTTTTTTTCCGAAACGGCTCACTGAAACATTGTTTACGATTGGTATGATGTTTGCCACATAGTATGCTCAGAATTTCTGGAACTATTCACATATAGTAATAAATCACTAGAAAGGTGGCAAGTCGTCTATCGCCGATTTGACCTTTCTTTGGGATGGTTTTCTTTTTCAAACATCCAGTATTTAAAATTTTTTGTTCCATGAATTTTGGGAGTTTCAATATTGGTTCAGTTTTCTTAAACACCCTGTATTGTTCTCATTTAAATAGTTTCCATATAGACCATTGTGAAAAGTTTCATAAAAAATATTCCATGAATTGTGAGGATTCTTAGAGAATGGCTTGGTTCTGTTAAACACCCTGTATTTTTTCATTAGTATAATTTTTTTATAATCGTGAAAAGTTTCATAAAAAAAAAATAAATTCCATAAATTTTGTGTATCTATAGAATGGTTCTTTATTTTATATCCTGTATTTTTTCATAAGTATGTATTTATATACATATACATATCCAAGTTTTAAGGATTTTTAGAATGATTCGATTTTTGTAAACATCCAGTATTTTTTCGTTAGTATAGTTTTCCTTCAGAATATGTAAAATGTTTCATCAAAAAAATTTTTTTAGTTCCATGAATTTTGAGGATTTTTAGAAAATGGTTCGGTGTTTTAAAACACCCTGTATATATTCATTAATATAGTTTTTTACAGACTATTGTGAAACGTTTCATCAAAAAATAATTTTTAATTCCATGAATTTTGAGGGTTTTTACGGAGTGGTTCGGTTTTCTTAAACACCCTGCATTTTTGCATTAGGGTACTTTTTTGCAGCCTATTGTGAAAAGTTTTATAAAAAAAAATGTTTAATTCCATGAATTTTGAGGATTTCAAGAGAATGGTTCGGTTTTTTTAAACATCCTGTATCACCCCGTTTTTTTTCATTAGCATAGTTAAAAAACTACAAAACATTGTAAACAGTTTCATCAAAACAAACTTTTGTAATTCCATGAATTTTGGGAATTTCAATATTGGTTCAGTTTTCTTAAACACCCTGTATTGTTCTCATTAAAATAGTTTCCATATAGACCATTGTTAAAAATTTCATCAAAGGAATATTATACTTGCATGAAGGTTTCTAGAGAATGGTTCGGTTTTTTAAACAGCCAGTAGTTTTTTAATTAGTATAGTTTTCTTACAGACCATTGTGAAAAGTTTCATAAAAAAATATTCCATGAATTGTGAGGATTCTTGAAGAATGATTTGATTTTGTTAAACACCCTGTATTTTTTCATTAGTATAATTTTTATACAATCGTGAAACATTGTTTACGATTGGTATGATGTTTGCCACATAGTATGCTAAGAATTTCTGGAACTATTCACGTATATTAATAAATCATTGGCATATAGGTAATATAGAATTCTTTAAAATAAAGTGATCCACTTTCAAAATTTGCAGTTGTCAGTTTGCCCTCATTTCTCAATGTTTTATAAATACGTGCTTAATAGTCATTTATTGTAAAAGTATTTTACGCAGCATTTTATTGATGCAAGAATATTGTGAATAAAACGCGCCTAAAATACGAATTCAATACAACAAACTCAAGTCGAATTGAATTAAAAGAAAAGAAATAGCTATTTACATCACAAGAGAGGAAGTGGCGCTTTTCTTCCCGCGGATTGCTTGATTAAAAATCCAAGGGAAGAGAAGACACTTTAATCCCGTTAATAACTTCTAGAGATATTAGGTTGCAAGTTCCGCATCATAATTTGATTAATATTATCTTTTTTGCAAGAGACTCTTCTATATAGCCTTCAGTAATATTTATTGATTTCCACCCACCGTGCCGCTTTAAAGTTAAAATATCTCCACTAGCGTTTACTAATAGAGTTGCTGAATTTCTACTAAAACAGCTATTCCTTGTGATATATCTAAATATGGTTCTTGCCAACTTGATTTAGGTACACATAATCCTGCTTTAAATCATAAAAAGAAACGCTTCCGGTTAGTTTTTGGCCGAAAACAAGCATATTTTCTGTAAATTTCTGCAAAATTTGGACTGTCACTTGTCACGTTATGGTAAACGTACCCACGTTCATTATTTGTTTTTGAGTAGAGAATCATTCGGAAAAATGTTAATATTGCCGTGACTGGTAGATTATTTGTTTTTCACACAAGAGGCTCAGGTTCAATTGCTAACATTTCATAATGTTTGTTTTGTTAGTTCATTCCCAATACTGCCATCCTGAAGAATTTAAATTTGGTAACTGAAGTGTGAATAATGATTACAGACTTCTTCTCTTCTCTATAGTGCATTATGTACATGATTATACTTGAATAAACACACGAATAATGTATATAATATTAACATTGATAATTTATAATATAATTTAAACAAAACCACGTGGCCAAAAACGTGATATCATTGGTGTGACGTTCAGCGCGGTTTGTTTCCATTGATGCAGGTGCAGGTTATGGTGTTGGTGATGTAAACAGGCGTTTGTTTCTTGTATTTTTGCGTTTTTGTGACATTTGTAGGTTATAGATACATAGTGTAAATGCTGTGTAAGTAACGCCATAATTATTAGTGGTGATGTGACGAACTTACGGTATTGTCAAACGTAACTTAGTCCTTTGTTTGCAATATAGATCCGCTCGTGACAAGTACGGTGACAATGCTGCTGGATAAATACCATATATATTTTATGATGAGGTATTTATAAAATTATACTATCTAATTCCACATTAAACTACTTGTTTTAATTTGAAAAATTATAAGAACCTAAAGTAGTGAATGATATTTAACATTTTTTTTAATTAATTTAATACATTTTTATTGCTATTTACTACTAATGTCATTTCTCCTTAATCATTTTTAAAAACTCCTTATTTATTAATTTCTGTTTATTATGTTTTATTAATGAAACAGGTACCTAATGTAGTAAACTCAGTCAACATTTTATAAATGCTTTAAATAACATTCTACATCACGTAAAGGGTAGAAGTAAGTACAGACCCTGTTACATAGAATCGGAATGAATCTCTGATGAGAACAAATGTCTGCTTTGCCATTGATTTTCTGCACATCCTGTATACATTTTGGTAGCTTAATAGAACAGATTAATTAATTCTTTATAATTTATTTTTTTCGATGAACCTGTATTTTCATTAAAATAGTCTTCACAAACAATGTTACAATGCTTCCTTTCGTCGCATTTCATCGCCCTACACCGCATTCTTCTTTTAATTTTGTTGGCAGAATTTAAAATGACGACGGCAAACACTAGATCTGCTAGCAATATACTTTACAAAAAAGTTATAGTGAAACAATCTTTATAATGAATCTGTCAGTAGAAAATTGCCATTGTTTACAACACCGAAGTCCATAAATATTAGAGTTTCGCAGTTTTGTTTTATTTACGATCAAACGGAGAAACGGGCCAGATAAGTTCCAACCCCCCACCAGAACGTGCTATACCCTCCGCGCAGAGAATTTTCAGATTTATATTGGAGTCACTCAACGAAAATTTCATATTTATTGCCCCACTACGAGGTCCCTATAAAATTTAAAAGAGGACGGCATTATGATCGCCGTTACTCGACGCGAATCTCAAAAAGGACGCAGCTCTAATATCTGCTAGTAACAAATTGTCGCCAATTTGTAACTGATGGCTTCCCAAAGACGTCGAGAAGAGTCGGTACTTAGAGGCATAAAGATACGTACACGTTTTAAATCACTCCGGGTTTTCTTTCGCTATTTACTCTGTTCCGGGTATTCTTTTGTTGGACCGGATAGATTACAAATTGGCCTTGCAGAAAAAGCGCGCCATCTTTTGACGATTTATCTTCCGAGAGATAAATCAGATTAAAAGGTTTTTCTATTTTCTATAGTTACTTCGCTGTTTTGTAAATCGTTAGGTTTACATCTACTACAAAATTTACAGAAAATCATTCCAATTTTAAGATTTTCAGAATCATTATCTATTTTCTAGGATAGGATAGCATGGGATGGGATATGGTAGCATGCGATGGAATAGGATAGGATAGGATAGGATAGGATAGGATAGGATAGGATAGGATAGGATAAGGTAGGATAGGATAGGATAGGATAGGATAGGATAGGATAGGATAGGATAGGATAGGATAGGATAGGATAGGATAGGATAGGATAGGATAGGGTAGGGTAGGGTAGGATAGGATAGGATAGGATAGGATAGGATAGGATAGGATAGGATAGGATAGGATAGGATAGGATAGGATAGGATAGGATAGGATAGGATAGGATAGGATAGGATAGGATAGGATAGGATAGGATAGGATAGGATAGGATAGGATAGGATAGGATAGGATAGGATAGGATAGGATAGGATAGGATAGGATAGGATAGGATAGGATAGGATAGGATGGGATGGGATAGGATAGGATAGGATAGGATAGGATAGGATAGGATAGGATAGGATAGGATAGGATAGGATAGCATAGGATAGGATAAGATAGGATAGCATAGGATAGGATAGGATAGGATAGGATAGCAGTGGAAGGGATGGGATGGAATGGAATGGGATAGGGTAGATAAGATAGGAGAGGATATGACAGGATAGCAGTGGAAGGGATGGGATGGAATGGAATAGGATAGGGTAGATAAGATAGGAGAGGATATGACAGGATATAATAAAATAGGACAGAATAAGGCAGGATAGGACAGAATAAGGCAGGCTAGGACAGAATAGAACAGAAATAAACAGAATAGAACGTAATATAATGGAATAGAATATTTAAAAAACAAAATTGGCTTGGCATGTGTCACATATTGCTGTGTTGTGTGTCCATAGTTTGTATTCATGATAAACCTGATACATTCCATATATGACGAAAACTGCCAAATACCTCCAAACGTAGTAATCCTAACAATGCTTAAATGGATTGAAAGACCATTTTAATGTACACAAGACAAACCTAAAAAATACAGTGTACCATTTGAAATAAAAGAGTGATAGATGTTTTGAAGTAGTTAAAAATGTAACGGCAAGAATAAAACACATGGTACAATATTATGGATATACCGTCTTTACGAATACCAAAATTCAACTTGGTACTTATTTCCAGGAAAAAATTGCGGACACCTCCGCTCACCTCGCGTGTGTCAATATTTGTCTTAATAAATGTTATACAGAGCGACCCTAAAATTTTCCAGTAGCCTTCCTGGAAGAGTTAACTATACTTGCGGCAAGCATTCAGACGCCTTACTCTGACGTTACGCAATTTTCGATATTTGGTCGCGTTAAAAACAATAATTTTTTGTAATTTAGTGCAATATATAATGCAAATATTTAGTGTAGTATATAGTTTGTTGTATTACTCTCAGTTGCAGTTCCTTAAATATTTTGATGAAAATATGATGAATAGTTTATTCATTTGGTCGTGTGACGTAAGTCGTCTGAATTCTTGCGCTATATGACTAAGTATAAAAATTTTAATCACGTGCTCACGGAGACCTAAAAGATAATAACAAATTTATTATAAATTTAATTGGTAAGCTCGGAAGGATATATACGGAACACTGTAAACATCTTGAGATGTTATACTTTAAAATAGTACTAATTATTATATGCAGACTTCGTCAATTATTGTTAATATTGTTGCTATTATTAATATTAACAGAATTTAATTCCCAAGCAACACGAGAAGTTTAAAAATTTATCGGCGTGAAGTACATCTTGCACTAGCGACCTACAGATGGCTACCGCATCAGATTCTGTCAAAAATTCTAGGCAAAGTCACCTGATCGTGGTCGTCCGATCGAGTATCTCGCTTTAAACAAAAAGAACGTATGAGGGAAAGAGAGGTCCCCACTCAGCAAGCACAAAAATATTTTCAATGACAAGTTTTAATATAAACAAGAAGAAAATAGAAAATGAGTCAACATATTTGAAATATCTCGAAATACCAATCCTCGAAATAAATATCAGTAAGGTAGATGATATCTGCCTGTGCTACCATATCGTGTTTCTTTTTAACATATATATTTTTTTCTTTTACAGCGACGCAGATCGATACACGTGACGAGGTGCCTTTGTCACTACCTTTGATACCTTTGACTTTTGGAATATACCTAACCTCGCGGTAGATGGTGATAGATAGGAGTTTAATATAGTTTCGAAAAAAAAATTTTTTCACTTTATAAATAAGTTTGGACATTTTTTGATGGACGTTTCCGTTACTTCTTATTTCCTCTCTATCCTCTTAAAATATTTGTACTTTGTCATAGTTAACCCTGTACATGTTAGATAAATATGTTTATATTGTATGTTCTGGTAAAATTTGTTTCGGCTAATATATATGATATTTTGTTTTTTTTAAACCATCTTTGACTGTGCCCCTTGTGCGACTGAGGTCATAACAAAATGGCAATCAATAAATTTAACTTACTTTATCCACGCCTGCTATATCTCATTCCAAATCACACCCTCCGGAGGGCATGTCGGAAAATCAAGGCGTTATTATTTTTTCATGCGAGTACCTCCTTACAACGCCAATATCCATTGGAAAGTTGCGCCATTGATTGCGATCCGGCGGCCGTATGGGTGGAAGAACCCATTTTCGCGCTCATGGAGGGCTTTCCACTTCTCGATATAAACAGCATTAGCTGGTGGCCCGCTCGGCTTTATTGTTATAGAGTACGGGGAAAAACGTGTTGAGAAATCTTATCGGTACAAATTAGTCCGGGTTTATTTGTTAAGATGTTTGCTTGGGGAACAAACGCTTTTGGGGCGATTGTTTACAATCGGGTTAGCTACATTTTAAAGCAGAATACAAATAGTTTCTAATAGAAAAAAAAAATAAATAAAGATTATGAGATTTCGATGTCAGCTTAAAAGAAAAACTGTCTTACAAAGGTGTTTTATTTATTTGTATTACTCTAGACCAGTAATTCTCAAACTGGTAGGTGTGAGACAATGTGAAGAGGGGACTGAGACTATTATCAGTTTAAAGCAGTATTATTATTATTGTAATTGTAAGTAATGTATTGTTTTTTTCTTGTAAACGCCAATATTAATGTGAGCCTTATTGTATAAAGCACGCCAATTTGTAATCTTGTTAAGCTCATTTTGAAGTTATCATTTGATATAAATTCATTTGCAGTTCTCTATACAGATCATTAATAAATAATAGAAACAACAAGGGTCTGAGATTGGAACTCCCGACGATGCTGCTTATGCCAACGTTAGATAATTTCACTAATAATAATCTATGATCTTTGCGATCAAAAGCTTTAGTAAAATCGGTATACAGAGCATCTATCTATGCCTGATCATCCAATATGTGTGAAACTTTTTTGGGTAAATATAGCTAAATTAGTTATAGTTATTAAGTCTAAACTCATAAAAATAACTTTATACAGGGTTTTTCAGTCATAACGTTAATTTTAACCACATATTCGGAAAGTTACTCGACTTTTAAAATTTAACCAAATCAACCCATAACCCTGGGTAATATGACGCTTCGTGATTATAACAATTTCCTAGTCACGACATCACAGAGTGTCCAACTGAGACAGGAGCAATGTTACACCTGCGTTGCCACATCACAGCTAAATGGTCTGAAAATGTAGAACGTTTTTATAGATCCGTTAAATAAAATAAATAACGGTACGGTAGCGCACCAACACACATTTTAACTATAAAGGTTGGTATAATGGTATAATGTTCCCCAGAAGAAAAATTGAGGGTGTGTGCAAAATTTTAATGTCTTGGCAAGTCACAGTGACAGTGGAAGAAGTATTCCCTTATCTTTTATATTTAACATTAATTTTATTGTACGTATCTTCATATATTCTGACCTTGTTCATTTCTATTTTAACAAACCAAATCCAGTCCTGTTAAGAGCTCCCGGATCCTACAAATAAATTACACATTCCCTTTCCTTTCAGAAATATTTCAAATTCACCTTTTTCTGATATCTGGTCCCCTATAAATCGCCGCATTGAATCTGGTCCGGTTTTGTCCCTAAGCCCCTCGCCTAGCACACAATTTGCCATGTAAGGAAGAACTTATACTTTTACAGCGGCAATTCGAATGAAATAGTAGTCGTATATATAGAGGCCTTATTTTATTTCTAAGCTTGTCTCGTATCCTTATTTCAAAGTGAAAAATGACACTAGCCGAGAAATCTGATGTTCATGGGCTCATGACCAACAACTTAAGACGTAGTCTGTATTCTCGCGCCAATGCTCGGCTAAGGAACTTTATAAATAATGCAGGATTCTTATAAATAATACGACGATGTTGGGGTAGCCGGAGCGGTGTATACGAACACGGCATTTTTAGATAAACTTTGCATAGGCATGTTAGTCTGGATATACGATCGTAATGTGGAAACTAGAATTTTAAAATAGTTGCGGTAGAGTATTTTTGCACTTGCATTTGCGATTCTCCTTTCTGATTAATATCAAATACGGGTAAGTATTGAAGTAAATTTTTCATTGAAAAAATATTATTTTTCTTCTTCTTCTACGTAATGTGACACATTTATAGCTAAGTAGTTGAGGATCAAATGAAATGGTAATCATGTAATGATATACACATGATAGGTTGATTCTCTGAAATAAGAAGCAAATCAACTTTTAATTTTGTATCGGATGAAGACGGCCATTGTTACTTACCTATTTCTACCACAACTTCATGACACAAATTCTCACTTTCCAGTATACACCATACATTTTTATGCAAATTGTATTTACAATTGCTGTCCACGGTCCATGATCGGGTTAGAATAATACACTTACGATCATCTTCCACAGACAGCAGTGACGTTCGTACCCAACTTTGTTGTCCACTTTTCACTTACTAAACAATGTGTAATATCTACAACGGTTGGTGTTATTTGCACACAGTATGTTCTAATTCACACATATTTTGGTTTCTCTAACCAAATATTGTGTAAATAAGCTCATTTCTTTGTTAAAATATTAAATTTACCCAAAATTCAACACCAAATACTCATTTTATAAATCTGCTTACAAAAGAGAGATATACGAGCAGCAGTAATTATTTTTATAAAATTATGTGTTTCACATACCTCTCAGAGTATACCCAAATTACACAGCTTCTGCTGCAGCAAATACGCTTGCTCGATTTTTATTGATTATAACAGCGTGACGAGTCTACTTGCACAGCTACAATAGGTCTGCGCATGATATTGTGTTTATGTTCTCAAGAATGGCGAATAATTTAAGCTTTACAGCATGTTCTCAAAATTATAAACGCCTTGATCTAACAAGTAAGTAATATTTGATGATAAAAATCGTGTATAAAGGGAATAGGGCGCGAGGCCAATTAAGTGATGCGGTTGAAATATTAACAAGAGTAGTCGTAAGCAGTGTAAGTGTATCGTGCAATAAATAGTGACAAAGAAAAACATACAACTGCAAAACGGAAAATAGTGGATCGCGGAAGGAAGAAGATAGAGGTTGATGACGGCACAAAATACGCGATTCGTAAGTATTCATGGATGGTATTTAAAAAATGAGCTATCGAAAATAAAAAAGTTGTGTCGCTATCTCATAGAATAGGTTGTCCGTTCATTTTTTATTACACTTTGCCGCCGGTGCCGGTCGCCGACTGCATGCTTTGCCATGTGCAAGGTCAGGTTTTACAGGTATTTTTAAATCATTTTCAAACTACGGTTTTTTATTATTTTTTTTTTTTTAGAGAATTGTATTTGTAATAGTCCCCTGTATATTGAAAATTTTTTGTGGATAAATTCTGATTCATCCTATATATTACACGGACGAAGCATTAATAAATAAAGGTCTCTTGGAGACGACAGCATCTCATGATGAATACGACAGTTCTAGTGATGACAGCTATAGTGACAGAGCTACCAGTAATGTATTTGTATACAGGGTGTCCGGGAAAATGTGAGAAATCTCGGGTGCAGATAGAACATGAAAAAATAAGATCTCTATAAGTCTCTATATTTTTTTTCCTTTAGGTCCTCCCTACGGAGATGTTTGTCCCTGAAGGACGCCGCTGGAAATCGGTTTTTCTTGAATAATTTTTAAAGTACTTAATATAATTTAATGAAAATTTATTGTGATGGACACTAGTGAGGACCTCTTAAAGTAGAGTCCTTGAAACATATTTAGCTTTTTTAGTTTACCAGGGCAGACTAAACTTCACAACTTAATGCCTACATTTTTAACACCCTGTATGATAAAGACTTTAAATAAATCTGGGTCAACTTTAGATTAAAAAAGATACGCTTGTTTATTGTACATAAAATGAAAAAAAATTAAGTATCTTATTTTTCATGTTCTATTTGCACCCGAGATATTTCCCACATTTTCCGGGACACCCTGTATAATGTAGTGTATGGTACAGTGTATAAGTGTAGTGTATAATATCTATTACTGTGTGACCAATTTAGTGACAGCACAACCAGTAGTGTATAGTGTATATATGTAGTGTGAGTGAGTGGTGATGGGACACTGCTATCCAAACTGACGGCATTTTTTTAATAATTGAAGAACTGATATATAAAATGTTCCTCAAATTGTAAAAATGTTATTAAAATACAATTGCTACATAGTTTAAGTCACTCTAGGTCTACACTGTATATTTGATACATTTGACTAAAAAATGCGCAAATATTAATTAAAAAAAATAAGCTTAACATATGTAATATGAAAGCCTCTATAGCAATCTTGTATTGATAAGAAGTTCTATTTAGCTCAGAGTAAACAAATATATTAAACCACTGGTAGTTACACCAAAATATTGTCTTTAACTTCACATCTCTAGACACTTTACCTTAATATTACCGAATTTTATTATTAGAACAAATGATTATGGACATTATTATTATTGCGTACTATATTTTTCGACCAAATCCCATGTCTAAAAAAATTCCTTTTTTTGTGTCATTTGTTATACCCATGACTTCACAAGTTTCGAGTTCTGTGTATTTCCATGAAGCTCAGGGGCCAATTATATTGTTTTGTATTGTGTGTTGTACTTTGTTGACCTTCGTACCTCTGTGTCGGTGTCATCATCTTAGTACAACACGTGGAATTGAGAAATACGCTCCGACTGATATCGAGCTGCCAGAAATGTTTGCTGAATTAAGGCATATGTTTCAAAACAGACAACAGACATAATGCTTTGGTTCAGCCACATCTAACGTGTGGCATCTTTGGATGGGGAGGCGTTGCTTCCTGAAAAATGTAGAAATTGCGCAAAAATGGATTTTGAAGATTATGCATAAAAAAACCACTGTTATCCATCTGACGATCTGTATGCGGAGTATTGGAACCTAAGCAACTTTATTGTTATACCGTATTGCAAAATATGTACGAAAATAAAAAAGAAATAAATATAATTCTGCATCTGTATGAAACTCGCCATAAAGAAAATTGTGTATATGTACCAAAAATGTGCAAAACAACACTTGGTTCAAAAATATTTAATAACTTACCTGAAAACTTGAAAACATTAAACTTTTGTTATTTATTTAAATCTAAAGTAAAAAAATGGATTCTTTGTAAATAACGGAATTTAATACACCAATTAATTGAAACAAAAATCAATTAGTTTCTTTCATTCAAATATAACCAGTAAGAATTTTCTATTTTCTGTTGTTATGTGTTATTGTGTTTTTAAGTGTGTATATGTGTGTGTTCACATGTGCCAATAGTTGGTGTCCAGAGAATGTAATTTGTTAATATTATAATGTTTGTTTTTATATTGTTGTATTATATTATTGTGTATCGTTACCCCACGAAAAAGGTTTTACCTTCTGTAGGTTCCATAATATTTACTTTAAATTAATTATTTTCTCAGTTAAATAAATCTGTAAATAATATTATTAGTAATATTGATGGCATTTTGAGTAATTACTCAAATTGGACCTATTAAAATCTGTATTGCAAAAATTTTTAGTTATTTAATAACAATTTATCTAAAAATTATTAATTTTCTTTTAACTCTAGCGCAGTTTTTTAACTAATAGGAAACGTTTTGTTAGAAATTTAAATACATATTTAAACATGTCATAAACTTTAACATTACATACTTTTTTCCTAAATTAAAGATACGAACTGCCCATATCTCCTTCACTGGTTGTACAAAGTGCTTGATATTTTTACATTTTATGACACCTTAACTAACTACATTGTGTACCAAGTATGGCTTAATGGCCATTACTTTAGTATTTATACAAAAAAAATGAAATTTTTTCTTCAAACTTTAACACCCTGCATCTTCCTTATGAAGCCACAAAATTATAATTATTATACAGTGTTTTCGAAAGGTAAAGAATAAATTCTATATTTTTGAAATTGAGAAGTTTTCGAAAAAATCCCCTGACACGTTGACATACGACCCATATTTGTGACGTCATCGTTGTTCGAGATATGACGTCATAGATGTTCGAAATATGACGTCATCGACAATTTTTTTAAATAGCAACTCCCAATTTTGACCATACCATTTGAAAGAGGGTATCATTCTACATACATACATCGTGCAAAATTATGGTGTTACATTACAAAAATTTTAAGAAAATAATGTTTGAAGATTTTAAAATATAATTTTCACAATACTGTGCACCTCCCCATTATGCAACAACTGTCCGTGCTTATTTAGATGAGCTGTTCCCGAATCGTTGGATAGGGAGAAGGGGGCCGATTGAGTGGCCAGTCAGATCGCCTGATTTGTCACCCCTAGATTATTTTTTGTGGGGATACTTAAAAAGCAAAGTATACGTTACTAGCCCGGCTAATTTAGAAGATTTAAAAGCAAGAATTCGTCACGAGATACATCGTATACCCCCTGAAGTTGTTGATAATGTCCAAAAAGAATTTATTAATCGTCTTGGCCACTGTCAGGCAGCCAACGGTGCACAATTTGAACGTTTCATTTAGTCAATTTTTTACATGATCATTATCATTTTCAGTATTGTGAAAATTAAATTTTAAAATCTTCAAACATTATTTTCTTGAAATTTTTGTTATGTAACACCATAATTTTTCATGATGTATGTATATGTATATATATATATAGAATGACACTCTATTTCAAATGGCATTGTCAAAATTGATATTTAAAAAAAATTGTCGATGACGTTACAAATGTGGGTCGTATGTCAAAAAGTACCTACAATAATTCAATTTAAAAAATAATGAATTTATTCGTTACTTTTCAAAAGCACTGTATAATAAACTGCCATTATTTTTCCAAGTTCCACTTAACTTAGAAATTTGTTCGTTAAAAACTGAATCACCCTGTATATTTTTAGGGTTCTCAAAGTTTCCTAGGTCCTCGAGAACGCGTCTAAAACCAAATCGAATATATCCCGGAATTGAATGTTCTAGAAAACATCAAATAAAGGTATGTCAAACAGTATAAATTTTAATAGCAAATCATGACCATTGTTTAACAATTCGCTTGTACAAATGAACAAAAATGTAAATCTTCTTCTATCTTTTTAACCTAATTCAAGTTGAAATTGTTAAAAATAAGAAAGAAACCATCTAATATTCTCTCGTACTGCTATTGAGGGCGTTAAACATTTGTCCACTCGTTTTATAAAATAAAAGCGATCCTCATTGCAAGAAACCGTGTAGCATTTTACACGAAACGACGAGAGCCTAGTCTCAAGAGACTGAGAATCTCCTCCATGCTCTTTTATTTCCTTATAATTCCTCCTAAGTAATAAAATCTCCAAAGATATTATTTTGCGGGCACTTAAGGGCGGCACGTAACCATTGTGCGTCTTGCATGACAACTCGAGCACCCTTGCGTATGGCATGTTCCGTGCCTATACCAAAATCATGTGCTCTTGACACTAAGGGTTTACTTACATACATTCTTTCCTTGTTGCTGTCCTTTATATGCTTGATTTATTTTTAGATGCAGTAATGCTCAGGATTTGAAACAATTCTCAACGATTTCAAATCTGGCAGATTGTAGAATTTTGCAATAAAATTAGAAATTGTTCCCTATTGGTAAAGACTGAAAACAAAGTTATGAAAACATTTGAAGTTGTGTAACTTATACATACATTATGAAAGTAAAACCTTCAACATTATGATGAATGTGTTATATATTTATGTTAAAAGTTATTTATGAAATGTCATTTTGAAATCCAATTGTCCATGAAATTTATTGTTGCTAAGGAAGTGAAGGTTCGATCGGTTCGAGAAGTTTGGTGACATGGAAAGTGATCAAGAGAATTAGTTTTTCCCATTAGAAGTTGCTAATAAAGCCACTTTCGAATTATTGCCTAATAAGTCAAAGTAACAGTACGAGTTTTCGTACAATTGTTTCTTGCGATGGTGTGAAAGAGTGCTTTTAGAAGAATGCATACCGTTCCAAAATTTCAAAATCGTCAACGCTTTGGTCAAATTGCTTAATGTAGAAAGCGATGATGAGCATAAAGAATCAGGACATAAGTAAATATTACATGTTTGATTTTGCGTTTTGAAGCGAAAAGGCGAAGGAGATCGACCGAAAAAGTCGATTGATGTAACCAAATATTCAAAGTATCTCAAGAAACACATTGAGGGATATATGCCGAAAAAATCGCGAGTATTTACAAAGGAACAAGTTGATTGATTTTTGAATAGTGCACCTGATAATTTATATTTGATGATGAAGGTAAACGCCTTAAAAATAAAAGAACAAAATGTATAAAAAGCTTCTAAGAGCCTATAAGGTCGTCCTAATATTAGGGGTTGCAAATATCGTTCTGATGAAGTAGTCAATTTAACATTTGATAATGTTGAATATGTGAAATCAGCCTAATTATAAAAATTCCCAATACCAAAACCATAGTATGTTGATTATTTCTCAGATATGTTAGTGGAAAGTGTCATGGAATGGTGGTCGGTATTCATAAAATCAATGCCGTTTTGCAAGAAGTGGCAAAATTTTTGAAGCTGGACAACTGGACAACAGTGGACACGCATTACCACTGTCTGCTCCCCTCTTAGTTGAAGGAGGCGGTGACCTCATTTGTCTTAAAAGACACGGAGGATGGAGATCGAGCACAGTGGTGGAATACTCCATTGAAGACTCACTTTTGAATATAGAAAATATTACGAAAAGAATAGAAGTGGATAGTGGTCATGATAAACCAAGCACCGTGGTCATTTCTGATTTCACAACATGCTTTGTGAATTGCTCCAAAAATGTGGCAGTTTCAGTGGTTTATTTAATTTTAATATTTCTTCAAACTATGTATTTAATATTGATGTAGATATATAAACAAAAATTTTTGTAAATATTGTTGAATAAACTAATAAATTAAAACTTGATTAACACTTTTAATATAAGAACTAAAAGTGTAAAATTTAGCTCCTAGAAGTAAAAGTGAATATTTTGTTGCTAAGATGCCTTTTTTGTGACGGTTCCAGAAAAAGTACATTAAATGTCAAAGAAAAAACTTGTTTTACTCGATTATGCTCTGCAAAAGCATTCTAGATGTAGATATCATAGTAGTGTTGACAAATCATATATAATTTAAATTGGACGAACACAAATTACATATACCTAACCGAAGAATAAAAAATATGTTTTTGTATATTTTAATGAGTTTCACTTAGCGCTCTGACCCTTTGTTCAGCGTGTATTCATTAATACGTAGGCTCATTTTTTTGAAAAATTAACGAGGAAATAACAAAATGCTGGTCAATGCACAATTCGATATGGTATTGTTATTATTTTTATACAAAGCAATCTCGTTGGTGAAATGTTTTTTGTACGATTTGCGTATGAGTTGTTGTTTAATTAAAATCTAAAACAATAAACCACTTTCACATGAAATTAATAAACAAAAATCTCTGGTTCAAATGGAAAACGATGATAGAAATAGGATACATGTGATAATATATTTTTCTGGAATTTATACAAAAAGGAAAATATTTAGAAAGTAAAGTAACTTGATCTAGTAACTTAATATAGTTAAAGAAATCATAGAACTTTTTTTTTAATTATGCATTCATTATTATTTACACATTTTTTAATTAACACACACAAGTGTTTAAAATGGAAACATGGGCTGATATTATTTTATTTATAACATTGCCATCATTTTCAGCTAAACCCAAAGCGATTTAAAACTTGTTTATTGTGAAATTACGTAATTTGTTAACCATTTTGATCATGTTCCTCACAATGCCTCTTTTTCTAATTAGAAACGAACTGTAGGCATCATCCTCTATACAGGATAGTAGTAGTAATAGGACATTATTTTACATCAAAATACAATAATAATGTATACAACATGAACGTCTTAAGTAGCAATCAAAATATATATATGAACAGTAATGTTGGTGCAAGCAATATACATATTAATCCTAATGTAAGTATTATATTAGTATATCTTTTATCAAATTCGCAGGATGAGCCAGACAATGCCTGAAACTATGTATTGTTCAGAATTTTGAAGATACAAATAAGCTACTGTTTTCTTTCTAAAATTGTTGATTCCGACGCATTGAGCATTGCATTTTCCCTTTGTACACATAATAAAGGAAAAACGACAATGTGAAGTTATTGGAGGTCGTAATTTGGCATATTTTTCTTTACTTCTTGTGATTTTACAAACGGTCTTGAAGAATGTTTAGAGATCGTTATTTTAACTATTATGAGGTTTTCTTTGCCTTCAATGTTATCAACAGTGGTTTGTGTAAGTTCCACCCGACAACAAGCCCCGGCCAAATCAAAAATGTTGTTGTTATCATGGACATGGATATATCTTCTTTTGTAAATACTTACTGTCAAGAATGCCACCACTTTATAGAATGTATGTCAATGTTTCGCTTTATTTTTAGTACACTTTTTATCCTGGAGTAACATGACATAGGGTGTTGACTTTAAATACCTTGGTGAGGTGAGCAAAATGGGCTAAAAAATACTCTAATTCGAACTACATCACCCTTTAAATTCGTTGTAGACAATCTCGTACTGTCGTAATGACAATTTGTTGGAACAGTACTTTATGCCGCTTCCAATATTTCCCCTGGTAAATGTTCGTCTTCACTTTCCAAGCTCATTTTGAATTAAACACTTAGAATATGAATTTTAGTATATAATTCAGAAACTACTATTTCAAATAACTAATTTTTATTGTTTATTAGGTTACTTTCGTTATGATAGTCAGCGGGCCTAAACCGTCTTGATTCAAACACGGTTTAAACGATTTCAAATATAAATTAAATTGTTGTACACAACACAATTGTCTTATTCTATTGCAGTTTACGAAATAATATTGTTTGTATCTCAAATGCGAATCGCTTTTGCGTTCTCGAATGCACATTTTGATGGATAAAAAATAAGTATTTTGACAACCGCATTGTACCTTTTTTATTTTGTTCAACGTAAGAGTACCGTCTGTCAAACGTATGTTCACCGAATGAACCCAGTTCTGATCAGGAGAAAAAATCACACAGCTTTGAGAATTAACCAACATCGTAGCTCGAATAATACGAAAGTGGGTAAAAGTACCTACTTAATTTGAAGCAGATTGTACTTTACATTTTTTTTTCAAATTGAAGAAATTAACCTTGCTCTTTTGGCTAATAATTGAAATATTAAAAGAACAACATGAAATTTAACCAGAATTTGAAATCGGTATCAAGAATTCAAATTCAAATTCAAAATATATTTATTGTGTATAACTACAATAGCTAATACTTGAACCTATACACAAATGGACTAGACACAGATAACTGATAATTAAGTCAACCCCTCTAAAATAAAAACATAACTTATATATAAACATATATTAATAAATGTACCTATGATAAGCAATTACAATTGTTAAAATGTAATTACATATTGTCTGAAGCTATTTATTTGTGGCATAATTTTAGTTTTTCATTAGTTTTATTGGGTTTTTGCCACACTTCTGAAAAATACGAATTAATTAAATAAGCCCTTGCGCCAAACGGATCAGTCAAGGGTTATTTTTGAAACTAAGTTTGCCTAACCAAAAAATCTCACACTGAAAAAAGCAGATAAGTAAAAAATAACAAAAATAACATCACTATCGTGCACTTCCGTATTTTTGAAAATCTCTCTGTTTTCGTTTTCAAAATAGTAATAAAAATATTAAACGTATGTCAAGTTTGACAGTTTAAAATTTGTTTATCTGCTTCCATAGAGATGTTAAATGATTTTTATTTTATTGTTACTTACTTCTTCTTGATACAACTGTAGCCAACAATGATCGATGTTTACTGAACAGTTTGATACACACTTATCTCCGTTCAACAAAACAATCGCGGTCTCTTTTAATTTTCTGTTTGTTTCGTTATCTTTCTTCTCTAAAATTTTTGCCGAACCCCATTGAATTAAATGACCGTTTTCCCAAGCATGTTCGCAAATTTTGAATTTTTCAAATTCCCGTCTTTTTATATAATTTTTATGTTCCTCAACTCTAACATTCATAGGCCGAGACATTTCTCCAACATAATGTTTATTGCATTCACAAGGTATACTGTAGATGCAATTTTTGGTTAGAGTTGAGGAACATAAAAATTATATAAAAAGACTTAAAAAGAATTTGAAAAATCCAAAATTTGCGAACATGCTTGGGAAAATCGACTCCAATTTCGAAAGAATAATTTATTATATGCGTAACTTGTTTCTTTTATTTTAATGAAACACCTTAGCCTAATAGTTTCCAAGTTTACTCCTTTTAAGGCCGTATTTATCCAAAAATGTTTCCTAAGGTAAAGCAGACTGAGCGAAAGGACCCGCTAAATACGTCCGTAGAGGTGCTTTAACAAAGTTCGGCGACACTATTTTTTGCTTTTAATGCTTTAAAGAAAAAAGCCAAGTACCGCAGAAAAGTTTGAAGTTTTATGACAGCTTATAAATCTATGGGAATAAAGCCCGTGAAAAATGTTTATGAGAGCCGAATATATAATGCCATCTATTTTTTACCGATGGAGGCTGTCGCTGGGGTTTTTTCAGATATAATCTATTTTATGGCGGGATTGTTTTCGTGCGTTTCCTTATCCAAACAAACATTTAGGTAAAATATATACGCCATATTTATTGCTTCTGCTTTTGGATTTTATAGGAATGGAACGACCGCGATGCAATATATTCTGCTAAGCTGAAAATAAGATTATACGGAGTGGTTTGTTTTTGATTGGCGGCTCGGAAACCGTAAAATATACGGGGTGATCCAAATTAGAAAAATGATGCGCCTTTCGATGGCCAATAAGATAAACTAAAAAGATCCAAGTTATCTGCTGCCATTGCTGAAGTATTGTGGAAAAAGTGGAAATAGCGATTTTTGAAAATGCCATCTATCGTCATTATTTCTCAACAGAAAAAGCTGAAATATAATACAGAGGGATAATAATATACGAGAAATCGATTTTCGTAAAGAAAAGAAAATTACAATAATACAAATACATCAAATGTAACACTACTATTTTATTTGAAAAAAAATCCAAAAAATTTAAATAAAAAAACAGTTGTTTCTGACGCAAAACAAAAAATCAACAAACATTTTAACAGTTTCGATATCGAAACATTAACATTGTTTTTATTGTTGGAAGCCTTATTTCTCAGAACTATTTAAATATACAGGGTGATTCTTTAAAATTGCGAAAAATATCATGGACAGGTTCTTTAGATAAAATAAGAAAAAAAGTTCTCATTAGCATGTGTCCAGAAACGCTTCGTTTCCGAAATACAGGACGTTCATTTTTTTTGTAATCTGCTTTTAATATTTGCTATTTCAAAAGTCCTTTAACTATACTCGCGTCAATAATTCACACGTCTTACGTCGCGGCTGACGTAACACATTTGTTTTTATTATAAACGTAATTTTCGATATTTGGTCGCGTTAAAAACAATCATTCTTTGCAATTTAGTGCAATATATAATGCAAACTTTTAGTGTAGTATATAGTTTTATTACTATCAGTTGCAGTTTCTTAAATATTTTGATGAAAATATAATGAATTATTCATTTGTTCGTATGACGTAAGTCGTCTGAATTCTTGTCGCGAGTATATACAATCAGATATCTTGATAGATATCTGATTAAATTATCTTATCGTGTTCAAACAAAATAGCCCCAGTTGGCTTGGAAATTGGACCAACTGTCAATAATTGTTTTTTGTCAATAGTTGATTACTGTTTATCACATTGTGAGTGTAGGATTGAGTAAAAATAACTACTGGTTTCGTGTTTTAAAACTTTCTCTTCAAAGAATGAATTACATAAATAATGAATTGTGCGATATGCATTTTGTTTATGGTCTTGCCGACGGTAATTCGTTAAGGGCTAGGCTAGGAAAGATATCCTAATCGTGCAATTTCGCATCATACAATGTTTGCTCGTCTCCATCACCGTCTCAATGAAACAGGAAGCTTTTAAAAAAATACTGCTGAAAACGGGCGACCTCGTACAGTTTCAACTCCACAAATGGTGCTGCACGAAATCGAAGAAAATCCTACAACAAGTACAAGAAATATCCGCCGCAAATCTAAATATTAGTCAGTCAACAGTCTTTAAGATACTGAAAAATCAGCTTTTGTATCCATATCAGATCCAAAGAGTACAGGCGCTTTTACCAGACGATTTTCCTCAAAGGTTGGCTTTTTGCCGATGGATTCAAGGAAGAATTGGACAAAATCCTCAGTTTCTGGCAGATATACTTATCACCGATGGGACTAATTTCTCCAAAAAAGCCATAATGAACTTTCATAATAATCACATATGGGCAGATGAGAATCCACATGGAATAATTGAAAGCCGCCATCAACATATATTTTCAGTAAATGAATACTTTTTTCCCTCCAGCAATTTTTTCATACAACCAACAGTTTTCCCGGAAAAAAATGAGAAAACAGTGTTCCTTACTCTAAACATTTTTTCGTCATCGGGTACTGATAACCGATGCAGTAGGCGGTTGCTTTGTTGATGTTTCTCTGTTGCCTTGTCAAACAAATCACCATTAGGTCTATAATTGACAGTTTTTGCAAATATTAAACAAAGGTATTCCTATAACTGTTGCCAATCCTGCCGTATGCATATTCCGTCAATTTATTAGCTAATATTTGTACGGAAGAGTCAGCTGTTTACAAATATTTGCAAAAACTGTCAAGGCTGATTTGTTTGACAAGAGAACAGAGAAACATCAACATAGCCACCGCCTACTGCGGTTATCAGTAACCGGTAACGAAAAGATGTTTAGAGTAAGAAACACTATTTTCATTTTTTCCGTGAAAAGTGAAAATATTTAAGAAACTGCAACTGAGAGTAATAAAACGATATACTAAACTAAATGTTTGCATTATACAGGGTGAATCTTAAATAAGTACAAATATTTTAACCAGCAGTATAGTTTTGTGTGTAGAACACATAATTAATAGTTTTTTTTACAAAAAAATCAGAAATAAAAAAGTGAAATTTTAAATAAATTTCGTAATTTTTCAGTAGAAAACTTGTTGAGGACCGCTGGCCTAGACCGACCCTTCATACTTTTATGAGTCATAGTGCTGCAGACTGAACGTGTGGTTCACAGTGTTGCCATTATTACACAAATGTCTTTGCTTCAAGGAAGAAAAAATCTCAACTTTTAGCGAATTTTGTCAAGTGTAACATTTTATATTATTTTTTATTATCAAACTGTCATTGACTGTCATGACAGATTATCGGAAGCCCAAGTCAAACTTGTTAACCCCACATAATGCATGAAAATAGCAATAAAATTTGCTAAAAGTTGACATTTTTTCCATTTTAAATAAAAAACGCGTGCATAGTTTTTCGTTATTCTTCATAAAATAACTTAAGGAAATTGTGTTTCGTGTCCCTTTCTAACAGTGTACAATGACATTTAACTTGTGAAATGTGGATTACTGATTAAATAGTTAATTTTTTAACAAACAGGTAAGCTTGTGTGCACGTTATGTATAATTTTTGAACATTGGACATAGTAATATCACGTAATATCTTCCTAAATATTTTACGGTAGTATTGAACTTGCGGAAATTCATTTTTAATCATTGAAGTATAGTAAGGTTAGTTCAGATGTTAAAATTTATGTTAATATTGCTGCGTATCATACTACATACCCAATTTTACTGTACATATGCTTAAAACAAGTATTTTTAAAATAGAACTATTACGTTAAAGGAAACGTAATATTTATATTGGAGGAGATATGGCAACCTCGCAACAAATCATATGTTTCATTACGTTGTTGGATGAAAAATCAGCCAGCGGTCCTCAAAATGTGGGTATTTTTTTAAAAAATTAATATCTCCGTAAATATTAGAAATTTTTAAAAATGGCTTTCACTAGACTGATTTAAATGACGAACTACACCAGCAGTTAAAATATTTGTACTTATTTAAGATTCACCCTGTATATTGCACTAAATTGCAAAAAATTTTTGTTTTTTACGCGACCAAATATCGAAAATTACGTTGACAATAAAGACAATTGCCTAATGTCAACCATGACGTAAGACATCTAAATTCTTGACGCGAGTATACCAAAATAAAAATTTCTAAGTGTAACCGTTTTTAAGGAAAAATAAAAAAACTTTTTTTTCCACCATTTTGAGACTCGAATGCCAAAACAGGAAGGACCCAGATTGAAAAATTTCATATGAATGGTTTGTGGAATATACTAGTACAATATTTGACCATAATTCTGGAACACCCTGTATAAAATTAAAATTAAACATACTTTATAAAAATCTTAAGGCACTTTGAAAATGTTATAAAGAATGCTTCATAAGATAAGAAATATTCGTAAATAACTCATGTTTGCTAAACCCCGTCGAGTCGAATTATTCTCTCGCTTAGTTTATTGGTTTTTGTTACATTTACTCAACAAATTTTATCGAGGAGTCAATAAAAGATGGATTTTGCCCTGCTTTTAATTAAATTTGTTGGCTCCCGATAGACTCCCACAAACAAACCAAAGTACAAATTTATTTACCGAAATCTTTAAAAGATTAAATATCGGGGTTTAACTTTTTCGCCGGACGAATAAGTAGATTAAATTGATTATTCAGAAGAAGTGGAACTGAAGAACCAAACACCAGGTTACGATCCTGAATACGAAATAGCTACTACACGTTTAGCATGGAGCAGACGTACTACTTTTTTAAGTTCTACGATTGCCTCTCTTATTTAAATTCTACTATCTCGCGCCGTTAGCATTCCGTTCGCTCGTATCTCTTATATATTATATTTAAGTAACTTTTCTGAAAAATGTGTTATTCCTTTATTTTTCAATCACCACTGGGAGTTGAATCTCTCACTCCGAGGAAATCCTTTTTCACCACGAATATTTTATTCGTATGCATTTAGCTCAGAAGGAAAGAAAACACAATTTGCAAGAAATATAAAGTAATATAATGAAAAATGTCACCATAATGAATTGTACACAAAGTAATAGGTGATTTGTGACGTCAAAATAATGTGCACTGAAAAAAAGGCCAGTAACTTTACAAATTTACTTTGTAAAAATATCCTTATAATTGCCTTAAAATAATTCTAAAAATAATGATGATATTACACTGACACTTGTAATTTTACAAGAAAACTGCCAGTATACAATAAAACCGTAAACTTCCTAGGTAATTATAATATAATTTGTACATTTATAGAATATATTGTAATACATTTACAATTAACAATGTGAAATCCATTTTTACATTGTAAAATTACTGAACATACCAAATTTACTATATAATTGACTGTAAAAATATGCCTAATGTGTATGTGAAGATACTACTAATTTTAAAACGCGCTAACATAACCTAACCGTTGAGAGCGTTGGGTGGTGACGCCTTCGTTATTTCTTGCTTCATTTCGATGAATGCAGCGTGTGCCTAGGATCTAGGTACTTAATAATACATAATTAATTTAGTGAGTAGTGACTAGTAATATAAACATATCTAGAGTGATAAGTGAGTGTTTTTAGTACTATAAATAGTTTTTTCTAGTGCTTAAAACATAACCTCAATTAAGAAGTAATAGGTATGTAAGTTATACATAATTATTGAAACAAAGAAACATTGCATCTACAAAAATCGGGGACCCCACTGTTGTTTTGTTCATCTTACATATTATATAAAAATATATTATTTTCTATTAGAATTATATTTTATACATATTTGAAGAACAGGGGAAAATTAGTATGATTTAAGTTCTATGTATCTACTTACTATCTATGCACATTTATATAATTAATATTACTTTGTAAAAGTTAGTATAAGATCATAGATTTCGTTTGAATATTATAAAATGTTAACTTTAGTTAAGTGTTCTGTTTTGTAAAAATAATCTAAATGTGTAGGTACCAAATTTTAATAAAAAATTACCGTAAAACCATAATATTTTATTACTTCAGTATCTGTATATACGTGTATTTCTAAGCTAAAAAATAAGCAAAGGACAGTTAATATATTGAAGATGTAATAAATCTGTAACTAATTAGCTAACTGAGTCGTAATCGGAGTACAAAATAGCTATTTATATAATCAGTTAGGAAAAGTGCAATTTTGTGTAACAAATATTTTTTACACAATTTGTCCAAAAATTTTAATTATAAATTTAAAAAGGATTATTCTGCTGATTTTAAGGTATACATCGTGGCTATAATCGAAATAAGTATTATTTTCAACTAAATGAGTCATAAATTCCAAAGTACTTAAATTTTTGTATATAAATCTGAAAAGCATATAAAAAACGAATCTATTGGTTCGATAATGTTTGACATCACTGGGGATATTATATCAAAAATTCAGTATTACTATTAAGGGTATTTGTTAATATTAGAAGCAACTGGCATTCATGTTAATTAGGTTATTTAATATGAGTATATTTTTCTTTGGAAATAACATTCTGATGCAGTGATGCTATTGAGAAACTCACGGAAAAGTCTGATATGTTACTTAAGGTAAGTAACAATAGTTAATTTCTTACGATATTTCAATTTTTCTCATGTAGACATATTAATCTATTAGTTATAAATTAATTGCTATTTAGATTTTTTTAGGTATCTAGGTATATCAAAGTACTGTTAGTGAATTCGAATGTTGTAAACAAAATGTCCTGTGTACGGGTTAGGTCAGTTTCGACACTTTTAGGCGGTTTCTTTTATTCTCCGAAAAGATAGTTCAAATGTCACGGGAATATTTTTGAGAAAAATTGAATAACGAAAATTTCATTTCGATGTCTTGATTAGTTTTTATATAGCATTTTTTTTAATTTTAGGCCTTTTCTATGATGTCCCATATTACGTACGTATTCATAAAAACATATATATGTTTATTATAGCAACGGAAAACTAGAAGTTATAAAAAAATATTCCTCAAGCCACTAGATACTACACATAGAGAAAAAATCTCTTTACCATGTATAAATATTAATATAATAAGTAGAAAAGTTACCACAGAAAATTACCAAAATTTAAAAATATCATGTAGGTATCTCTTAAACAAATCAAAATATTGAAATCTGATTCTCGCTATTCAACTTTTCTCATAAATTAAGATCTAAATATCTTGGCTAGTTTTTTCTGTCCTTTCGGAAAATAGAAGAAACATTCTATACCTAAGTGCCCAAATTGGACCATCCTGTACAATAAATAAAAAAAAATACATTGTAGTCATAATATAAAATGTATTATTACAATGTAACTATACAACTGCCTGTAAAGCTACTTTGTATTTTTACAAGTAATTGTGGAAGTTACATTGTAAAAATACTTTTTGTATTGTAAAATCACAAAGTAATATTACAATTGCAAAACCTAAAATTACACCACAAAATAAATTTACAACGGAATTTTACATTTTATTTGTAAAGTCACAATCGGTAAGAGAATTACAGCAATAATGTGTGGTAAATAAATTGCCATCTATTTTAACTGTAATTATTTTTTACAGTGTGATTAGGCAAACTTACCTTATAGTCGAGGCAATGAAGCACTAAAAAGGCCAAAGATAGGAAATTTTTTAGGATAGGACGTATCGGAATGCGGTTTTTTTGCATTCGCTTGCAAAAATTATTTATATCATTCGTACCTACTTTGTACCTATTACAAACCTGAAGTTGCATTGCTGTAGCCAAAAATACATGCAAAAAATGCATCTTTTGAGAGGCCTTTTGGCAAATTTAATAACTTCGTAAATAAGAGTAAGAATTTCCTCAAGTCGGGTACCCGGGGGTTTTCGAGGTCGCTGATCACGATTATGATGTTCAAATAGACCCCCTGAACACTTGGAGCTCAGGAACGCCGACGAACGTCATCTCCGGGGACTATCCCAAACTTTATGCGAGAGAGGAGAGAAACTGGGCCCCGGGGGTTTTTTGGGTCGCTGAATTCGAATATACCATAGGCGAACACCCCACGGACACCTGGTGGGCCCCAACCTGGACGCGGACTTCATCCGGACCCAAAAAACCCCCGGGTGCCCAGTTTCTCTCCTCTCTCGCATAAAGTTTGGGATAGTCCCCGGAGATGAAGTTCGTCGGCGTTCCTGAGCTCCACCGGGTACCCGACTTGAGCCAATTCTAACTCTTATTTATGAAGTTATTAAATTTGCCAAAGGGCCTCTCAAAAGATGCATTTTTTGCATCCTATCCTATCATAATGCTTCATTGCCTCGACTATTAATCCAAATATTGACAGTAACAGGGTGTCAAAATTAAAATATAACCTCACCTCATTTTTCATAACCTTTATGACAATAAACTTTATTTTAACAGCAAAAGCATATTAATAATTGTAAACAAACACAACTTAACAGTAAATTATAATTGTGAATTATTTTATTAAATTTTCAAATTTCCGTCTACTTCCATATATTTTATAATCTTATTTTAAGATTCGCGATTCCAGGATCTTAGCAATACAACTAAATTTGGTATTCTTTATCAATATTAATCACACCCTATGTGGCTCTTATTTAAAAGTTTGTTGATTCGGTTGAATGCTGTTGGGTACAACAATTTTTTCTGCATCTCAACATTACAAAAATTATTGTAACGATGTATTACGAATGAAAAACTTTGAAGAAACTTATTTATCTAAATTCTAATACTAATTAAAGAGCAAGTTTGACATAAACTAGTTGTGAAAGTGTTTTTCACAGTTTCCATTTTTATTTTTTTTTTATTCTTTACTATATTGCATATTATTATTATATTATTATAGACAAAGCTGTATTCAATAATTATCCACAGTAGAAATTAATCTAGCTAAATGTACTAAAAAAATCATACTTGGTTTAATGAAAATATTCTATAATTTTCAGTACTTTTAAAACTCGAAAATCCAACAACAATAGATGAGATCTGACCTATTTCTGCATTTTTAGAACTGTTTCTTCAGGCAGCCTTCTTTAAGTCAAGTATAGTATCTAACTATAAAAATTATTACCTATACGGAGTGTCCGATTCAGGGACACATTTCTCCGTAGGGTGGATCTGTAGGAAAAAAATTTTAGGAACTTGTCATATAATTTTTTCATATTCTATTTGTATATATTGTGTGAAACTAACTATTCTTCATTGATAGGAATTACAGGAAAATTGGTTTATATTGGCTTACCTTATACAGTATAGCAAACAACTTATAAAATCTAATAATGAATACTACCTATATGGGTAGATGTTGTGGGTGTAATTCAACGTTGGTTGAGACTTTAGCTGGCAAAGTAGTTTATTTCATACAATATTGTTAATACTTAATAAAAAAGTGTATAATATCAAAAAACTTCATTGATAAAGTGCATCAGCAGTTTAAATCATGTAAATTCAAATATCTCTACAACAGCAATTCTTAGCAACGTTAAGATATAGGTAAAAGGTATACCTTTTTTTGGAAAGAAAGAGGAAGCATAAGTGCCTCTTCAATGTATGCCACAAAAACTTTTGCTTAAATATCTACTTTGACTACTTGAAAGGTTATTTAAAATTTTGAAAATAAATATTGATGATTAAATAATAAAAAAACGTTTTAAAAATTCTTATTTCACTGGAAAGAATTCTCTGCTAGGCCAACGCTGACAGTCATAAACTTTCTGACATATATCTAGTTTCAATGATGTTTATAAACATTAAATTCTGAATGTATTAAAACTGAAACAAAGGGAAAAGCCGGCAAGTCTAGTGATTCATAATGCAATTTACATCTGGACAGTTTCATTGTCTTTAAATTATCTTTATAGATGATGGTGAATGCCTTGTTGCGATCTTTTGTGATCTCAGCAGGGCATTCGACTATGTTGATCATGACATTTTGATCCACATATTATATAATTACGGTATCAGAGAAAGGTCTCTGGACTGGGTGTCAACTTTCCTGAAGCAACGTACTCAATACGTTAGCATAAACCATTTGAGCAATCAGGTTATGCACATATAGCTCTGACTTAGCTGAAATTAACATGGGTGTACCACAAGGCTCCGCTTTAGGCCTTGCCCTCTTTCTGTTGTATATTAACAACATTACTGACTTGTCCAGTGGAGCATTTTTTACTCTTTATGCGGATGATACATCTCTTGTAATTTCTGATATACTTAGTCGGACATTAATTATATTGCTTATGTGTTCTTTATTATGTTTTATATAGGTATTATGTTTTTATTCATTGTGTATGTTTGAATATTTGTTAGCCTGTTTGTAGCAGTTATAACGTTTCTTATACATTTTTTATGTCTTGAAGAATAAAATATTTTTGACTTTTGACTTTGACTTATTTTGTTCGTCTTATGCAAAATCAAAGAGTAGGCTTGAATATTCCGATACTATACGAGTGTTGCCTGTAACTGGCGCATTCGCCAAAATCTTTACAGGAATATAACACTACCAATAATAAATGATAAGGGTGTTTTTGCAGGCAGAAGGATATGACTAGCGAGTTGTAGACGAGCTTGTCTCTATGTGGATATATTTTATTTGTTATTCATTTATGAATACATTAGATATTCAAATATCGATAACAAAAATTGCTCAATAATTTGTCGTAAGCTTTGGAAGTGCTACCGTAACTACATATGTTGTTTATTTCCCTGTTTATTTATTTTTGTGAAAATCAATGTGCCCGAGGAAATTATTAAAGAAACCACCAACGCAGTTTTAAGGTTATTGCCAGAAAACTCATCTTAAAAGGCCTCAAAATACAACAACTTCAAAAACTGGCAGAAAAAAAATGTGATTCAGGTGACAGAAGATGTTCTGTTGATTAACATGGCTCAACTATCTATTAGATTCAGTTCTTAATACATTATGGGTGAAATGGTCTATGCTAAAAAGTTATTTAGAAAGATATTCAAGCTCGCAGGTTTGTTTCTTATTTAAAATTATAAAGTCCGATGTGACGTTTAGTTGACATTTGCAGATTTCTATAATAATTTCTAATATACAGGGTGATTCATTAAGAATAGGCAATCTCTGAACTGGAGATACTACACACAAAAATATGGCGATTGAGCCAAATATGCCTTATCCGAATGTTGCTGGTTTCAAAAATACAGGGTGTTCAATGCTAGAATTATATATATTGAAATATCTCAATACCTTTGAAACTTGTCGGAGTATTTAAAAAAATGGCACAATTATGTTTTTTTGGTACGGCAAATAAGAATTTTTAACTAATTTTGAGGTCACAAGTAGAGGGCGCCACTTATGGCACAGCATGTTTCTTTTAAATGGCATAACTTTTTTGCTGTTTAGTGTATCCATCTGTCTATTGAAACAACCGATTCTCTTACCTATTGTATCTAAAAAAGGTATACCTTGTTGAAGTCGTTAGGAGTAACAGTTTTCGAAATAATCCTATATTTGAAATATTCAGTGCACCGATTGAAAAGTGTTATCGTTTCAGGTAAAGTGCCTTTTCTACTGAAAATACAGCAAAATTTTACTTGAAAGTAAGGCGAGGTTTGATTTTGAAACCATTTTTCATCAAAGCACAAAGATTTTATCAAAGCAGGCCGATCTTCTTGAAATTTTGCCGTTCTGAACAACTTTTTCAAGTAAAATTTTATTTTATTTTATTTTATTTAGTAGAACGTAAATTATTAACAAAATTTTTAAAAAATTCAGTGGCGTAGGTTTTGTTTTAAAAAAGATCCGCCACACCAAGTTTTATTAAAATTTTCAATTGGGTCACTGAGACAGCTCAGAAAAACTTAATTTTTTTATAACTGTATATATTTAAAACGTGTTTTCCGTTTTCTACATATTTATATTTGATTTTTAAAAGGGCGGATATCACGCTCTTTGCTCTAATATTTTGTGTCATGGTGAAATGCTATTAGAACTATTTAGTGCAAAGTAGACGTTCGATTCGTGATCTAATCATTGAAATGTGAAGAATTTATTTGACATTATAATATTTACTCAATTTATGACCATTTATATCAAAGCTGCTTTTTAATAAGATTTCCACTTGCTTTTGTTTTTTCATTGAGGTGTTTGTTATGTAAAGAAATGCTGAAATTGTCAGGTTCTGTGAAACAGAACGTTAGCGTTATTCTATTTATGGGTTTGTATTGTGTTGTGCTTGCTTTGCTGTTTAAATGTCAATTCACTTTCACAGTTTATTTCTCTTGTTATTATCTTATTTTAACATAAATTGAATAGCTTTGTTATTATAATTCTACATCTAAAAACGTCAAAACTCCTGGTGGAAAACGTCATCCCTCTCATACGACTAAACATTTCCCAGTGCACGTAAATTTGAACCCGACTGCATTTCTTAATAGTTACTCCTAATGTCCCTGTGTTTTATTTGAGCCCGTATCTGCGATAGTCAGTCAGTTATGACTGGGAACTCCGAAACTAGGTCCTCATTTCCGGCACATGCCTTGATTACTGGCGCAAGTGTTAACACATACCCGTACTACCTAATATGCCGTCCGCACCAACCGGTGTGTTCGTGTCATTTGGACGCATACCAGCCGTCATCACTCCAAATTCAACGATATATCCTCGCAATGCATAAATAATATATGTTCTCAAACTCTAAAATGTATTAAAGATGTAAGAAAATTTAATATGTAATGATTATCTAACTTCATTAACCTAGAAAAGAATAGAACATTTACATTAACTCAGTGTCATTAAATTCCGATAGGGGCGCTAGCGTCAAAGTTAGGTATTAATGTTAATGTTCTATGGTCTATTTTACGAGTCTGTGGTTCGATAATTTTTTATTTGAATTCGTGTAAGACAAATAGTGATTGTAAATCTAATTTGCATCCTTTTTATCAAAATTAAACTTATACAAGTACAAAAAGTATTAAAATCTTATTTATGTTAACCTCACATAACCTTGTTTATTTGCATTTTACATTAGTAATTTGGAAAGAGAAGTAATAAAACGTTATTTAACACAGAAATTGTTAACGTGGGAGTGCCTAAAGAATTTCCTGGTAAGTCTTAATTTAAACCTCTTTGTTTTTTAAAGAATTGAAATTTTATAAATCACGAATCGATAGAAAAATGGTTAGTTGTTGCTCAAATGGCAAAAATTTTGCATGTAATATGCCTAATAAATAAAAAAGTACATTAAATGCTTAGTTTCAGAAAAAATACGAATAATATATAAAAAAATCAGTGTTTAAAATAATGTACATATGACATATATAAATAATATACATATGCAGTTTTTATTACAGTACAAGTACAATACAGAAAAAGTTGAAAATCCTGTTAAGTGTTTTAAATGGTTTTCATTTAAAATTTTGAGTGATATTAGTTGTGCTCTTTTGTAACTAATAACATTTTGAATCACCATATCGTAAAATAACTTGTTACCACTAGATGCACTTGCTATACTCTCAAGATTACTGGCGTTTTTATCATTCAAGTAATTTTTGTATGATTACATTTAACTCGTGTCACATTTCTACTTTTTTTCCATCTGCAAGTTTGCCTATATTTTCATTCTGTTTTCGCCTTTTCATGTACCTTTTCATGCGTTCATTATTTTTTGCAGTATTGGTATCATATTTTCGTGTACGGGTAAATATAACGTTGAAACAGCTGTTTTTTGAGAATTTTCCATTGTCCTAAAAATAAGAATGAAACCTTATTAAATAATGAAAAATATACTCTGAAAATAGACCATGTATGCTTATACTTACCCATACCAGTAATAGTATAACAATATTCTGTAAAATGTTTTCAGCAGATCTTTGGTTTCTGGGTTGGTTTCTTGCTGGACTCAATTATAATAATAATATAATAATATCTCTACCCCTCATTCTAATCACAGAGATTAGTCCAGAAGTCGGAGACTTGTGCGGGAAATGGGGCGGCATATTATTATTTATTAAGCAGGCCGCATTTGCGCACAGGAACGACTTACGTTGGTAGGCCCTAACCACTATTCAGTGCAGGAATGAGGGAAACCTGGAAAACCTCATTAATTAGGGGGGTAGTCAAATATCAACCTGTATCATTCTCTCACATTGACCCAAGCCAACATTCTTCCACCCTACCATACCCGCAGAGAGGGCGCCAAACCTCTCCACGAATATAGCTTATATACGGTCTACCGGCAGCTGGGCTCGAACCAACACCGATATAGTCACCTCGATTCAAGTACTGACGCCTTAAACCGCGCTACCACTGACCGACCCCAACCCAAATGCTATTAACCATTTTTTTCAGCTTTATTAGGAAACTTGCGAAATATGAAATCTTTATTTTTATTAGCAGCAGATAAATACTGCAATACACAACAGTTATATGGCATGTTTTTTTTTTACACAAATTGAAGCACAACAAAAATTAAATAACAAATATTTGTGAGGTTAGATTTAAGTAGCGCCGCCTACATGTAAATGCTCTATTGTCGTAGCACATCCAGGTACAGGTTTTTACTCTATTTATTCTATTTTGATATAATTTTCTGGAACGGACATTCACACCTCCACAGCCAACATAAACTCGTATTTATACAGAGTGATCCGTAAGTAATAAATATTATGATTTAAGTCAACTTCCTTTAATAAAATGTTGATAATAAAAAAGATACAGGGTGTCAAAGTTGGAATTTAAAAAGTGTTTTTTTTTTGTAATAATTACACTTTCTTTGAATTTATCACCTTAAAAATTTGGAAATAGATGTTTTTGGATATGAGGGCGCCATATTTACAACGTACCTAAATGTGAGCATAACTTTTTTAACCCTAACGTTATCACGTTTTTTATTCAAAAATCTTAAACCTACAAAAGGTATATTTGTCATTAGTTTCAGAAATTGGCCATTTTTGGGAAAACAGTTTTTCAACAATCAACTGCAATATTTTAATGTAGTAGGCGCCAAAATTCCCTTGCAAATTGGATATGTTGAAGGTAGATCAACAAGCAATAAAATTTGCACTGGTGTAAAATGCTACGGAGAGTATTTTCAAGTCATTCTGATTCTTGCAACTCCAGATAGTCGTCCTGAATTAGTTTGTGGATAATCCGCAATATAAATACATTTTTCGTCTTTTTATCTCTAAATTTCTAAACAGATTTTTTAAATTGTTGATTATCAGGTTTTAATTTATTTATTAATTGCTCCCAAATATTCTTGTTGTCTAGCACGTCCATCGAAATTTAATAGCCAACAAATAACATTCATATGTCTCATATCTGAATATGAAAAAAAAATTGCGTCTCAGAATTTTTATTTATTTTTTTTTTTTTTTGTCAAGTCATGGCTATTAACCAAAACTGGATAAATACCTCATATTTAGAAACTTATTAACATTAACATAAATTTTGTCTAATACAGCTGATTGTTGATACGCTATTACCTCCAAAATTGTCGTCAATCTCTAAGACTAATGACAAGTGTACCTTTTGTCGTCAAAAACTACGCAGGCTTAAAATTTTTCAATAAAAAACGCGACAACGTTAGGATGAGCGCTTCCTTAGATTTGCTACTTCAAAATTTTATTTTTTACGATAAATTATGACCAATAATTTTACTAATTGTAGGAGATTTGATTTATATTAGCTTAAAATACCTTTCTAAAACAGTAAAAAAAATGTTACAAAAGATAATAATAAGGAATATATGGGTAGATATTGTGGGTGTAATTCAACGCAGGTTGAGACTTTTGTCCACTGAGTAGTTAGTTTCACACAATATTATTAATACCTAAAAATATATAAAAATAATTTTACTAATGTTGTATATGCTGCGAAATTTTTTTTAATGAAGGAAATACTGTGCCGCAGCAAGAAGACATGTCACAAAAGGTCTAAAGTCAAAAGTTAGCATGACAGCCTCCTACTGAAATATTTCTCAGTTGCAATCATGTGAATTATAAAGCGAATGATACTGAATTTTATTTCTTTGTTAATAAATGGATAGTTTTAAAGCAAAAAATTATAAGAGTGGTAAAAGTTTTAAAATAAACGAGGCTATCTGATACGTAATTTTAAATCCTCAATTTTTGTCAAACAAATAAGATGTAGCAAAAAATAACTTAGGTGATGCTTATTTCAACTCTTTCCAAGGAGCAGAAATTTTCAAAAAATTTCTTGATTAGTTGCACGTGCATTGGTAGAAAATTTGTGTAATTTATTTAGTTTAATTGTTTTTTTTTTTGCCACACTTCTCAAAAATACTTATATTCTTTTTCAGTGTGAAATTTTTTGGTTAGGTAAACCTAGTTTCAAAGATAACCCTTGACTGATCCGTTTGGCGCAAGGGCAAATTAATCTTTATTTTTTCAAAAGTGTGGCAGACCTTCAATTAAACTAAAGAAAAACTAGAATTATGCCACACATAAATAACTTCGGAGAACAATTGAACCTGTACCATTTGTGCTACTATGCTTTATAATATATCAAGAAAACTTAATTTACATAAAAGTAATTTTTCAATCCAAATGGCCAAATCGTTAATTCTAACTATAATGAAATAATAAAAAAATACCTGCATGCAGCGGTGACCCCTTAGGAGCAATAAGAGTAAATTAAAAAGGGATTTTATCTGGTTTATCGGGAAAATGCATTTAATGCCTTTGTAAATGTACATACACCGTTTGTCGGAAAATTTTAAATATCCATTTCAGACCCATATCGCAATGAATACAAAATTAACTGCGACCGATTCGTTTAATGAATCATTCAGTGATTGATGTCATTTATGGAATCCGTACAAAATATTAAATTATCACTTTGGCGATAATTGATCGTATTATCTCCGATGTCGATTTGCGGATTTATAAATGATTTAGAAATTTAATTAATCCGCTTAATTGTGCTTTCGTGGCAAACGTACACGGCTCCACTGATATTAATTTTGATACCGAATGTAGGCAATAAAAATAGGTGTCGAATGTCAAAATATGTTACATATTTAACAGGTATTAGTTTGACTAAAGTTAAAATAAGTATATCTATAGAAATTAATTAGATATTTAAATTGAATTCAAAATAAAACTCTTATTCTAAATGTATAAAATGATGGTCAAAATTTTTTTTCACATTTCTTCGTTTGTTATCCAGTTATTAACTATAATAATGATAACCTTTTTTCCCCACAAATAATATAATATAGTAAGAACAGTACGTAGTCTATTTAAATATATTAGAATTATACAGGGTGTTCTGAAAGTCCGTCAGGAAACTCCAGGAGGTGATTCTACAGATTAAAATAGTAGCAGTATGTCATGAACATTTTTTTCGAATTGTCAATTTGGAAGTTACAGCTTATCAACGTTTAATTTTTTTATTTTTCTTTTTATAGATGAAGCTCTATTGGATCAGTCAAAGAAAAGTTTTATTATGCGCCACTAGAGGGCACTTTACCTAAAACTTAGAATTAGTTTTCATCATGCTAGACATCACAGAAATTTAAACAAGTAGTCATAGTCGCAACTTTTGTTCATATCCTGAAAATAAAATCACTGTATGTGTGTGTAATTTTTTCCGCTTTCTTATATACGTAGAGTTTACGGATAGAGTCAACAAGTCCTTATGACCATAATGCCTTTAAGGATTTATGACGCCACTTTTCAGGCGTAAAGATTCCATACATTTAAGGAAGCTGTTCCACGGCCAAGGAAAAATAACCGCACTGATAAAAATGAATTACATCAGATTGCCGCGAAATAAATTTTATAGTAAAATAACCGCGCACCTTATCTCTGGGGCTTTCGCTGGAGCCTACCGTTTAACATGAATCGAGGAGCTTTCACGCATAATAGTCAGTTGGGGCTCCTAACTCTATCCGTTATCACCGCCGTGCGCCGTTCAGCGTATATCTACCAGCAAAAATGAATACAGCCAAATAAAATAAAAGATTAAGACGCTGTATAGCATACTTCTGAGGTTTCTGGGTAACTGAAGCGAAGTTCATATTGCTGGAACGCTGTTGCCTTTTTAAGTGGAATATCCGGTTCTTCATAAAGCGGCTTTTAGTCAGATATGCATAGAGAAAAGTTTTTGTCCGAAATAATATTTTGTTGATAGTCACAATATTTAGTAATGGGTCATAAACCACCTGTTAATATGCTACAATTTTGTAAACTAGAAGTAGTAGCGACCACAGCCACCTCAGCAAGCTTGTGACGTCATACGGCTAGCCTCTAATCGGGAGAACGTTTTCTAGCCTTGCTCTTTTAAACGTACTTCTACTATGAACAGCACAAGAAAAATACTATATATGTTTTAACTTCCCAGCTGTTTATAGCACCTATAAACCTACCTTCTTCAATTAACAGCAAATTTTTGTGGACATCCTTATTCTAAATTTGACTGAGAAAATGATCCCACACATAGCTACATAGCTATAGATACCAAGAAGGCTATTTATAGTCGAGGCAATGAAGTATTATGATAGGAAATCTTTTAGGATAGGACGTATCGGAATGCGATTTTTCGCATTCGCTTGCAAAAATTATTTATATCATTCGTACCTACTTTGTACCTATTACAAACCGGAAGTTACGTTGCTGCATCCAAAAATGCATGCAAAAAATGCATCTTTTGAGAGGCATTTTGGCAAATTTAATAACTTCGTAAATAAGAGTCAGAATTGGCTCAAGTCGGGTACCCGGGGGTTTTCGAGGTCGCTGATCACGATTATGATGTTCAAATTGACCCCCTGAATACCTGAAGCTCAGGAACGCCGACGAACTTCATCTCCGGGGACTATCCCCAACTTTATGCGAGGAGAGAAACTGGGCACCCGGGGGTTTATTGGGTCACTGAATTCGAATATACCATCGGCGAACACCCCACGGACACCTGGTGGGCCCCAACCTGGACGCGTACGTCATCTTCGAGAATTTTTCTGGAAATATCGACAATAACAAACCGAAAATCGTTATGGGGGCTTTTTTTTTTCGCTGAATCCGAATTTTATGTTGAAAATTACCACCCGAACACCTGGTGCGCCCTAACCTGGCCCTGAACGTCATCCCCGAGGGTTTTCCAGATATAATTGAAAAAACCCTAAAATCGTTATGAGGGGTTTTTTGGCTCGCTGAAATCAAATATGGCACCAACCAACACCCCACGGACACCTGGTGCACCCTAACCTGGCTCTGAACGTTATCCCCGAGGGATTTCCAGACACAATTGAAAAAGACAAACCAAAAATCGTTACCGGGGTTTTTTTGAGTCGCTGAATTTAAATATAGTACCGACGGACACCCCACAGACACCTGGTGCGCCCTACCCTGGCTCTGAACGTCTTCCCCGAGGATTTTCCAGACACAATTGAAAAAGACCAACCAAAAATCGTTACTGGGGGTTTCTTGGGGCGCTGAATTCAAATATGGCATCGGTGAACACCCCACGGACACAAGTATCTGTGTATACTTGTATACTTACACTGAAGCGTTTTGAGCGTTGGGAGAAAAGTGAAAGGCCGCTCGGCAAGGTTCGGAGATCCAGCCGGAGATTATTCTCGTCGTTTTTACAGGACTGAATCACATTTTTTGAGGGCCCCGAGGGAGAGTTACCCATGAATGAATGTATGAAATTATGGGACGATTTTTGGTTGGTCTTTTTCAATTGTGTCTGGAAACCCCTCGGGGATGACGTTCAGAGCCAGGTTAGGGTGCACCAGGTGTCCGTGGGGTGTTGGCCGGTGCCATATTGGAATTTCAGCGAGCCAAGAAAACCCCCGAAACGATTTTCGGGTGTTTTTTTTCGTGGAATTAGCCCAAAAATACTTCTTCTTTTAAAGATGAAGTGTTCTTCTCCATGCGCCATTGATTGAAGGTAACAGAGACAATTCTTGATTTTGTAGGAATTCATGCATTACTTGCATCATTAGCGGAAATAACTCTGTCACTCATTTTGGGTAGTTTACGACGAAGATAAATGAAAAATAAATCAAACTCAACCTCTCCCGCAATAAAAAAAATGGAGGCGTGTATATCGTCACGGTAGTGTCCGCTTAGAAAACTGTAGCCATTAACAATCCCAAAGAGTTTCCCTGTATTTCTGCCTGGAGAATTTTAAGTAAATCACCCTATATGTACACATTTAAGATCGTCCTATATGTATTTAGATAATCATTTTAATATTAGCATCCAACGTTTACCGATGATATATTATAGTATATTGAACATCCTAGAATGTCATGCTCAATTGATGAAACACTTGACGGTTAAAAACTGATACCACCTTCGAAAATACAATAATATTTAATTTTTCTTCTTTATTCAAAATACTGTGGTTTCATAAAATGTTACCTTCTCCCGGTTTACTATGCTTTTTACCAAATTATAATCATTGCCCACAAATGTATTGTAAATAATGTGTAACGACTAGTAAACAAGTTTTAACACTACCGTGTTGGTGTACCACAGCACTCTATTTGGCCTGTGAATTACAAAATTACATTTAATGCGGTCGCGTTTCGCATGGCAACTAAAAATTTAAACAACGCCAATGAAATAGATAGGTTAATAAGGATATGAATAATTAGTTTTCGCCTAAATGGGGTGCCCTAGCTCGAACTAGGCCGTTATTACAGTGAGCGATCTAATTTTAGTACTGAATAGGTACTAGGTATATCAAAATTTTCATAAACGTGTATTTGTATGAAACAGAGATGTCATGAGAAGGTAATCCAAAATTTGTATTATCGCAAATGCATAGTTTTAGTGACAGTTGCCAGACACTAAAGTGACACATTTACCGCATAGGCATTAAATAGTTATTTTTACTGCTACTACTAAATTCTTTAATATTTGCATACGGAAAAAAGTAATCTGAGAATTATGATTTGCTGTTAAATTAATGTAATCTTCTTTATAGTGAAATAAGAACAGGTTTTAATGCGTATATCGGTTTCTTTTCCTTTTGATACATTGACTTTGTCTTTGTAAAATGAAGTGTTTTAACTAATCCATAATACTTGCAGCAGAATTTTTTCTAACAACTGATTTACGACAGAAACAGTGTCCTTTATACAGAAAGTTAGAGGTTTGACTACCACAAAGTTAACAGGATATAGTATACATTAATATAAACAAAAAAAACTTTATATGCCAAAAAAAAGTAAGAAATTTCTAATTTCATGTGTAAAAATTTAGTTAATTAAGGAATCTCACCGCATTAGATCACCATAAAATGCAATATTTACCCCTTCTTTCAATGTATTTGTGTTTAGTTTCAATAAAACAATTTTTTCGTGAATCAATAAATTCGATAAAGTCGATATCGCGGAATGTAGCAACAACACACCTGCCTGTCAGTTGGTATCTGAACTCCGCAGTGTTGATGTGTTTGTTACTTGTCGGGGGTCCTTAATTTTTCTTTGTTTGATTTACAGAGAAGCTCGCCGAGAGCACGGCGTATTTATTTAGGTCATTTCCCCCAACGACAGCTTCCTAACAGGACATTCATTGAGCTATATATCAACGTCTTCTTGATACTGGTAATGTTGCTCCTCGTCCTGAAAATCAATGTTCAAATCGAGAGATCGATGTGAATACGAAGGAATCATATTTTGGACATTGTAGATGGTTTTTAACTAAGTTAATTTCAACCTCTTTTTTATTTTGAATGTTGGCAACTGATAAGGCATGCTTTACTAGAAATTACATTTTTTATTTTGATAATGTTTATAACTGGGCAGAGGAAAATCCACATACCATACAAAGATCAAATTACCAACATCTCTTTTAGACCTTTAGTCTTACCAATCAGATTGGCAGGAGAAGCATATTTGAATTTTTTGGAAAGTATTCTACTAGAACTGCTCGAAGATATGCCTCTGGACGTAAGAGCAAATATGTGTTTTTTGCACGACGAAACTTCATTAATTCTATCTTTCTTTGTTAATAAAATGGCGAAACAGTTGTCTAATCTAAATTTAATAAGTTTGACAATAATTGTTTATCTTTTGATTTTTTGTCATCACAAAAGGTGGTAGGTGCGTGGTAGGCAACCTGCAAACTAGTTCATGTATTCGCACTGTTGCCACGTTGTGATAAAATTCGTTGACTCGACTTAAGACCGACTTGAGTTATGCCTTTGTACTATTTAACTTTTTTGGTAATTTATGCTTTATCTATCTTATATTAGTTATGACAGTCAAACCTCTAACAACCTGTATTCGCGAACATTATTCAATTTAAGAAACGCAACAAGTTGATCTAGCATTTTTTCAAATTTATGAATAATTCCTATTGATTGATTGGCTTTGCTATTTTAATATTAAAAAAAATCTGTCCCTGTCTATCTATTTGAGTAGGTCTTGCGGTACTATATGTCCGATATATTCGCTTACAGCAAAATATCTTTCTTTCCTTGTTTTTCACAAAATTAGTGAAATTTTTGTTCAAAGTAATCCTTCGCATCGACATACCCCATATACAACAAAGATCATTTCCATTTAAAATAATCATAGTCAGTCCTCTTCGTTATACAAAATAATTTTTTTTATAATTATTGCCCTCATACTTATGTATGTATTATCAGGGACCTCTCATATATTTTTACAGTTTGGATAAAAACAATATGGCACGTATTACATAAGTTATTTTCTTAAAGTCGCGGTATTTGTCGTGTTTTTTTTGGTACAGAAATCTCGAAAAATAAAACAAGTAGAGCAAAAGTAATATCAAAAATAAAATTATTGGTGTTTTGTTTATTCTCTTTTAATATGCATTTGTATGATTTCTGTACCTAAAAATTTGTTGGTTAGACCTCTTTCTGTCGTTATATATTAATTTTACTTCGGCGCCTTTGAATATTCGCAGGTGGCATGAGATAAATGCCTGTTATTTGCTAAGCTCTGTATTATTCAGTTCTTAAATGTCTAAAATTACTTGTATTTATAGAAAATATTATTTCAAGAATACATGCACTGCATGACATCAAGTCAAATGGCTATTACGACAAAGAGATAAAAAATAACTTATGTTGGAGTCAGTTTTATCAAATAATTAGATACAATTCCAGCATGTACCATGTAAGATATTTGTAGATATTTTTACCCTTTTAACACTTTTATAAATAACTTTTTACATTAAATAATTTCACTAATTTCGACAATGTAGAAAATACGAACCTTCCAAGGATAATGACATTATCACTTAAACGAATTATTTAATTAAGGAAAACTTGAAACATGGACGTATTAATGTCCAATTTCTTTCCTAAAAAAAATCTTATGAAATAACTTCGCCCCTTTGCAGAATATTGGGGTTCTTGCGGGCAAACTGTCTTTCTCGTTTCTGGAAATGTTAGACAAACATTTTGTTCCTTTCACTTGTCGCCACGTTTTGATGTTGACTCACAAAGGACGGGAGACACTTAAACTCGAATATAAAAGAAGATAAAGAGTCCCCAGATGCATTTCATAGAAAACTTCTCTGGAAATTTGTAGGGAAACTAGGTCTCTGAAAGTTGTATTTTTCTCCCTGTAATCTAGAGTTCTTTCAGAAAATATCAGTGAAGGAAGCGTCAAACATCAGGGTGGACGCCTTTGTGTGGTTTACAATCAAATGACATGCATGTAGCCAAATTATTCAGTTTAACTACAACCATATACGTAGTGTTATATTTCAAACTGATAGTAAGTTTGAAAGAAACATATATCCAGATGGAAAATGACATTTACTAGGGTGAAAAGTGTCACTTTCCAATTAGATAAATATTAGATAAATGTCAACATCATTGAATAACCAAAAGGTTTGTTTAAAAAACTACATTATTATACATCAGTCAATTTCATTTTCGTTATCGTTATCAAAATTTTGTACAAAATGTTAACTGGAAAACCTAATTCAACTAATGCAATGCAATCCCATGACAGAAGACATCGACTTGTATAATAATAATATGACAAATAAATTACATAATAAAATAAAAATGATTTAGTAGTCCTATGTTCAATTTTAAAAATCTCGAGAAATAATAACTTTACCACTGTGAAGAAATAGTAGATTAATTGCATAGAAAATATTGAAGAATTTAAAAATTGTTCCAATATAAAAATTCCGCCAGTGGCGTACAAGTTAGGAATGGGAAACTACCCCTCTACCTGTATCGTACGCCTCTGGTAGTAGCCATGAATGATTTTTTAACACTTTTTAAAATGTTCTAAAGTATCTAAATTTTATGCCAAGTATGATAAAGAAATTTTTTTATATATTTTTAGGTATTAATAATATTGTGTGAAACTAACTACTCAGTGGACAAAAGCCGCAACCTGCGTTGAATTACACCCACAATATCTACCCATATATTCCTTATTATTAGCTTTTGTAACATTTTTTTACTGTTTTAGAAAGGTATCTTAAGCTAATATAAATCAAATCTCCTACAATTCCTATCAATGAAGTCATATGTATGTTCTCTGATACCAAACATCTAGGTATGCTAATGAACAATTCCACAGACAAAGCTCTATTCAATAATTATCTAAAGAAAATAATCTAATTTACTCACTCTATAAAAATCTAACTTCACTTTTTTGGCAGTGGGAACACGACAAATTCAACCACAATAGATGAGATCTGACCTATTTCTGCATTTTTAGGATTGCTTCTTCAGGTGGTCTCCTTTAAGTTGAATCAAATATCTAACTATAAAAATTATCAGAGAACATACATATGACTTCATTGATAGGAATTGTAGAAGATTTGATTTATATTAGCTTAAAATACCTTTCTAAAACAGTAAAAAAATGTTACAAAAGCTAATAATAAGGAATATATGGGTAGATATTGTGGGTGTAATTCAACGCAGGTTGGGGCTTTTGTCCACTGAGTAGATAGTTTCACACAATATTATTAATACCTAAAAATATATAAAAACTTTTACATAAAAGGTGAACATTTTTCAAGTAGGTATTGTCATATTTAATTCATTGACAGGATGTCACTTTTTTGTCATTGTCGATATTTAACTTAAAATAATTTTAATTTTTATAATTTTTATAGTTAGATATTTGATTCAACTTAAAGAAGACCACCTGATGAAGCAATCCTAAAAATGCAGAAATAGGTCAGATCTCATCTATTGTGGTTGAATTTGTCGTGTTCCCACTGCCAAAAAAGTGAAGTTAGATTTTTATAGAGTGAGTAAATTAGATTATTTTCTTTAGATAATTATTGAATAGAGCTTTGTCTGTGGAATTGTTCATTAGCATACCTAGATGTTTGGTATCAGAGAACATACATATGACTTCATTGATAGAAATTGTAGGAGATTTGATTTATATTAGCTTAAAATACCTTTCTAAAACAGTAAAAAAATATGATAAAGAAATATCAAACAGGGTAGTAATGGGCAAAAATCATTATTTTTATTTTTTTTTAATAAAACACCCTGTAACTCCGTGAGGAGACATATTTTAGTTGTACGTAAATTTATCATATTTTCATATGTATATCTATCTGTATAGGAGGATCATTGAATTGTGGGGCAGAACGTCATAGGACGCAAGACAAAAGTAGTTTCTCTCTTTAAATATGTAAAATACGGCAGAGAGAATAAAAATACCGTTATAATGCAACCAGCGCATTCGAAACCCAAGCCCACTGCGTTTGTTTGAAATATGCAGTAGTGCATCAAGGATGACCTGATTCAAAAAAATTGAACGCCGACTTCGCTCTGTGAAGGAAAACGCTCTCTAGATAAATGCTTATTCAATGGCGGCTGCAGTTTGCTAATGTATTAATAATACCGCTTTTTGTTTGGTTCCTGTTCAATCATGTGAAATTTTAGACGAAAACGGATGCGGCATATACTTCGTCTACCTCGTTAGAATTAATTTTCAATTAGTACAAAATAATTGCAAGAATAGCGACACATCTATCACTCTACATTTTGTACGGCATGCACCAATTTATCCACAGCAATGTTTTATTATAATAAGATCGTCATTCAGCATCGTTCTCATTTCTGTCACACTCTGTATAAGTATTACAGTTATAAGAAAAAAATAACCGGATCATACTGTATAGCCCTGTATTAACAAAACTGGTTTTCTTATGTTACCTGCAAAAAATGTTGCTTAGAAACGTTTGTACTTATGCGAAGCTACTATTTTTATTAGTTATATACTGAATAAGTTTTTTAATGATATTAATTGCACATCCACATTACAATATACAATACAATAAAATTGGATAAATAGATATATATGAAAATTAGTAAAACTCAGGGTAATAATATAAATATGAGTATCATTTATGACAATTACTGTTATCATAAAGGAAAATAAATAAATAAAAAATATATGTATTACACGTTTAGGGTATTAAACGCATTATGATTATGACACACGAGATTTATACAAAACTTTATACACGGCCTGTGTTTTGAATACTTATACATTTGCTATACATCGTATTATGCATTTGTGGAAATAAGTGTCTCTATAATTAAAATCCAATAATTTTTGTTGTTGTTTAGAGTTGTGACGGATACCTAGCAATAATATCAGCAAATGGGGTTTTCATGTACGCAAAAATTCTCTAGAAAAGTGACAGATTTAATCGTACATATGGTAAAATATGAATTACAATAGTGATAGTAGCATAGAAGATATTACGAAATTTTTAAAGTGACAGAGGAAAAGAACGGAAACCTGCTGCCGGGAAAATAAAAAGGTTTGCAATAAAACATATGATGATTTTGTTATATGGCGTTCCTTTAAAAACCTGAAACAGTATACTGAAAATGTGCTTCTAGCATATTTATTGAAAAAAATGTGAGAGTAAGCCGTCCTCTTTGTGGCCGTATTATTCCAAGTTAAAACAACGGTACTTTTACATCATAACATCGACATTAGCAAATATTCAAGATTAGTAACATTCTCAAAAAGAAAAATGATGATTACAAACCGAAGAAGTGAAGAATATTGACCATAGAGGAAACTGACACTTTTCTAAGAGATATCCCCCAGGAAATATTTTTTATGATCAAGATAAGCTGCCATCTTCAAATGTAAAATAAAATGTATCTACAATATTTTCTTAATTAGGTGGCACTGATTTTTAGCAAATATGGAGCTTGTCGTAGAGAAGAGTTAAGTAACATAACAACAGATATTCAGGATTTAGATAAAACTTTGCTAGAAACTATAAAATAATCCAAGGCATATATATATACAGGGCATATTTAGTATAATTGATAAATTCTCTCCTATTATTTTTATGAGTAATTTCGTTAATTATATTGTAAACATAAAAATGTACGAGTTCTATTGTTTTGATGCAGATTTTATATTGGTTTTGTAAAAATTTAGTTTTTCTGCTACATTTGACCTATTACCAGGCTAAAATAACATCAGTAATAATAATTATTATTATTAATTATAACCTAATACGGACTACATACTGTATACTGTACAGCGTGTCCAAGCATTAATACCAAGGGATTGGATGAAGAGGGCCGGTACCATGGCCACCATGATCTCCTGACTTTAAATCATGTGGACTCCTTTTTGAGGGGATATTTAAAAAATAAAGTGGACATTATTGATGATATATGCAAATATATCATAGCTGTTGCCAATAACATACGAGTTCAAAACGAACAAGGAGCTGAAACATGTGTGTTAGTTTGTCGAAACTGAGTAAGACGGACCCAAAATATTGTTACAACATCAGATATGTCGTACTATTTTATTAATTAAAACTACAAATTAATCATATTAATAATTAATAACACTAGCGACAAAATCACTTGAATTTGTTGCATAAAGTAGGTGCTTTAACACGTTATTTATTTCCTTGCGAATTTCGTTCCATTTTTTGTCCAATCGCCGATTGCATGCTTTGCCGCTTTATCAGGTTTTACAGTCGAGCGGTGCCGTGCAGAAATGTATTTTTAAATCATTTTCGAAAAAATTGTTTAGATAAGTTCTGAATCACCTTGTATACGTTATGATTTTTGTTATACAGGGTGTTAAAAAAAGAATGTAAAATATTTAAGGAGGTAATAGTATGAACCAAAATAAGCAGAAAAGTCTCAATAAGCATGGGTCCGCAAAGTAACGGTTGCGGAGATATAGAATGTTTTATGTTTTTTAGCCCCTTTTTTTAATTTGCAAAAACGTTGTGTGTTTTCTTACAATAGTTGGCTGATGTTTAGTGAAATAAACCGTACGTATATGATAGTTGTTCTCAGTGCACAAGTTTTCTTTCGCTACGGCTGGTTACTCCAACGCAGAATTAACAGACATGCATTTCATGTATGGGAACGCCACCGAAGCGCGACGTCTTTATGTTAACGCTTATCCAAATCGCCAGATTCCTTCACAACGTATGTTTAGAAGAATTCACCAAAGATTGCGTGATACCGGTTCCTTGAACAAACAGTACCATTTATCCAGAAGACCAAGGTCGGTATCCACTCCTAGAGCAGAAGAAGAAATTCTAGCACTGGTAGAGCTCAATCCAGGTACGAGTGTGCGGAGAATATCAGCCGAGGTAGGAATTAGTGGTCCTCTTGTTTGGAGAACCCTTCACGAGCAACTGCTTTATCCATGCCATGTGCAACGAGTACAGGTCTTAAATCCAATAAATGAACATCAAGCACGTTTGTTTTTTTGCCGCTAGTTTCTACGTCATGATGCTGAAGACCCTCGTTTTCTTGCAAACATTTTTTTTACTGATTATGCCGGGTTCACAAGAAATGGAGTGTTTAATTTTCACAATACGCATATTTGGGCCGACGAAAATCCTCATGATATAATAGAATCTGGACATCAGGCACGTTTTTCATTAAACATTTGGATGGGTATTATAGGTGACAGGTTTCTAGGTCCTGTTGTTTTACCAAACCGATTAACAGGCGCTGCTTACCTCAACTTTCTGCAGAACACACTGTATGAGTTTTTGCAAGACGTTCCTTTGAATCAGAGGCAACAAATGTGGTTCCAGCATGATGGTGCTCCAACTCATGGCCGTTAGAGAGCATTTACACCAAACTTTTCCACATAGATGAGTAGGAAGGGCCGGACCTGTTTTATGGCCTCCAAGATCTCCTGATCTGAACCCTCTAGATTTCTTTGTTTGGGGATATTTGAAGACATTAGTGTATGGTACTCCTGTAAATAGCCTGGAAGAGCTGCAGCTACGGATTAATCAAAAGTGTCAAGAAATCCAAACCAAGGAGGGTGTTTTCGAAAGAGTTTGAATATCGTTGAGACGTGCCTGCTTGGAAATGGACGGAGGGCACTTTGAACATCTGTAATTTTGTTATTTGTGTGTTAAAAGCTTCCTTTGTCGGTTTATTCCTAATGAAATAAAATGTTTGAAAAACGAATAGTGATCCATATCTCTGCAACCGTTACTTTGTGGGCCCATGTTTAGTAAGACTTTTCTGCTTATTTTGGTTCATACTATTACCTCCTGAAATATTTTACACTTTACTTTGAACACCCTGTATGTGTTTGTTATATCTAGTATTTGTTTGTTATTTATTTATTCGTTATTAAAGTATCTTACTAATAAATAATAGTAAATATTTATAATTTTGCCTTGTAAATAAAATTTTCCATTGGGCAATAAATTTCAATTTGAATTTATTACATCCAAGACGAAATACCAGCAATTTTTCCTTCGAAATTCTCCAGATTCCATCCCGTTGCGCTCAAGCGTGCTTTGGAGCGTATTTTAAAACGCCTATCAAATTTTTTCTACGTCGCCATCGACAAGCCGTGGCTTCGCAGCGAACTAAACTAATTCCGGGGATGTTGTTCATCTGACAAATTTTGTTTATTATCACTTCCTTGCAATATGCCCCCAACGGCGCGCCATGAAAGAGCGAAAGTGTATATGAATGCCTCGAACCGATCTCGACTTTAGAGCCATTCTTGACTCGGTAATCCATTCCGCCGAATAAAACGGCAACGCTACTTTCAGCAAGATGTTCGGGGAATTTGGGAGGATTTTTCATTAAAACGCCCGGAAACTGGCGAAAACACCCGAGAGGATATGCGTATTCCCATCGTGGGGGACCAAAAAACGTAATCACAATTGCGTTTTTAATTAAAGACTATATTCATGTTGATTAAGTAAAAATTGCATTTGAATACATTATGTATAAAGGCATTTAAGCTAATTCAGATCAATTTTCTTACAATTTCTAATAATAAAGTCAATTATACACTGAGGAAAAGATTCAATAGTGGGAGGTAAAAACACACTTGCCTCAGCAAAAAACTTTTATAAAATAAGGTCTGGAGCATTTTTTAAAAACATAGTAACGTTTTCTACAATCAAAACTTTTGATTTCTTTGCTTCGTATGTGTCATTTTGACGTTTCAAAAAGGCAAGTAGTTTTTTATATTGTGCAATAACCATATTTTCGTTTATTTGTATAGTACTTTGTGACATGGAATATGTAAACAATAAACTGGATGCCTTAATAGATCTTGCCTAAAATAACAAAATATATTGTATGAAAAACAATAAAATACATATAAAACATAGCTTACATGGCGACGGTCATGAGCATTCTTAATGAATTGATGGATGATGCAGCAACAATAGAGGGAGGGATTATTAGACTAAGATTAGATTCAATAAATATATAAAATAAAAATTAATCTAGCTAATGCTAAATTTACTATCGAAAAAAGATATACCTATAATGAAGTCATTAAATGATATTCAAAACTCAAATTCACCATTGAACGTATACGATCACGCAAACGGTTACTGTATTTGAGATCTGACCTATTTCTGCATTTTTAGGAATGCTTCTTAGGTGGCCTCTTTAAATTCAATCACATTTCTAACTACAAAAAATTAAGATATAAATTAAAATTAATTTAAAAATTCAATTTTGGAATTACAATATCTAGTATTGTACTGTCTAGATTAATATCAATTAGAGTTTTGCCATTTAAAAGAAGCATGATGTGGCAGCCTCTTCTTCGTCAAAATTAAAAACAAATTTGAATTTCTCCTCCCAAAAACACCGATCTCCCAAATGTATGCAAACATTTGGATTTTCTTTGACATCCTGTATCTCTTTAGTTGGTTATTGGTCACTCGGTTTAAGACGTCAGTTCTTCGAATCGTTCGATGTGACTGGACCGGTGTGGGTTCGAGCCCCGCAGCCGGTAGACCGTATATCACTTATATTCGTGGAGAGGATTGGCATTCTCTCTGCGCGTATGGTGGGGTGGAAGAATGTTAGCTTGGGTCAATGTGAGAGTTTGATACCGGTTGACTACCCCCCTAATTAATGACGTTTTCCAGGTATCCCTTATTCCTGTACTGAATGGTGATTAGGGTCTACCAACGTAAGTCCTTTCGGGGCTCAAATGCAGCCTGATTAATAATAATATGCCGTCCTCTCTTCTGTACAAATCTTCAACTTCTGGGCTAATCCTCATGATTAGAATGAGGGGTAGAGATATTATTAATGTTAATGTTATTAATCAACTTTAGAACTGAGGTAAATTTGACAACATAGCATTATTTATCGTCAGAAATTGACTCTTGCTCTATGTGCATTAATTTTGGGACACACTGTATAATAGAAATTAAATCGAAATAGAAATATAAAGAAAGTTTTATTTCTGAAATCTATAGTAGAATTTTCGCCACAGTAAACAACTCTTATCCGTCCATTATTCTAAGTATGCCGCACGATGGTCAATGATATTATCCTTAATAGAAAACCGCACTTGCTGTGAACGTTGCAAAGCTTATATACGGAATTAGCTCCAGTGCATCAGTTTGAAATTTCTTATCCCTCAAAGGTAACGCTTCAGTGACAAAGTTTACTATTATATCCTAGTCAGGATAAATGTGCTTTGTATTTACAGATGTACTTTGTATCAGGAATTCCTTTGTTGCAAATTATACTGGCATCACGATGGCTATTTTGAGGAACCAGCCGCTGTAATTACAGACTTCATCATGACCAACACGCACCGTAATCCTAATTTCCGATATTCTATTTGCTCTGGGTGATATGGTCACTGTGTAATTAATGCTCGGGAAACTAGGTACATTGTTCATTATTATCAAATGCAAGAATTTTGTTGTCATACACTGAATTACTGATCATTTAAAACGGATGTGTTGATTAGTTTACGAAAATGTTTATATGACATTATTTTCTTCTGAGAATATGAGTGTTTGTTTGTGTATATTTGTGGTGGATCAGCCCAACCTCGTACTTACCTGATTTTCCTTATGGTTTGCTGGCAGAAAATTTGTGCGTCAGCTCCTATGAACCTTTTTTTAACTTGAAGTCAGCCTTCCAAGAAATGTTCTCGTACTTTGATCTGAATTGAACAATTTACATGAAATTCTCTTTTCGCAAGAGTGGTTCTGAGAAGGTACAATGCACTCAAAATATTTTTGTTTCCTTTATGCCCAGTATAGATATATCTTTCAAATTTATTAATAATTTCATTATGAAAGGACAATGTTAAAAATAGCCGATTTTTGGCTTCTCCGGGGGAACGCATAAATCATAAAAAAATCAATTGATTATTGTTAATTAACATAAGAAATGGCCCAGAAATATGTCAGATAGCTGGGGAAATGTCGCTACTACCCCTAAACCTATATAAACTACCCTTAAATAATAGCTTTAAATGGATAATCATTAATTATTGTTATAAAATTCGTGCAAAATGAATAATATGACAGTATATCAATATAAAAAGTGATAAATAACTGTAAAAATGTCCATTCCACCCCTAAAAATTAAAAAAACGACTTTCAAAAAGCTAATGGTGAGCTTACTTCGACATCAAAAATAGAAAATGCTTAAATGTTCAAGGGAACGCCTATTGCTAGAAAAAAAATATAGATTACTGTCAAAAAATGCAAAAACTGATACTAGAGTACATTAAGTAAGTGGGGAAATATTAATTGCACCCCTAAATCTATATAAGCTATCTGACGTATTTCTGGGCCATATCTAATGTTAATTAACAATAATCAATTGATTTTTTTATGATTTATGCGCTCCCCCGGATAAGCCAAAAATCGGCTATTTTTAACATTGTCCTTTATACCTTATTTAATTTTTTAATGAAAAATTGGTTTTGTTCAATAGATTAAATTTTTAGTGATTATTATTGATTATTGAACATTTTAAACACACAAGTGTTTGGTCCTAATTGTTACACTATCTTCTTATTCTACCCTATGCAAGTTAACTCTACTTATTTAAATTAATATAACAATAAAATAGGAAATATTTTATATCTTGTCATCAATCAGTGTTCATTTTACCCCAATCGAACCCACTGGTCGACCATGTATCGGCACGGGGGCTATATGCCGCTATTTCAATGCGACGTTGTGACATTTCACAAAAACAAAGTAGCCGCTTTCTGTATATGACGGAAATGGGTCCTTGTCTTTATAAAATTTAGTCTTTTAACAGGTATAAATATGTATATATGATATTTCGAATAATTAGCACTTCGCAAATTCGTAAGTTTTTTAATTTTATGAATCGTAGGTAACAAAACTGGAAACTCTCTCTCGTCTACCAACTTGCCGACATACCTACATCGTTCCTGAAGACAGACAAAGAGAGCAGTTAACGATACAACTTAGATTACTTATTTATTGTGCTGGCAGTATAGGACTTTTCAGTACTAGGTGATTTTGCAGATTCGAGTATATTATAGTTTGTTTGTTCGTGGTATACTAGGTGTTTTTTCAATACGGTTATCATTGGCTTATTGTAAATTAATGTTAAGACTACAAAATTGTTTAAACTGTATTGTGAATACTATTCAGTGTTCTGTTGTTGAGCGTAAATAAACGAATATTTGTTTTATTTTATCTAGTACAGTGCACATTTATAGTATCTATTAATTTTCTCGCCTAAACAATATTTTGGTGTGAGATACTGCATATCTAATAAGATATGGAGAGGATATTCAGACTTTGGGAGGATTTCTCGGAAGAACCTCAACCTGGTACAAGTACAAATCAAGGGAATAGTGATATGGAAAATGCGGAAATTAGAACGGAGGATATAGAAAATAAAAATTCTCGACATGGACAAGCTCATTTAATTAGATATAATGTATATAAAAATATAAAACACAGTGAGGAAGAACAGAGGGCATTAGAGAAAACGGGTTATTTATACCTAGTGTCATTATATTGGACAACGTTTTATACCATTCAAGCCTTTTAGAAAGGAATTCAGATACGGGCATAAAAAAGGATATTTAAGATTTTCTTAAAATTCATAATATTGTTTACCACGCTTGTCTGAAGAAGGATGTTACTGCATATAGTCAAGAGCAATATTTTGAAAAGAAATACGTTATTGATAAAACTCGTGTCACATTTCTACTTTTTTCCATATGCAAGTTTGCCTACATTTTCATCCTGTTTTCGCCTTTTCATGTACCTTTTCATGCGTTAATTATTTTTTAGAGTATTGGTATCATATTTTCGTGTACGGGTAAATATAGTGTTGAAACAGCTGTTTTTTGAGAATTTTGCATTGTCCTAAAAATGAGAATGAAACCTTATTAAATAATGAAAAATATATACTGAAAATAGATCATGTATGTTTGTACTTACCCATACTAGTAATAGTATAACAATATTCTGTAAAATGTTTTCAGCAGATCTTTGGTTTCTGGGTTGGTTTCTTGCTGGACTCAATTGCTATTAATCATTTTTTTCAGCATTACTAGGGAACTTGCGAAACATGAAATATTTATTTTTATTAGCAACAGATAAACACTACGATACACAATAGTTATATGGCATGTTTTTTTACAGAAATTGAAACACAACAAAAATTAAATAACAAATATTTGTGAGGTTAGATTTGATACCAAACATTGATCGCAGCGCCGCCTACATGTAAATGCTCTATTGAACGAATACTGGTAACTGGTGTAAATACGGTCTTGTCCCTGGGCTGACAAATTGCTGACAACAAAAACACGCAAAAGCATTTGATGTTTTTATTGTAGTTTTTGTTTCCTTGTATAAAGTATACGCCTGGCAAACATAATGTGAATTAACCCCATGTTCCTCAGTCTCCATGAAGTTTTTCTATTACGTAACACTAAATGCTCTTGTTTCTTTCAAAACTCCTTTCTTACATCCTCGCGAGTTGACTAGAAACATGCGACAAGTTCGAGGATCCCAATAAGCACGCTACATTATGCACAACTCCCAGAAACTTTATTTTTAATGGACACCCATGGCCTAGTTGGAGAACGTACAAACTATCGGGGAGACATTGCAGTCGGCGACTCCATACGGCTTAAAAGCTCCGAATGCGCCCTTTAACGGTCCCAAGTTGCAGTTTACATTCCGAATCTCATCACGTATTCGCTGCCATCGGAGCTGCACTTAACACGTACGCCATGATCGCGAAAGAAACAGCAACGCCCGGAAGAAGACGGCGAGGAACGGTGCTGTCCGCCTATTAAATTAAATTGTACGTGAAATTAAACACCTAGGAGTCGGAGTCGATTCCCTGGAAGCAAGACGCTTTATCCCCGGCTTTCGAGAGCCGTCCTCGATCTCCTAATCTGGTTATTTACACTTGGGAGGCCAGCACGAAAAAATCTGTTCTGTTCATTAAAACTCCGGGCGCTGTACGTAAAACCGGGCTAATTTGGACTTGGGAGGCATTAACTTACACTGAAGTTATCTCCGGAGATCCAGTGAGGAACAGCGTTTTTATTAATTTGCCGGATAATCCGAAAATCCCTGAATAATATAGTTTTAACTGAAAAGAGACGTATATTCTCAAAGGATTATATTTCAGCTTCGTCTCGAAAATAATTTGTAATTCTCTCCACTGTGTACTGAATAATATTTGCCTGACTTAACCAATTCCGGCAAAAAAAGTAATGGATGGTAATTAATAGATAATGTTAACAAATTCTACACCCCGTATATATTTAATAAATACCACAAGAAAATAAAATAGATATTCCACAAATACCTGACTCTTAGTTGTTTAAGTATGCTGCCACCAGAACGAATAAATTTTACCTCCTTCGCTCTCGGAAGAGTAGGTGCCAAATTTAATAATATATCTTATATATATATATATAAAATTCTCGTGTCACACCATACTCCTCGGAAACGGGTTGACCGATTTTTATGAAATTTTATATGTATATTCGGTAGGTCTGAGAATCGGTCATAATCTATTTTTCATACCCTAAGTGATAAGGGTGGTCCACTCTACACATTTTTTTTTATTTTTTGTACAAAATTTTTTATTTTTATTTTTTTATGATGTGGCATTAAAACATACATATAACACTTAATTTTCACCCCTATTTTTTAATAGCCATTTTAGTAATTTAATCATTTTTAACCCTGGTCGATAACTGATCGATTATTACTAGATCAGTTATCCGCCAGGCGTCTGCCGGTGTCACTTCTCACCGCAAACCAAAAAAAATATAGACAGCGTCGGTTCATGATATAGGTTACGTGACAAGTGCCGCGTTTTCTGGGGACCTAAGGTCCAGAAAATTGATATTTTATTTGCTTTATGTTGGCGGTTGTGCAAATATGATGGCTGCATTGCAATATGAAATTAACTAACTTGCTGTCATTTTAAATATCATTAAAGAATGTGACATGAATGTGACCAATCACAGTAAACAAATGAGATTCACGCTACAATACAAAACCAACGTAAATTGGCATAAAAACCAAGTTTTAGTGATTCTGGACCTTTTAGGGCAGCCATGAATTAGCGGTCGCCAGCAATATGACACTGGCACAGTCTATATTTTTTCTAGCTTCTCTTTATATGGCAAAACAACGTTTGCCGGGCCACCAAAATATATATATATATATATATATATATATATATATATATATATATATATATATATATATATATATATATATATATATATATATGTATTCGATGTGACTTAATTTTTGGTCAAAATAGATTTAAAAAAATAAGTTGGACATGTCGATTGATATTATTCTCATTAATTTGATAATTAATTTACAAAAATATATTTTCAACTCTAGTATGGCAGCACATATGAAGTTTTTATAAGGACTTTGTTGCTTAAAATTACTCATAGAATAACTATAATTTTTCATCATTAGCTATACATTATCTTAATTATCTTAATTTTCACATTACGGGTTTTCAATAAGTGAGTAACTAATCTACAGATGTTAGTATAGTATTAAACTCTGGATGATTTAGTATATCAAAGTTCCTATGTATAGGTAAATTTATGTCATAAGACAGTAGTGGTTACTAATATCTAATGATATATAATAACAAAAATTTTGCCTAGAAGAAAGGATTTATGGCAAAAAAAGATCAACAGCTCGATAATTTCATATTGTAATATTGTTATTGACGTATTGCCGTATTTACATTTGTTGATATTGTATATTGTGTACCCAGGTACTTTATTTGGAAGTTCAAAAAATTGATTAACAATTGGCAATTTAATGCATTGTATTTCGCTCATGGCGCATTTTATTATTTTTTTTTAATGCACCCTTATCTTGCTGAATTCTATTTTGGTTCTCGAAGCTATCTTGATTAAAACCGAATCACCCTGTATATGTCCTGTTATTGTAACATAAAATACCCACCTGCGACAGAAAAAAGTTTCCTGTATAAGTACTTTGTTAGGAGAAATCAGTGTTAATTCAAAGGTAAGTTGGCAATCTCGTAGCAGAAAATGAATTATTTCTTTTACCTGGACAAAGGTAAACTGGACTCGCACTTAAGGCTGGGTCTGACTGGGACATTTTAGTGGTCAACTTGTGGATGCCAATAAAGCTAACCTGAAATGTCCGGGCGTGATCAATAAGTTACCGTAACTTATTGGTCACACCCCGACATTTCAGGTCAATTTACTGGTATCCACAAGTTGACTCCACTAAAATGTCCCAGTTAGACCTAGCCTTTACAGTAGTGTAAGTAGGTGTGAGTAGGAGTAGGTTAGGCAACAAAGCTGTTCACTTGATGTTAATGAGTTGACACACTTGGGGTTAATCAGTTGACTCACTTGGGGTTAATGAGTTGACTCGCTTGGTGTAGCAAAGAGATCCTAGCAAAACTGTCTACTTACTGCAAGTGAGTTATTTCCAGCAAAGCAGTTTTTCTTGTGGTAAGGAGGCAACTCACTTGGCGCCTATTTAATGCAGATATTTTGCTACGGTTAACAGATTTTTTAACATGTCAGCTGCAAATCTGGGATTTTGAGCATTTTGTTGCAGCAAACATTCACAAAATCTAATTCGTAAGGGATAATCCCTTGGTATTAATGCTTAGACACGCTCTACATGGTAGATGGGACATTCCTGGTACTTGCTGAGCGTCTCTGCTGCAATACGCCGTAGACGCCCTGGATCTCCATTTCTTCCATGATTCGGTTGCAAATTTTCCGTGTGTCGCCCGCGTTACACTACCGCGGTAAAAGTAGTTGCATTTAGCATATTATGTTTACCGGGAAATCGTTCTGGGTAGAAGCGAGAAAGTATTAAAGCATTTTGTGTTACGTCGCCATAAATTAAAACGATATCCATCAACTCCCAATTGGAGACTTGTGCGGAGAAGGGGCGACATATTATTATTAAGCAGGCCGCATTTGGTAGGCCCTAACCACTATTCAGTGCAGGAATGAGGGAAAACCTCATAAATTAGGGGGATAGTCAAATATCAACCGGTATCAATCTCTCACATTGACCCAAGCTAACATTCTTCCACCCTACCATACCCGCAGAGAGGGTGCCAATGCTCTCTGCGAATATAGCTTATATACGGTGTACCGGCGGCCGGGCGCGAACCCACACCGATCTAGTCACTGACCGACCAAAATTATCCTGTATTTTACAACACAATATGCCAATTGAATTTGAGAAGGCTATACGATCATAGCGCAAACCCGTAAAGACGTTCTGGATCGGTTTCAATATAAACAGTATTTTTCGCTTAAAGCTTGTTAAGACCTCTACGTAATTCCTTTGCTAGCTACTCCCACATTCTAAACTGCAGCACAATATTCGTAGCAGTTGTAGCCGAGACGTGGTCGCTGGTTTGGTTCGGCATGTAGGACAAGAATCTCGCGCGAATTAACTTGAATAATGGCTCTTGTTTGGTGACAATTACGCTACGTGAAAAGCCTCTAGTCGCCTCAAGATGAGGAGGGTGGCGGAGGCCTTCTGAAGGCGTCCGACTGCACCGCATGCTTCCGACAACCAAAACCCTAATGGTGGGACGTTTAACGATTTATTGTTTTGGTTACTGGGAGAATATTTATTTGTTTTGTTTCCAATTAACCTGTCAAAAGCAGTTGCAGACGAAAGTTTTAAAGTAACCGGAATAAAATGTAAAACGGAATAATTAATATTTAATATTTATAGGATTAATATCCACAGTTTTAGAGTCTTAAATTGAAGTATTTCTTATTATGTTAAAAGCACTCCCTTCAAGCGACAGTTCTTTACAATTACAATGGTGGTAATTCTATCTATACAGGGTGAGTCAGTCATAATGTCATTAATTTTAAGACGTGATAGGGAATAATGAGTATAATGCGAATATGCGATTAAAAACATCTAAATGCATATTTACGCCGAAAAAAATATTTTCAAATCATTATTTAAACCCCCTTTTCAGACTGTCACTGTCCGCTCACAGCCTTGGTCGTTTACAGCTCACAGTTCAACTCGATGTCGATCTGATACAATGTTGTCAAGTTGAAATATTTTTCTCGTACCTACCTGCCTAGGTTTTATACATCACAAATAAACGGTTGTACTGACTATTTTAAAATATCATTTTTTCTTGCTCAGTTCAACTTCAGCCAATAATAATTTAAAATGTTAATATCCAATGAAATCAAATAATAATAAACAAATAATTCTATTAAAAATTGCAAGTAACGCGGTCCATTCAGGTTTTCCGGTGGAAAATACGGCCCAATCAAACGATATCCATACACTCCTGCCCATACGTTGACAACAAATCGCCTCTGAAAGCTAAACCGATAAGTAGCGTGTGGATTTTTCTCTGAGCAAATGTAACTGTTATAACTGCAACAAAACACCAACGTGTCTAATAATAAACCGAGTAATAAACTATTTACGTACATTACATAAAAAACCTATACCCAATGGGTAAATTATTAAGAGAAGCTGAAAAGTGTTTCGTGTTTAAATACTAAATAATAAAAAACCATCGTGTTCTCGACAGAAAACTGTCCAAGACCGAAATGGCACGCCGCTAATCTAAGTTATCTAGAGTGAACCGTATTATTAGGTCAATAACCTAGTTACCTAGTTTTTGTACTGTTATTTAACGACAAGGAATAAAACTATTTTTTTATATCTAGATACATGAATGAATTTTCCTTAAATATTGATTTATTTGTTAATAAAAACAAATGTAGATAATAAATAAATGTTTTGAAATGTTAGGTTATTACAGTTTAATAATTATGATATTACGTTTTCACTACGTTTTACAAATAAATATGAATTTTTAGTATTACTCGTAAGTACAATTAATTATTCAGTTTGTAGTTATGTACATCTAGCCTAGATTATTGTTTTTTAAGTAGTATGGTACTAACCTGTTAACTGCACTCATCCGTCCATAGCTCTTTATTAATAAAATTAGGCTTAGTCGTATTTTGTAAACATCTCCATATAACACTACCATTTCCGCATATTCGGAATTTGTAAAATTATGCATTTACCGAAATAAACAAACTACTGCTTACTGCTTGTATTCTCTCCATCCTCCCTCTAAATGTGTGGCGTGATCTACAAATTTGGGATGAAAGAAATACGGGAAATGCGGGTAAATTTGAATAACACGCTGATGTGTTAGACGATATTATGTATGTAAATATGATGTGGCAACGATGTTTAATCCGGCATTGGATGGATCCGGATTGTCGTATGGGTGCGTCCTCAGAAAGTTCGTAGTGCACCAGGAGTGTCGTGTTATTGATTTTTATAAGGTGATTTGTTTATTTTTTTAAAGTACGTGTAAAAAATTTTTTTTTCGATTTTCTGCCTTTATTAGGACTCCCGAATACGTGGTTAAAATTAATTACATTATGACTGACTCACCCTATATAGGCTGGTTCGTGAGTAATGGCCCATGGAGTACGTCTCCATGGGCCATTACCAGTTGCCAGTTTTTTCGCTTCAGAATATTATGATTTAAGCCTACTTGCCTTAATAAAATGTTGATAATAAAAAAGATACAGTGTGTCAAAGATAGAATTTAAAAAGTGTTTTTTGTTATAATTACACTGTCTTTAAATGTATCAACTTTAAAAATATATTTTTTATTTATTTAATTTAAATACATATCCAACAGGCTAGTGCCCATTTACAAGATACAACCAAAAAGTATAAGCAAGCATTATTATTTGTATATAATAAAAAATAAAACATATATACAGTAAAACATAAGTCATCAAAATAATAAGGCTACATACAAAACAGGAAATACACAACCAATACACTACAAAAAAAAGAAAAAACTACTATTTACGATTATACACTGTTTAAAATTTATCCTAAAATATACACACATCTGAATTACAAAACAAAAGCAAATCATTTGAAAAATCGTTTTTTGTTTTATTAATCGAACAGAAGAATATATCTATACTGTCCTCTACGTCACGATAATTAGTAATCATTTGATACAGAGGAGAAGCCTTCATGAGATTATTCCTTATAAGGGAATATTAAAAATGTTACGGGCTCGAGTCGAAAATCGTGGTACTTTAATTGAAATTTTATTTAAAAGCCATGCACAGTCAATTAGACTGTTTATTATTTTATATAAAAATATAACCTGATGAGCTGATCTACGTTTTTCTAGCGCTGAAATATTAAAGTGTGCAAGCAACACATCTTGTGGAAAACCTCTCTCAGGATACGTATCGTCAAGAATATACACCGCTGATTTTAAAAATCGTATCTGAACCTTCTCCAGTGAGTCAATATGCACCTTATAAATAGGGTTCCAAACGGTAGCGGCGTATTTCATGACAAAGAACTGATACAGTAATTTTAAAGTATGCATATTATTGAATGCCTTGGAAGAGCGAATAATAGTCCCTAAAGTTTTGTAAGCTGAAGACGTAACTACTTCAATATGTTTATTAAAAACAGTTTAAAATCAAATATAACGCCAAGGTCTGTTAAATATTCTGGTATTTGCAATGAAGAATTCTGAATTTCGTAATCATATCTAATCTAGTTTATTTTACGTGTGAAAGTCATAACATTACACTTCTCTACATTCAAAGGTAATCTGTTTTTAATGCACCAGAGATCTGTTTCATTTAATACTTTCTGAGAACTGTACAGTCCAATACACATTTTATTTCCGTAAACAGTTTTAAGTCATCAGCATATAGCAAACAGTGTGGGCCATTAAGTTTTAATGTTATATCGTTAATAAACATGATAAATAAGAGAGGACCCGAAACGGATCCCTGAGGAACACCAGAGCTCTGCAAGAATATCTCAGGCCTGAACCCATGGAATTGAACAAACTGATATCGATTCGATAAGAATGACTTCAACACAATTATGATAGAGGTGGACAAATTAAACGTTTCTAATCTCTCCAATAAAATTCCGTGGTCAAGTCGGTCAAATGCCCTAGAAAAATCGGTGTATACCACATGACCTGACTTTGACGATCAAGATTTTCCGCTATATATTGATACCATGTTTTTCGATATGAGAAATCATAATATGTTGTCTATTTCGACGTATGTTCTATAGGGCATCACATCCGCCATATTTGTGATGTAAATGTAAGCGTAACTCTTTTCACCCTAACGTTATCACGTTTTTTTATTAAAACACCTTAAATCTATTATGTTTTTGAGAAAAAAGGTATACCAGTCATTAGTCCTAGAAATTGGCAATTTTCTCGAAAATAGCTTTTCATCGATTAGCTGCACAGTTCATTGTACGATGTGGCGCCTTCTAGGGAATGCGTCAAAACAAACAATAGATTATGATTTCTCAATCCAAAAGCAAATTTTTAAGTTAACACATTAAGTAAACACAGTGTAATTATCACAAGAAATCACTTTTTAAATACACCCTTTTTTATTATCGACATTTTATTAAGGCACGTTAGCTGAAATCGTAATACTTTGAAGCGAAAAATCAAGTATGTCTCAATGGACCATTACGTACGAACCACCCTGTATATTGAATCCCCTGTAAAGCCACATTCAATTTGTATATTTTTTTCTGGTTCAGCATTAAATAATACATACTGAAAGACATGAATTTACAAGTTTTGGTTTGCTTTTTTAAAACATATTCACAAAAGAAGAATCCATTATTTCGCTTTTTACCATCAGTCTTGAATAGTGTTGGTATCTTGTTTTGCTTTTTCTTGATCTTGGCTTGGTGTCGTAGTACAATATTAGACCAAGACAAGACTTGGCTGCTCAAATTTAAGACAAAATAGGCATAATGATTGTACAGTGCTTATGTACTATGTACATAATTATAATTGGAGAAACAGACAAATAATATATAAGTTGTAATATAATAGTGGATGAAAGCAATAAATGTAATGAATGATAAATGGTAAATGCTTAATTTGTCAGGTCAGGTCATCTGAATTTAAACAACCAATAAATAAATTTCATGTCAACGTGAAACCCTACTTTATCTGCTAGCAAAGCTTATATAACCAATGTTTATGGTTGTTTTTTAAAATGAATTGTAACAAAATGCTTCGAATGGCTACCCTTGAGTACCTTTTATTTATGACAGTGTAATGAATAATATTTCGACATGTCATTATTGAATGTAATTATTAAGTCTAGGATTTTTGTAATTAACATTGTAAGTTTTTTAGATTCTTTAATTTATCTTTTATGATCATTGTTTTTTTAATATAGTTGTTCCTGAGGAAGAAACAAGTGTTTCCAAAGTTTCAACTGATTTTAGAACGCATCCATATTCTTGAAATAATGTGTTCTACAAATACAAGTAGTTATAGACATTTAAGAACTGAATAATATAGAGTTTAGAATATAACAGGAATGTTATCTCATGCCACCTGCGAATATTCAAAGGTACCGAAGTATAATGACAGAAAGCGGTCTAACCAACAAATTTTTAAATTTATTATGATATTACTTTTGCTCTACGTGTTTTATTTTTCAAGATTTCTGTACCTAAAAACACCAAAAATTTTGTCATTTTACGGCGACAAATAGGACGACCTTAAAACTGATGAATATGAATAATTTAGTCCAATTTGTACATACACATACAAGGCGAGTTAATTTGACTCACCCTGTATATATTTTTTTATTCGTTTTATTCATCCCTCCCACTTTAGATGTCCATTTGTCACTCATTCAATTCTTCCTCCATTTGTACTCTCGCCAGACGAAACACATCCCAGCCGGCTTCGATCCGTCAACAAAAACAATGAGAATTGATTGACTTGTTTTGCATAAAGCCAATCAAAAGTAAAATCGAGTACGCCTGTTATTCAATTTTGCGGTGCTTAAATGAAAAATGGGGAAGTTATACAGAGGAACCGCCATTATTCCCCTGAATGCGTATATTATGCGAACAAGGAAAATCAATTTGCCCGTTTAATTGAATAATGTATTACAAAAGTTGGCTATAAATTTTAATATACGCTTTATACTTTATTCTGTTTAGATTTAGATTCGCAACAACTTAACTGAGAAGAATCGCTGTGAGTAAAATTGGTATACAGTATCAGGTGTTTTTCTTTTCTGAGCCGCCAGATTTACTGCAAAAAAGGTACACTCGTTACACATGCATAGTTCATTAATTTCAATTTTCCACTGCAGTTATCAGGTTATATAGTCAGTTGAGCATTGGGGGGTATACTATCTAATTTAACTTGATTTGTTTGCTAAATCAGTAACTAAATTATATACATATTTTTTTTGTAAAATCGTTGCATAATAATTACATTTAAATTGTCATTTCAGTATCGACATGACACTTTTTTAGGCACATGTGCGTAAAAGTAAAATAAAATAACTGAATTTTAAATTATTTTTTTATTATAAATATTAATAACACAATCTTTCAAAACGGATAATTGGACATAAGGTGATATTTATAAATATATTTCTTTTTTCTTCACTTCGTATTACTTGAATATTGTAAGAAGATAACACCTGCATCCTGGTACTTCTGGTGCACTGAGTTCTTGGAAAAAAATGGTATTTTCCCCCCGAGAATTTTCCTTGCTTATTTTGTGTGGAATTTTCTATGTACCCCTCTGCCGCAGAAGTCAAACACCAATCCCCATGTCTCTTGAGCATCGATATGTTGGCTCCTGCATCTGCAAGGAGGGTTACAGAACAACATTAGATAATCTAAGAAATTCGGCAATCTCTTTAGCAATTGAACCTATTTTATTTACTCGTATACCCACTGCTCATGTAGTACATTTTGAATTCCTGTACGTGATAAAATATTGGTTGTGATCAATGGTGGATGAACGTAGACTTGCATATTTGCGGAAAATTTCCCAAAAATTGACTCTTTCTGGTGTTGTAAATAATCTAGCAACATTAGTTTTGGGTATTAGGAATAGTCAATAGTTCAATGTTCTCTGTATGAAAATAAGTTAATTCTTCTCTCCTTCATCATCTGCCTCTTTAGCAAACCTGTTTCTTGGAAAATATTCTAGATTTTCTAGGTATGTAACCACTTGATTTCCTTTTGAGGAAAGCAATACTATTGGTATATTTACTAATGTCTATATTTTTATTCAAATAAACTGTAGTTCGCAGTATAGAATAATTACTCCATAATGTACAGGGTGCACATTTTAAAAATAACTGGGATAAGTACGCTAAAATAATTTTCTCCGCAATATTTCATACCTTTTTTCGGCACACCAAATATGAAATTTTACATGTTTCTTGGTACAATTTCTTCGATTTCTGAGGAATCAATGTACGTATCTGTAGGCAGCTTCCGTCTCAATTTCTATTTCAGAATTTGAAGTTGCCGTAAATAAAATTTAAGAAGTTCGGAGCTTTTTGAGGCAGCAAGTTTGTAACACAATAATATACATGTTAGGTCTGTTCAAGTAATGAATCCAGGATAGTTTTAAACTGAAATACTCGACCAGTAAAGTTATGAATTTGTTTACTGAAAACATCGTGCAAGAAGTAACTGGACGAACGTTTTTGACAGTTTAGAATCATTCCTTGTTTGAACAGACCTATTGTTTCATTGAATAGCATACAATAAATAACATCTACTACATCTTTCTCGCAACCTTGCTTTGTTCTGGCGAGGCACATTTGATATTTGGCTACATTAGCATTGGGGGTTATTTATGGGAGTTTTTTTTAACCACAGATGATAGGTAGTATTTATATAAAACAAGTGTTTATATGGTTCAAATGTGAAGTGTAATAAGTTAATGTTTTGAAATGAAACTTTATTGAAATAAAAGGCTATCGATCATTATCTAGAGAAATACTGATTCAAAAATTTGGCAATGTGGTAAAGTTCGAAGAGGTACAACTAAAATTATTAGAACTCTCTAGAACATTCGGTTATACTGGAAGTCGAGACCGACATCGTTATTTTAAATGGAACATCCTGTCGAACATTGCTTTTTTGGATTCTATAGCTAAGAGTTATAGACGTTGTGGTATTAATTTAGTAAACAAATTACGTATGCAAGATGTACGGAGGTGTTTCTAACTTTTTCCTGGAAATATACAGTGTAGCTCATTAAAGATTAGGACACCCTTCTAAAAAAATTTTGGTACTAGCAATTTTAATGATTTCTTTTTGCGATGATTTTTTTCGAAAAATACTTTATCAGGTCTTGGCTGTTCGCACAGGTACTGCTGGTGTAATTCAATGCCGGTCGGGGTATTAGCCCGCGGAGTAGTTGTTTCCTGCAGTATCATTTATCAATTTTTTTTATTAAAAATCTGACGACATACCCTCCTTCAGCATCACTTAAAGTCGCTGTTAAAGATAAAAGTATGTGCAAAATTTCAAGTATGTATCTTACAAAACAATGGAATTATTAACAAAAATAGTTTTTTAAAATGCAACTTTAACACCCTGTATATTGAAACAGGGACGTCCAAATAAAAAATTGCATAAGGAAAGTCGCATTATTTTTGTCCAAAGAATATGTGGTTAATGGTATGTCCTTCTATTTTGGGACACCCTGTATATTGCATTTTACTCTGTTATACAGAATGATTCAGAACTTATCTAAAAAAAATTTTTGAAATAAAATTTTGTAAAATTAAAATCAAAAAGAGCAGTCCAAAAATGATTTAAAAATACACTTCCGGACGGCACTGGTAACTGGTCCACTGTAAAACCTGTTAAGGTATAAATGGCGACCAAACAAAATTATGAATGAAATTTCCAAGGAAAAAAAATAAATTACATTTTACAACACCTATTTTAATGCAGCAAATAAAAGAATTAATTTTTAGTTTTAATTATTAAAAGAGTTTGACATACCTGATGTTACAACAAAATTTTGGGCCCGTTTTACCCAATTTGTTTCTGCTTCTTGTCCGTTTTGAACTTGTACGTTATTGACAGCAGCTATGATACGTTTGCGTATCATCAATAGTGTCCATTTGGGTGCAATATACTTCATTTTTTAACAGGTTAGCTGCCAGTGGCAGTTTCGATAACATGTTGTCCATGCCAGTGTTTTTTTTTCTACAAAATTTGAAATTTGATAGTTGAAAACTATCTAAATTATGTCTATATGAGTTGTAATAGCGAATTTGCTGAGTGGACTAAAATTTTAATTTCGACGGCATTTTCCGTCAGTGGCACTGCACGTCTAACTAAATTGAAAGCTATACGCCAGTGACAATATTTTACGTCGCAAATCTTGTCTGTCTAAGTTCTCAGTGAATTACTTTGAAAATTTGGATTCGGGGATTATCTGAGACAAGAAAAACGAATTTGTACTTAACTTTGTTCTAAACGCTAGTGGCTGCTACAAAATGTAGGTACTCTTGGTGGTGGAGCATTTTTCTCATTGTATGTAACAAAGTAGAATAATATTATTCTCTTAGCTTTTGTGCACAAATATGATATAAGTACATACTAAATTTAACCGTTTTCAATTTATTTGCCATTTTTCCATTTTATCTAATTTAAATTTGAAGAAAAGAGTATGTAAAATTATTTTATTTATATTAAATTTCAAGTTTCGACTTATTTAGTAAGTTATGTGATACTAAATAAAATGTAAAATTTGTATTAGGTATATTAAAACCGACGATGCCATGAAAATTAAATTACAACAAACAGAAAATTTTATCAACATTCTATAATTGTATAATAGTATTTAGGTATAATAAGGTAAGTTCGTATGAAATCCTAGTACTATACTATAAAATAACCCTATAAGAAATAACAAAAATGGCATTCTTGAAGTACATATCTATATAAAATAAATATGTATCTATATAACAAAAAAAGTAGCAAAAATAAAATTAATAATTTTCATTATAAATATATACATATACTTATTATATTAGAAAGTATATACACATATCTAATTCTAACCCTAATTTATAATTGGTTTAATGGTATAAAAACAAAAATAAATAGGTATTAATCGTTTTATCTTATTTACTTTAATACCTAACACATAACCTATCAACCTATCTCTATTTGTATGTTACAAATACTTTCGAGTTTGACGAGTTTCGTCGGACAAACAGAGCAGACTCAACACTCGACAATAAAATACTAGGTAAAAATTAACTAGTATTTGGAACAGGTACGCATACGGAACTGGAACATAACGTACCTGTTACTGAGAAATACTGATACTGAAATACCACCACTACTTTTACCTGACAAAATTTGATCAAATTACCAGTAAACATTGGTTACTGTTATTATAGCTCAGAATAAGCTACGATTTAGGCCAAAATCACCGCCAGCAAAACCCATCTCGACCACTTTTTTATTCCGCACGTCTTGTTCTTTGTGCCGAGCAAAACAATATTTAATTAACCCAAATCCCGAACATACAGACGCGCTAAATAAAGGATTATTTTTTACCGCGGCGTGGCTTTTGTGTGCGCAGTTAAAAACTCCGCCACCTTTCCGCTTATCACCCCAACTAGGGTTATCCGGGCCGTGGGCGCATACATTCGCCGCAAAAACGGCCTGCCCAGATTGCCGAATTCATGCCCTCTCGAAGAAGGCGCTCAAAAACCATACGGGGGTGATTTATAATATAACACTTGATTTATTTATTACCCGCTGCGGTGGATGGAATGTAGGGATTTTTTTGGGATTATCGGAGCGGGGCTTATGATTTTGTAAAGGCGTAACCGACGCAGTAAAAACGTGGTTGCTTCGTGGCGTTCATCCGATTTATTGAATGTGATATTACGCCGCAATAATTTTAAGAGGTGATAGAATACTTGATTTTGAGCTGATTGAAAGAGACATACCAAGTGTTACAATATATGTGATAATTATTTTTTTTATATTTTTTAATTTAAATGTGCTTTTCTACAATTATTGAAGAGTAGAAGAAAAGCAAACCTTTTTATAGCAGATATTTCTGTACTTTTCTTATTATGAATAAATGAATTATTTAAATTTTTTAACTAATAACATCCAAAACGGCTTCGTTACTTACCTAGAACTTCATAAACATGGTTTTTCTACTTTGTAAAATAAAGAGTCAAATTTAAACGTGGATTTCATTTATACCTTTGTGTGTAGGTTTATTCAGATGATAAAAACATACTTAAGCAATGCTCTTTCAGTTCTTAGGAAAAGTCTCTTGATAAATATTTTAAAAATTAGGGTTTCCGATGGCTTGCGACTGAATGACGCTGGTATCAGAAAATTGATAATTTTATAGAGATGGCTGTGTTTCAGCCTTAGATATATCTAATATTCAATTTACCCCAATTTTCCATCCCCTCACGGCTTGCGTGGGATGCCACTGGTATCAGAAAATTGATAATTTTATAAAGTAATTACCTACCGAGTTTCAACCTGTTAAAATGACAGGTTTCTATTTTAGAAATATCTAATTAATTAATATACCCCAATTTCCACCCCTCTGACGGCTTGCGAGTGGATGCCGCTGATATACTCGCGACAAGAATTCAGACGACTTACGTCATACGAACAAATGAATAATTTATTATATTTTCATCAAAATATTTAAGAAACTGCAACTGATAGTAATGCATCTATATACTACACTAAAAGTTTGTGTTATATTTTGCACTAAATTGCAAAAAATTATTGTCTTTAACGCGACCAAATATCGAAAATTACGTGGACAATATAAACAAATGTGTAACGTCAGCCGTGACGTAAGACGTCTGAATTCTTGACGCGAGTATATCAGAAAATTGATAATTTTATAAAGTAGTAACCCATCGAGTTACAGCCTGTTAAAATGACGGGTTTCCATTTTATAAATATCTAATATTCAATATATCCCAATTTCCACCCGTCTGAGGGCTGACGGCGGAAGTTGATAATTTTATAAAGCACTAATAGTAGTAGCAACCTTGAAATAACGTAAATGTGACCATACTTGGGATGATTATTGTCATATTGTTTTAAGCAGTTAAGTGAATTGTTATTGTAAAAGTGGCAGTTGGTATTAACAACGGGAGATAAGTCAGCTTCTGTCTTGTAAAGGTATTGAAATTAATATAAATCGATTTTCCTACAATTCCTATTAATGTTTTTTGTCTCCAAATATCTAGAATATTTTGTATCCAAATATGCTAATGAATAATTCCATAGATAAAGCTGTTATTATCTAAAATTAATCTAGCTAAGTCCACTACAAAAATGACATCATCATTCTATAACAATGAAAACTCAAGTTTACTATTAAACATGTGGGAACCGTAAATTTAACCACAAACTGACCTAATTCCGTATGTTCAAAATTACTTCTTCAGGTGGTCTTCTCGATGTAAAATTTTATTTTTAATTTTTTAAGTAACTAATTGATGTATTTAAACAAAGTTTGATATTCGGAATTTTTTCACATAAAGAATGTCGTTTTTTAATATACGTTGTAGAGGACGCCACCTCTTTGGAATTTTATAGTTCAACATTTTTTTACTACACACTCTCTTATTTTGTGATATCAGCATCTCTTTTTCCATCTCTGGTATATCACAAAGATATTTCTTCTAATGTCGCTAGGAACTGCCGTTATCGAGATATTTTTAATAAATGCTATCAACTTTTGGACCAAGGTAAGTTTAGCAAGATATTATTTTGAAGTTAGAAATCATCTGTCACTATGTACAGTTCATTGTGGATCACCCTATACAATATATAGTATATATAATTCAATTGAATTCTCAGATGTTGAAAAATGTGATACAAGAAGCTAAATAACTTTATTATATTCAAATATGCGTGCTCTCAAGCCGAGATCCTATAAGGACCTTGAAATGTATCTCAGCACATATTCAAAAGCAAGAGAAACAAAAGGAAACAGAAGTATTTCGTCGAGTACCAAATATATATATAATAATAGGAATTTTAGAATATGACGGATTTCACTCGATGGCTTTCAAATATTCCAGAGCATGGAAGACTGCAAAGTTTACCAGATACATGTGTTTGCATGGTGTTGTGGTTGTTTGTATAATGTCGCAATCCGTCATGTGGATCAAATCGATAGTCGTGCAAGGTACAGAGATTATTTTATTAAAAAGTTTCAGGTCAAATGCATCCAGAATAGAATAGGTAAGCGCCCGAATGTACAGGATGTAGGGACGGATGGCCTGGAAACTTCGACACATGTCAGGAGTTCTATGTTGCGAGGTTTGAATCGCTTGCTCGAATATCTTAGCGTATGATTTGGTTACCAATAGGTTCTAATGCCATTAAACATGATTTAGTTACCTATGAAAATGCTTCGTTTCAAAGGCTAAGTTCATTTGATAATAATAATAATTATTACTATAATTCAAAACTTTCAATTTACAAATACAATTTTGTAAAAAAAAATCAAAAAGGGCGGTTCGAAATTGATTTCAAAATGCACTTCTGCACGGCACTGGAAATTGGTTCACTGTAAAATCTGACCATGGTATTAATGCTTGGATGTATGACCATAAATTAAAACGACATCCATAAATTTCAATAATTATTTTCTCGGAAACTATAGAAATTTTACAAGAAGATTTTTGTAGTAAACAGTATTAGAAATTAATACAGTTTAGACATCAATTATTTATACAATACTGCAGTTAATATATAGAAAAAACACAATAACATAGTGACAAAAAAAACAACAACAAATTAAACATACCTAGTTACCCACAATGTGAATATAAATACAGCTGAATAATATGATTCGCATCTATTTTTGAAACTAATAACTGATTGTGCTGAGACAACTTCATTTGGATGGCTATTCCAATGATGAAGCTTAGGAAGGAAATTTTGACCCACACTTATTTTAAAATTCCCCTTAGACAGTTTTAACAAAGTCCACGCAAACTAGTGTTACTATCAAGCATAAATAAATTATTTTTTCTAATTCAGGAGATAAATAATTACGGAAAATTTTGTAAGTATAGATCTCGAGTTCGTTTTTCACTGAAGAGAAGTAATCTAAGTTTTTTGGTGATAGGATAGATGGTATAAAACACAATATAATCTTTGCCGAACCCCTTCTAAAAGTTGAATGTCTTTAACTAAATTCTAACAGAGGTCAAATTAGAGAACGATTTCTTGAATCAGAATTTCAGGACTCTGTAGGCTAATATTCCGACAAGCCTTGAATTATACCTGAAAAACCTATACCAAACAGCCAAAGTCATTCGTCAGTGGCCCACCAGACATATACCGGTTTCGAGCTTATTAGTTCTCATCAGTATGCCATAATAACAAAAGAATCATACTGGCTGTCTTACTCAACAGAAGGGGCATGAGTACGAGAAGCAAGCTGCATCTAGTAGCTACTAACAGTAGTTGCCGGACTTGACAGATCAAAGCAATGTGTGACATGCTATAGATATCACTGAAAGCCGTCGACCTTTATCGCGTGTCGACGATAACGATATTTGCAAAACGGAATTTCAGGAAACAACCTTGTTGTAGCTGAAATAAAACTAATTTGCTCCTGACGCTTTCACATTTTCTTGTAAAATAATCATTGTTCTGAAAAAAATCAACAATAAAAATGTTTCTGGGCAAAATTAGTGCAATAGTTTTTTTTTCGGTCAACGATTTCATATTTAATAGACAGTAATTTGACTAAATATACCTACTAAATGATTATAGGATCAACTTATACATTCGCGTATAAAGCAAAGTCTATCAAATATTCAGTATAGAGTAATAAAATAGTTTTTTACAATTTACATCCAAGTATAATCATTTTTCTAGGTTATTGATGAATTAAAAATATTTCATTTGGGTGCACCAATTTTAATTGTGTTTTGCAGCCCCCCATGCCCCGTTGGTTATGCCTATTAATATACATTTCAAATAATCTCCCTATTGGACTACTTAAATAATTTTAAAAATATAATAATCAAAGAGATACTGCAATATAATAATAAAAAAAGTTTGTTCTAATACATTTAGATCTTTGTAGGGACATTATTATCAGAAATTCTGTCTCGACAGGAATGTTTACCGTTACGAAAAGAGGTACAAAATCGATTTTGCGCTAGCAAAACAACAATGCTCTTAATATTCTATAAGCAAGAGAAGTTGTTTGCCAAATTTATTCATTTTCTATTTTAGACCGTAATTGAAATAGATTCCATAAATTCAGGCATGCGACAAAAAATATAAAAGCAAATAATATTTAGTATTATCAGCAATTTTCTGTGTTCATAAAATTTCCTAGATGTATTAATATTCATACATCTAGGAAATTTACATACATTACTTATTCGTTTGTTTTTTCCTTGGTATACAACAGTATAAACTCGTCTACAAAGAAAATTGAACATGGAGTTCCTCAAGGTCCCATATTGGGTCCGCTACTATTTTTAATATATACTCTTAGTATATATTAATACTGATAAAAATATAACAAGAACTAAATTAAATTTATCACGGTTAATGACATCAACTTACTCAGGTATTATGATTGAAAACTGGTTTACCACCAACCAACAGTTTATGTTAAATTCTTGTGTGTTCATATTGGTCCTAAATTGACATGAGATCAACATGTTAATTATGTGTGCTCCATAATATCTAAACATACCTATCTCCTTCGGAATATCAAATGTAAAGTCTCAATATCAAGCTTGCTGATAGTTTATTATAGTCATATCCATTCCATTATAACTTACGCTATTTTAGTGTGGAGCCACGCCTCGTCTATGAAAGTTTTAGTTTAAAAGAAAAATTATAAGAATCATATCTACCGTCGGTTTCAGAGATAATTGTAAAGATACATACATGTCAGATAAATGCAAGGTTGTGTCCTTTCATAGAAAATTAAACCGATTTTGTATAATTGTAAAATTGAAGATTCAATTTTGCACCGTCCGAGCATGATTAAAGATCTTGGTGTTATTTTTGATCACAAACTAAGTTTTAATAAACATATTGAGACGATTACTTCTTTGTCATATAAAATATTAGGGTTTATAATACGCAATTCAAAAAGTTCTCATAATATTATTACATTGCGTCTGCTGTTTATAACTTTTGTAAGATCTCGGTTGGAATGTGCCTCTGCAGTTTGGAATCCTATTTATAATATACATATATCTGCAATTGAAAAGGTTCAAAGAATCTTCTTGAAGTCCGCTTCATTTATAATTGATGGAACTTATCCTCCTATTGGCTTTTCACATGAACTGTTGTTAGAACAATCAAATCAAATATCGAGTACCAAGACTTTCTTCCCGATGCTCTAATATCTTTAAAATGCCTGCCCCTCCGATCAAATAGATATATATATATATTGATAGATTCCCCACTTTACCAAATGATCCATAATTATTCTAAAATTGAGAGCAAGGTTGATATATTTTATTGCACTATTTTGCAAATTAAATCGGTATTCCCATAATTAATAGGGTGTGTCTTGTTTAATTATTACGTCTGTCTTCATAAATAATTTTTGTTGTGTTTTGTTAATTGTACTTGGTATTGTATTGTAATACTGTTATTTATATGTTTAAATTTGATGATGTTTTCAACTAATTTAGTTACTGTGTTACCTATCAATGTTATTGTAAATATTTCTTTTTTTGTGTAACCTACCCTGTAATTGGGATTTTGCCTGTTGGGTTTGTATTTAAATAAATAAATAAATAAAAGATGAGTATATAAGTTTAAATATACTAGCTCACTCTGTATGTACTTATGTCCGTGTCTTTATTTATATAACAAAAAAATTCTTCCTGTAATACCCGAAATAGCTCACACTTGTGCAATAAATTTCTAAGATTAAGTAAAACACGAGTCAGTACTAATTATTGGACCATAAAATTATTTAATAAAATACCCTATAGAACGTAAATCAAATACGAATGTTTTTTTTAGTGTAATTTTATCTTTTCCCATGTTTATATTAATTAGATATATGTAGTATACTTTATGTTTACGCATAATAATAATTAGGTATTTAATTTGTATAGTGTATGTACCAAGTTCTTTACTCCTGTCATTTAACGCGTGTAAACAATTTTATGGGTATGTAACACCAGCCTTTAAAAATAAATAAATATTCATGTTATGAAAGTTAACATTTTGCTTTCAGTAAAATGTTTGCTTAAATATTGTTAATAGTCGTGGATAAAGCATAGTATTTTACTTGCATATAATAACTGTAATTCACTCTGGCGATTTACAACACTCGTACAGTAACCTTCACCCTCGTGAATTACATTGAGACATCTAAAAAAATAAAACATTAATTATCTACTACAATATATTCTGGGTTGCATAATCTACGTAAAATAATTTGTATGTTATTGTAAACAAGGCAAATAAAACTTTAAACAAACATGTTCCAAGTTAATCTCAGACTACGTTCAGTGTCAAATATTTAATTTAAACGTTTATATTTACTGTGCAGCACTGCTTGTAGCTTTCGATAAATGTTTACGCAAATATATTTTTAATGTGTATTGAAAATAAACGTTCTAAGAGAAACATTTATCTTTGAATTTTTCATCACGTTTACACATTTGTCTATATTTTCTTATACATTTTTAAAACATATCTAAATATGTCAACTAAAAAATATTATACTAAAGTAAAAGTTTAAGGTAATAATATAAAATGGTTGATTTCGTGATGTGACATAAGTATACATTTTGTTATCATGAAAATGATAAAAACAAAAATTAATTTGTAATTTGTCACATAAGATTAATTCTTGCCACGACAGTTGTTACTGGTTGTATATTGTTTAAAAATGAGTTCTTACGTAAATAGCAGAGCAGAATCGCTATAATATCGCAAAAATCGAAAGACGCTTATAAAAAAGACGAGACGGCGAGTTTATCAAATGGATGGAAGAGCAAAAGATAAAAGATATAGATGAATATTCCCAAGAAACAAAAAACAAAAATTAATTTGTAATTTGTCACATAAGATTAATTCTTGCCACGACAGTTGTTACTGGTTGTATATTGTTTAAAAATGAGTTCTTACTTAAATAGTAGAGCAGAATCGCTATAATACCGCAAAAATCGAAAGACGCTTATAAAAAAGACGAGACGGCGAGTTTATCAAATGGATGGAAGAGCAAAAAATATTAAAATTAAAACTTTTTTATATGTATAAAGATATTCTATCTACTGATGTTAAGTTGCGAATATGTGATTCAATCATTCTCTCTCGAGTAACATATTCTGATGTTGTGTACTGGCCAACGTTATTAGAAAAAAACAAACATTCTTTACAAAAAATTCAAAATGCTTGCCTTAGGTTTTGTTATAATATTAGAAAGTATGATCATATTTCTACAGTTTTCTGTGACTCTCGTTGGTTTAATTTACATAAACGTTTTGTAATTCATCTGACCTGTCTTGTATATAAGGTCTTAACTATTAAACAGCCTCAGTATTTATATGAAAAGTTGATAAAAAAACTCCGACATACATGATTATATTACTAGACATCGTGATAATTTAAATGTACCCAAACATAAGCTAACTTTATTCCATCGTGGCTTCACCTACAACTCTGCAAATGTATTTAATTTGATACCACTAAATATTAAATCATCTTCTAGTATCGTGGTATTCAGGAAAGGAAGGAAGGAAGATTTTCTTGTGTCTAGCCGAGGTCATACATAGTGTTTTAGTATATTTAATTATTGTTTGAAGCTATTTATTTGTGGCATAATTTTAGTTTTCTTAAGTTTTATTGGGTTTTCGCCACACTTCTGAAAAATAATAAAAATTAATTAAATAAGCCCTTGCGCCAAACGGAACAGTCAAGGGTTATTTTTGAAACTAAGTTTGCCTAACCAAAAAATCTCACACTGAAAAAAGCAGATAAGTAAAAAATAACAAAAATTACATCACTTCCGTAATATTGACGTTTCGAAAAACTCACTGTTTTCGTTTTCAAAATAGTAGTAAAATATTAAACCGTTTGTCAAGTTTGACAGTTTAAAATTTGTTTATCTGCTTCCATAGAGATGTTAAATGATTTTTATTTTATTTTTACTTACTTCTTCTTGATACAACTGTAGCCAACAATGATCGATGTTTACTGAACAGTTTTCCCAAGCGTGGGAAAACGGTCATGTGATTCAATGGAGTTCGGCAAAAATTTAGAGAAGGAAGATAACGCGACAAAAAGAAAATTAAAAGAGACCGCGATTATTTTGTTGAACGGAGATAAGTGTGTGTCAAACTGTTCAGTAAACATCGATCATTGTTGGCTACAGTTGTATCAAGAAGAAGTAAGTAAAAATAAAATAAAAATCATTTAACATCTCTATGGAAGCAGATAAACAAATTTTAAACTGTCAAACTTGACAAACGGTTTAATATTTTACTACTATTTTGAAAACGAAAACAGTGAGTTTTTCGAAACGTCAATATTACGGAAGTGATGTGATTTTTGTTATTTTTTACTTATCTGCTTTTTTCAGTGTGAGATTTTTTGGTTAGGCAAACTTAGTTTCAAAAATAACCCTTGACTGTTCCGTTTGGCGCAAGGGCTTATTTAATTAATTTTTATTATTTTTTAGAAGTGTGGCAAAAACCCAATAAAACTTAAGAAAAAATATTTAATTATTGTATATACTTTATGTTCTGTTACCTGTTTCAGGTGACAATTTTTGTATTCATTTGTATATTGCTAATATTTAAATTATATTTTTGCTTTAGGGTGGTTGTACTGAGCAACACTGTTAGATACCGCCACTCATTTTGATATAATTATTTGTGTACTGTTGTTGTAATGCATATTATTATTATTATTATTATTATTATTATTATTATTATTATTATTATTATTATTATTATTATTATTATTATTATTATTATTATTATTATTATAACAGATATAGATGAATATTCCCAAGAAACAAAACACAGTCAGAGGAAATAGCAAAATTTAAAACTTTTCTTGAAAATTCCATTTCCTATATAAAAAATTACATAAAATGTTAAACTTTGTAATTTGTTCATCAATAATTTACTACGAAATCATATTTTTCATGTAATAAATCCGCTCTGTGGACACCCTTTGACTGGTTTTCCTAAAGAAACGAATTTTCAAAACAATATTGCTACATTCTGCTGCATAATTAAGAAAAAATGTTTGCTGCAGGTTTCGACAGTAAAAATATTAGGCATGTTACTGTTAAAGGTTGTGTTCAATATTACATTCAAAACTAGTTAGCGCTGTACTTGGTGGTAAATTGTGCAAGAATGAATAATTGTTGAACAACAAATTTTGGATTTGACAATTTTGGATGCTTGTTTATTATTTATTAATCATATACAAATCTGCGAACCAAGTTTGCTTAACCTCCAGTTGAGACAATAATACTTTGTCAATCAGTTTGAACATAATTTTAGTCTTAACAATGATTTAAATGAAAATTAAGTCAATTGTACAATCGTTTGCAATATTAATGTTGTTGTTAATATGCTAAGAATTTCTTTTTTTTTTCACTCATTGTTCTGCCTTTTTCACTCATGACTGTAATACTCCTGTAAATGGGCCGTCAGCCTGCTGGATGTTAAATGAATAAAATATTAAAAAATTTGGTAAAATATTGTAACACTTGGTATATAGGTATGCTTGTTTCAATCAACTCAAAATCAATCACCTAAAATTATTGTAACGACTTACACAAGACACACTGTACTATAACGGTTGAAAGCTGTCTAACCAACCAATTTTTAGGTACATAAATCTTCCAAAATACGTATTTTTTAAATTCAGCTGTAGATACAAATATTGCTATAACACAAACTTACATGGTTCTGCATATCACTTTTGTTTATAAGTATGTGAAAATAATTGTTAAAATGTGGGGTAAGAATAGCAGAATAATATTTGTCATAGAAATGCATTTTAAAAATTATATTATTTCAGGAGAAATTAAATAATAAAAATGAATAAACAAAACATAATAATAATAATTTTATTTTCGCCATTACTTTTGCTCTATGTGTTTAATTTTTTGAGATTTCTGTACCTAAAAATTACCAGAAATTTGATCATTTTACGGCGAGAAATACCGGAAATAAAAAGAAAAGAAACGCTCTGAATTGAAATCAGGGTTTCAATATCCAATAATGAAAGTTCCAGCCGTATCAATATTTTCATTTTAAGTATTACCTGAATCGTTAAAAAATATATTTCCGTTTAAACATCAGGCTTGCATATTATAAAAGTTTATGAGAAAAAGTTTTTTAACTTTCGGTAATAAGGACCTGAGCAAATGCTTCATTTCGAAATAAATGTAGGCTAACTGTGTCTGACGTCTCTTTCTAATTTCATATTACTTTCTGTCCTTATTTGAGAGAAGTTTTATAATTTTGTGTAGAAGTTATAAAGTAATATCGAGTCTGTAGCAAAGAACCTCACAAAGAACATATGATTTTGAGTGATTAAATAATAAAATTCACTGAACGTGATTCTTCAAAATATTAAATATTTGTTGTTACTTAACTGTTCTACTTTTAGATTACTTTATATTTAATACAAACAGCGAATAATTTTTGTCAGAGCTGTAAGTTTCAACAATTATTGTCGGTAATATATGTCAACACATCTACACGATTAGATATAAACACGTATTATTTTCATGTTCGGATTCGCCTAGTGGAAATTGCTGTAGTTAATTAGTCTATACTTTTGTGGTAGTGTCGGTAGCAAATTAAAAACAATGAGTAAGAAAATTAATATTGATTTGATATTTGGCAAAATTTTATCACAAAGTTGGTTTATTTTTATTTGTTTGTATGTTTCCACTTATAGTTTCAAAACAATTTTGAAATATAAATACATATCTGTTAGATATATACAGACTAATTTAGAAAATACTATACAAACAATTGGGTACATAATTAATTAATTAACTGTTGGAGACTAAAGCCTTTTACAATCTGTACTAGCTTTAGGAAATGAATGGATATTAACTGATTTTTTTAAATTCCATATTTCAAGATTCTTGCGAAAAATAATATACACCTTTTCTGTTTCATTCATTTTCAAGCTTGCCAATGGTAGTACACTGACAAAAATAATTGTAAATTTACACGTTATACATTAATGTAAGAAATACCAAATCCAGACTGTATTACATATTCATGTGAATACCGTACATTTAGATCTTTCATGTCAAATTACATGATTTTTTTCTAGAAATACATAATAACATTGTAAAATTAAATTTCATGTGTACAAAAACACATTTCTCTCAAACGTATTTCTTCTACGTCTACGATGTAACCAAAGTGTACTTTGAAAAAAAACTGAATTGAGTTATCACAGTATTGCTTTAATGGCAATTTCGAACCTTATACTCAATTTTTTATACATATTTTTAGGTATTCACAATATTGTGTGAAACTAACTACTCTGCGGACTAAAGCTCCCACCAGCGTTGAATTACACCCACTTAAAATACCTTTTTAATACAGCAAAAAAGTCTTATGCTTCACAACACGCAATTCCTCGTTTGTATAGTTATTATTCATTATTCTTCACTTTGTTGTTTTCCAGCATTGTTAAAATTAATAAAAACCTTGTATGAACGAAGCATAAGGTTTGAAATTACCATGAAAATAATACTATGATAGGTACTGACTCAATTATTTTCAAAGTAGACTTTGGTTACATCGTAAAAGTAATGAGATTCATCAGTGTAACCAAAAATTATGTCGATTTTCTGGAAAACTTGCATTCTTTAAAATTTCAATAAAAGAAAAAAAAATGGTGGGACCTTGTTTTGTTTCTGTCAGTTATGATAAATTCTTAGAATCATAACATCAAATATCCAGTGTTTTATAGAAATCGCTCAATTAGCGTATTTGTCATCTAAAACTGCTTTTTACAACCAAATTATTTTATGACAGTGATTTTGTCACAATGCTGAAAATCATTGTGGCGTATAACTATAAAACTATCACAACTTTAACCAATTTCCTAATATTAAATAGTCAAAACGAAGACAATTATGAAACGTTATGATGATTTTATGGTTTTTAGCGCTGGTTTTAACGTCAAAAACCATGAAATAAAAAAAACGTTTTTTAAATTATCATAATATTAATATAACCACTTAACACGTGGCGCATGTAAAATTCACTAGATATGGGCCAGGCAAATCAAATTTTCACCTCAATAATAATTGCTTACACAAAGTGCAGTAAAACGCGCAAAATAACATTGCGTAATACATCATTTACAGTTGCAGACATGGTAATTAAACAGAGACGCTACTTAATAATAATAATTAATAACTGAAACATTAATTATAAAGTTAGATTGTAGCAAACTGATTTGATTGAAATGATTGAACAAAATCATGTTTTGAATTGAAGTGGGAGAACTGATTGTAAACGTGAAAATAACATACTATCATATAAAATCAGTTTGTTACTAAATTCAGTTTAATTAGAACAAAAGAAAACAGCTAGTAATTATGTTCAGATAGACTAACTTCAATGGCATACCAAAATATATCATAAATGCGTACGCGGTGCAGACAAGTTACATCTAGCGGATATCACTATTCCATGCCGGACTGAAAAGCCACAGACACGAAGCGTTTTACATAGCAGTAGACATCACTGAAAGTTATTGACCTCTATTGCGTTCGGCGAGAATGGTATTTTACCAATACGGAATTCCAGGTAACAGCAACTCTGCGGGCTAAAGCCCCGACCAGCATTGAATTACTCCTGAAAAACCTAGGATACAGTTAAAGTCTGCACCGCGTACTCATGGTCTCTTCTGTCGCGTTAGACATACTTAAAATAGCTTCACTATATAACCAATTTTACAAACAAGTTTTTGAAACTGATAATTAATTAACTTAAACACTTAAGTAATTATTCATGTCTAAAAATCCCTTTTAGAACTTATATTGAACGTTTCTTTTTTTTCTTTCTGTAGCATCTCTATAGTCTGTTTGGAAATGAAAGAGAGTAATAAAACCCCGAGATAAGAACCGGCCATGGGCGTGGTAATATTTCGTTTCAGGTAATTATTGGGTAACACTAATAGGTAATGGGTGTACATTAATATATTTTACTGAATACATCATAGGGCAGGAGCCAGTGTATTGTGACAGGTCAATCCAGTCTTAGAACTGAATATACGAAGACGTGCTAGTGCAGTAGAGTAAAATTCGACTTGTGTTTAGTGACTATTATGCCAGTGGATATAATATTGTTTGGGTAAAATGTCGAGCTTATCAGATTACGTACCTGCTAAACGCGTGAAAAGATGTGCGCTGTCTCAGAATGAGAAGATTATTATATTAAATATATTTAATGCATTGAAACACCAAAATCCTACCAACAGTGTTGACAACATCGTGGAAAAGTGTTCCAAAATAACAGGGATTGGAAAATCAACTATCTACAGACTTAAGGGAAACAAAAAATGAACAAGATACTGTAATTCCTCCAAAATCATCTACAGGGAGGTCAAAAGTCGTTATAGATGATTTCTTCAAAAATGTCATTCGCAGAAAAGTACTCTCATTTTATGTTAAAAAACAAATGCCAACGCTAAACAAAATTTTAAGTGAACTTTCAGAGGACAACGATTTGCCAAAAAAATTTACAAATTATTGGCCGTCTTACGAGAGTTGAATTTTTGCTGGGAAAAGCAGAACAGGAAGTTAGTTCTTATCGATAAAGATGAAATTATTTGTTGGCGAAGATCTTACTTAAGATCAATTAGAAAATTCCGTGACGAAGGGAGGAATATTTATTATCTAGACGAAACTTGGGTCCACGAGGGATATACTGTAACAAAAGTATGGCAAGATAAAAATGTAAAAAGTTTTCGACAAGCATTTTTGGATGGACTTTCAACAGGGTCAAGACACCTTCAGGTAAAGGACGAAGATTAATAGTGACACATATAGGTAGTGCCTGTGGTTTTGTAGATGGCGGTTTACTTTTATTTGAATCTAAAAATACAGGTGACTATCACGATGACATGAACGCAGATGTTTTCGAAAAGTATTTTACACAGATGTTGGATCTTATTCCTCCGAGGTCTGTACATGTCATCGATAATGCCAGTTACCATTCACGGCAGACGATATAATTCAATGGTTATCCGAAAAAACATTTCTTTTGAAACAAATATGGTGAAAATGGAACGTTTGACACTTGTCAATTTTAATAAAAATCAGAAAAAATATGTTATGAATGAAATGGCATCAAAACGCCAAATAACGGTACTACGGTTACCACTGTGAACTTAACCCAATCGAATTAGTCTGGGCGCAGGTAAAAGGAGATGTAGCGCGAAATAATACGACGTTTAAATTAAGTGACGTGAAAATTTTGTTAAAAAAATCCCTGGAACGAGTAACTGCAGATAACTGGCAAAGATGTATACATCATGCACAAAAAGAAGAGGAGAAAATGTGGGAACTTGATAATTTAATTGAAGTTACTGTGGAATCTATCGTTATCAATCTAGGAGATGAAGATAATTCATCAGAATGTTCAGAGGATGAATTTTATTATACCTACTTTTTTTCTTTATTGTACATTTATACAACACTACATTTACTCACCATAATTTGAATTTTCAAAATACATATATTTTTGTGTGGAATAAAAGTCTATTCATTAAATTTAAATAAATATTTTGATAATAATATTGAATAATTTTATTTGAATTACTAAAAACTGAAATGCTGTTTTTATATTGTTTACTTATTAGAAAAGTGAACCGAGAAATTGAAGCGGCATAGGCAAAGACGGATTGTCGGGAATTAAATTTTAGCTACCTGCTACAATTTAGTACAACCCGGTCACACAAAGTTTTTTTAAAAGTACACCTCAGCTATACCGATAATACATAATATAAAAATATTGAATATAAGCACCAGTACTACATTTATTTACGACTTTCATACATAATAAGCTTTTATTACTCTCTTTCATTTCTAAACAAACTATAGGATAAATTTATAGCCTGTAAACAATCACTAGCAATGTGTGTGTGACACTCGATGTATGTGTCCGAATACAAGTGGATGTAAACGAACATTTAGGGAAACACAGCATTAACCATAAAGCTAACACATTCCATAATTAATAGGAACTTTCGAAAGTAGATGTGACAAGTCTGTAAATGGATTTATTAGGTCATTCAACTCTCAAGCAGTTTTTGATAGACTATAAGTATTTTTAGCTTACTGTTACATAACCTTTAAAAAACAAAGTTAATAGTTAAAAGTTTCTGATAAAATAACCTCATACGTGTTAAACATGTTGAGGCATATACAACGTTTTCGCCTCTTCGGACTCGAAAACACGGCATCTAATAATAATAGATCCATATAATATCGGCTAAAACTGGATAAACAGTAAATGATTATGTCAAGTAGAGTTAGAGTAAACATCGGCGGGCAGCATGCTTTTATATAGATACGATGTTGTTCGTCGGCTACCAAGCTCAGTTCGCCGTTGATAGCGTCTGAGGTTGCAGTGAGCCGTTCGTGGTGGAATTGTGGTGCACGCGAGTGGTGGAAAGCACGATCGACCGTTCGCAAACGGGGGTCCATTCTGCATTTTTTCATCCAAATTACCCTCCATTGTGAGTATTAAAAGCAGTCAGTGTAGTGTGTTATAACTTGTTCGGCGTACGGATACCGCGGTCGTACTGCCTTGCGTGTATATATTTATAACCTAACATGAATTGTAAATCTAGATGCGGGAAGAGCATCGAGATCATGGGCGGTGCCGCGATCCGGTCGCAGGGCGCACAGTAAGGGTCTATTTACACACAGTGCCGTGTCAATTCCGTATCAGTATCAGTAGGAAATAAAAAATCGTTGCTTAGATTTTATATTGGCATGTTTATACACCGTCCGTTACAGTGTTGTATCAGTGCTGCTTTAGTGCCCGTTTAAATACGCGATATATAATTTTACTGACAAACTGACCAGATTTTTCTATTGCTTAGAATGAATGAAAAGCTTATCGAGCTGGTACGGAATTTTGCTCAACTGCATGGAAATGTATTCAGATCACTTTGTTTGATCGTCTACTAACTCCTTTTTACGGACTACGGACGGATATGTGTAACCTGGCATCGGTGAACGACTACAAATAACACTGATCTGAACTGATACGTTACTGATGTGTGTAAATATACCTTAAGTCGTCAAATTGGAATAATTATTTCTTACGTTTATTTACTAAGTTAAACATTAGAATAGACGTTACATACACTTACTTTTGACGTTATACAAAAGGTGCCTACAGAAAAAGTAAACTTTGTATCTATTCTGACGCTAAGATGATGTTAAAATATAAATATGACATAAACATAAGTTGAGGTAAAAAGATTTCGTGATAATATTGATTTAAATAACACATTTTTTATTGTCACGGTATTGTAAAGGTATTTTAGCTAATAACAATAAATTTTTCTACATTTTTCTATTAATGAAGTAAAATGTATGTTCTTTGATACCTAGTATATAGGTATGCTAAGGAATAATTCCATATAAAGGGTGATCCTTAAGTAATGGCCTCTGGAGACATACTATAGTTTATATTACGATTTAAGCCAACTTGCCTTAATAAAAAAGATACAGGGCACAACATTTAATTTAAAAAGTGATATATATATATATATATATATATATATATATATATATATATATATATATATACTGTGGCTATATAGAGAACTTCAATAGAAGGAGAACGATTTTGCAGTTTGCGAAAAAAAGTTTAAAAAAACGTGGGTTTCACCCAAGATTTCCAAATTGGCTTGTTTAAATTTCGAGAAACATTTTTTTTCATAAACTGGACATAATTCTACCGATACTTCACGTTACGTGGCGCCCTCTAAGAAATACGTCTGCAAAACGCAACAAAAATCACTTTTTAAATTAAATGTTGTGCCCTGTATCTTTTTTATTAAGGCAAGTTGGCTTATATATATATATATATACTAAAGTTTGGTTTGGACCCCATCTCTGGTTATTAAGATATGGCATACCTAAAATTTCACCAGCCGCCACTGATCTGAGCGTAACTTTTTTGGCCCTAACGTTATCACGTTTTTCATTAAAAAATGTTAAACCTACATTGCTTTTGAGGAAAAAAGGTATATGTTAAAAAATAGTTAACTAGTAGCCTAATTAAGAAATAATACATTCCAATTATGCTAATGAAATAACTAGATACCAGTACCATCAAATTTTAATAAAAAAAAATTATAATTTTATTTAACCCAAGACAGACGAAGAAATATTTAGTAAAATTATTACAGCTGTGTTACAGTCATAAACATATAAATAGATACCCGATTAAAGTATAAAGACATGTAAATTTATTCACCATTAAATTCTTCTTAAGGTACGGAACAATATACTTGCAAATTTCAACATCACAATTGTGTTCGTCTGAATACATTTATTTGTTCGTCCACTTACACGCATTCAAACATGTCCCTGATTCCAAAAACAAGCTTTCCTTGTATTTAAAGACTAAATATACAAGGGAATTGCAAAATGATATAGTCCCGTAAACAGAAGTCAGAAATTTCTTCAACCAAATTGAAATTCAAGTACATTCCATTGTAAAAATTCAAATGTTCATTACTTTTTGATGAATGGATCTATTTGGGAACAATATCAGAAAAAAGAGTGAATAAATATAAATGCTCCTTTGGAAAGGACGTTAAAATCAAACAATACGAAGACTTTATGCACATTTTCTTTTTTCTTTTCATGAAAATGAAGAATCTTGAATTTGCTCTATTTGGAAAAATTAAGTTTCCAATGGTGTAGATATGTTTCTTCTGAATGTTCTGAATGAATTCAAAAACTTCGACGATTATTAACCAAATTAACAAATCTTAAGAAGATTGTTCGATTCGAATGGAAGCTTCACATCGGTGAACTAAATATTCCGTCACTAGATAGATGAGATTTGGATCATTTCTTATCTGGTTAGCTGCATCCTCAATTCTTTCAAGTAACTGCTGACGGGTAGTGATTTCAATGTGATAGACAAGCCAAAAGTCCAAATGGAGTGAACCTTGCTGGCCCATTCATTAATTTGGGAAATGATCATTTAACCAAGTGGTTACCACATATTTTGAACCATACCTGCAATACCTACATCATCAATGAAATCAAAAAGGTTGTTTTCCAAGAGAGTTCTATACAGATTTGCATTTAAACGATCAATTAAATCATGTAGAGGCAATAAATTATGGTTGAAAATGCTACTCTAAACGTTGACACTAAAACGTTGCTGAAATCGACTTGATCTAATTGAATGCGGATTTTGTAACTCCCAGATATGTCTATTATGATTATTATTTATGCTGTTCCTAGTAAAACACGCTTTATCAGACCACATGACAAGCCAAATGAATCTATAATTTTGTGCATGTTGTTGAAGTAACCAAACGGACAAAATTCCAATCGTTGAGAAGCATCTTCAGCATTAACGCTTGTACATTTTGGTGATGAAACAAATGTAACAGTTATCTGTTCAATACACGTCATACAAAGTTCGGTGATAAATAAAGATTACTTGCTATATCTCTAACACATACTGAAGAGTTGTCAAGAAACAGCATATATTATATCTTCTTCATTTTGTAAATTCACTTCAGTAGGGCGAATGGCCTCTTTTGGAACGGCATTACCGTCTTCTCGAAGTTTACGGGATGATGGCAGGCAGGTTGATGTCTGTTTGGGTATCTTCGTCGGTAAAATACTACAATTTTTTTTAATTTCACAGTAGTATATAGCACCTACAAGCCTACCTTTTCCAACTAATATTAAAATTTTGTGGACAAACCTATTGTTGGAATACGATAATCAACCTCGTGTCCAACTACTGTTTTTTTTTTCTTAGATAAAAATTGGAGTTAAAATTGTTAATTCAAATCTTTTTGCATAGATGCCGTGGCGATATTAAAAAAAATGATTCCTGTAACATGGAAATGGTGTGCATCTGATATATAGTTAAATTTTGAGTATTTTTTGTAATATAAAGTTTTTCCCTATATTTACTTGTTTTCGAGACATGTCGACTTATACAATATGCAATGTATGATGGATGTAACAGGAAAATCTATTATTTTATTTTTCTACGTTTATGCAAAAAATGGTATTGAACTATATTTAGTGGAAAAAGCGGTTCTTTATTGCACTAGTGCAATAAAATGGTTATTGCATTCATCTGTCATTCTACTACAGTGTTTTGTTATCATGACAAACATAAACGTTCAAATCGACGTCATATTTTCCTAGACTTAGTGTCATCTAAATAAAACATTTTTTAGTTTTTGCATGAATGTAGAATAGTTATTTATGCAACAAGTACAAAAAGCAAGTGTTTATTGCACGCGACGTGAAATTGTCCAACGAGGCCGTCAGGCCGAGTAGAACAACACGTCGAGTGCAATAAGCACTTTTTGCACGAGTTGCATACAATATTTTTCCTACGTTCATGCAAAAACCAAAAAATATTTTATTTAGATGACACTACTTGTAGAAAAATATGACGTCGATTTGAACGTTTATGTTTGTCATGATGACAAAACGCTGTAGTAGAAAGACAGATAAACTAAACTAAACTAATTCTAACTACAATTTGAAGCTATTTGAGGGACCTAACAATACCAGTTTCCGGAACTAAAATAAATTTCTTCATTTCCTAGATATTGGCAGCGGGAATCGTAAATGGCACACTCTGAATATATATTTTTTAAATAATAAAAAAAATAGAGCTAGAAAAGGGAATAATAGCCCAGAAAAATGGCATCGTTTGAATATCTCATACACAGTGTTCAAATTTGTTACTGTATTACAAAGGTATTTTAAGCTAATATAAATTAAATCTCCTACAATTCCTATCAATGAAGTCATATGTATGCTCTCTGATACGAAACATCTAGATATGCTAATGAACAATTCCACATCCAAACTCTATTCAATAATTATCTGAAAAAATTAATCTAGCTAAATTTACTAACACGGTTTAATGAAAACACTTTATAAATATCTAAGTTCACTTTTGAAACCGTGGGAACTCGAAAATTCAACCACAATAGATGAGATCTGACCTATTTTAGGATTGCTTCTTCAGGTGGCTTCCTTTAAGTTGAGTCAAATATCTAACTATTATACCAATAAATTAAAATTGTTTCAAATTAAATATCGACAATGTCAAAAGTGACTAACCTGTCAATGAAATTTAAATTAAACATGACAAATACCTACTTCACTTAAAATACCTTTTCAATACAGTAAAAAATGTTGCAAAAGTTAATATAAAGAATATATGAGTAGATAATGGGGGTGTAATTCAACGCTGGTCTAGGTTTTAGTCCGCAGAATAGTTAGTTCCACACAATATTGTTAATATCTAAAAATATATAAAAAAACAGTTCAAAATCACAAAATATTAAATTTGCTGTTTCTATTCGAATGACCCTCGTAGGTATAGTTACTGGCAAGACGAGACCGAGATGGCCTATTTCGAGTCTAATTTATGATTGCAACTTAACCTGCAGTTGTGGAAAACAACCGTATTACATAGTCAGTGGCGTCACATGGCACGCTTCAGGGTAATTCTAGTAATGGAATTATTTTATATGAGTAATGTGTTATTTTCGCATTGTTTTGCAAACAACTTGGCAGTACCTCTATTGCCGTAAATAAAACCTATGTTTATTTTGTATAAATTGTGTCTATCTGAAATGATACGCAGCGAAATAGTTTATTTTTGTTGACTTGTAACCGGAAAAATATCTGTTTGTAATGTTCTCGGTTTAGAGGGTTCTAATTTTACACGGCAAGTATTTGTTTATACACAGCAGAATGAGCTAAGTTCACTTAGGTAATAAAACTATTAAGCAGCAATCAAGCAAATTTTACTCTGTCATATCGAATAAATGTTTAAAGAATAAGCAAAATACATACATTTTTATTTTGGTAGACACACAATTGTCCAAAATTTTCAAAGAAGTAATGCGAATTTTTTTTTATCACTTGAGCACCATACTTAAAAACTAATAATGACTTCTAGACCCTTTAAAAGTTAGCGGTTAATAGCGTTTTCAAAAACTGGGTATTGTTGATGTTTTGGTTTAAAAAATAAGTATGACTTTTAAATGTCTCAGGCATTTATTTGAGCCTATAAACATCGGTTTTTAATTCATAAAATGTTCTTTAAGATACAATTGAATAAAATTTCTCAAATATTGGTAGTGTCACGAGATTTGTTCCGAATGACATGTGGCTAGATGAATCGAGTCTACACCTTGGAATGGCTAGAAAATGCGAGACGTTCTAGATTTTTTAATTGTGCTTTGTACAAAATGCATTCGTTTTACAAAAAGTTTTAATACAAACACATACAGGGTGTTAAAAAAAGAGTGTAAAATATTTAAGGTGCTAAAGAGCTTGAATTGTTCTCCATCCTTAAGGATACAAAATTGTTAATAAATTAATTACAGTCACATTTAAATTAGCAGAAAGATTTACCCGAAATTTTGCCACGCGCACACCCATGGTAGCGCTGAAGATGTAACAGGTGGATCCATCAATTCGTCGTAACCAATAGAAATCGAACATTCTGTGAAGCTGTGTAATAGGCTATGCCAGCTATGTGAAATATTACAATTCAATACAATTTTATAAAAATATATTGACAGCATGTATTTCCCTCTCTCTTTGAGTTGACTGCTATAAATTGTGAGCGTGTTTGTAACATGAATCATTCTCTACTATTATGAAATTTACGGCAGTTTTAAAACTATACGTGTTTAGAAAAACAACAACAAAAAGTGTAATTTTACCATTCACCGGCCATGAATACCTACGCCTATGGAAGCCGCAGCAACTCTCACCACAACTACAGTTTAAAATTTGTTATCGATCATATTTTCTACTTACTTTTTCTACATGAAACCGTTCGTGTGTAGCAAAATCATCCGTTTTAGAATTAAATCTTGTACAAATTGCATCAGCTTGGTTTGACTTAAGCAACCTCCTTATCTAAACAAAAACACAGCAAATTAATTTGGATTAGTGTCCTTTATCTCAAATAATGTTTTCCTTCCAGACATACTTGCTTATCACTTTTTAGATAGGTGTGGGTGGAAAATTTATGAATTATTATTTAAATACAAACCACATCTTCCACACAGCTAAATTATCAAATTTAAATAAAATAGAAATATTGGAATTAACAAATAAATTGGTAACTATTAAGTGATGTAATATCAACTACCTATTGTGCTACATTATAATTAAACTAAATAAATATAAACATATTTTTCCTGTTGCAGACAATTATGTAATGATAACATCTTATCGCATGATCTAGTGTTTATATGTTTTATCTGTCTATACATGTTTTGGCAATTTTGCTAGGTCATGTAAGCCATAAACAACTAATCCAGCAATGCTGCAAATCAAAAATTTTTTTAGTAATAAATAAATATTAAGAATTGTTTCACCCTGACATCTCACATTATTCTCTTCATTTATCAGGTGATTTATTATTTTTATCCTATTACTTCAAGAAGCAAATACAACTTATACATACATAAATATTTTGACATAGGAAAACCGTATCGTATCATTCTCATATACTTATTTAAATTGTTTAACTACAATGCTATGTGAACATTACTCATTGGTTTATTAATAATATGAAAACTGCATTATTTATGAAACACTCAGCCGCGTCGTCAAATTTATCTTGTGGCTTTTCATTGGTTCACGTGAACACAAGGTTTTACAGTCTTCATTTTTTCACATATTCCAATTGTTTGGGACAAGTATGCAAGTATATAAAGTGTCTGGAATACTTCGAAGTAAATATTAACGATTAATTTATTTTTTAGCTATAACTTTTTTAATACTAGAACGATTTTTTTTAATTTTGGCACACTTGTTACATTTATAGAGATGCAGTTTCAGGTAACATATCTCTAAAATTACAGCGTCCTAAAGAGTAAAAAGTGCACGTACTAGGTGAAAATATAATCATAATTGTTCTGCAATTCATTTCCTTAAAGATTGATGATTTATGTAAAAATTTGATACTCTTGTTTGGAATCGAAAAAACCAACCGTTTGAGAAGAAATTGACATTAAAATTTTTTGGACCTACTGGCGAATCTCATTTCTTTTATGATGTAAGCAAAGTGTACTTTGAAACAATTGAACGATAGCTGTCATATTATTACTTGTTTTCAAAGTACACATTGCTTACATAGTAAAGGAAATGCAATTCACCAATATGCCCAAAAAATAAAGGTCCATATCCTCGCAAACGGCTGCTTTTTACGATTTCAAACAAGAGTATCAAATTTTTAGTTAAATCATCATTCATTAAAAATGCCGTCAAAATTTCAAAATAGATAATCAAAGACAAAAAAATTATGATAATTTCTTCATCTATGACCTGCCCTTTCTGATCTTCAAGACGCTTCAGTTTTAGAAATATTTTATTTGAAACATCTTCTCTACAAAACTAACAAGTGTGCCAAATTTGAAAAAAAAATCGCTACAGTATTAAAAAAGTTATAGCCAAAAATCAATGTAATATTTAAACAGCTCTGTGTGTATTGAAAAATCTGTCAAACGAAAAAAGTACGTATTGCTTTTTTAAAGAAGTGATTATTTTGTCAAATAATGACGTTATTTCCTAAAAAATTGTTAATTTGTGAGATAACTTTTAATTTACAGAAACGTTTCGATTTTCCTTTGCAAAATATATACAGGGTGTCCCGAAATTAATGGGACATAGAACAACAGTAGATTCCTGACGACAAAATAATGCGATGTAGTCAAACTTACCTTAGTCAAGATGGTTAAAATGATACAGGGCGTCGAAGTTAACATTTTATTTTCGATATTTTTTGTAGATAACTCTTTAAAAAATCCAAATATTTGCTTACATTTCGGGAAAATCGAGTTTTTTTGGGGGCGAGAAATTTAAATGTTTTTAATTTTGACTAGTAGAGCGCGCCACTTATGGCACATCATGCTTCTTTTAAGGCCAATTCCCATTTAGGGGTTTTTAGCAGGGTTTTTACCCCGGGGTTGTTTATGAGAACGAATCAGCTGTTTGCAAGAGTATTTTCAAGGTCGAGGGTGAAATGCTACATGCATACACATCTATGGTTTTTCCAAGGATTTTGTAGATGGGTCCAAACTAGTTATTTTTAGTCTATGTAATAAATCAAATAGTTTTAATTTTTATTATTTTTGATTTACTTATAAACACAGAATATGTTTATGAAAAACAAAATAAAAATTATCAGAAAGAAATGCCAATAAAATAAAAAATCTTTAATTACGTATTAATCATTAGTTTTATAAGCTTCCCTATAAATCTAATGATATGTGTCACCAACCAACAAATCTAGAATGATTATTTCAAGAAAAATCCGCCATTGCAAAAAATAGAACGTGCAAATATCAAGGGAGAACATCCAGGGTTTTTCATAAGACTCAAAACACACAAGTGTGTATTGAAAAGTCTTGGTGTTTTGACCCGGGGTCAAAACGCATAAATGGGACTTGACCTTTAAATAGCAGAACTTTTCTGTGGCTTTATGTATCCATCTGACTATTGAAACGATCGATTTCTCTACCTATTTTATCTGAAAAAGGTACATCTTGTTGAAGTTGCCAGGAGTAACAGAAATAACCATATTTGAAATATTCAGTGCACCGAGTAGAAGCTGTTTTGGTTTCAGGTAAAGTGCCTTTTGCGCTAAAAATACAGCAATATGTTTCTTGAAAAAGTTCTACAGAATGCTAAATAATGTCAATGTGCAAACTTTCAAAATCGGCCTGCTTTGATGGAATCTTTGTGCTTTGATAAAAGTATTATTGAAAATTCAAGAGTGGAAATTAGAAAGGGTCTAAGTACCAAAAACAAAGTTTTGAGGTAATCAAGAAAAACTAAATAAAACTCAAATAACCTTCATAAGTAAACGTCTATGAACTTAACAAACTAAAAAAGACGGGAAAAGCCAAGTGCCATAACTGCTGATGTTTAATAAAGAAACATGCATAAAACACCTTTTCGTTCTTCTTTTGTTATACTAAATCATTGTCTTCAATCTGAAGTAGCTGTTTATAGAAGCGTTGATGTTCTGGATTTTTAAGAAAAAGAATCATGCTTCGAAGAGATTTTTTTTATTTTCCGATACCTTTCTCTCTGACGGCAACTTCATTATATTAGCCTGTCTAATTCCAGCTAAAGTTTCCCTTTCTTTAAAACATTAACTTGCACCCCTTCTTCAAGATCGAAAAATGAATTTCTTTTTTTAATAAGTGTAGGATTCTGATATTTAACTTAGTAGTGTTAATATATTCATCTGCTGTTCGTTTTAAGTCCCAAATGCCGCATGGGATCATGTCAACAACATTGAAAGGTGGAGTGTACTTTCCTGATTCCACTATTCCGTGGAGATCTGAGGGTACATATGCTTTAGTTACTTTCTTGTGTTTTTCTACTAAAGCGAAATTTCTATCGCTATGGCCGTTCCTATAAGGTTAAATTGTATTCTTGGCACTTAGAACCTTTCATAGGACACAAAACATGGTACATAGAACGTTTCTACGTGAAAAACTTGATTTCGGAAAATATGACACTTAGGCCCTGCCTAATTTCCACTATTCAATTTAAAGATGACAGTTTCATCAAATTCACAAATCTTGACTAGACAGGGTGTATGTCGCTTTCCCAAAGAAACTTTGCAATGAATATTAAAAGCAGTCTCATATTTGTTAAAGAGAATACACCTTGAGTGGGCTCTGCATCGACTAGAATATAACGACACAGTCATTACCATTAATAATAATCAAGATATGTACGGAATGTATGAATAGACGTTTATTTTAGCCCGGAACCCGGAAGATAAAGTGTAACATACACGTCGTACCGCTGGCTGTATTTTTAGCTTCAGCAGCTTCGCTCACTTCGCGCAATAGGTATACGTATGCCATTTCATCATGACGTGCTTATTTCCATTCTTCATTTTAAGGTTTTACAAATTCCATCTCATCATTAGTAGTTTTTTGTTTTTGTTTTCCTATGGAATGCAGCGAGTATTATTTAACAATAAATTGCTTTTTAAAGCAGCAGAGGAAGCAAAAGGTCCGGAAAATCAAAAAAATTTTGCAACAAAATTTATGATGATTTTATTAAATGGTGTTCCTTTAAAATCATGAAATATTACACTGAAAATGTGCTCTTAAACATATTTTTTGAAAAAAATGTGAGAACTGTAAGTCGTCTTCTTTGTGGTCGTATTATTCCATGTTAAAGGCAACGGTACTTTTACACCATAACATTGACATTAGCAAATATTCAAGATTAATAACATTCTGAAAAAGAAGAAATGATGGTTACACACCAAAAAAGTTAAGAATATTGACTAGAAAGGAAATTGATACTTTTCTGAAAGATGCCCCCGATGAAATATTTTTAATGACCATCTTCAAATGTGAAATAAAAAGCACCTACATTATTTTTTAATTAGGTGGCACTGATTTAACACACATGTGGAGCTTGAGAAGAGTTACGTAATATAACAACAGATGATATTCTGGATTTAAATAAAACTTTGCTAGTAGCTATAAGAAAAATCCAATACTACAATACAGCGCATATTTAGTATAATTGAAAACAAGTCACCAACATTATATGCGCCTCTTCGTCAACCCGGTATTGAACATCGACGTGTTTTTGTATATTATAACAATAATAAATGCTCCAAGCTCCAAGTGGTTGGGAAAAATACGTTGGGTCAGATTCTGTGCAAAACAATTGCTTTTCTTTTTTTATAAAATGTGGTGCACAAAATGATATTATCTTTCAATAAAAATACACACCATTAGCTAAAGGAGAGTGAATATTGAGTGAATATTATGTCCATTAGAATAACTATCATGTCAAATCTCTTTATGTTACTAAAATCAGTTCATTCAGTTTAATTTGAACGCAAGAAAACTAGTAGTTATATACTCGTTGAATCATATAAGTATTTACTTTTTTAAATTTATTAAGTGAACGACAAATATCAGTCTGAAAATAAGATGTTTTTGACAGTTTTGAATTGTATGTTATGTATAATGTTCATTTTTGACTGTATTAGAAAGGTATTTTAAGCTAATATAAATCAAATCTCCTACAATTCCTATTAATGAAGTCATAATACTGTAAAAAATGTTACAAAAGCTAATAATAAAGAATATATGGGTAGATATTGTGGGTGTAATTCAACGCTGGTTGGGGCTTTAGTCCACAGAGTTTCACACAATATTATTAATACCTAAAAATATATAAAAAATATATAATGTTCATTTTATGAATGTCAAAATATGAGTTGTATAATTTTTTTGAGTAAAAAATTTGGTAAAATATTATCAGTAGTTGCGGACAAAGCGCAGTATTCTACATGCATATAATAGATGTAATTCACTCGGGTGGTTTACAACATTCTCCTACGGCTCGTGCCATAACCTTCACCGTCTTTAATTACGATATACAGGGTCAGTCAGAAAGAATAAATCAACACTAATCTATAGATACTAGACACTAAAATAGTTTGTTTGAGCTCATCATGCCTTATACAAATGTCGCTGGTTTAAGAAATAAAAAAAAAATTTGATAGCATGACTAAAAATTGGTAGTTTTGGGTTTTTGGTGTGAGAATTATGAATTTGACGCTTATTTTGACGTTGCTCCTAGAGGGCGCTAGTTTCACCGTATTTAGGTAAATCAAAACATATTTTTTATATGTTGAGCTATAGTTAAAAATATAAAATAACGTTCAATTCTACATAAAAGATGTACTCTTGTTCAGGTCGCCTAACTTTATCGTTTTCTGATTTATTTACATTTAAAAGTTTCCATGTATCTTGCGGTGATTTTTTTTCAGGTGCTGATATTGCTATTTCTTTTCATGTTAAGAAATATTAATGTATTTTGTGTGGGTGTGATTTATTATTTGTGCAATTATTGAGAAATTTCATAATAAAATTTAAACCTTAATTTAAACCTCGAACACTCCGTATTTCCTAAACATGAGTTCAAACATAATATTTTTATAGTTTCTCCAGCTTAGTGTTGACCCATTCTTTCTGACTCACCCTGTATACTCATTTAATAAATATCCTGTTAACAGTAGCAGTGATGGGAAATAATGGACATATTAATATCATAATAATTATTGTTTACCAGTTTTCTACGATTATTTTACTCAATTATCCACCGCCGCCTATGCTCTTTCGAGATTAAGAACCTTATCAACAACGATATTTTTCGTCCCGAAAAACTCGGCGACAGTTTGTTTACATGTTGGACGTTAACCCATCGCGTACTTCTCAAGGACGATGGTTTTTATGCTACGTCGATTTTAATTGTGCAGGAAACGGTAGGTACGGCCTAGCGTGGCCTAGCTTTGCATACAGTGCGTGCTACAAATTTTTCTGGACGTGTTCGAATTTAGATTCCAGGTCAAATGTCAACGAGATCTTATTGAATTAGACGGGAAATTATAGGCTAATCTAGAGACGTTGTTGTTCGTGTTTGATAGTAAGGAGCAAATTATGTTTGAAATATCTATTTTAAAATCTGTTTATTGGGGTTTATATTTATTTGAAACACATAAACGACGTGATGTTATGTTATAGTTTTTTGACCCCGAACCGATGATTTTGCTGTAAACATCGAAATCGCATGAAAAAGACTAAATTGGATTTATTGGGTTCACTTTTTGATAAGTAAATCATCTACAACCCATCGTGTAATATCCAGCGCCGGACCTAGGGGCTGGCAAGCAGGGCCCCGGCCAGGGGCGCAAGCCAGCGGGGGCGCGTTAGCACATTAACTCACGCTTAAAGATTTTTTAGAGTTTCAGTCTGCATCAGGGCCCGTTCATTACGTGCAAGAAAACGCGCTCTTTCTCGATGAAAACAAGTGCCGAAATTGTCAACGTTATCCGCTGTGTGGCGCTCTCGGCTCTCTTCAACTCAATGAAGGAGCTCCGAGACATCGCGGTGCAAATCTTCTTGCCATAGAAAATATAGTGTCAGTACTATATTTTCTATGTCTACTTGCTTTTCATCTCGTGGCAATGGATGATTTCCGAGAAGAATTTGACTTGGCCGATCTTGTTCCCGACGATTTTGACGCGCTTTTTCTTGATGAGGAATTGATTGGGGGGGGGCGCACATTTGGAAATTTGCCCTGGGCGCCAGTTCCCCTAGGTCCGGCGCTGGTAATATCGTTAATAATTTTTATCAGTGCAAGAAGGAGAAAAAGTTTCATGGTCAATAGAGAGTATACTACAAATCGCAGTCACCATAATAAATTTCACACCAATGGTTTGTCTTTATTCGTTTGTTGGACATGGTAGTTGTAAATCATATCAATAGAGACAGGAATAAAGTAAATTTGAAGTATCTATTGTTTTCTCAGGCAGAGGTCAAAATTATTATCAAATCCTTATCTTGGATTTTATAATTGATTTTTTTCTAAAGATTTTCTTTCGTAAAATACATGTATATGTAGTTTATCACCTTGTAGTTTTCTAGCTAAAAATAAATACAAAACATAATTTGAAGAACCCAATACATACTGTAGATTTAAGAGACTAACTCCTACTACTGGTCATTGTTGGCCTAATAACAAGAAACACAAAGAAATGATAGAATTAATTGTCAATGCTCAGGTAATAGCAGAGAACTATAAAAAACACATGAGACAGAAACATTTCTAAATTCATTAACCTTACCAAATATCTAATGATATTTACTATACCGGCGTACAAAAAAAAATAAGAGGAAATAACATACCTAAGAGGTAATAAAAAAATGTCCATAATATGTGACAAAGAAAGCGGCATGTTTTCTTTTGTTCGCATACAGGGTGAGTCAGTCATAATGTCATTAATTTTAACCACGTATTCGGGAGGTCTAATAAAGGCAGAAATTTTTTTTACACGACCTTTAAAAAAATAAACAAATCACCCTATAAAAATCAGCAACACGACGCTCCTGGTGCGCTACGAACTTTCTGATGGCGCACCCGACGACAATCTAATGCCGTATCAAACCATCGATGCCACATCATATTTACATACATGATATCGTCTAACACATCAGCGTGTTATTCAAATTTACCTCCATTTAGCACTCTGCATTTCCCGCATTTCTTTCCCCCCAAATTTGTAGGTCATGCCACACATTTGGAGGGGGGATGGAGATAATACAAGCAGTAAGCAGTAGTTTGTTTATTTCGATCTCACCTTATGTATTTGGCGTAAATTCATAACGCATAATTTTACAAATTCCGAATATGTGGAAATGGTAGTGTTATACGGAGAATGTTTACGAAATGCGACTGATCCTAATTTTTTAATAAATTGCTATGGACGGATAAGTACAGTTTTACGTGAACTGTGAGCTGTAAACAGGTTAGTACCATACTACTTAAAAAACAATAAATTTCTAGGCTAGATGTACGTAACTACAAACTGAATAATTAATTGTACTTACGAGTAATACTAAAAATTCATATTTATTTGTAAAACGTAGTGAAAACGTAATAACAAAATTATTAAACTGTAATAACCTAACATTCGAAAACATTTATTTATTATCTACATTTGTTTTTATTAACAAATATATCCATATTTAAGGAAAATTCATTCATGTATCTAGATTACTCCTTGTCGTTAAATAACAGTACATAAACTAGGTAACTAGGTTATTGACCTAATAATACGGTAGGTCAAGATAACTTAGATTAGCGGCGTACCATTTCCATCTTGGACAGTTTTCTGTCGACAACACGATGGTTTTTTATTACTTAGTATTTAAACACGAACCACTTTTCAGCTTCTCTTAATAATTTACCCATTGGATATAGATTTTTTATGTAATGTACGTAAATAGTTTATTATTCGGTTTATTATTAGACACGTTGGAGTTTTGTTGCAGTCATAACAGCTACATTTGCTCAGAGAAAAACAACACGCGAGAGTACGGGTATCGTTTGATTGGGCCGTATTTTACGTTACTTGCAATTTTTAATAGAATTATTTGATTATTATTATTTGAATTTATTGGATATTAACATTTTAAATTATTATTGGCTTAAGTTGAACTTAGCAAGAAAAAATGATATTCTAAAATAGTCAGTACAACCGTTTATTTGTGATGTCTAAAACCTAGGTAGGTAGGTACTCTATAGAAAAATATTACAACTTGACAACATTGCATCAGGTCGACATCGAGTTGAACTGTGAGCTGTAAACGACCAAGGTTGTCAGCGGTCAGTGACAGTCTGAAAAGGGGGTTTAAATAATGATTTAAAAATATTTCTTTTCGGCGTAAATATGCATTATACTCATTATTCTCTATCTCCTCTTAAAATTAATGACATTATGACTGACTCACCCTGTATTATATGTTAAGTTTGCATAGGTCGTACTTTGATAACGTAGCATTGTTTTAAACAAATGTGCTCACATTTGTGTTGCAAGTGTTGTTGAGCTTGTTGCAAACGACATTTTTTTACAACTGATTATGCGTAGAGTACGTAGATTTGGGCAGATTTCCTCGCTTGTAATAGGTGTTTACTTTTCTTTGTCACGTAGTACATTTATTAGCTGCCTAAAGCTGAGTAGTCCCTGAAAATGTCAATATGTTTTCTTTTTTCAACAAAGAGTTACGTCATTAAAACCACTTTTGAAGTTGCACCTGTTAAGGTCTACAACTGCAAAACGGTGCGTTATGTTTATTACAGTCCTTAATTCTATTTTTTATATACTAGACGCCCGACACACCCTGTATACATCGATAGAGCTTTGATTTATTATTTTTCCAACCGTAGTTTTTCTACAGCAGGAGCTGAGCCCAAAACTTTTAGAACATAATAGATTAATGACCGGCGACGACGGTTAGCAATTCTGTTTTTACGCACTTTGATATTTGTAAAAGATCTGTTAAATCAATAATCTGCACCAAGGCCCTGTACTCGTTTCGGAAGTAACAGTCCGTTCAAAACAACCGTTGTTTATTGTGCCGCCTTATTTTCTATTCAGGAATAAATTAACGCGGGCCAGAATTACCGCGCGCACGATTTTTAGCACGTGTGCCGGTTCGCGAAATTAAATTATTGCTCGTGTTTATTTGAAGGCGCCAGTTTTTTCTTCCTCGCAAGTAGGACGGCCATTATTCGTATTTTTAGCGATTGATAAATGACGGGTCAATGATCGCGCACACGCGAAAAAAGCGCGATAGTGCGAGCCGTTATGGTACGGCGGCATGGGGCATGCCGGACAGAATTCTTGAATTGTGTATGGATTGAGATTAGTATATAGTTACTAAAACGTGAACATCAGGGAACTTAGAAATACCTTGTAGTTTCGAAAATTAATGTTCAAATTGTAGTGGATATAGAGATTGTTTGGAAAAGTTTGTACAAAACTTAAGGCGGCAAAAAGTATAGCCAAAAAAAATTCCTATTAACATTGGTCTTCCGGGGCAACGTTACTCAGATATGGACTTCCAAAGGGGTCATATCATTTGGATGTTTTTTAAAATAACTTTCTTTCAGGTTAAGATAACGGAATGAAAATTGTAGGTAATAATTATACCATGAGGGTTTTTAATTATGAAACTCTTAACAGAAATTTGTCGAAATCTTTTTATTCCATTAAATTATCAAGCAAATAATATTATTTCTTAATGAACTAAACTTTTTCAAAAAGATATTTTTTTCTTCAAATTCTGCCTGGTTTAGTCATAAATAATTATTTTTTAAATAATATATGGTTCAGAACAGTAGCATAGGCATCTGTCATAATGACAGATTGTCACTTTCTGTAATGGAAATAGTCTGCAGGTTGAAAGGGACCTTCGGACGTACTTACAAAGTTATAAATTGATATAAGAAAGTAAAAAAGTAAAGAAAATAATTTTTTATTTTGGATTTTAGGTTAGGTATATCTGTGAGTCATAAAATAAAAAATCTTATTTCCGAGAGCGAAATACTCAAATTGTTCAACCTTGACCGACGCAGGCACGTAATCTTCTTAGGAAGTTCAATCGAAATTTCTTATTGAATTCCTATGGCATCGAAAGCTTCAACAATACGTTGCCGCAACTCTTAAATGATAGTCACAGGCGTAGCATATACCATTCTTTTTACGTCGGCCCATAAATAAAAACCATTTCTGCTTATAGTTTAAGAGAAATATCGTCAAGCAGGTCTGGAAGATGTTTTTTCAAAAAGCTTAGATATTCAACAAGACGGAGGATCCCCATCGATGACGAGTTCCAAAAGTGGCTTGGGAATTTTCATCATACCACGTATGGAGAGTGTGCAAATTGATAACGCCTGTATCCCATATAAAACAAGCTTCATTGGTAAATAAAATATTTGAAACGAATTATTTTATTGGCGACCAAAAATTGTGTAACAAAGATAAAAGGGCTCATGCCATGAACCGTTTAAAAATGGTAAGAGTATAATCCATTTTTCTGAAGAAATTGCCATATATAAATCCCAATCCAAATCCAAGTAGCGCAGTAGTCTTATAATTTAAAATTACAAGACCATAAATTTATATAAAAGATATGTAGCGGTTACATGACAACAATTTCATCGTACTATTGTTCCATTTGAGATTTTTTTGTTAACAGACGTTATTTTGCTGTTTAAAGTACCTGTGAGAATAATGTAATCGCTACAAGAAAACCGTTTTATAGAAATTATTTAAACTATTTTAAGAACGTTCTTGTGTCTGCACTTATACAGTATTTTTGCTTCAAGAGGTAATTTTCCTATATAATGTCTATAGTAGCAATCTATACGACTGACTATAAAGTGATATAAATCAATTTTATAGTGGTCGCAAGAGAAATATTTGAGAAGATCCTTACAGCAAAAATAAAAATATTTTATAAAAGTTATTTAAATTACATTAAGAAAGTTCTTACGCTAGTTCTTAATAGACATATGTCGTAAAATTTAACGAAAGTCGAATATTAGCTTTATAGTTGTGATGGGCTTATAAATAAAGCAGAATAATTGTATAACGTTTTCATAAAACATTATAATGACATGCTTTATTGGAATTGTATACTTAGTTTGTTGTATCAATGTAGTAAGCTCATTGCTAAAACAACTTATTTTTTATATAGAACTCTTAAAACACAATTATATTTTTTTATACAGCAACTATGTTTTATAAAAATGTGCCTATTTCGCGCTATTATCTGTTGTGTTAATGCCAATAAGATGTTTATGCGACTAAAATATAAGTGAATATTAATATTTCACTGATGATTCTATATCCACAGTTAGTTATAGCAACAGCAGTTTTAGTCAAATATATATAGTATGTTTTCGATTTAAACAGTTATCTGAACATATGTAAATAACTTTATCAGCTAATTGCTTTCATAAAAGAACTTATCTGTTATTCAAATGTTCCTTCAGCGCTTATCAATCATAATATTCTATTGCAAAGAAATATATTCACTGTTGCTGACAAAGACGTCAATATGCATTATTAAAAAGTTTCATTTAGTAATTGAGAAACAATGTCTAATAATAATCCTTCAGAAGATAATGATGCAAGATACAACTAGGCATAAATTATAAATCCTAGAGACAATAGTGTATTAAAAAAATGTTTTCTTCCATGGACTATAAATCTAATATATTTTGTTTTGAAGATACAGATTGGCCAAATTATTTTTTATTATATGTTTTCCAAAATATTTAAAAGTAATCCACAGATGATTAAGGCATTTTTTTGGCGTAGAATTTAAGGGTTCTTAAAATGAAGTTACTATATAATTATTTTAAAAATCAATAAAATCAGGTAGTTTAGAGCCATTTAAGACATCAGCGATGAGTACTTTTGAATATGCTTTCATTAAAAATAGCTTTAACACCTTGAATATATTGAAAGCAAAAGAAGATAAATAGTTTATATGAAAGATCAACTTATTTTTAAGGTTCTAAAATTTGTGATATGCAATTCTCAAACACCCTGTACAGTTCCAGATTTCAATAACAAAATTTAATGAAGACAATATATTGCAATTATAACAGCACTCTCTCAAATCAGTTTTTGAACTTCTGGAAGTTTTGATTAAAAATTTTATTAGATCTCTATTGATGTATTTCGTGTATTTCATAAAATCATGTATTTTGTAGTACCAAAATGTGGAAATACAAGTGTGGAATTGCCTTTTAAATTTTAATAGATTGGCGGCTTAATTTGTTTTATTTCAAGAGAATTTGGCGATCGTACAACAGACAAAATGATTATTGAAGAATTGGGATTTTTAAATTGAATTGCACAAAAATTACCGATTTAAACACTTAGAAGAACAGTTAGTAAGATTATACATTACATTATCTGCTGTATCTGTTAGTAAAAAAAGTACCAAACGTGTGGTAAAATGCCAACGCCAACGCCAAACGCCAAACGCTAAACATGACCAGCCAGTTCAAGAATGCATGTGAAGTGGTGATTTCTAGAGTTCGAGAATATGCTGTTCTTCAACTTCGTGTGTACATTCTAGATTAATCAAGTATCTAGATTTAGTAACTGAAATAGTTTATAGTCTGATTAATATTCAAAATTATCTTGTTAAGTAGCGAAAAGTATTTTATACTGTTTAATTGAATTTTGCAGAAAACAGGTGGAGCCGTTCTGAAAATATTTTTTAATGCAAATTTGAAACTACTCTTTTGAAATGAATTAGGTAGATATATTTTAAAAACTACTAACACAATAAAAATATTATATGTTTTCGGTTTAATACACACAAAAAAATACCAAAATGTATTCTTACAAAAATTTAATTATTTACCCATCAATACCTATAATTTTATCACCCTGTATGAACGGAAAATCTGAGTAAAACAATATGAAAAGTGTTGTTTTAGCAATGCTGCATACTTTTTTATAAATGACTTTTGTAAATATGAATAAATTCGTTATGTGGTAAAATTAAAGCCTTATCCTCATGAATACGAAAATTTGCGCATATTTAATGGCGGGAAAAGTTTCAACGTTTAGCGAATCTTGCCAACTGCGACATTTTCTATCATTTTCATCATAAAACTGCCATTGACCGTCATGGTAGATTGTCAGAAGCTCAAGTTAAACTTACTAACCCCACAAAATAATGAAATTATCGGTAATATTTCTGCTTTGCGAAAGTCGCAGAAAGTTGTAACTTTCCCGCCATTAATAATTTAAATCAAAATCTGCGAAATTCTCGAGAATTTTCGCGAATTTCGCGTTCATGAAGACAAAGCTTATAACCTTTAACAAAACCAGTCCATTGTGTGTATACACAAATTGGCACGAACGATAGGATTATGTGACGTCACATTGTGGGCGGAGCTAACTTTAGGCATTAATATCTTCTTTATTTGTGGGTCAATTGACCTCATTTTTTCAACATAACATAATTAAATCGATTAGATCTGATATTGAATATTGAAAAATTCAGATAAAATTTGATTATATATACCAAATGACAACAAATTCATTTTGAATAGTGTCATTATTATTGCAATGGATTGTAAATAAGGTATCGAAAATTTATTGTATTTATTATCCTTGAGTAAATCCGCAAATAGTCAAGGCTATTATGAGGCATTTTAAAAATAGCCTTCGCTAACCAATGTTTTTGAAATTTTGAAATCTATAAAATCCTCATATAACCTCATGTGCCTCATATAACCCAACCACTCTACAAACAGAGATAACGATAGGAAAACAAGCCAACTGCGATTTAAATAATAATTAATAATAATACTCTACTTAATAGTTATGTTATTAGTTTTCATTCGTCTAGCGATAAGGAGTACTTATTAATGGCGATAAGGAAATTATCTTCCTTGTTTTCAGAATAACAAATGACCGATAAGGTATTTTTAACCTGGCAATGAATCTGGCAACTATACAATGTAATTCTTTCTTGGAACCTTTTTATCGGCACAAACTAAAATTGTATACTATCAAGGAACTATTTTTTCCATGTTTTTTATTTGGAACACATGCTTCGAAAGGTCAAAGCTCTTAGAAGGCAATGCATTATAAAAAAATAGTTGGGGAGAGTCTGGTAATAGCAACCACATGATATACAGAATGTGAAATGTTAGTTCCTGACGATAATTTTTAGTCCGTATTTTTCAAATGCGTAGATATAAATTAATGAAATGTGGCATAATCCTATAACTGCTTAGGCCCCTATTGAAAATCTAAAAAGAATTAACACTGTTTGTCTATGGGCGGGCAAAACAAGGGTGTTTCAAAAACAATCAAACTTTTTTTTTCGGTAATTTAATAGCAAAAATGAAAACTAAAGATTTTTACATAAAAAAGTACTCTTGTTGAAATCCGGTGTCACTTTTTTTTATAAAAATGTGATGTGTTATTTTATAGACACCACTCGTCCTTATTTTACGCGTTCATGGAAAAGTTAACTTCTTTTTAGATTTTCAAATCGAGCATAAAAAGTTATAGGATTGTGCCAAATTTCATTAACTTATCTCTACGGGTTTGGGAAATACTAATTATAAACCGCCATCAAGAACTACACTGAAAAAAATAACGATCATTGGCAATAACATTACTGCATAAATACAAAAATTAATGAATAATGTTTTTTTTTTTGTTTTTACTTTTTTTGCAAATTTGATTTAAATTAATACATTCTTTTTGTAAATAACCATTGTACTTTTAAATGTCAATGCAAAAATACTGAATATTTGTAAATTGTGAATAAAAACGTGATATTAGAATAGGAAATGTATCTTATGTATTTTATTATATGAATTTACAAAACATGTAAAACTGAACCGGTAGACGTTAGTTATTACGTGTGTAACTACATTTTGACAATAACATTATAAAACTACAAGATATTTGTGAAATTATTGGTACTACTACTTCTTGTATTTATGAAAGTAACCCAAAGTTAAATAAATTTTCTTTAAAACACCCGTGCCTGAAATACCTTGTATAGGCTACAGTATGAGGTTATTTCAAAGTAACTTTCAATGTAAGATCGCCATAAATTACCCTATAAGCAATGAGTTACCTGATCCTTTGAAAAATAATATGCTCATGAATAAATTTAAAAATGATGTTAAAAAATTCCTTATACATTGTGCTTTCTATTAGTGTTAGTGGATGTTTCATAAGTATTTTTTTTACTGTATTGTACAGGCGCGACTGGAAAATTGAGAAGCGATGAAAATCGTTCGAGAAACGGATCTAGAGATGCTAGAAAATACCTGGAATATTCGTTAGGACTATAAAAGAAGAATAAACGGCCGAGTCAGTCAGTCTTGAATTAGAGAGTTCTTATTTGGATATTTCGGAGAGATCAATTATAATTCAGACCGATTTAGATAGTGATTAATTAAATAGTGTTTAGTTGAGTTGTAATTAGCATTCGGTAGTGTACAGAGTGTTAATAAATATCAGTAAAAATTAACTGTTTCTTTTTCTGTTAAAAGAAAAAGTTGGGTTGGGAAACTCGTAACAATATAAATCAATTCTTACAATTCCTATCATTGAAGTCATATGTATGTTCTCTGATATCAAATATCTAGATATGCTAATGAACAATTCCTAGACAAAGCTGTATTCAATAATTATCTAAAATAAAAATTAATCTAGCTAAATTTACTAATCTATGTACGTCCGTAATTTCAGGACACAATTTCTTATGGTATTTAAAGAAAAAAAATCCTATAAACATATAACCGGAAACGCTTAGATTCCCAGATACAGGGTGTTGGAAATTTTAAAAAATATATGAAAAGTCGAAATAAATTTGGAACAGTTAATGTTAAGTTCTTATCAGAAGGTGGCCATTTTCTACATCTGCTTTGATTTTGTGTCGAAACTAATAATTTCTATGGTTGTTGTTTGTAGTTGCTGGTCATTAATAAAATAAATAAAAGAAATTTCTAAGAATAGGTTAGTATTATGCAAAAAATTCAAGAGACCTTTTTTGTCGTAAAATGTTAGACGAGTCCGAAAATAATAGAATTTTATAAAATCCATTGGCGTTACATTTTATGAGGAAAACGTCGACTGACTCACCCCTAACTATGCCACTGGCGGGAGATAAAAGTTGACTGTTTACTAAAAATGCAGCTTTTTATCAACGTACAATAACGGCCAAATTAAGGAATTAATATTGACAAAATAAAATTAAAAAATTTTCACCCTGTATCTCCGAATCTAAGCGTTTCCTACTATATATTTAAGCAACTTATTTTTCATTGAATACCGTAAAAATTGTATTTTGAAATTACAGACCGTACTTAGGAAACACCCAGTATATAATATAAATTCGAACTAGACGAATTACTGTTTTCTTTTTTGTTCATTTACAAACAAAAAATGGTATTTTTAACACCTGTTGCAAAATTTAACAGTTCACATTTAAATAAAAAAATTGTATTTTTCGCCGCCGCGAACCGCTGGATTTTGCGGGCGAAGCATAATATTAATACCTCTAGAAATTATCTAAAAACTTTTAAATAAAAACAACGAAACCCGTCGGCCGGTGGCACGTTTAATAAGACCTGAAATAAATGTGAAATTTTAATATATTTTTAAGTACGGGATCTTAGAGTGTCATAACTTCAACGGAAAACGAGTCTAGACTTGGTATTACCCCAGTATTACGCCATTCGTCTTCAAAGGCATTTAGCCCGTTACCCTGGCCGTTTAATTATTATACCGTACGGGGGCGGTGTGTAATTAAATTAGGGCTTGATTACACATCTGACTACGATCTAGACTAGACGCTCACTCGCGTTTTCCGAAAATTTACATTGTAGCGCCATATTTCCCTCTAATTTGAAATACTTTGCATATGGAAAGTCACCGTGCAAGGGATTATGAAGATAAATTTCCTAGAAGTAAGGTATTTTAGAAAGTCAAGATGCTTTGGTACCGAACGAACTTCGTATAACAACTGCATATCATCACAGGGCACAGGTTAGAATAGAAACGCTAAAGCCTAGTTTACGTCCGTAGTGGTGGTGGTAGTAGAGTACAGTAACACCACTAAAGTTGTAACAAACCGTATGTATTCGTTACTGAGTAACGGGTATTTGATAAGATGCGACAAATCAAATCGCTACTTCCGCGAAAGTATCGTTACTCTCATTTCCTATGACGACGCGAAGACTCGAGACGTGTGATGTGACGGCACGCCACGCCTGTGTGGCTAGAAATTCGGGTCACCTTCGTTCCCTGCTACCTGTTTGAGCAGCCGTACGGCAGCGTGCAGTACAGTTGATCACCCAATGCAGAGCTGCAAAGAAATCCATGGAACCAACGGAATGGGGTTGGAAACGCACTATCAACGGTTTACTTCCAGTAACCACTGAAAAAGAAACAGCGCCATCAACATTACTCAGATAATCTTTTGCAATTGCTGAAGTGTATGCAAGGGCAATTGTGGCTGTCGTAGGCTTGGGCTGAATTGTTGGATCACTTTTACCACTTGCGAACTTAAAAAATGGAGATTAATTGAATAAAGTAAACAGTTCATGTACTATAAATTTGAATAAACTGATGATTTAAATATTCCACTTGATTTCGTACAGTTATATTTAATTATTTAACTATTCTGTGACATATTGTCTTTATATAACAAAATGGTACAATCTAAGTATTCCTAATTTTATTATATAACAAGTCATTCGTTCAGTGATGAGACACGAATAATAAATATTTCTCCATCTAACATTAACAAAATTTCATCAACTTTGTCTGTCATTTCATGTGTTTGACATAAAATTCAGGTGCACGCTGTTACCACGCGACATGATGAAAACCTAACAAGTCGGATTCGCAACACGTCGGCGTCGGATGGCGTCATATGACGTGGCGTGGTGTAGCGTCAGAGCAGTGTGCACACAATATATAAAATACACGGTGCCAGATCCTTATGACATTGTACCACATAGTACGGCATTAGAGGATTGTGCCTCCGGCTTTACTCAAGCGTAAAATGTGATGTACGACTTGGTACACATGCATAATGATCGAATATTAAGTCGTATTTCTTTTGGTTACGAATGTAGAGTACGCTTGTTCGTATGTTTATTAATTGATACTACAGCTAGTATACGATTTCAGTAAGGAGATGTACGATTGCATGCGCATAGAGACGCATTTGACATACCAGTCTTTTCAGTTGATGCACTTCTACATTCGTTATTTGAAATTTTACGTTTTACGATTTGTTCTTTGAATAAAAAGCTAGAGGGTTCAGATCTGGCGATCTTGGAGGCCATTAAACAGGTCCGGCCTAGATTTCTTTGTTTGGGGATATTTGAAGACATTAGTGTATGGTACTCCTATAAACAGCCTGAAAGAGCTGCAGCTACGGATTAATCAAAAGTGTCAAGAAATCCAAATCAAGGAGGGTGTTTTCGAAAGAGTTCGAATAACGTTGAGACGAAGATGTCGTGCCTGCTTGGAAATGGTCGGAGGGCACTTCGAACATCTTCTGTAACCTTGTTTTTTGTTTGTTAAAAGCCTCCTTTGTCGGTTTATTCCTAATAAAATAAAATGTTTGAAAAACCGCAACCGCCGTTACTTTGCGCACCCATGTTTATTGAGACTTTTCTGCTTATTTTGGTTCATACTATTACCTCTTTAAATATTTTACACTCTTTTTTAACACCCTGTATAGGAGAAAATAATAATTTATATATTTGTCCGCATATTAAAATTTTCAATACATATTTCATGACTTTCAAATTTAGAATTATTTTTTGGAAAAAGATTATTTTTTTAAATCTAGTGTGCACTGTCGAAAGGGCTATAGTATGTTGGTGCAAAAATTCAAATCAGTTTCCAAGATATAGTAATGTATATTTTAAATTATTAATGACACAACCCTTATAAAAAAAACCTCCCAGTGCGATTTTTGTACGACCGGTGGAAATTGATTTCCAATGGCTAAATAAGAATTTGGGGCGTAGAGTCGTAGTTTTTTGACTTCGACTTCGAACTGAACGATACACGTCCAAGAGAACTCTATTATCAAAGGCTAAGCAGAAATAGTCGATCTGTTATATTAAAATTTGATAATTTAAAATATCTTCATAAAGTTTGTTACACCCCTGTTGAGATAGGGATCTAAGATTTTGGATGAAGATCAAGCTTTCATTGTGCCAAGACAATTATCATAGAAGGATACACATCAGCTTCGTACAACAAACATAATTTTAATTAAACGGCATTGGCCTAGTATCCTACAAATGCGTAAACATCCACAACGACCTATAAAGAATTTACAATCGTTTAACCGATGCTTAGAAGCCTGTTTGTTGCTCTCAAAGACCGTTTATTCAACATATTGTAATCCAGATCTCGCAACCGAAATGTCAACACGGTGGTTGAATACAATGACTCCTCCAGCTAGTATACTATAATGATTTGTGTAAACAAATTATAACTGCATCGAATGTTATCTTAAAATACACATTCACCAATACTACCACGTAATTGATGGTTTCCTTGCTAAATATTTGTTCGTCTATCATATTAACTCCATATCAATATTACGTGTGGTGCTTCTGGTACCAGCTACAATTGTAGAAGTGATTGTATATTTAGCCACTGTGTGAATATAGTAATCAAACAGTATTCCAATTATAAAAAATAGTTATAATAATCTTTTTTCTGTGACGGGAAAAAAATTGACATTTCATCTCTCTTGACAGGTAACAAAATGTCACTTTTTATCAATTACTTTTTCCCCGGAAAAAAATTCATCCTTTTTTCCCGGATATGTATACACAAGAGCACGGATATATTTAATTTTAGAATATTACAAAACTCACATTTCTTTAATGTGTCATCAAGTCTCCTCCAGATTCAATTAAAAATGTAGCAGCGATCTTCGAAATGAATGATCTGCATTTTCAAATAGAAGAAAATTGACTACTGTTTCAGGTATCTTATAAAATTGATTTTTATCAACATCTTGATGCATACATTTTCCATTGTGATATGCATAAAACAGGTGGCGATCCTTTGCTGCTGCTTTATGATGGGCTATGTATATTTTGTAAAATTTAATATATTTTTCAGTAACTATATATCCCCTGTTTACATCGTTCTTTGTTTACGTAAGTTTCACAATTAACAACGTTCTCAAATCTTCAATATCATCTAATATCACCTGACTGATTTCACAAATTCGACAAGCTCCTGCAATACCAAATACAACAACAACCTTGGCCATTAAATAAACTTCATCAGGAGCATTATTTAAAAAATCGCTAAGTGTACTCATAAAAATTTCAAATTTCTTGGGCATGTAACCTTGTCAGTTTTGCTTCAAAAATGTAATTAGTTTGCAATATTTTGAAATGTCTAAATGAAACTTTTAGTTTAGTTTTTAATTTGTTTTCTAATTATATATATATATTGTACCTAATAATATATTTTTTCAATATTAAATTTGTAGTGTTTTTCCTGTCACAAAAAAGAAAGACTATATTATGCACGGGTAAAAATATTAGATTTTAACTCTCGATGTTAAAATCTAATACTTATTTTCAATGTACATTAAATAACTATTATTTCCTTTAAGGACAAAATGCATTTTGTATAGAAATTGCCGAAATAACTTAAAAACTTTTACATCATTTTCACATTGAATATGAACACATAAATGGTTAAAAATCTCAAGATATTTTTAATTTTGAGGGTGATTCAGTCATAATATCATTAATTTTAATCACACATTTGGAGGCCTAAGAATAACAGAAAATCAGAAAAGAAAATTTTACTTGACCTTTTAAATTGAAGCTAATCATCCCACAACCCTGGTAATAATACATCACAGTGTCGAACTTAACGTGAAACTAACAATGGTCGTTGCACTGTGTTGCCACATCACAGCTATAATAAATGTTTGTGTTCTCTCATAGACTATTTTCTGTTAATACGTATATGTATACGTATTTATTTATTTATGTATTTTAACAATAGTAATAACAGTATTAAATTAGCCACGCAAAACGTTTCGGAAGTACAAGTTTGTAAAATTATCGTTCAAAAATGTCGTTTTTACCCGCAGATGGAAAGGTAGTCTTAGGTATAAAATAAAAATTAATTTTGAATTTAGATAAGTTAACTAGTTTTTACTTGAATAAATCTGTCACACATCCAACATGAAAACTTCTATACGCTATTACAGTAAATTCACCATAAACTCTACTATTTCTGTTCTACTCAAATGCCTGAACAAATTTTTCTAAATCCTATATTCAGGGTGTTGTTTTTGTGAATAAACAAAATAACGTATTTGTATGCCACCCGACCTATTTCTGTTTAGTGAACTGAATGATGTGGGTAGAATATCTCAAATTTCACATAATTATACAGAGTGGTTCGCATTTTATGGCAAGTTAAAGAAATAGCCAAAATCGGCAAAACGCCCTGTATCTCAGTAATGTCAATGATTAGACCGGCCAACAACAGATTTTTTTAGGCCTCTTAGATGTCCTGTGTTCACTGTTAATGTATGTACATTTCCCAATAAAGCACCCTGTATATCTCTTATAATAATGGCATATCTTTTGGCTACACCTCTCATGCTGTTTATGATTCATCAAATCTCATATACCCATAACTTCTCTGCTATTTTATTGGTTTCATAATTATTAAATATTATCTTATTAAGAATCTCCCATAGTAATACTATTTAATTATACCAGTGATCTGTAAAACTTGTTATCATCTCAATTTAACTTGTAAAATGTTAACCTTTACATCGATAATATTTGTCCTTCGCTCCACAAACATTGTACAACTGCTACTGATAAAAATAACAATTTCACTAGGAATATTCCACCAGACAGAATATTAACAATTTCTATAGGCTAGTAAATGTTTTATTTTTATTTTATTCAAAGCACATACCCAACAGGCAAATGCCCAATTACAGGGTATGGTAAAATATATACAAAAAAATGCAAAGTAATACAAACAAATGTGTACTAAACACAAAGACAGAAAAACAAACAAACAAAAATAATAAACAAGAAAATATACAAGTCATTTGTTACATAAGTATTGCATTTTTTATAGCTTGCAACAGCCAAATATATCTACACTAGATTCTATTTCATTGTACCTAGAGATGATTTGTTACAAAGGCGGCGCTACAAGAATATTGGTGCGCGCAGTAGGAAGGTTGAAAACATTATTACTTCTTGCTGAAATTGCGATATTTTAAAGTGGGTATTGTTTAGCATACCTGGACATTCCAAAACGTTATTAAGGATTTTATTCAAAAATATGACTTGGGAGATAGATATTCTTTTATATAAACTATGAATATGGAAACGATCAAGTAATAAGACGTATGTCAGTAAGTATAAGGCTAATTTCATATATCTACGTTGAACTCTTTCTATAGTATCAATATGATTGGCATAAATTGGACTGCATATTCTAAGATAAACCATCATGTAGATACCAATTTTTGCAAACAATGTCAAGGACATTCTGTAGCCGGCCACCATCAGCAATGGTGTCAATTTCACATAAAAGTTTGAGGTCATCTGCATATATGTCATTTATAAATAGCACAAAAAGTAAAGCTCCGAGTATGGAACCCTGCGGTACGCCAAATATTTAACAAAGTACGTAAGCCAAAACCACAATACTGAACAAACTGATATCTGCTACTTAAATATGATTGAAAAAATTTCAAAATAGAGTCAGATAGCCCAAATACATCTAGTTTGGTGGTCAAGTTTGTCAAAAGCGTTACTGAAATCAGTGTAGAATAACATCCACCTGACTCATTCTCTCAAGATTTGTACTAATAAATTGCGGTTTGTGGACTGTGTTAGTATCCTTAACGAAGCCACGCTGCTCACTGGATATCAAACTATATAACTATATAACTAAAAACACTGCAAAACAGTTCACTATAGCTTACGGATCATCAAGATAAGTTGAACTATTGTACATGTACATGGATGATATAGACGAAACATTTCCTTCAGCATTTATAAAAGACCAAAAATATTTCTGATAATTTTGAATAGGATTTTCAATATTTTGTATTGTACTTATAAGAACCTACTTACTTTATGCTTCATTTGAGATCGCATATGTTTAAAATTGTCTAACAAAATAGAATCACCAGACTTTTTACACCTTTAAAGTGCATTACTTTTTTTGGATTATTTTTATAATAATTTGACCATTAAACCATGGTGGGTGTATTATGGGTACGGGTATGTTAGGGACATATCGAGTGATTTATTTCAGTGATTTATTTTCAATATATTTTATTCAAGACTGTATGTATAATGAGAAATCACTAATTTTGGAAAAGTGCTGTGTCATTTTGATTATTACTTGTTTTTCGTGCTTTCAATCAGTGATTAAGGTTTGTAGATAACGACCAATGCATTTTTTCAATTTATTAATTATTATAAAAATGTAATAATAAACCATATCTCTTCAAAAAATAGCAATTTTTGTAATCCAGGAATGTTTTTCATATTATATTTACAGATCCAGGTATATTATCTTTTCCTCAATTTAAATGCTTCTAAATTTTTGCATCTATATTTCGAGCCACATTCGAGGTAACTTAAAAATCGTCTTATCAGCAGAAATATTCGAACAGAAATACTACATTTTACCTCGAAATCCTAGCAGGCCTCCCGAGCACATACTCCCATCTCGTCTTGACACATTCTCCTTGATTAAATTTGCGATTTATGAAAATTGCAAAAACATCCTCCTCGCGAAACTAATACCGGCATAACTTGCCCTGCTGAATTACAAGAGCCGAACCGGAGGATTGCAAACTAAATCGGTCTAATAAATTAACCGATCTCAATTATCTGGATGAAGTCGTGGTTATACTAATGCCAGCAAATGTTCAATTAATTGCGGGTTCTATTTTCACAGCCATATCGCATGTATAACATCATTTTCAGGTAAACGCATATATAATAGCAACATATTACCCTCTTTACAAATAAACCTTTATGATTAGACAGTACAGAGTGTCTCAAATTCAATAGTATGATTCAATAATACAATTTGGGACACGTGGTGTCTAATCTTTCTAATAAACTTTTATTATATTACTTCCCGTTTAAAAGTTATAAGCGTCTCAAAAGAAATACCACCTAAGAATTACACTAGTGGTGGATGGATCAAGTAGTCGTTGGAAAATAATTAAATATTCGTTGATTAAAGTGGATGTCATTAAGAATAAATAAAAGGATTAAATCGATAATTCTTTAATACATTTAAAACAAAAGGTGAGGGCTCTGGATACTTTTCTCGAGATAACTCTACAGCTTTTGTGAATGTTTTTGTGACTCGCCCTAAATTAGCAACATATCAACTTTTTTTAATGAGAAAACAGTTTGTAAGCACAAAAGTTATACTTTTGACGTTCGCTTTGAGTATTTTGTGACATTTATGCACCTTAAACAACGAAAATTATTTTCCAACAACCACTTGATTCTGAAAGTAATACACCCTGTATATAACGGTAGTGACGAGTTGTGTTGTACTACACTGGTTAGTGATATATAGGTATGTATATATTTGATAACATTTCTGTTGTAGTAAAATACAATACAGTTATATACGCGATTACTATTATCGATATGCAAAGGGATAAATCGAATTTCCACGCTGGAATTGCGTAGAAAATTCGAGGCATTGATTGCTACTATTTAAGCAACATTAGAGATGTTGTGATTTAAATAATATTACGATAGAATGTAGTTAGTAATTCTATAGGTTGTAAATGTATATGGCAATTAACAAAATTTGCAAAAGTTAATTATTTATTGCTTTTTTGTGAATTTGTTATTATCAATATTTTTTTTCTCTTTTCTTACATTTCAAACGAATAGTTTTCAGGAAAATTTTGAAAGAATATTCTACAACAATTTTACTGTCGAAATAAGCCAAATCTGTCATTGAAACAGAGAAGTTACACATTAGCTGCGCTCGCGTGAACAAACAAATTATTATTTAATGTCTTAGCAGCTTCAGCAGACTCTTGAACTTTACAAACTTGCTTTCAACTTTAAGATAACGCGGTTTCTAACAAATTCTCCTCCTCCAGTCCCAGTGAGTTACTATCCCAAATATCTGAAAGTTATTTAACTAACTTAATAAAGGTAAACCTGTCTAATCTAAAACACCTCCGCGTCTCAAGACCCTTATTCAGGCAAGGGACAAATAAGTCTGGGTCTTAATTTTGCATCTATTTTCAATACAGGGTGTTTTATGCCAATTTTTAATTATTTTTAAACAAGTCTATTTGTTAAAAGACTTATGATATATAATTTTTATTTATTTCTATCAAAGCTGTTCAAAATTGTCCCCATTTTCTTGCAAGCAAGCTTGGACTCTTCGAATCCAATTTCCTGGCAGTTCAAATATTCCTCCTTTCTGCTGTTCCATAAGATTATTAACAGCCGTATTGACCAATTCACGCAATTCATCGATATTTTCTTTTCCGATATGCTATACCTCGTTTTTTAAGAACCCTTGTAAAAATAAATCTATAGAATTTAAAACTGGAGATCGCGGAGACCATAACACTGGTTCATCTCATTAGATTCAACGTGACACGGTCTTTGATCCTTAATTTTGTCACTTCTTTATGCAGTGTTTACTACAGTACATGAGATATCATAGTCTAATTAACTAGCTAACATATGTTGATATAAAATAAATGCTCAGAATGAGAAAACTCGACTTAGAGAATAAAATGCCAGTGGAAATGCTAGCAACTAGTGCCTTCTACTTTGCAAAAAAAAAGATCTAATACCATGTTGACAATACCAAAAACCTACCTGTGTCAAATTTTAATCAAAGCTGTTGGTAAAATAAATCTATAGAATTTAAATCTGGAGATCGCGGAGACCATAACACTGGTCCATCTCATTAGATTCAACGTGACACGGTCTTTGATCCTTAATTTTGTCACTTCTTTATGCAGTGTTTACTACAGTACATGAGATATCATAGTCTAATTAACTAGCTAACATATGTTGATATAAAATAAATGTTCAGAATGAGAAAACTCGACTTAGAGAATAAAATGCCAGTGGAAATACTAGCAACTAGTGCCTTCTACTTTGCAAAAAAAAGATCTAATACCATGTTGGCAATACCAAAAACCTACCTGTGTCAAATTTTAATCAAAGCTGTTGGTATTTAAAAAAAATACATCCTAAATTTGATTTTATAAAATTGCATGTACTGTATCTTAAAAATGAGACTCTAGGTCATTTGTTTATTAAGCCACAGTCCACTTATTTTTCAATTATCTATCAGTCCTAGTAATATTGCTATGTATTTTTAAAACACCCTGTATTATTGTTTATAACCATAAAAGTATTATTCATTTATTTAATCCTTACACCGTGGCCAATTTACTGTTATTAACATGCCAGTATCATTGTCATTGTCATAAATTTTTCACAATCATACCTACTTGTAAAAAAGGATCTATCACAATGTATAAATAGCTTTTCCAATAGTTTTAAAATTATATCTTACGGTCTTCCATGGAATGATTTATTGTTCTGATAAAAACTGATAAACCAGATAGAGTTAATTGTTATTAACTCGAGTTTAAAAATAAGAAATTTGGAAGGATTTTTTATTGTATTTTCAACTGCGTTAAACCGTTTTACAGTTTGCAATTCTTTCTGCATGTTGCAAGCTTTTTGCACGTAGGCATGTGAACTGAAAAGTAGCGTATTGCAAAACTCGTCGTATCTGAAAAATTCGTACACTTTCAAAATATAGGTCTTACTCGATTTGTATTGCAGTTTTCTATATTTTCAGTTAGTGATTTGTATGGTTACCACCATACACAAAAATTTCTAGGCAAAACTGTCAAATTCAGACTGCCTTCTTTCACTTCTACTTCATTATTGTTTGATTGTTGAGCTTGCAAAATATATTAACTGAAACCTTTATTTTATATCTTCAAGATAAATTGAAGGCAATATTGGTTGGCTCTACAACATTCAAGACTCTATAATTCCTCAGGAGTTCAACTTTTGTCTAAGGTATATTTAGTTCATTCGCCTTATTTTTTCATCTAGATGCGCTGGCAGCGTTAGTGCTACTCTATTCAAAATCACTCTGTATAGTAATTGATAATGTCTGGCTGATATAGGCAAAATATAAAATTTAAATAATGATAGAATATACGAGTTATTTACAAGATTATTTAGTATTTTATAGGCAAACACTAATGGTGCAATACTTCTTCGATTAAAAAGTGTATTCAATTGAAACTCTTGACACAATGTATTTTTCTGGTAACGTTGTAATCCAGAGGTCTGTTATACTGTTTGAAATACAAGAAACGCAGAAACATTTTCTAAACTCTTTCATATTTATCCAAATGTTTTTTAGGCCATAAAACAGAACACTCAAGTTTGGATCTGACCAATGTATTATTTAACAAAATAAAGCATTTTATATTATTTAAATGTTTGGACTCTCATTATAATTCTTAATAGTTTAAGGGCAGACTTAACAGTGTTATCTATATGTGTTCTCTATTATGTTCGCAATTATTCCAAGATCCTTCACAGAAGTTACTCTTTTCAGTTCGATTCGTTACGTAAGAAAAGTTGAAATACTATTTCTTATAAAAGAAGTCGTGAAGGTACTGTATTTCTCTAAAAAAATTTAAATCATCAGCAAAAATTTTGAACTCGACACTGTCTCTAGTAAATCATTAAAGAAATATAAATATAACAGCGGTCCCAAATTTGAACCCTGCGGAACTCCAGAAAGTGCTCTAAATTCGTCAGAGCACATATTATTAGATTTAACCATAAAAAGTCTATCTCTACGACATACGACATCAACAAATTCAAAGTATTGTGAGAAATCCCATAAAAACAATTTCTTTAACAATATATTATGTGCTACACGATCAAAGGCATTTTGAAAATGTGTAAAAATTGTATCCACTTGTGTTTTACATTCAAATGCTTGCAAAATTATTTTGAAATATCTAAAATATGCTACACGTTCAACATTTTCCACTTTTCTCGTTATCGCTTTAATTGGGGTTGTATTTTCCGAGAATATTTTCAGATGAGTAAGACTAAACTATTCTACTGGAGGGCACTGAGGACAAATAAATTATTAGCTTGAAATGCATTTCATTAAACTACTGTCTACTTCTACTACAGGTATTTAACAGGTTATAAATTAGTATTCTCGTAATAAAGTCAAACACAACTTTTCCGCTTAATTCCTCAAAGGTGACAAAATCCGGGAGAAACTTTATAATGGAGAGATTACAAACTAAAGTTGCTTGCTGTGGGGGTAACTAATGACGCGCTTTTTAACGCTGACATAAAGAACTTGATGTTGCACATTAATAGGTTTTATGAGCTGCATTAAGATCGCCTATGACGGTGCGCGACTCTTAGATAAATACCTCGAGGTAAAATAAAACGAGTGGTCGAAATTAAAACTCTTTGCGGGTTCAATAAAGAGGTTATCAAGTTGCAATAAAGAGGTAGGTTAACTTCAATATTTTACTTCAATTATAACTAAAATTCATAGATTAATGATAGAACGTACAGATCGCTGTCCTGCTGGAAAAGCTTACAGAAGTACTTTTGTATAGAGCCTTAAGTCCGAATGCTAAAGGAATATTGAATAAGCCTGCTAGAAATACCAAAGTTTTACTTCTGCAGGCCACCTACAGTGTTACGAAATTTCGATTTTGAACACGAAATTTCGAGTTCAAGCATAAAATTTCATACTCGAATACGAAATTTCGAAATTCAGCACGAAAGAGTAACCGCAAAAAAAAAACATTTTTTCGCCCGTTTTTGCGTAGTGTGTAGTAAGAACGGGGAAGGTCGTCTAGAGGTCTCCTTCGGCTTAAATTGATCGTCATGAAAAATCTAGGTGAGCATAATTGGATTTTTTTCAATATTTGTCCGACTTACCCCTACTTAATGGGTGGAAAATGGTCGATCAATTCTTGGTAAAAATTGGCGGGAACGTGAATGGCAAGGAAGAGATCAGGGATGTTCTTCCAAAAATGCTCAAGGTGAAAAACACCCCCCGCGTGGAGATAAAACCACCCATATTACCGAAAACCGGCGGCAAATGATATTCCCTTCATGAATTGCCTTTTTCCACATGGCAAGGGTAACATCAAGAATGTCCTCCTAAAAATGCTCAAGGTGAAAAACACCCTCCGCGTGGGGGTAAAACCACCCCTATTGCCGATAGCAGACGGGGAATGATATCCACTTCATGAAGTACTTTGTTTCCCCCACTACCCGACAAATGATACGAAAAACGGGCCCCATAATTCGATCTTTTGCGAAATTTTGACTAGTTTTCCCTTACTTCAAGGGTGGTTTGTAATAAATATATAAATATACAACGCATTCCAATAAAAAACTATCTGCCTCGGCTGAAATTTCTCAGAAGGTCTAAAAACTATTTTTTTACTGGGTTTTTATGAAAAATGAAAAATATGTTTTTCTCTAGAACTGCTTGTCCGATTTTGACGCAAAAAAAAATATCATGGAACTAGATAGGATAACAATGTAAAAAAATTACTGAACTTTTTTTCAAAAAAGAAAGCGGTAAAAAGAATTTTTATATATTATTTATGGGATACACTGCATATACTATTATCATAAAAACAAATACATAATTCATTATATTTTCGTCAAAACATTTAAAAAACTGCAAACAATTGTTTTTAACGCGACAAACTATCAAAAATTATGTTGCCAATAAAAACAATTGCGTGACGACAGCTGTGATGAAGTCGTGAATTCTTGATGCAAATAGTAAAATGTGTAAAATTGTTAAACTGATTGAAAAGATATTTCATAGTTTAAAACACATGAACATTGAACATGAAAAAAGTTATTGGAAAAACAACTATTATTTAGTCGTGTTCAATCTCGAAATATCGTGTTTAAACTAGAAATTTCATGTGTCTACTCGAAATTAAGTAACAAAAAGAAAATTTAAAAAAACGTGGCCTTTCTACGCTTCTAAGCAAAATAGATATTACAACAGTGACTGCTGTCATGGAATAAAGTAATACTTTTACTCTTTATTTACTGTAAAGTATATATAAGGTTAACTACACACTAAGCACAACAATTTTAACCACGCACCCAGGGAGATCTAAAAGACAATAAAAAAAAATATTCTGGAATTCTATTTCCATGTTAAAAAAATGGAGCAAACCCTCTTTTCCTCCGGAAAATCTGGGCCTTTATCAATTACCATGCGGTCGTTTTTTACGGCATTTCCAATTGTAGAAAAGACGAAAATAAACATTAATAATAATAATACATGATATGTAAAAATTAATCCGGTTAGCTGCAACATTTTACATTTGTTTTTCGTTTCAAACTGTCAAAACTGCATTTTCAGTAGGTAATTAAGTACAGGTGCGTCAGGATTTTCCACTAAAACACACACTTTGTGTATAGTTAAAATGTCCAACGTTTAAATTAAAAAATATAGGCACTAAAAACTGAGCAAAAACAGATAGTCACAAATAAACACACAGGGTTTTAATTTTGACAACAAATTGTTGGTGGATGTTATCTTACTAAACGTTAAACGTGCGGCTTCCAGCCGTCAGTGTCGGCGATAAATTGGAATTTAATATTTAAAAAAAAAAAATTCGCCTTATAAATAAGTTTGCAAAAGTTTTTGAAGAGCGATTCCGTTAATTCATATTTTTCTCTATCCCCTCTTAAAATATTTGTACTTAGTCATAGTTAACTCGAAAATGATTCCGTACTCCTACTTAAATATTTCTCAGTTGCAATAGTGCGAATTGTAACGCGAATGATATTGAATTTTATTTTTGTGCTAATAAACGATTAGTTTTAAAGGAAAGAAAGTAGGAGAGGTAAAATTTTTAAAATAAACGAGACTTTTTGATACGTATTTTTAAATGCTCATTTATTGTCAAACAAATAAGTTGTAGTAAAAAATAATTATGTTAATTATTGTTTCAACCTCTTCCAAGGATTAGAAATTTGCGAAAAATTGTTAAGAAGTTGTACATGCATTAGTAAAAAAATTGTGTAAAATTTGGCTATTATTACTTCTTTTGAAAACACCGCGTATAACTTTTTTTTACTCATAGAATCCACAGTTAATTTTTGGCGTGGTAGTTTTAGGACCCTCTGTATAATCGAATAAAGTCATTTATTTTGTACAAAAAGAGAGTCGATAATATGCAATGCCGTCTCTGTCTGAGGCATAATAAGATTTTCTAATTTAATGTAGGCACCTTAAATTAATTACATTAATTAATTAATTAATTACATTTTTTTTTTCAGACCGAACTGAACAGACATGGCACCTCCAGGCATTACAAGTTCGATGGAAAGCCGCCTGGGAGACGGCGTCACGACCTCCGACACCAGCCAGAGGAACATCACGGTCCTGGATGGGGGCTTCGCGACACAATTAAGTTGCCATGTCCAGCAGCCAATCGATGGCGATGTCCTGTGGAGCGCCAGGTTTTTGGCCACGGAACAAGAGGCTGTGATAGACACCCACCTCGACTTTCTCAGAGGTCAGTTGTAGATAGATATTGATTAGAACAGCACCTAAAGCTGGTCAATTATTATACAAAGAGTTTCTTAAATAGAAGTAAAAAATATCTAGGAGCGTATTCTGTGGTCAAAAATATAAGTTTTTTGTTATATAAATGTCAGGTCTTAGATCAGTCATTATTCTACAGCATGGCAAAAATTAAAAAAAACATTTTCAATTTTTAATTTCAAAACAGCTTGATATAATTTAATAAAATTAATTAACATTAGAAACTTACCAATGGCGGAGGTGTGGATATTATCGATCATTATTTATTATCGAAAAAAGAATATATCACTCTGTATAATATTACAAATAAAATATATCATATGCGCCATTGTATTTTCTTCACATTTTGTTTCTTTGCACTTTTTGTATTTGAAACCGTTTAGCAACAAAGTAGATTTATTTAATCAAGTACATTTTTACACCAGTTACTTAAATATATCTTAAGGAGGTCATGCAAGACATACTGTCATCTTATTTAATATTACGTATTAACAAATTAAACTCATTATTTAATAAGATTAAGTTTTAATATTACGTTTTGTTAAATTAAACTTATTATTTAAAAAGATTAAGTTTTAATTATGGCTTATTCATATTCAAATGCTGAAATGGTTAATATCCTTTACGGTTGTGGCCTTGCAGATGGAAATGGTATCGAGACTAGGCAAATTTATATGGAAAGATTTCCGAATTATCCAAATTCAAAAATACTCAGAACTATTTTTCAACGTCTTTCAGAGTTAGGTTCATTTCAGGTAGGTCCAATTCCTGGACCATTGAGTGTTAGACACTTAGTCGCGTCAAATTAGCATTTCACTTGCAACTTTTTGCGGAGAGGTCCGACTGAGATGCGGTTTTCTGCAAAGCGTTCAGGAAATTGTTTATAACAAAAGGTACATCTAACCTCAGTACGCTCGCAAATTTTTAATTGTTTACTTAACAAATGACACATTTTTGTTGAACATATGGCAAATGTCAGACACGATTCTACGAAAATGTCTGGAAAATGTTCTCTCGGGGGTTTTCAAGGTCCCTCTTTATCACTTTGGTGTTAGCTTTATTATTTATTGCTAAATTGTTGTAACTGTAATTAACAAATTAAAAACTCCACCCCCGAAATCACTAGAGAACCGGAATTTTTTCCAGTATTTCTGACTTATTAAGACAAACCATCGGCACAAGATTTTTGCAAATATAATTGTTTATTGTTCGATTGTTGCAACCTCGCTAATTAACAAATTAATAACTCTACTCCCGGAATCGTTAGAGAATCAGATTTTTTTGCAATAACTCTGGGATCATGGGGAGAACCATCGGCACAAGGTTGTTGCACGAAATTGTTTATTTTTCTATTTTTGCAACCTGGCTAATTAACAAATTAATAACTCTATTCCCGGAATCACTAGAGACCCGAAATTTTTTCCAGGATTTCTGTCTTTTTAAGTCGAACCATCGGGACAAGATTGTTTGCCTTAATAAGCCAGAAATCCTGGAAAAAATTCTGGTTCTCTAGTGATTTCGGGGGTGAAGTTTTTAATTTGTTAATTAGCCCAGTTACAACAATTTAGCAATAAATAATAAACTTAACACCAAAGTGATAAAGACAAAACTCGAAAACCCTCGAGAGAACATTTTCCAGACATTTTCGTTGAATCGTGTGTGACATTTGCCATATGTTCAACAAAAATGGGTCATTTGTTAAATAAACAATTAAAAATTTGCGAGCGTACAGAGGTTAGATGTACCTTTTGTTATAAACAATTCCCTGAACATTTTGCAGAGAACCGCATGTCAATCGGACTCCTACGCAAAAAGTTGTCCATTTTTACTTTTTTCATGCTAATTTGACGCAACTAACTTTTCACACGTGCCACCGTGCAGCGCTTCTCGGAAGCGCCGATGAGTGGCCCGGTTTGACGAAACATTATATTATATAGACTTATTCACAGCACCAGCGAGATATCCAAATAATAATTCTCTAATTCAAGACTGACTGACTCAGCCGTTTATTGTTCTTTTATAGACCAAACGAATATTCCAGGTATTATCTAGCATTTCTAGATCCATTTCTCGAACGATTCTCGTCGATTCTCAATATACCAGTCGCGCATCGATACACGGCATTATTTTGTTTGTTTACCAGCCTCGCGTAGGGGCGATCGGAGCAATCTACCGTTTTGCGATACCACAGTCGTCGAATTGGGTGCGAGCGGGGCAAATTCTGTGACAATATTGTCTTACTAAATATGCACACCGAATTTGGTAAAAATCTACCATAGGTTAAATAACATGTTGTGGATTTTAAAAGTAGATAGCTTGTAATAATCTGTTTTAATTTAACACAGCAAAGTCCTTTCCCGAATTAGAAGTGGACGAATACCCAGAAAATGTAGTAGGCAATGACGACACGTCTCGCGATCGGAGGCGAGCCAATTTGACCTCGTATATTTCGAAAGTTACTTAATAAGGTCGCCTTCAAATTTTGACCACACATCATAAATGCTTAATTAAAATTAGACATTGTGTAATTTTATTGCGCTAGTAGGTACTGGCAGGAATAGCATCAAGGATATTAGAGATATGCGAATCAGTGCTTTGACCACCGCGAAGAAGATATTATTGCCTGGCAGGTTTTGGCAGGCCAAGCTGAGCTAACTATCCACAGGCAATATCATGATTCGCGCCGCTGTTTTTAAGATGTAATATATAGTCAGCTTTTTATAAAACTGTAATACCTATAAATTCTTTTTACAATAAAAATAAAATTGTATGTATTTTATAGCGATAGTGTGTCGAAATTCTAGCAACTATTTTGTACTAATTAGAAATTAATTCTAACTAGATAGGCGATGTACTCGTATATTTTGCATCCGTTTCTATCTGAAATTTCACATGATTGAACAGAAACCAAATAAAAACTGGTATTAGCAGCCGCTATCGAATAACTATTTATCTAGAGACCGTTTTCCTTGGCAGCGCGAACTCGGCGTTCAATTTTTTTGAATCAGGTCTTCCTTGATGCACTACTGCATATTTAAACAAACGCAATGGATTTGGGTTTCGAATGCGCTAGGTGCAGTATAAAAGTATTTTTATTCTCTATGCCGTATTTCAAATATTTAAAGAATTTATTATTTCATGAAAGCATGTATCTACTTTTTATTTTGTATCCTATTACGCTCTGCCCTACAATTCCTAATCCTCGTTACATATATGTGTGGATGGAAATTCACTCATTTGCATTTTATGGATTATCCATTTCTTTGAATGCTGAGTGGATCATTAATATAGTTGCGGCAAAAATTCAGACGACTTACGCAATTGTTTTATTGTCAACATAATTTTCGATAGTTTGTCGCGTTAAAAACAATATATTTTTGTGATTTAGTGCCAATATTTAGTGTAGTATATAGTTTTTATTCTCAATTGAAGTTTCTTAAATACTTTGATGAAAATATAATGCATTATGTCATTTGTTGTATGACGTAAGTCGTCTGAATTCTTGTCGCGACTAAATTAAATTAATGTGGTACTTGAAATGTTAGGCCCGTTACAGAGTACATGTAAAAAAAGAACCCAACTGAAATAAAATTTGATAGAAAAATGTAGATTCGGAAGCTACTCACATGTTTAGATCTAGATTTCTTATATAAACCAATAGGACATCTAGGTAATATAAAGAAAACAATATCTTTATGAATGTTGTGATAAATATTGTATTAATATTTGTTATGAATAATCGACAATGTATTTAATACCTATCAAATGATTATTAAGTCTAATCAATTTTTTTAGCGGGAGCTGACTTGATTATGACCAACACGTACCAAGCCAGTGTAGATTTGTTCGTAAAACACCTAAAATTAACTGAAGAACAAAGTTATGATCTCATTAAACAATCTGTAGATCTTGCCAGGACTGCTATAGAGCGCTATGAGGAAGAGTTCCCAGGAGCACGTAAGTATAATTTTCTAAGAATTGGTACCTTCTTAAATACTTTTCCCAGTATTTATCAAGCTTTAAGCATATAAACCCCCCTTAGTTACATCAATTTTATAAATATATTATACAAAAAACAAAAATAGAAACAGTACATATACAGTTCTGTATATATACAGAAAATGTAACTAACGTAAAAAAAAATTTCGACTTCCACTAAGAAAATTACGCCAGCCAACATCTACAAGGTTTTGAACAGTTAATAATAGATTGTTTAAAATCATAAAACATATTTATTTTATACTATCATCTAATGGTTAATTCTGTTGAAACGGTCGTGAAGTACTCACTTCAGTACTGTTTAGTGGCCGTAAAGACCCATTGAATTATCTGCACTGTGTATTTTTAAATAACTGAACTTTTTAATATTCTCAAAAATTTGCGCTATATTTGTAGTGAAGTGCAGTGAGTATTTAGTATGTTGTTTTAAAAAATTGTTATTTTTGATGTGGAAATACAGGGTGGTCCGTTTTTCATGGCTCACGGCATCATTGGCATCTTGGAAACACCGTAAAATATACAAGTGGCTGACATCTGTTCATAGATTTCGGAATTGCTGTAGAGTTCAATAGCCAATTATTTGCATAATAGAAGTGTGAAGTTTTGTGTACTTTTTAATAATTTTTTCTGAGGTGAAGGTGAACAGCAATCCAACAAATCGGTTTTGTATATGTAGGTGTAGTAGAAATTTTATTTATTTTTTAGTAATTTTCCTAATTTTATTGAAATAGTACGATATTTAGTTATAAAAAGTGTAAAAAAAATTAAAACCTCAAGAATATTTGCACAAAACCTTGGTACTGTTCCCCAGTGCTCCTCTTGCTGTATCTACTTATGATATTTTCCTGTATAAATTTCCCATAGACCCGAAATTGTGTAAGCAGTGGAAAATTAAATTGAAAATAGTAATACCGATAACAAAACACATGAAAATATGTAGTAAACATTTTCTTATAGAGGATTTTGTGCCAGGTAATTATTACAAGGTTATGTTCTGATTAAAGATGTTTTTAAATCTGTATTACACTGCGAATCTTCGTTTAATAAAATAAATATTTCATGGGATGGCTGAACTAAATTAAATGGCTGTAAACACAGGTTTTTGACAATTTGGGCTTCTCCCCAGACAAAAATATGTACCTCGCTTCACATTGTTTTAGAGGTCGCACATGATCCCGCAAGTAGTTCAAGATATCTGTTATAGATATCTAAAATGTTGAGGTTATGAACATAGAAGGAATTCACGATATATATGCACTCTAAGAATTTATTTTACATTAAAGTTTGATAACTCCTAAAATCTTTCACCTGAAAATACAAAGAATTACGCCATAAAACTCAATCTCCCTGGCAATTAAAGGCTTTATCATCTTTAGTGGCAATTATAACAAATTGTAATTGTAATTTGGTAGTTGATATTTTTCACTTATTATAGTGTTGCAAATAGAGTTACAAACAAAATGTTCCGTATAAAAGTTATTAGTTTTACTCCTTTTTAAGTTTAGGGGAAAAGTACAGCCCATTGGAAAATCCAACGTTAACCTCGCTAGGACCTTGAAAACATAGTCAAGGTCAAAAAACTGCAATGTCATTTTATTGGCCTCTGGCACTGACTACTAGTCGACACATTTTTTCATAGAACGCGCTGTTTTCGAAATATACAGGGTGTTTTTAAATAAAGGAGCAAAAATGAGACCGACCACAGATTACTTAGGTAAAAATGAATCGAAAAACAATCGATTCTCCTACCTGTTTGTCTGAAAAAGGTATATATTGTTGAAGTCGTTAGGAGTAACAGTTTTCGAAATAATCCTATTTGAAATATTCAGTGCACCGATTGAAAACTGTTATCGTTTCAGGTAAAATGCCTTTTATGCTGAAAATACAGCAAAATGTTACTTGACCAAGTTATTCAGAATGGTAAATTATGGAGACGCGCAAAATTTCAAAAAGATCGGCCTGCTTTGATAAAGTTTTTGAGCTTTAAATGGATAATCATTAATTATTGTTATAAAATTCGTGTAAAATGAAAAAAATGCTTGAAAATGATTTGAACAGACAGTATGTCAATATAAAAAGTGATAAATAACTGTAAAAATGTCCATTCCACCCCTAAAAATTAAAAAAACGACATTCAAAAGCTAATGGTGAGCTTACTTCGACATCAAAAATAAATAATACTTAAATGTTCAAGGGAACGCCTATTGCTAGAAAAAAATTATAGATTACTGTCAAAAAATGCAAAAACTGATACTAGAGTACATTAAGTAAGTGGGGAAATATTAATTGCACCCCTATATCTATATAAACTGCCTTTAAATAGCTTAAAATAGATAATCATTATTTATTGTTGTAAAATTCGTTTAGAATGAAAAAAATGCTTAAATCACTTTTAAGGTTCATTTATACTATTGCGACCTGAAAAATGGGCGCAAGGATAAATTGTCATTTTTTCAGTACGCACTCGCAAAGTGAGAACAATTGACGCTATTTCGCCATTGAATGGGCACTTTTACAGTCATTTATCACTTTTTATATTGACATACTGTCTGTTCAAATCATTTTCAAGCATTTTTTCATTTTACACGAATTTTATAACAATAATTAATGATTATCCATTTAAAGCTAATTAAGGGTAGTTTATATAGGTTTAGGGGTAGTAGCGACATTTCCCCAGCTATCTGACGTATTTCTGGGCCATTTCTAATGTTAATTAAGAATAATCAATTGATTTTTTTATGATTTATGCGTTGCCCCGGATAAGCCAAAAATCGGCAATTTTTAACATTGTGCTTTTGCAAGTCTCCATTATTTACCATTTTGAACAACTTTTTCAAGTTACATTTTGCTATATTTTCAGCAGAAAAGATACTTTACCTGAAACCAGAACAGTTATTTCAAAAATGGTCACTCCTACCGACTACAGCAAGGTACACCTTTTTGAGATAAAACAGGTGGAGAATCGATTGTTTTGATAGCCAGATGGATATTACACACAATACTCGAATTCAGACAATCTCTTTTGACTATTGTAAAATAGTAGAACTAGTTCTGGGCATTATAAATTGGCCAAAACTAGTTTTGTGCATTTTTAAATGACCAAAACTAGTTTCCTTCATTTTCTGAAGGTTATGATACACACAATACTCGAAAAAGTATGCAAAACTAGTTTTGAATTCAGAAAATATGAAAAAAATGGCATAACCCTACTTTTAATTAATGTAACTATCATAAAATGAACAGAACTAATTATGGTCATTTCAAAATGGACAAAACTAGTTTTAAACAATTAATAATGCCCGAAACTAGTTCTCTGTATTTTGTAATATATAGTAACCGTTTAAACGTAAAATTTCGGGTATGGGAATTTTTCTGGGCTCAGAACTAGTTTTGCATACTTTTTTCGGACATTGCCCGAATTCGAGTATTGTATGTAACATATACACTAAGCAGCAAAAAAGTTCTGTCATTTAAAAGAAACATGGTTTGACACAAGTGGCGCCCTCTACTAGTGACGTTAAAATTAAAAACAAATTTGAATTTCTCGCCCGCAAAAACCCCGATTTACAAATATCGAAAATAAAATTCTAACTTTGACAACCTGTACCTTTTTAGGTATGATAAGTTAATTCGATTTATTTTCACCTAAGGAATGTGTGATCTCATTTTGGTACTTCATTTGAAAACACCCTGTATATAACTTTCTCAAGTTAAATGGTTAACTTTTATGTTTTTTTAGGTAGACCACTAATAGTGGGCTCTGTCGGACCCTACGGTGCTTCACTGCATGACGGCTCCGAGTACACGGGTTCCTATGCCAAAACGACCTCGATAGACACCATAAGAGAGTGGCATATACCCAGGATAAAGGCGCTGGTGGAAGCAGGTGTGGATTTATTAGCCCTAGAAACGATTCCATGCAAAGTGGAGGCTGAAACTTTAGTGACTTTATTAAAGGAGCAATTCCCGAATACTAGAGCATGGTTAACATTCAGCGTCAGTGTAAGTACTTACCGGGATAATTGGTTTGTTAAAGTTGTATCAATTCCCGGAGGCACTGTGTTTTTAAATGAGCATGCTTTCCGGTATTAAGGGCCTCCGCTCGATCGCTGGTACTGGAGTCGAGTTTACTAAATATACAGGGTGTCCCAAAACAGAAGGCCATACCTTTAACCACATATTCTTTGGACAAAAATAAAGCGACTTTCCTTATGCCATTTTTTATTTGGACGTCTCTGTTTCAATATACAGAGTGGTAAAGTTACATTTTAAAAAACTATTTTTGTTAATAATCCCATTGTTTTTTAAGATACACACTTGAAATTTTGCACGTACTTTTATATTATTCCGGCATACTTATCATGTAATTTTGGTGAAAAAAATCGAAGGGCGAACTGGGAGGTAACTGAGGGATGCAGTACTCTTATCCCCTCCAATTATTTCTAAGTACGTCTATGCAGCTTTTTCTTGAAATATCAAACGTAGAATTTTCTTCTGATCATTTTATCTCTTTTGTATTTTTTTGTTTAAATGCTCCGTTTTGAAGAAAAACGGCAATTTGTAGTGCCCATAAATCTTTCATTCACTATAATTTTCTAATGAAAAAATGGCATAAGGAAAGTCGCATTATTTTTGTCCAAAGAATATGTGGTTAATGGTATGGCCTTCTATTTTGGGACACCCTGTATATACGTTAAATGTGGGCAAACGTACTTCTATAGATTCTCAGGACGCGTGAGCGTACAGGGTGATTCAGTAATAATGTCATTAATTTTAAGATAAGATAGAGAAAAATGAGTATAATGCGAATACGTAATTAAAAAAAATAATTTTAATTTATGCCGAAAAAAATATTTTCAAGCCATTATTTAAACCCCCATTTCAGACTGTCACTGACCACTGGCGGCAATTCAACTCGTTGTCGGCCTGACGCGACGTTGCCAAATTTAAATATTTTCCTATATTACCTGCTTATTGTAATATGTAATTATTGCTATAAATTGTTTTTTAAAAGTATATAATATATTAGTTTCAAAATACAAAATATTTAGTATTGAAAATATAAAACTCCAACTGATCAAAATAAACCATTCACATGTGATTACATAAATAGTGAAATAAAATCCAATACTCACTAGGTCAAATTATTAAGAGAGGCTGAAACGTATTTTGTATTTAAATATAGATAGTAATAAAAATCCACGTGCTGTCAACAAAAAACAGTCCAAGACCAACCTACTCAGTGATCAACAATCCAGCAATCAGAATCTTGACCTACCGTATTTAGGTCAATAACCGTTTTTTTACGTCTACTCAATGGCAAGCGCTGTAGAGTCGTAGAACCGCGAAATAATAACAGAAACAAACAATAATTAAATTTGCACTTTTATAAACATCCGATGCATCAATAGGAAATCATGAAAATTTTATAATAAATGCCAACTGCAGTAATCAGCTTTGACATTAGATAGGCTGTAATCGGCACACTCGACACCGCTAAAATGTTGGCAATTCAAATTCATGTTTAATACGTTGCCGGTGGAATAAATCGAACATCGTTCGGGTTCGTTTTTCTATGCAAGAGAGCCCGCCGTCGACTACGTTTGGAACAGATGCACGCGGCTTGACATCTATCCCGTCTTCATCCATCAGTCATTATTTTCGCGTGGTAGAGGTTGGTGAATTTCAAATTTATGTGTCGCCAGTGTAGTTTATAATTATTAATAAAATTTGCTATTTACCCAAATAAAAATGCAATTCAAGTTGGATAAAGTGAAAAAATGAAAGACCGCGGTCGTCTTCTACTGAACAGAGCTGTGGAAAAATTTATAGAAGACATTTTAATAGACGTTTTCCGTGTGTGCTACCCACAGTGCTACCGATACCTACTGATCATTAGTAATGGATTTGATTCTGATTCATATTCATAATCGTACGACCACAACTTGATTCTTCTTTCAAGAACATAACAAAAAGGTGACAAAAAATAGATATGTTTTTAATGTTCTATCCAAAATTATTTACTGTATAAAATTTTGCGGAGCTCTTGAATTTGCATTATGAGGGCATGATGAATGAATTTTACGTCAGAACTTGGCTAAATGTTGAATTTCTATCATTTTTTGTAATTCAGAGTAATATATATATACCTATATAGTGCAAACATTTAGTGTAACATATAGTTTTATGGTTCTTATGACGTAAGTCGTCTGAATTCTTGCGGCAACTATTTATAGGTACTTTATTTAAAGGACATCCAATATATAAAATTATTTTTAAAATCAAAGCGTATTGAGTCTAGGTCCAGTTCTGCTGAACTGAACTAATTATAAATTCACTTCCACTTTACATGAAAGAGCTCCGATTCTGTTTCGCCTATTTCGTCCATTATTTATTACTTGTTCTGTAAAACTAGTCGTTTATATACAATGTGTCCCACTTTTCATGGAGCCACCCTGGTATCTCGCTCACCTGATATCCGAATACTTTGAAACTTTGGTGGTGAATATATACCTATAAAGTGAGTCTTTAGATGTATCCATATTTGATTATAGTCAGAAGCGTCCGATTCTAAGATAAAAATATAGACGTAATATTGTTTGTCCATTTGTATATTTATGGGATCAATTAAGTCCCCAATACGGATCCAACGACTTTGAAAACATATGTCAAAGTTCATATATCAACTTTGCATATGTGTAGGTACGATGGTCTGATTCATTTGCATATCTACCTTTCAATTTGATCTTGGAATGACCTTAAATAATAGCTGATGGAGATAAACGGACCCCTGAACCGAATTAAACGAGTAAAACAAACAAATAATGCCGTGTATCGAGGCGCAACTGGAAAAATTGAGAATCGACGAGAATCGTTCGAGACATGCATCTAGAGATGTTAAAAAATACCTGGAATATTCGTTTGGTTTATAAAAGAAGAATAAACGGCCGAGTTAGTCAATATTGAATTATAGTTTTGAATTACAGTCTTGAATTATAGAGTTGTTATTTCGGAGAGATCAATTAGAATTCAGAGCGATTTAGATAGTGATTAATTTAATAGTGTTTAGTTGAGTTGTAATTAGTATTCGGTAGTGTACAGAGTGTTAATAAATATCGTTAAACATTAACTGTTTGTTTTTCTGGTAAAAGAAAAAGTCCACAGCCCACTTTTTTGTGGTGCTTTTATTAAAAGCGATATTGCATTCTTTAGGATATAATATAGCTATAAATCAATATATTATATACATATTTTTAACTTAGAAAAAGATTTCCCTTCGCTGCTATTATTAATTTAATTTGTATTTACGTAAATTGAAATATGATGTAGAAATTTGTCGCTAGTCCAGCGTTATTTATATTTATATAAGTATAAAACAAATAGCACTTCCTGTTTTGAGATGTGCGCAAACCAGAAACAAGTAAACAGTCGGCTAGAAATTACTAGTTTATAAAAAATGGACGTTGTTTTTGGCGCCAAGTTATTTTCTCACACACGTACAGTTAAAGGACACTGGCTTAATCATGCTTGCAACCTAAATTGGTCTGGTTTGTTTCTAGAACTAAATAAAATAGCTGAAAAATTATCTCTTACATTTGCGACAGTAGTTAGATACCTATTGAATTTTAAAGTTGTTGGAATCTTCTTAATGACAACATGAAAATTTAATTATTTTAGCATTGGAAAACTAATTTTTTCTATAGATTCAGTTGACAACAGTGCATAATTTCCACAAATATAATTACCTATTGTTCGGTTTTCAGCAGATTGAGTTTTCTAATTTCCATTTCCGAAAGAATTAATTTGCGTGACGTTACTGAAAGGGTGAATGATATTTTCACTGCTGTAAAATTGTGTTTTTGACTTTGACTCATTTATCATATCCAGTAAATTGAGCCAAAAAATAAAATCACGCGAAATTATGTGGGATGTAACGTACATACCTACATCCCACAGTAAAGTACCTATCCGATGTGGAAAATTTGCGATAATTGAATTTCTATCTTTCATCGCCATGAATTTGTAGAAGAAAACTAATGGGATACCTATATTTTAAAAAGGATTAATCATCACTATTTATTTGAATTTCATTGAAGGTATAATAATACACATACCCGCTATCCGTCATACGTATATACAGTATGCGCCAAAAGTATGGAATAAATTCAATAAAAACGAAACAATTATTTTTTGGGAAAAATCCTCGAACAAGTCGATTTTTAATTTAAAAAATACATATTTTAGCGTAAAATGCGATTTTCAAATGTCATTTGTTTTCGAGTAATGACGTCATCGATTTTTTTTTAAATGGCAACACCGTATTTTTTTCCTTGATTCTGAAAGATCGTTTAATTCTCTATCAGACAGTACTAAAATTTTGCCCTCTTACATATGAAAGTTTTCGAGTAAATGACGATTGAATGTTAGAAAACGTAAATTTTATCCATAAAAAAGTAACAATTCTGAGGTATGTAAAATAAAATACAATTGATTAAATTTTATACTTAAATTAAATGTTCGAATTGCCATCCACCAACTTCTTGACAATGCGCAAATCTGTGAAGAAATTCTTCTTGCACATTATGAATGATTTCTGGGGTAACTCTGCGTATTTCGTCCCGAATGAGATTTTGAAGTTCTTCTAAATTACGTGGTTAATTAATGTACACTTTTGACTTCAAGTATCCCCATAAAAAATAGTCAAGAGGTGTAAGATCTGGCGATCTTGCAGGCCATTCTATCGGTCCGCGTCTGCCGATCCACTTCCCAGGAAAACAGTTTTCCAAAAAATCTCGTACAGGGCGCGCATAGTGCGGAGGTGCACCGTCTTGCTGAAACCATATGGTATCGTCAGGAATGTCAGGGTCATTATCGTTAGGAAAAATTATCGCAAGGGCTGGAACAAGGTCATTTTCTAGAAACTCTAAATATCTTTGTCCTGTAAGGGTTCCTTCAAAGAAGAAAGGCCCTACTATTCTGTCGTCAACTATTCCAGCCCACACATTTAATTTCTGAGGGTGTTGGGTATGTGCCTCTGCTATCCAATGAGGATTTTCCCGACTCCAATATCTGCAAGTTTGACGGTTACTGTACCATTCAGACAAAATGTGGCCTCATCTGAAAAAAGTATTTGCCGGTGTAAATTTCTATTTCCTTGGCATTAGAATTTCGCAAAAGTGTAAGCGGAGATCGGGATCATCTTCATTGAGTTCTTGCACAAGTTGAATTTTGTAGGCATGATATTTTTCCTTCCTCAAGATACGTAGCACTGTGCTCTGACTAGTGTCATTGTTTAATGCAACCAATTGTGAAGAATTATGAGGATTATCCACCATACTTATCAAAATGTTCTGTTTCTGATTTTCATTAATGCTTGGACGTCCAGGTTTTGGAATATTTACAACATTGCCAGTTTCTCTAAATTTAGACTCTACCTTACTGACTGTTGATTGGCTGATAGGGCGATCTGGATATTTTTCATTAAATAAATCGCAAACTTTCTGCTGAGTTCTAGTCATATTCCCGCATCCGATAAGAATTAAAATTTCAATTCTTTGAGTAACAGTTAAATGTGCCAAAATACTTTAAATTGAATAATAATTTCTATGTCGCTTACAATACTTATTACAAAGTCGGTGTGACAATGACACTTCGCAAAGATTTTCACCTACGTGATCTATAAAAGAACTATGGAATTCGAAAAACTAAACTTGATAATGTTTTTGCTTTATTTTAATTGATTTGCGTTTTCTAACATTCAATCGTCATTTACTCGAAAACTTTCCTATGTAAGAGGGCAAAATTTTAGTACTGTCTGATAGAGAATTAAACGATCTTTCAGAATCAAGGAAAAAAATATGGTGTTGCCATTTAAAAAAAAATCGATGACGTCATTACTCGAAAACAAAAGACGTTTGAAAATCGCATTTTACGCTAAAATATGTATTTTTTAAATTAAAAATCGACCTGTTCAAGGATTTTTCCCAAAAATTGTTTCGTTTTTATTGAATTTATTCCATACTTTTGGTGCATACTGTATTTATTTGTAACTGGTTACTCTTTAATGAATCTGAAACATCTAAGACTATATTCACCACGTAGTTTATTAGGTATCTATATGTTATTGATGTCATGTCACATACAGTATACAGCATGATGCAAGTGTATGGAATAACTTCATTATTTCAAAAATGGACGACTTTTGAAATAAATCCTAAAACACGTTAATGTTAAATATTGAAAATGTATATCACAAGGTGTGTGATATATACATTTAAAAACTGTTACATCACCAGTGTTTTTCATAAAGTAACGTATAAATTCATTATTAGCCAAATAAACAATTTTTTTTTAATTCTCGAAACAGGTCGGTTTTTTATTTTAATTTACAGTTTTTTTCAATTAATAATTTACAGAGTGACTTACCTTAGAGTAATCTCGTCATAACCGTATTTTTTTAATGGAACACCCCATTTTTTCCGGATTCCCTTGATGAGCTGATTCCAAATGTTACAAGCTGCTTCAAATTGGTACAGGGTGGGCAACGATACCAAAATTAACTTATTTACAAATTAATATAAATGTACTAAAAATTAAATGAAATTGTGTATTGTTCTTACAATTACTTTGATAAATTATTAAAAAAAAACACTCCAAACACATTTATTAGTGATGTTTCGTCTCAGCCATGAATTGGCTGAAGACGACGTTGACTGAAGAACTGAATTCTGCGCGTATATGTTGCACCAAAATAATTGAAATAGCAATTTCATTGCTAACGTTTTATTTTCCGACGAGGTAACGTTTTATTTGAACGAAAACACCCGTTATTGGTCTCATGAAAATCCACATTGAATGCAAGAATACCATACGCAACGACCACACAAGGTCAGTGTGTGGGCTCGTATTGTGAGAAATACAATTGTTGGTTCATTTTTTTTTATATGAAAATTTGACAAGAGCCACCTTTGGTATTGTTGTCCATCCTATACCAATTTGAAGCAACTTCTCTATATTAAATTATTATTCGAAAAAACAGTAAATTAAAATAAAAAATCGACCTGTTTCGGGAAGTTTTAATAATATTGTTTATTTAGCTTATAATGAATTTATGTGTCACTTTATGGATGCACTATATAGTTCTTGCATAAAAAATCATTATCACTACTATAATATTTATCGATTTACTGAATATTGAACTGAGATACTTTCTGAAGGAATAAACAATTTCTTTATTTTATGGTCAGACCTAAAGAAATAACATTTTAAAAACTTAAAATTCCATTAAACAAATCAACTCTTTGAATTTGAATGGATTAGTCCGATATCTTTTATTATTGTAGCTAAATAGATACCTATTATTTTACAGACGGACGGCAAGACTATAGCCTTTGGAGAAAATTTCCAAGAAGTGGCACGATACTGTTACGATATGCATCCAGATAAACTAGTTGGAGTAGGGGTAAACTGCACGGCCCCAAGACTTATAGAACCCCTTATATCAGGGATCAATAAAAATAGGAAAGATAAACCGATACCCCTTGTAGTTTACCCCAACAGTGGGGAAAGCTACAACGTGGAATTAGGGTAAGAAATAGGATTGGGGTATGGTATGCCTTCCCTGTTACAAGTGTAATAAGTACGATTTCCATAAGTATCTTCAAATAATTGTACTTAATTCTTTTTCAGGTGGATAAATAGAGACAAATGTGAACCAGTGGAAACGTACGTCCACAAGTGGCTGGATTTGGGCGTGACATGGGTAGGAGGTTGCTGCAGAACGTATGCAATTGATGTAACTAGAATCCGTAGGGAGGTGGAATTGTGGAAACAGAAACAAACAAATTAAAAAGTTACCACTTTAAAAATATATGTAATTTGATGTACATTTGCTCTGAAGAAAATATTTTTTAATTCCCTTCACAGTTAATTATATGTATCTATATTTTGCGAAAGTATATATGCTCTACAAAACAAGATATACGAGGTGCTAATATACTGGGTGATTCAAAAAAACCGCTAACACAGTTCTAGGGCAAAAAGTATATCAAAAATTAAAGCAAAAATTTCTAATAAACATGGGGTTGTAGACGGCTCCTTAACGAGATACAGGACTTTAAAGTTTCTTTAATTTATATGTCATCTTTGATTAATTCCAAAACGCATTAACATTGCAGTCTCAACCACATGCATTTAACACCCAAAAACTAATTATTTAATGTACTAAATATTTTACCAACAAGTAGAGGCGGAGGCAGATAAATAGAACCAACATAATTATTTTAAACGTGTTTTATTTAAAAATGCTTGACTTTATCAAAATTTTCCAAGACATCAATTTGATAGATAATTGAACACTCTTTAAAGAAATTGTAAATATTTAACAAAATTAACAGAGGCGTAAAAAATACGTTTAAAAAAGTTTTACATTGCCCCCGCCTCTACGTCACTGTTGTTCGTAAAATATTGAGTAGTACTTCAAATAATTAATCGTCAGGTACTAACTGCATGTCGCAAATTTGAGATAATGAAGATAATGTATAAATCTAATTAGATTTTAACACCCAGTATCTCGTTAAGGAGCCATTTGTGACCCCATGTTTATTAGAAATTTTTGTTTTAACTTTTGATATACTTACTTTCTATCCTCAATCTCCACCAGCGGTTTTTTGGATCACCCTGTATATCTTCTGAACTTTTTAAAAAATTATCTAAATTTATATAGAGGGCAATTAAAAAAGTTTTTTTTTTTTCTCATTTGATGTTTCTGTACCTTAATATCATTACACTGAGCCTTATTTAGTAATTTGTAATATACTTTCTAGTTTCCTTAAGTTGTACACATTTTTAATAACTGCATTTGACTGAACCTGTATGGTACAATTATTCACTCACAATGTACAATTGTAGAAGTACATTTAATCGTAAGCCTGTATGTACCTTATGTTTATATGATAACAATTGGTCATAATTTTTTAGAACTCATTTGTGTATAAAAATATATTCTGTAAAAATGTTTTATATATATATTTTTTAATAAATGTGTATGATTGGTTGTTTACAATTTTTGGGAATGAAGATCTCTATATGTGCCAGTTTTGTTAATAAACTATTACTTAAGTTTTTCTCTGTTTTACTATACATAAACTAATATTACTTTATCCTTTTTACATTTATTTGTTTTTATCCAACAATATAATTACAACTTTGACAAATATGTGTACCTGTATTGAACTGGAGAAAATATTTAACACCATTCTTCAATCACATATCACACATAAATATAAGTAGCAACAAACACTTCCACCATTAAGGGTCTATTCCATTTACTGTATATCTGCACCTTTAATAAAAAATTATGAAAGTATCACGTAGCAGAACCGGGAGGTATACTTGAAACTTGCATTTGTCCGCCGCCAGCTTGGCCAGGTAAACTCCTTTGTGCTGTCCTACCTTGAAGATGCTTCACTTTAATCCTGTCTAATTCGTTAACTCTAGATCTAGCATGCTCCAATCGGTGCCACGCCATTTGCAACACCTTCTGAGAGGCATAACCTGAACCCTCATGCGGTTGTCCAGTCGATACTTGAGTCAAATAATTGATCTGGTCTGTTAATTTATTTTCGACAGTTGATAATGTTTTGAGGAACATTTGTGTATGATTTTCGGCTTGTTTTAAGCTGGATTTTTCCTTGCTCAGTTCAACAAACACTTGCCCTAATGAAAAGTGAGGTTAGTTACATTCGGTTTTTTACATTATAATTATTACCTGCGCTATGTAAGCAAGTTATTATATCTTTTTCTATTGAATCCAAAACTTGAATACGCTCCATAGGGGCCGTCATTTTGCCTTATTATGATTAACTGTTATTTACTGTAGCTGTATAATTGATTACAAATATCACAACCACATCATAAGAATCCTGAACACAAGTGACAAGACAAAAGTGACAAAACCCTACATATCACAAAACAATGCGAGGTGGAGGGTGGAGGTGTTTCATGTCCACCACAAAACACAACAGAACAGAAAAGCACCATCCACAGACCACTCCCGCTTAGAACACACATTGAATAGAAAAATCGCCATAATGAGAAACAGATATTTGCACTTCTGCTAGTGCTGTTTTCCTTTCGTTTAGTATATTGCACCAGTACAAAGTACAACTCCAGGAAATAGTGAGTTCCTACGTTTTCTATATACGTTTGTAATTTCTAATTTAGCAAACAACTAAAACTAAACAACAATATAACCAAAACCAACCGGTCGGGCCCATCGAAGCCACATGACGTCACAAAATTTCCGTAAGTAAAGAAAAAATATGTGCAAAATATAATCATTCTTGAAAGATGGACTGAGATAGGCTGTGTCATACGTCACAAAAGTCCTCAGTTTTTATTGGCTAACTGCTGATGAATCCGACCGTGTAGTTGACCACAACCTACAATTTTCCAAATTACTTCTTTTATTTCAAACTCAATGATCACTGATTAATGCAGAAAATTATATTATCGACAAAAATGGGTTCTTTTGAGATTTGTCATAAAGTTGTCATTCTGTTTTTGACATTGTTATTGTTTAATTATTTCATTTCTCATAAAAATATTTACTAATTTTTTAGTTCATCCAGTGCCATTTCAATTTTTATGCAAGAAGTGTTAAGAACAAGTAAGGTAAATCTCATCATGTAATAAATTTTCAACAGTTACATATTTAGAAGATTTATATTTTAAACAAGTTCAGAATACTTTTGTTTATATAATTAGTGAATTTGATAACATTTATATTAATTATTAATAGATATTGCTGAAATATTTGTGCCAAGGGCAAGTGTGTAAGTAATAATGGGATAATTTTTTATCCCAAGTATAAACTGACTATAAATAACTTCATAGAAATCTTATAAAAAAGCTTTTTCTCCAGTAGCTGAAATCTGCTGGTAGGTGATAAACGGAAATGGAAAGAAATAATTCGTAAGAATGTGGTTGTGCTATATTAATTCAAGAAAACTTAATGCGTTATATTTTTGGCTTTGATCCAATTTTAAACGAAAGCAAAGTATAACTACCTAACCATTTGCCAAGAATGTGACAGTACTCAAAAATTATTTTTCAACCAAATCATGGTCATAATTTTGAGCTCAGATATTTTCTCAATAAGAAAGTGTTTTAATGTGTTTTTTTTTTTAATTTAAAATCTGTAACTTAGTGCAGCAATTCTTTGTTTCGCAGGCTTTAATGGAACCATCATGGCTAGTGAACCATCCATAGTTCAGGCTATTTATTCATTTAAAGGAAGTAATAATGATGAGGTAAGTCAATAATGGACTGGTCTCCATACTTTTTTAAATTAGCAATAAGTAGGTTTGGTTTGACTGATAAATTTGTTTTATACTTCAATGGCAAGTTAAATATGTATAGTGAAATTAAACATGCAGCCCTTATTCACAGAAAAATTATAATTTACTATTATATTTTGAATATAAAACTTGGGGTTTGTTAACTTTTGCTCTATTTTAAGTGTAATCTAACACACTTATGAAGAAGTTGAAAATTTTTTGTTGTGTAGCTGATATTACTAATTATAAAAATAAATGTTAATATGCTGTAAAATTTTATAAAAACTTGAACTGAAATCCAGTAGAATGTAATATATCTTAACAGTTGGACTAATGAATGTCAGCCAAAATGTCAATTTAGGTCCTTCAGATACAAAAATTTTTTGTTCTATAAGAACTTTAAGAATATAGATAAAAGCTAATTTCAATTCCAATAGGTACTATTACTGTTTCTTTAATTCTCGTGAAAGCAATAACTGTGAACATCTGTAAACAAAATTAACTTTATTGCAAAATTTATGTCTACTAAACCACTTTTATAGTTCAATGGCAAGGAAAATAGTTAAATAGTAATCACAATGTCACTAATGTTTATCCATATTATTATTTAATTTGCAAAAAGGCATCCTAGAAATATTTTTGTCAAAACATATTTCTTTACATCATTCTTAGAATTCTTATAATTCCGCTGTTTATAGTTGTATACTTGTAAACATGTTTGCAGTTTCACAGTTAATTTAGTTTTGGCAGTAGTAATGTATTTAGCAATAAAATTTACCAAATATTATTACCAATTATTCACAATTTCTATAAATCCGTGAAGATTTACATTACATTCAAATGGTATATATTAGAAAGTGAAAATTTATTGAACTTTTTTTTCAGCTGTGCTTTAAGAAGGGAGATTTAATTACCGTAACACAGAAAGATGAGGGATGGTGGGAAGGTACCCTTAATGGGAAAACGGGATGGTTTCCTAGTAATTATGTAAAGGAATGTAAAGGTTAGTCAATTGTTATTATTTACATGCTGAATTTATTTCATTCGACGGTCTGTGCAAATATTATAATAAATTGTAGATGCGCCTAAGCCAATTGTAAATCCACAAAATCAGTACAAGAGTGTTGTCCTGAACGATTTAATAGACTCCGAAAAAGCGCACGTAACTGAATTACAAGGCCTGGTCTCCAATTTTTTACAGCCACTGGAGAAAAGTTCCATGTAAGTTTTATTTTAAACTTTCACCAATAACACTTTTATTTATTTATTTTTCTTGTCATAACTTATTTTTAGATTATCGCAAGATGAATATAAACAGTTAACTGGAAACATAACCGACGTGTTAGAAACTCATCAACAACTTTTGAGTTTAATCGAGGCTGAATCTAACAAGCCAGGAAATGAACAACGCGTTGGAAAGCTGTTCCTTACTTGGGCGCCGAAAATTAAAAATGTTCATCAGATGTACTGCTCCCTCCATCCGAGGGCCGTATGCATTTTGGATAAATATAGGCAAGTAATTAAATATTTAAACGCATTTTTTTGTATTTATTAAAAAAAAATGGCATAAAATATTCCATACGTTTTATATTAGGGAGGAACTCACTAAATATATGGAATCGAAAGGTGCAGCTAGTCCCGGAGCTCTAGTATTAACAACGATGTTAAGTAAACCTTTTAGAAGGTTAGATAAATATTCAGGGATGCTACAAGAATTAGAAAGACACGTGGAAGAGTGCCATCCTGATAGAGGTGACACGCAAAGATCCGTCAGCGTCTATAAAGATATTGCAGTGAGTTGAATAAAATCAATTAATACTTTCTAGATTTATATCTGATTATTTTTGCTTATGTCATACAAAGTTTATATCTAGTTATTTATCATTCTCTGAAAGGATGATAAAAATAGGCGTAATAGAGGACAAGAACAATAATTATTACTTGAAATTTAGGCTGACCCTGCATCTCTCTCTATTCATTCAACTTGTTACAATACACTAATAAATGAGATAATTCATCTAGTTCAGCGTGGTTAACAGCACATGCACAGACATGTCTTGTCGCTTGGTTTACATTAGTTTTATTCAAATCAAGAATTAGCAAATATTGTGTAAGAGTATATAAGAGGGCTGATCATTAAGTTCCAGAACTTTTTGAATTACATGGCAACGGAGCGCAGTGCGGTTGGTAGTATTGTTTAGCATGACTCAACCCAAGCACTGCTGTTTTTTCCAATGCTCAATTGGTTTCGTTTTCGTGAAGTTACAGCTGCTTTTGTGGAACGAGTTTTGTAACGAAACCGGGTAATGCTTTTACTGAGACTTTGAAAATGTTGCAAGAGGCGTTTGGGGAAGAATGTTTGAGTCAGTCCCGGTGTCAGGGAAATGGGGACTAGGTGCTGCACCATGACAACGTACCAGTTCATTTTGTACTGCTCATTGCCATGGCTGTCATCCCACAGCTCCCCTACTCACGAGACCTAGCCCCTGCAGACTTTTTCTTAAAAGAACTTTGAAAGGGCATAGGTTAGACTCGATTGGAAGCATTTAAGAAAAAGTGCCGGAGGAGCTAAACAGCATTCCAGAAGAACAGTTCTCAAGTTTCAGCAGTGAAACGATGTTGGGAGAAGTGTATACATTGCAAAGGAAAGTACTTTGAAGGTGACAATGTTGAATGATTTATAATATTTTTAAATAAAGTCTTTAGTTAGTCCTGGAACTTTTTGATCACCCCTCGTATATTTTTATGAAGCGTTTATGATGTATAGTCGACTAAAAAAATTCACGGTACTCGTCCACTTCGAACTCTAGTTTAGTGTGGTTAACGGCATGTGCGCGGACACGCCTTGTCAATTGGTATACATTTTTATTGATTTATTCAAATCAAGAATTAGCAGATATTGTGTAAGAGGATGTATACTATTCGCTCATTGCCAACGGCTCCGATTATACAGATGGTTGGTATAATAATGAATATTTAAAATTTTAATTTATTTTATTTTTTTGAAAAGTTATGATATTTTAGGTTACAGGTTGCTTAATGAAAATTTTTCACATCTCTATTACTCTTGATTAAATGCATTTTTCTTCAGAGGCAACTTCTATATAAACTTTGTATCTTATATATTTATAATACTAAATATAATTAACATATTCCTTAGACAACGTGCTCGGCCATTAGAAGGCAAAAAGAACTGGAACTCCAAGTACTAACTGGTCCCGTTCGCGGTTGGGAGGGCCCTAGTTTAATCTCTCTAGGCGACATAATATATATGGGTTCCGTGGCCGTCGGCCCGCAGCACCACGACAGATATTTCGTGCTGTTTCCGACGACTTTGGTCATACTATCTGTTAGTCACAGGCTGAGCGCATTTATATACGAGGTAGGTGATAAGGCTATCTCCGTTTAAGAGATTAAGATCTTTATCAGCTGTAAATTCAAATGTTTAGATACAGAAACAAATATAATACAGATAAATTGCTTCATTATCTTCATCATGTAGGGGAAACTGTTCCTGTCCGGGTTGACGGTGACCAGGCTCGAGGATAATGAACAGTACAAGAACGCTTTTGAGATAAGTGCGCCTATGATTGATAAACGAGTGGCGGTGTGTCAGAGCAAAGAAGAGGCTGACCATTGGGTGGAGCTGTTGAGGAAGCAGATGCCCAGGTCCTCCACTGCTTCCACCATCAGCCAGAAAGTGGCGCCATCTCAGGCACAGTTCGTTCCGCAACCCCCACCGCACGTAAGTACAACATATTTGTCCTTTCCATTTGAATAACATTCTTAAAGTTATTTTATGCAATATTTTACATAGTTTTCACATAAAACAACATATATTTTTTGTTTGTTCTTCGTTTGTTTTTTTTTTGTCCATTTAAGTACCGACTTATTTAATAATGCTTGATGTAACTTTTGTTTTAATTACCAGTAAGTATTTTTTACATCAAGATGTTAATAATCATAATCATTGAGCTTTTTCTTCGAAATATACAGTATGTCCACAGTTAGGGTGAATGAGGGGGAAACACTTTTATTCATCTTTCGTAAACAAAATCATGACAAAAAATTTTTTTGTTTTTAAAATATGGTCATTTTGGAGAAGTTTATGTTTGTATACAGAGGGTGTTCTGGGAAGGGAAAAAGCCTGAAAATTGGAAAAAGAAAATTGGATTCAGACAAAATGAGGGAAAATGCTGTTAAGAAAATTTATTTAAAATTAAAATGTCTGAAAATATCAATTTATATACAATTGTGGGTCAAATTACGAAAAAATCATCTTTGAAAAAAAATTTTAATTGTTGATAAGACAAAATAGATATGAAGAATTTAAGGTTGCATGTACAATGATTTTAAAAAATTAAAATTAAAAAAAATTGCATTTATTTTTGGTGACAACTGTATTATTGAAAGTTGTTAAATTAAAAGATCAGAATTTCAATTTGTCAACAAATTGGCCTAGTTTGTTTGTGTTTGATTATAATTATTATTTAAAAAAAATTAAAATATATTGAACTAATTCTGAATTTATTCTCTCAAATTTAGCCTTTTAAATTGATATTTTTTATATGTCTTGAACTAATTTTTTTGCAAATTGGAAAATCGGAAGGATTTTTATTTTAACACAGTTTAACCAGGCTGATTTGTCCACAAATTGAAATTATGACAAAACTTTTAATTGCAAATAACAGCACAACAATAGTATTTCTTATGGTGTTCAAAATAAGTGCAGTTTACAATTTTTTTCACTGTCCGTTCATTTTCCATTCATTCCAGATGCCTATTTTTGGTGCGTAGTATATTCGATATATTTCTTATATCTCCTTACATAGCCAACCCCCGCTTTCCCACCTCAACAAGGTTTCTCTAGGTTTCTTATTGAGAGTCCAGGTTTTACCGCCATATGGCACCATTGGCCTTATTATTTTGTAATTTGTACATTCTAAATTTTACTTTACTGTTTGCTTTTATCCTATAAATTTCTTGTTCCTCTTCCGGCGCCCCCAAATACACATCTTGTGCTATCTTTTTGGCTCTGCTATTCTCATAAGCATACTTTTCTCTTGCCTTATCTGCAGTCTCACTTTATTTACTTCCTCCACCAGTTTTCTCCTTACCTTTTCTATTTCCCTATTATATTTTGCAGTTATGGTCACACATACGGCCTGGATAATTTACTATTTGTTGACTTCTGTGTATCTTTCTCTAGTCAGCTGACTATCTCTTATAACCTCTTCTAGTACTTCATTTAAAAAAAAAAACTATTCAGAATGGGCCTCCTTGTGTAGTCCTTTGTCAATAGTAAAATCTTTTGTGCATTCACCTTTTATCACACTTTGCTTTTCGTATTTTTGAATGTCATTTTCAATAGTCTAATCAGTTCAGTTGCTATTCGTTTGATTATTCTACTTAATTTATTCCTTTTGGCAAAATCATATGTTTTTCTAAAATCTACGAATAAGACCATTGCTTTAATCTCATATGCGTAGCATGTAGTAAGGATTTCCATTTTCTGTTTCATTAACGTCGTATTGTTTTAAAATTGTTATAATCATAGCATCTCTCCGATGGTCAGGCTCTTCTTCAAATTTTTAGTATCATATTGTATATTCTTTGCTTAAAATCCTCTCCTGCATCCTCTTCGCTTTCCAGTACTATTTCTTATTCCTCCCCCTCCATTTCATTCTCTTTGTCACATCTCTGCGAAATATTGCCTTGATCTCTCACTTCTGCTTCTTCTTCTTCTTTTAAATTGTGACTTGTATCTTTTATATAACTTCTCCCTTTCTCTTTTTTTTTTTTTTCAGAAAAAACTTTCCAAAAAATTAAGTTTCTTGTTGGTTCTAACTATGCACATACTGTATAATCATAATTATTACAACATTAAAGTTGTCTGTTAAATTCCTCTGAAGTAACAGTCTTTTTTTTTATATTTCTACAGCTCAACCGCCTAAACCAAAGAGGTTATTCTAACCGAACGTCAGTATTGAGTTATAACATTGATCTCCGCTATAAACCCACTTACCCCCCAGAAAACTACCCTCCCGCGGCACCTTACGCTGCCCTAACAAAGTTGTTTCATAAACAGATTAAAACCAAGGTGTTAAATAGGCAATTACTAAAACAATTGTTATATTCCGAGTATTTAAATAAAAGTAATTTACATTTAGTGAAAATTAGGCACCACGTGACAGAAATTAGCATAATGACCAGGGATATTCATTGCCGGGACAGTGTTATCGAGTGTGACAGTGACACCGACACTTCTGAAGCTGAATCCAGAGGGAGCCACATCAAAAGGCAAAATGCCGTGGACTCTTCGTCTTCCGACGACGATTCCAGTAACGATTCTAGTAACCCGTTTGGCTACATACGGTATTATAATCCTCAAACGGGGTCGGGGCATGAGGTAACGAAATATGAAAGTTTTATTGACTACGGTGAACAGTTTTCAACGAATACTGGGCCTAAAGTGGTAGTAGACATGCCAAAGAAACCGAGCATCCTTTTAGTGTCTACCGCGAACGTGTTACTGCAGAAACAGTACTCTGAGGAGTCCGAAGCCAGTTCTTGTTTCCCTGAACCGAAACCGTATATGGCTTGTGAGGATTTAACACATCTTGATGAAAATGCAGCGCTAGGTACTCTGCATGTACCCGAAAGGTATGTGCCTACTACAAGGCAAAGCTGTCCAACTAAATTAGTGGGCAATAAGTTCAATCAGAGCAGTTTAACTACAATTTATATACCCTCCTGGTCGAATAGTGATAGTAGTGTAGCGTGTAAAAGCAAATCAAACGAAGATATCGCAAAACGAAAGAGTACAAATTCCAAAAACGATTCCAGTTGCAGCACTACCACCCATTCTAGTAGTTTGGAACTGCCCGTAAACACTCTACCTCTACCCGACAATATGGTAGCTGAATTACTGTACAATTTTGATGGAGAATTCACGAAATCGGAATCCATGGAAAGTGATTTTACTGAGCATTCCTCGAAAACTGTCATAAAACCGCCTACGATGTTCGAAGGCAAAGTGGAAGAAGACATTAAAGTCGTTCCGCAAACAGTAAGCTTAAATTTAGAAAACGTAGGATTCCGTAAGCACAGTATTAACTCAGACAAGCCGAAAAGAAGGAGTAGTATTCAGATTAACCCTCAAGATCTCAAGAAAAATAGTGATATGAGACGATGCATCAGTTCGAAATTCCTTCAAATGTCCAACCCCACAACGTCAAGGCAGTCCTTTTGCAGGTGCTGCAGGGAATCCTGTCATAGCCCAAGATCGTCAGACTCGGGGATGGCCGGCAGTTGCACTTTAATCTCGCCCGATATAGCCAACGATTTAGCGTCGTGTTCCGCACAAGAACGTTGTAGTACGGATATGGCCAATTTATTCCATAAATATAATAACTTCGGCCAGTTTGACGGTGACACGAACCTTATTTCTCTAAGCGATATCGAAGCTAGGGATTTCGAATCTCAGTGTCCCTGTACCTCGCCGTTTGGCTCGACGCCGCGCACCTCGGGTCAAGACTGTGTTAACGAGAACGTACTGACAGGATCTCGCGATAGCTTAAGAACTTCGGTGACTTCCAGTATTGATATCAACCCTAAAACGTGGGGATCTCAACCCAAACTCCATTCCAAAGTATTCATAGAACCTAAAGTTGTTCCGAACCCCGACATGGAAGAGTGGAAGAGCGGCCCTCAAAAGTCTCACTCTACAAGTTGTTTGTTGGAAGAGGGGCAAGATGACGATGAAGTGGCAGAGAACGAAGATGAAGGTCCTCTTATATATAAATCCGGATTATATGCGCATTGGTGGCTGAAAGCCAAAATTCCAGCCAATGTCATTAAGGGGATATACATGGACTCTCGATCACCTACTACAGGCAAGGGCATGTGTTCCGAGCATTGGTTTTTAGTTTTTTCTTGTGACAAGTTAGCTTTATGATGACTAAATTTCCTAACAGTGTGCTTGTGTGTTTTAGCCCTTGCCTGTACATCTAACTTTGCAATAAATTGTCATATTCACTATACGTCTAACTATACCATCTTTACCTACATCTCACCCACTGCTACACTCGTACTTGCACAACTAAACCTTGGTGTAATACAACTTGGTTATTTCCTTGTATATTTTTGAAAATAAAATGTAATTTGAAAAATGTAAAAATGTACAGATTTATTCAGGGTTATTCCATTTTTTCGTCAATTTTTAGGAATTGGTGTTTTTTATGATTTTTAGTTTTGTTTTTTTTTGTAATTTTCATCCCTCACTACTGGACTAGTGTCACGCTAGTTGAGAGTGCATACACACTAGGGAATTGTAGCTTATATTGTCAAATTTTATAATTTCTGCGATTGGTGAAGAATTTTACTGTTACACATAACATAGTCAGTGACCAAATATATCAGATGGTGACATATTTGGTCATTTTTGTTTCCCCGAATTATTGTTGACCATTTGTTTATTTGCCTGTCTACTTCCCTACTGGCATATCATAGCAGGTGTTCATCTAACAAGGTCAATATCAGAGATCGTTGGCATTGAGACTCTAAAATATCATATAGTCATAAAAAAAACAAATTGTTTCTAAAAAAAATTAGTTTCAATTGCAATTTTACTCCCCGCCACTGTTAATTTCATGCAATCGGTTTAAAATGGTAACAACAGGCAACACATACATTTCCCAGTGGCTGAATAGACTACAGTTTAAGTGCAGGGTAAAAGATAACTCAACTATTTATTGCACCTAAAAAACTTACCGCCACTTAAAATTACACTCTGTATATATGTATATTAGCTTGGATTTTTTCTCTTTTTGAACATTTATGCACAAATGACAAAAATTCAAAAACTATTTATTATTATTTAGAAGTATCTGCTGATTCTACAATAAAAAAATATATATTCTCGAGTTTTTCCCATAAACCTGTTTCTAAATAAACTATTTATTTCAAACGTTAAATAGGATTTCAATTCTCTATAAAATTTTAAAATGAGGTAATATTCAGGGTTGCTCTTTAAAAAACTTTAATGGAAAATAATTTTAAAATATGTATTAAAATTTATAAGCAGCTTTTAATTGAGACATTGTTGTCATATTATCGGTACTAGGAGAAAGGTTTGTTGAATTGCAGATATTTATTAAAAAATATTTTATTTGGAAATACCTAGGTAGAGAAAAAACTTGAGCCTTTTTGTTTATTGTAAAGATTCGTCAATAAGTGTACAAAAACAATTTTTAAATTTTGCCATAGCATATTATAGCACATAAAACTAAAAATAAATGTAAAAGATACTTGAAAAGTTGTTTTACCAGTAATAACTGTTTTTAAATTTCAGTGTTTAAACATTATGCATCTAGAAAATATGCCTCAAAATTGTTTTTAGGAAAACATCACTAAAATTGAAAATTTTTGAATATCGTATACAATAATCTACCTGTTCCCAAAGTTTGACGAAAAAAAAATCTAATTTCCCTGTGTATAACGGTTTTTATTTCATTCATTGGATTGATTTATTGGAAAAATTGTTTAGTTCAAAATAGTTTTCTAATATATTGTGTTTCACTTTGATTTATTTGATCCTTCCATTTTCTATATTAATTTTGTAAATATGCGGACTGTATAAAATACAAATTATATTTTAAACCAACATATTATTTCTATGTACTTGTCCACAGATGTCTCCACTAGTAGCCGGCGGGCCAACGAGCCTCACAAATAACCGTCAGGGCGGCATAAACAGCATCCGCTCCACACCCACTCCACCACCGCACGGCAACACTAACAACAACCGTGTGTGGTCTTCCATTTGCTTAAGGCCTACTCCTCCCCTGCGCCCCTGCCTTGCCCTAGGTAGTACGCCCAACGGACCATATTCACGATATAGCCGGAAACCGATGAGTTACAAAGAAGACGGACTGATCCTTGAAGTGATCGAGGCCTACTGTTCAGCTACAAAGCCCAGAAGCACTGTTAATTCAGGTAGGCGTGCTACTTCTAGGAAGACTTATTAAGGCTTTGCCTTGGTTTCTCCAATATATCTTTCGACTTTTTTTCTGCAAGCTAAGAATGGTAAAAGTTTTTTATATGTTTTTCTACTGAAACTTGTGAAATCACTGAGAAATTTGTTACCAACTTGTATTTTCAAAAATGTTGAAATAACATTTTTACGTTACAAATTATGTTTATTTGAACATAATCTACAGTGCTTTCGAAAAGTAACGAATAAATTAATTATTTTTGAAATTTAAAAATTTTCGAAAAAATCCCTTGGAACGTCGATTTTGTTTTTAAAAAAGGCATTTTGACATACGATCCATATTTGTGACGCATCGACAATTTTTTTAAATAGCAACCCCCAATTTTGAAAGGGCTAATGCTAACGGGTAATGGGTTGTACATTATTATATTTTCCTGGATACATCATAGGGCAGGAGCCAGTGTATTGTGACAGATCAATCCAGTCTTAGAGCTGAATATACGAAGATGTGCTAGTGCAGTAGTGTAAAATTCGACTTGTGTTTAGTGACTATTGTGCAAGTGGATATAATATTGTTTGGGTAAAATGTCGAGCTTATCAGATTAAGTACCTGCTAAGCGCGTGAAAAGATGTGCGCTGTCTCAGAATGAGAATATTATTATATTATATGTATTTAATGCATGCAACACCAAAATCCTACCAACAGTGTTGACGACATCGTGGAGAAGTGTTCCAAAATGACAGGGATTAGAAAATCGACTATCTACAGACTTTTAAAGGAAACAAAAAATTAACAAGATACTGTAAATCTCCCAAAATGATCTACAGGGAGGTCAAAAGTCGTTATAGATGATTTCTTTAAAAATGTCATTCGCAGAAAAGTACACTCATTTTATTTTAAAAAAGAAATACCAACGCTAAACAAAATTTTAAGTGAACTTTCAGAGGACGATTTGCTAAAAATCAGTAAAAGCAAATTATGGGCCGTCTTACGAGAGTTAAATTTTTGCTGGGAAAAGCAGAACAGGAAGTCAGTTCTTATCGATAAAGATGAAATTATTTGTTGGCGAAGATCCTACTTCAAATCAATTAAAAAATTTCGTGACAAAGGGAGGAATATTTATTATCTAGACAAAACTTGGGTCAACGAGGGATATACTGTAACAAAAGTATGGCAAGATTAAAATGTAAAAAGTTTTCCACAAGCATTTTTGGATGCACTTTCAACAGGGTTCAAGACACCTTCAGGTAAAGGGAGAAGATTAATAGTGACACATATAGGTAGTGCCAGTGGTTTTGTAGATGGCGGTTTACTTTTATTTGAATCTAAAAATACAGGTGACTATCACGAAGACATGAACGCAGATGTTTTCGAAGAGTATTTTACACAGATGTTGAATCTTATTCTTCCAGGGTCTGTAATTGTCATGGATAATGCCAGTTACCATTCACGACAGACCAAGCGGACGTCTACAACTGCTTGGAGGAAAGCCGATATAATTCAATGGTTATCCGGAAAAAACATTTCTTTTGAAACAAATATGGTGAAAAAGGAACTTTTGACACTTGTCAATCTTAATAAAAATCAGAAAAAATATGTTATCGATGAAATGGCAACAAATCGCCAAATAACGGTACTGCGGTTACCACCTTATCACTGTGAACTTAACCCAATCGAATTAGTCTGGGCGCAGGTAAAAGGAGATGTAGCGCGAAATAATACGACGTTTAAATTAAGTGACGTGAAAATTTTGTTAAAAAATTCCTTGGAACAAGTAACTGCAGATAACTGGCAAAGATGTATACATCATATACAAAAAGAAGAGGAGAAAAATGTGGAAACTCTATAATTTAATTGACGTTACTATGCAACCTATCGTTATCAATCTAGGAGACGAAGATAATTCATCAGAATATTCAGAGGATAAATTTTAATATACCTACTTTTTTTTATTATACATTTATACAACACTACATTTACTCACCATAATTTGAATTTTCAAAATACATATATTTTTGTGTGGAATAAAAGTCTATTCATTAAATTTAAATAAATATTTTGATAATAATATTGAATAATTCTATTTGAATTACTAAAAACCCTCTTAACCCGGTTATGATGCTTAAAGTAGCCTCTAGTTTTGAAATGCTGTTTTTATATTGTTTACTTATAAGAAAAATGGATGAAGAAATTGAAGTGGCATAGACAAAGACGGATTGTCGGGGATTAAATTTTAGCTACCTGCATTTTGTACGGATCGATCACACAAAGTTTTTTTAAAAGTATACCTCATCTATACCGATAATACATAATATAAAAATATTGAGTATAAGCACCAGTACTACATTTATTTACGATTTGCATACATAATAAGCTTTTATTACTCTCTTTCATTTTTAAACAGACTATAGTGGATCAGAATTCTAAAATAAATTATTCAGTATTATCAATTGTTTGTATTACATAAAATTGAAAAAAAGAGGAGAAATCCTAACTTTACTTCATTTTTACAAGTGAATTTGTATTTTCATTATTTATTTTGCAATACTTATTATAAATGATTTCACAAGTTTCAAGAGAAAATTGAGGAGTATGAATGACTTAAATTCAACGTGGAAGAAATAGTACCTAATGCATATTTTTTTTTGCCATTCTCAGCAGTAGCACTGAACTATTTCTCCTAAACTGTAAACTTTGTTTCATCCTTGGCGGTTGGCGAAAGCAGTGGAAGTACTAACTGGCGGTAACGTACAAATGCATGACAAACTAGCACGTTCGCATAGGTCTAGCTTGGATCTTATCCGTTCTTCATCCACAATAATAACACAGCCGTCGCAACCACATAATTACCGGCCGCACGCACCCAGAGCCTCCACTTGGTGCTGCGGCTCGTTCGTCGTACGCCAGTTACGCAAAACTCAGCATTTAGAATAGAGACACGTCCCCTCTTTGAATTACGGCGTTCCCCCTTTAAATTTTGGGAATTATTAGTTGTTTCTAGTCAAAAAGTAAAATGTTGTGTGTTCTTAAATACGATATGTAAAACATATAGTATTTCATGAAAATATTTGAATAAATTTGATAAATTATTTTCACATTTTTTTAAGGTGTCATTTAAAAAACGTGATTTCTTTGTACAGTATGGGTTTGTTCCAAAACAGCAAGAATCGATTCCGAACCGTCCAGAACTAGTTAGCTAGTTCAGTTGTTAATGTACTCTTGGCGAATGCGACGTAAGACGGTGTTGGTCAAACATTCCTCACGGTTCTAAACCAGTACTCGACGGCTGTTGGAACAGAGCCTATATAAAATCTTATTATATGTTGCACGAGGAGATAGATTTAACATTCAAGCAGTAATTATTTACCGTTATCTGATAAAGAAATACTACCAAGTAAGGTAAAACAATAAATTATATTTATGCAAATAAGGAGATCTTTAAAGAAGTTAGCTTCAATCATGTGTATTGCTAAATATACGACAGATGATTATCGATAGTGTAAAAAGTATGTATATGCAGGGTGTATATTAATTTTGAAGTCAGAAAAACCTGGAATTATGAGTTTTATTTTGCAAACGAAAAATAAATTTGTTATTACAGAATTTCGATTCTGTCGGTCTTATTTTAATTAGTTTATTGTCATTATTAGCTTAAAGCTGGGCAGTAACAAATTATGTATTGAAAATATTATTCTGATGTATGAATTTAAATAAAATTGTTTAGATTTAAATTAGCTAAATCAGAGCAATATTTACCAGTCGCAATTCTTAAAACCGACCTCTACTTTATGTTGTTAATACGATTTCCATTTCTTTTTTTTTTACATACAGTATATGTACAGGGTGTCTGGAATATGAGTGTATTATGTACAGAAAACAAATTACGCTACAGGAGTATTTACTTAACTAGTTTGTAATTTTTTAACATTGTTTTGTATTTGATTGCAGTTGTATTTTTATTTTTGAAATCTGTTAAATTTTTTGTTTACGTATTTTCTAATTACGTTTTAAATACTATAAATGAAATTAACGACTTTTCCCATTATAATATAATCATTTGACAGGAGAAATAATAATGCTGATTTTGCAAAAGTACAGTACCTATTACAAAAAAAATTGAAAAAAATAAATTAGACTTTTTTAATATTGACTTTCTTTCTGTGTGGAAATCTAAATCAGTTAATTTAAAAACATTAAGGAAATGGTAGTTATTAAACATGGTTAGTATAAAGCTTTTATTTTTGCAATCTGGAAAATTTGTTGGTGAAAATTTGATATACACCCTGTATATGTCAAAAAAATGTATTTGTTGAAGTGCCTCATCGATTTTTTAAAATTACTAAAATTTTATCAAATTTATTCCAATCTTTTTGTGCTCGCACTTTATTTAAAAATTTTTTTTAGGGGTTCAACCTTTCTTTAAATATAAGTATTTCTAAAAATAAGTCCCTAAATCCTATTTTAGCTGTGCTCCAGTGCCTTAAACTTAAATACTATTTTTATATTTATAATATTTATTCCATTATTTGTTTCTTTTTACTAGATTGATCTTAAATTTAAATAAATTATTAAATATATTAGTATGTATAGTAATTTGAAACACTGCCTCTCCAATATTTGTTAATATACCTTTATGATTAAATTTGTTTTTGAGATGCAAGAAGTTTAATACTGTGATGTTACAAAAATTAATTAAGTACCAACCAAACCTTTAATTGTGATTTAAATAAAAATAGTTATATAAAATTAAATCATTATATACAAATTTTATAATGAATACTGTAATAGTCGCAAAAAAATTGTTGCTTCTTGTTAGTTCACCTTTTATTTGAAAATTAAAAAAATATATATTACAGGAAACTTCCTAACTGTAACATTCAATGTTGTTATAGTTAGATTAAAAATATGTTCGCATTAACTTTTTTTGAATTACAGCACTACTAATGCATGAATTACTTTAACCTTATAAATTCCCAAAACTATTTTTGCTTTTTTTGTATTATATTTTATTACTTGAAAATGAAAATTGTACGTTTTTCATATTGTGATTCCTATTTATGTTTTTTTGTGTGAAATTATTTTATAAATTTAGTCTATCTCGAAAACTAATAAGAAATTATGTGTATATGTGTAGTTCGTCCTGCATTGTATGAACATATTTCCATTTTCCGTAGATTTTGTTTTATTTTTTTAATTCGTTTTTTCAGTTAATGTAACAGATGGGCCTAAATCCGATATAAATAAGGCCATACCGGAAGCCATAAACATGCTACAATCGAAACTGAACATTTTAGAGTATAATGTGGCGGCGCTATCGTCGCAACTAAGTGAAGAAAAAGAAGCCCGTTTTGCCCTGCAGACAATCGTTAAAAATTACCTAACAACGAATTGCAAAGACTTTGACAGTATCGAATGGCCTACCATGGAGAGCAATATTTAACCTGAATCAATGTATATTTTTCTAGAAATATATCGATCCTTGTGTTCATTATTTATATTTATTGTGTAAGCTTCTAGTGTAATAAAAATCGTTAACAGAAATAAAGCGCTGTTTATATTACAGATCTAGCTGTTTGAGATTTCAGAAAACGTCGAAATCTTGAAGAAATGACGGTTTACTCGTCTGAAAATAAATACGAAAAAAGAAAGTTTGTAGATAGAAAACAAGGAAAATATTTGAATCAAGTAAGTTGTAGTTTATTGTTATTATTTTGGCATTTTTACCAAATATTTCAACTTTTCGGAAAAACCTCCAACACCCTGTATATAGAAGCTGTATTCATATGAATGTTTTTCTTATTTTAGTCTGCGAAACATGATCAAAGCTTTTTAAATACCATACAAGGTGTTTCAACCATGTCATTAATTAAAAAAATATACTAAAATGAGCATTATATGAACACACTTTTCAAAAAATTTAATCCATATTTAATTACATAAATAGTGATATAAATAACTAAAACTCATAAGAGAGCTGAAAAGCTTTTATATTTAAATGACTTGAGTAATGCAAAAACCCTCGTCAAAAAAAACAATCCGAGACATATTTAGTGATAAGCAATCCGGCAACAGTGAATCTTGACCTACCGTATTATTAGGTCAGTAATGTAGTTTTTACTGAGTATTCAATGACGAGGAATAGACCTTTTTTACCTAAGACCATATGTGAATAAGATATTTTACCTTACATATTTATTTATTTGTTAATAAAAACAAATGTAGATAAGAAAAATCACCGAGGAGTCGCAGAAAAATGGAAATTTACCTAGGAAAATATGAATATTAAATTTAAATATTCAGTTCGTAGTAACATACCTAAGGACTTATCGTTTTTCAAAAATAAGTTTGTTTGGTTTAACATACAGCCCGTATAAAACGACACTCATCCCTCCCTAGCACTTTGGTAATAAAGTTGGGATCATCTGCACTCTGATTTTGAAACCAATTGTAAAATTCAACTAAATTTAAAACGGTTATCACAATCAAGACCTGATGTCCATGTTGAAATGCTCACATATCTCCGAATTTGAAATAAACTAACTGGGTCACGAATGCAAGGACTGCTGGTTAGTTTATTGTTCTTTCATGTATCTCCCCCCTCCATATGTGTGGCTTGATCCTCGAATTTGCGAAAAATAAATGAAGGAATGAATGAAAGATTTAAATAACATGCTGTTATCATGTACGTGGTCTTGATATGGCAACGCTGTTTCACTTCAACATTCAAACACAATATGAAAATTTGTAGCGTACTAGTAGCTCTTTTAAAACGATGAATAAAAAACGTTTCAGATTTTCTGTCTTTATTAGGCCTTCTGAACATGTGGTTAATATAACTGAATCACCCTGTATATATAAAAAGTCGAACGAATCAAAATTGATTATAAAATATTTTTTAACTAGCCAGTCTTATTTACAGCACTTTAATTTTTACCTGTTTTAGAAAACCGAAACTAGGGAAAACTTTTTTTGCTAAATTACTAAAAAAGAAAAAAGGTTTAACTTGTTGCCTCTTAGTTTTGTTAAATTTAATAACCACAGATTTGGAGATCGAAGCAAAAACAACACATTTTTTAAATAATGTATTTTATAACTAAAAATTGAGTAACAAATACTGACAAAAAAGTTATACTCACTTCACTAAAATAATGCAACTTTAATAACATACACTGATCAACAAATCAATAAGGTAACAATAAAAAAAATATTTTCACCACTGGTCCATTTTTACGATTGTATTTCACTAACCATAAGATATATTTATCCATTTGAAGCTTACTTTATAATTTTTACTAAGAAGCCCTTATAAATTGTGGAGCAGTGTATTTATAAAAACCCAAGTTATAAACATATTGCTAAAAAAAAAATAGCAAGATACTATTTGTGCACTCTTACAGGATATATGATTGGTGCAGTAGTTTATAAAATTTCAGAACTTACATTATCATCACACCTTTTCAGTGAACCTGTATAAAAATAAATTGTAGAAGCATTCTCGTAACGACAATTTTTTTCATCCTAATTATGTATTTGTCTTTGGATTAAGTATGGTAAGCAAAAAAACTAGGTTTTCTTGAAATTTTGTGAATAGGAAGCCCCAGTACACAATAAGTCAAAAGTGATTGCGAGAATGCTTCGTTAAGTAAATGAAAATCTGGCAATCCATAATGTGTTTTAATACTTATTTCAGTAGAGGTTGTAAAAGTCATCTTACATAAACGATAAGGGTAAATTGCAAAATAGATATCAGAGAACTATTTCTTTGGCTTCTTCTGAATATCAAAAGTAATATTTTCAGTAAATATAGCAGAGTATGTGGCGTAAAAAACAATTTTTATTGCAAATTAATGATTTTTATGCAGGAAAATGAAAATCAATGAGATATCTAGACAATTTAAAAGAACACAGTGATTTTTTTTTAATAAGAATGACACTTAAATAGAAAATTTTTCATTATGCAGAGTTGGAACTGTTTTGTAATCAATGATATTGTATCATCAGTGTTTTTAGAGTATACAGAGTGTCCGAAAATTATCCCTCAATATTCCAGTAGATGATTCTACACGAAAAATTAATGCTATAAAGACCTATAACATTTTCGAAAATTCAAAATTAACGGAGTTACAGGGCGTCAAAATATTCCTTTGTTATGAATTTCTCCTAATAACTTATATGTGGGTCCACTGATTTTTTTCTATTTTTGTACACTTACTACTAATGCTCTTTTATAACCATGTTCTTGATTTGACACATATCCTCCAACACCAAAGATTTTTTGATAATCTTTAATTATTTTTTATCCAAATTTATAAAAATGTTCAAACAAAAAAGTGTGAAGTCATTATTTGAAGACCAAGAACAGTTTAGGCCCTTTGGTGTTGGAGGATGAGCCAAATTAAGAATGTGGATACAAAAGAGCAGAGTACAAAATTACACAAAAATTGACGCCCTGTAACCCCGTTTATTTTGAGTTTTTGAAAAAATGTTATAGGGCTTTGTGGCATTAATTTTTTGCGTAAAATCACTTCCAGGGACACCATTTCTAAACACTATAGTTTCTAAAATAAATTTCTTCAAAGGAGTGATAAGAGGTGTCGAGTGGGAATGTGTCGTCTCATTGACCATAGATTTATGTAAGTTATTTAAGAATGCCTTACTGAAATTAAGAATTAGCAGATAAATTTTTTTGTCGCCTACAAACATACTTATTGGCTTGTAAGATTTTGAAGTAATTCTCACAGAATTACCTAATATCAATTTGTGCCAAGCAGTTTATTCCTAATACTTTCTAACCGAATGCCTTTAAAAAAATGCTTACGTCGTAATTCTTTTATTACTCGTTTGAAGAAACATACTTATTTCTGCATCACCCTCTATATAAATTGTACCGATAGTATAGTTGGAAGCGCACTACCATATGAGTGTCATTGGAGTGACCGGTCAAATACTACCTGTCAAAACCTGCCAGGCTGATAGGCGAGGAATCTTTGAGGAATTAAACTAAAGAATTGTACAATACTGGAGAGTGACCCTTCTTATTTAAACTACACGTTCATAGAACTTTCTGTTCAACCATATTAGAATTAAATTTAATTAAGAAAATAGCTAATTATCGTGTAACAAGAAAAAAAGAGAAAAATATGACTTCACGATTATAATAAATAAAGCTTCTTGTCTAGAAAACGAATTTTCTTAAATTATCTTTATAAATAAAAGAGTTCAGGCATTAGTTTGAATATATCAAATCAGATTCAAAGAAAAATTCCAGCAAATCAGCAACTGTTTTGTTAGGGTTGTAACAGTACAATATTCGTGTAGCCTTGCTTTAAATAGTTCTAACACTGTCTTCTTCTTCTTCTTTAAACAGAAGAAGCCAAAATCAGACAATATAGTAAAGAATGAACCCTTTAACTGCAGTATTAATCCCCTTTCGCTAAATTATAAACCCAAAAAAGTAGGCACGTTCCTTTTTATCGCGGAAACTAAAAGAATAAAGAAAAATATCACAGAATAATCATGAAAAGAATAAATTAATTCCTATTTAACAGTCCTCGTTTCTCGAATCGATTTTTTGCTGAGCTATGCTGTGCTGTTTTATGTACCTCGCGTACATCTGCCTGGCCTGATTTAGAACCCTGATGACGTTATGCTTCCTCACCATCTTGTCGAAATGCATCGCCATCTCATTGTAGTCCATCGCCTTGCTTATGATATGGTCTCGGTGCTGCATAAGCAATGTTATGCACAAGAACATCAGGAAAGGGTTGCCTCCACCGAATTCGTTGGGGGGCGGCAACAGAGAAGACGTTTTTATAGATTCCGTCACTTCTTCACATGAATTTGTCATTCCCGGTGCCGTCCCGTTTATGGTAATGTTATTAAATTTGGGGAAAGCGGGAACCGGTTCGGGTGGTATGTTTGGTTCCAAATCTTCGTTTTCTATTTTTTCTAAGGACTTGATGTCTTCTTTGCTGGTTTGGTTGATTATCGTAATGGGGGTAACGGTTTTCCTAGCTGAAGTCTCGTTAACTATTGTAGGTGTATCGTATTCAATGTCGGCTTGCTCGTCGGGTGTTTCCGAGTAACAGGAAATGTTTTTATTGGCAGTATTCGGGCTCGTCTGGTGCAACGGATTCTCCCACACGAAAATATCATCGCTTTTTCTTTTGTCGAAGATTTCTTTTATATCGTTTACTTCTATGTCCACTGTCGGTACGATATTTTCTTTTTCCGTCTTAGTATCGCTGTTTCCCTCGCTAGATGGCGACTCTGAGAGCCTGTCTATGTATTTATCGCCGAAAACTTTGCGGTCTAAATTTTCAAGTTCGAGTCGCAACTCTCGAGTGACCGATGTAGTCATGGGAAAATATTCCTGTGAATCGTCGGGACTAGTTTCATCGAATGTATCCTCGCAGCTGTTAGATGTAGACGAGAAATGTCTTGTCTTTTCTACGCTGTTGGAATTGTGTTCGTAACTGGAACTCTCGGAATCGTCAAAGCTTGATTTTGTGAGCATTATTTTCGGTTTCTCGTTACCCGTCTCGAAATTCATATCGGAGATTTTATTTTTATTAACGGTGCCGAAATTGAGGAATTCGTTCAGATTTTTCACCATCTTCCCCCGTGGTTTTCTCTCTTCCTCTTCTTTTATGGAATGTGTTGTGTCCAATCGATCTAGGGAAGAAAACAATTTAGCGGCAGCAATTTTTTCTTTGAGTTCTTTAAAGTGTCCCGTCTTTTTGGAGTTTCTAATGAGGTTCGACATGCTGGAAGACAAACTACCGCTTCTATCCTTAAATATTCGATGAGTATTTATTCTATTGTTCAACACTACGGAATCGGACTTTTGCTCTAGCGGGGAGACGGATCTAGGCCTGAGTTCCATCTTGGGCGATCTAGGGGATTTCGGTGAGTTAGGTGTGATGGGCAAAAGATCGGAACTCTTTGATGAGGAGTCGTCCTTGTTCGAGCTACAGTTATTCGGGGATTTGGGGCTAGCGTCGTTGCTTTTATTTCTACTACGGGTCAGAGCAGTATCGTCTAGGCTTTGGTGTTTGAATTTAATGTCTACTATGTTATTTCTACACTTACTTATCGAATCGTCAAGACTATGATTCTGTCGTTTCACCTGAATAATTTTCTTAGAGTTATAATTACTTAATGATATCGATGAGCTCTGTCTTCTTAAGGCGCATACTTTGGTGTAGGGATTTTCTCTTGGTGTTTTCACTAACGGGCTAATGGGAGGCGTCGATATAGCGGGCAGTTGGAAGAGCGTATCGTATAACTTTAGTTCCTTCTCGGGTGGATCCGCGGGCAGTGAGCTCCACAGTACTTCCAACATTCGCAGAGAATCTTCAAACGCAAATTCACGTTTCATTTCCAACAGGAGCCAACGGTAACAGAATAGCAAATCGTCAGCCTGAAATATCAGAACAAATTTAATATGCACAGATTAAATATCAAAAATGTGTTATACATTTTTTTGTAATAACAGCAAGGAGTAAGCCGCTGGGGTATTATGATGTACAAAATCCAGGCATTGCTGAGAATTTCTATAGAATTAAATTAAATCATTTTGCAAATTTTGATGCCAACTTAAATAAAATATGATAAAATAATTTTGAATAAAACTGGGTCGATGCTTTAGAGAATAATTTCTAAATTTATTAAATTATATTTCTACTGAAATTTCCATTCTTGACAATATTTTAGAGGAATTAGCATGTATTATTGCAAAAGCATTACTAGGGCATTACCAAGGCATTATACCAAAATTTAGAAAGCATTACAAGCAATAATTATTGGGTATTAGTTTACAAAATTTGGGTCAACTGTCTACGTCTCGACTAATTGTAAAAAACTTCATAGGTTTTTGTGCCTACCTGGTGCAGTTTTAAATAGTTATAAAACTCAGGATCGTAATACATCAGGCCTTCAGCTAGGTGGGTGAATTTTTGCGTCATAGCTATACCGTCTATCATGAAATTAGTACACAGTCTTTGCATAAGTGCACAAAAGCAAATATAGGCGTGAGCTTCGTCATTCATCGTAACTAAAAGAGGAGATGCAAGGTCGCTCATTCCTTGGCAGTAACTGACTTTCGGGTGGTTCAGCGCATACCTAAAATCGACCGAATATAAAATGTGACGTTCAATTTATAACACTTACGTTGTAAGTATATTAAAAAGTGAGGCTATGTTCTGGTTATCATCACTTCCGGCGTAAAACGGGTGGTGTCTATCGGTTCTCAATACGTCTTTCCTAACCATTCCAGTAGTGTAAGCCAGTTCGCCTACGACAGGCCCTTGAGCAATTGCCGTTTTCCACGTTTCTCTTAATCCTACGTACTCTGTTGCTTTCTTCTTTATGTAGTCCATTCGCTCTCTCCCAGTCATTCCTTCCGGATACACATTTAATAAGTGCTTCCAAACAACTTTCCTAAAAATTTATACGATTTTATTTCGCATCTTCAGATTACCTACAGCCTTAGTATTTCTTTGAATTACTTTACCTTAAACTAGGATCTATTCCTCCAAAGTAAATAACGGATCTGAGTTCTTTCGCGTAAATTATCTGACCCACAGGATCCAGGAATCTTCTGAACTCAGAATCTGATAAGGGTGTTCTAGGAGGTTGCAAAGAACCACTACCATCTTCGCCAAAATTAAATGCTCTTTGTACCATATTAAATGTCCTGCCCATCTAAAAAATGTATATCCACATACGATTTTTTGTCTGTAGCAAATTTAAGAATTTCTTTATAGTAACAATAATTGAGATAAGAATAAGTTTATTTCTTCAAAAAAAGGTACACAAAAATTATTAATACAATATTACAAGTATAAAAAATAAATTTAAGATACTTCAATAAGTAATGAGTATTGTGCGTGAATATATACCAGTGGCAGCTGGTGAAATTTCAGGTATGTTATATCTTAATAACCAGACATGGGACTCAAACCAAACGTTAGTGTATATATATATATATATATATATATATATATACTGTGGCTATATAGAGAACTTCAGTAGAAGGAGAACGATTTTGCAGTTTGCGAAAAAAGTGGGCCTCACCCAAGATTTCCAAATTGGCTTGTTTAAGTTTCTAGAAAAATTTTTTTTCATAAACTAGACATAATTCTACCAATAGATTTCAGATTTTATTAAAAAAAAATAATTTTTGTTAAATTTACAGCAGTTTGAAAATCAATATTGTATTTGTGATACATTATAAAAATTATCCGTAAAATTACCTCTAATTTATGGAAAAAAATGTTTCTCGAAATTTAAAAGCCATTTTGAAAATTTGAGGTGAGGCCCACGTCACTTTTTTTTGCAAACTGTAAAATCGTTCTTTTTCTACCAAAATTCTCTATATGGCCACAGCACCCTAAAGTTTGGTTTGGGTCCCATGTCTGGCTATTGAGATATGGCATACCTGAAATCTTACCAGCGGCCACTGGATTTATGTATCATATATGACATGTATTTCTAGTCCCGCCAAGAATGAATTTCTTAATTTTACACTAGAATGTATATATGTTTTTTGAAGTCTAAAATTCAAGTGACTACCTAAGACATCTAGAAGGGTGCTTTTGTGAATTATGCGTGACATGAGTATTCGTTCTATAAAATTAAATTGAAATAGTAGAAAAAGCGGATAGAGAAAGGCGAAATAGTTATATGGCGAATAAACTATTTAATATAAGCATCTTCTGCTAAATCGCAGCTGCCGCGCTTTTTCTAGTCTGTTCCTTTGCCTGTTTGCAGTGGCATCACTCTACAGCACGTGTGTCATAGTTGTCAACAGTTTCTATCAATATCTATTCAGTGTCCAATTCTATTAAGGTGTTATTTTTAAATTTATAAATTGATACAACTTAAGATAATGAAGTATTGTGTTTTTCATGGTGAAAGTGAAGTAGCAGTCCATTATTGTGTATGTATTTTATAACAATCTACAGTATTACGACAGAAGTACGTTGTGAGGAATACAGAGATGGTATTAATGTTACATATTTTAAAGTAGCAGATATAAAATACATTAATTTTTACAAACCAAATCAAATAAGTAGGTTCTGTTTAAAGATAAGTTATTACAGTCTCAATATCGAATGTCAAATTCTGGCATTTATGGACTGACGTGCGTTTCCAAATACTAACAGGTGTCGACACACTACAGCACATTGCAGAATTCTAGATTTAAATTCATGTGATTCGACAGACAAGTATTACAAAGGCAACACGTTTTAGCAGACGATGACACAAATATTAGGAGATCGAAATAAGAATCGAATAATGTTATTACACTGACGACTAATGGATAAATGAAGGTCATATGATAACAAATATATGGCACTCTTTTGCCACATGGAATCTGGTGCTGTGGTTGTAATGAATAATCCACCATATGATATATATATATGAAGTGTGACAGTGACAGTAATGTATAGTGTAACCAGTATTGTACAGTGTGTATCTAAATAATACATAAAGTGTGATATCTGCGGAGCACGCATCAGCTGGTGTAAGTGGGTAGTGGTAGATCATTGCTGCCTAAAGGGACAGTATAAACTTTTTAAAGTAAACTATTAAAGTTCTAGCAATTCTATTTAATTTTTAAGCTAATTCAAATAATACTATTGATTTTATTTAAAAAAATAATAATATATTAAATTAGAAATAAGCATTCAGTTGCTCGAGATATTTATTTAATATATAGAGGATTTTGAAATAAGAAAGCTTAGTAAAAACATTATTAAGTAAATAAACTGTCAGTATCTATTTTTTCTGTATAAAAGACCTGAATAATATACAATATTTTAATATGAATTCTTAAAGTTTTTCACACATAAGTTTAATTGATTCACTGATAGCCTATAAAGTTTTTTAATCGATTTGATGACACAAAATTAATGAAACTCAATGGTTGACTGCTTCACATAGTCTTATCGGGTCATGGTTAATTTATTTTTACCTTGTACTCACACGTGATAAAAGTAAAAAATAATTGGGTATGGACTATAAAATTTTCTTTAAATATCAAAACAATAGGCTTAAAAAATGCAGAATTATATATTACATACATATATTACATTGCAAAACTACTACTATGCTCAAGGATACTTTCCTTCTACATACCTGATTAAAAATTCCGTGCAATCTAGGAGATGGTTTTGCTTCTTGACTAGTAGCTGTACGAAATTGTGTAATAATAGGAACGTTTTGTTTTATTTCCCAATCGTCCGAGCATTCTTCGAATGGTTTTAAATCTACCCGCAAACACAAGCATGGTTCTGAGTTGGTGGCTACAGATGTATTGTGTGCCCTGAAATAAATAAATAAAAAACTTGTAACACTTATCTTGTGAAAATAGTTTGACCTTACTTTAAAAATGCTGCGTCCAAGTCCCAGTCAGATAAAAGTGGCATGTAAGTCTCATGGCCATTAACATCATACACTCGATAACAAATAGTAAAATCCCCTTTTAAGTCGAAAGCCTTTCCTAAAATACTCTGTAAAACTTCAAAAGATGTTATTTGTGGGTCAACGCTAAACTTTCTCATCTCTGGAGGTTGGTTTCCTTCACATTTCTAAAAATAGCATTTGATAAATGAAAAATGTTTTATAATTACTTTTAAATACTTACCCTAACTTTAACCCTTACGGCTTCACGAGTATATCCAAACACACCAGACATGGTTAATAAATATTTCACTAATCAACAAACTAAGAGAAATCGATTTCTAAACGGAGCACAGTCTACATAATTAATAAGTACTTTCAGGAACGTTTTTTAATTCTTACTTAAACTAAATCTTACACTTAAAACATTTTAGAAAATAAATCCTGGCGTTTACATTGGACGCCAGTGACAGTTTCTTTTAACATACACCAAGGAAAATGTCAAATGTCATGAGATCATCAGGGTGGTAACCTCAAATATGTCCGAAAAAACCCTACCGCACTCTAAAAAAAAACGGGTTCTATTAAAATTATTAGCACTGTTCCCGCGACGGACTCGAACATTAATTGATAATTTGGATAACAAAATTGCACGCTGATAACGAAATATTTACATGGTTTGTATAAATCCTTGAATAATTACCGCTTCGATTCTATAATTAGAAATAATTAATGGAAATAGGTTCACTAAGCAACAGTAATTCATTCTTTGGCAACAAATTTCGTTTTTGGTATCTATAAACTTTTCACATTTATTCTATATTTATGTTATAGTAAGATATGGGTGTTCAATATTTGATTATTTATATTTTATCTTGCGGTTGCGGTTTTCGTGAGTTATTTAATAGGTAGTAGGAGGTACACCTATTTCCTATTTATTCATTATGAACTAAATAAGGTATTAAGGTAATAAAATAATGTATAATCAGCGTACCTAGGCAATATTTATTAATGTTGCATAAACAAATATACAAAAGGGGCAAAATTTAGTCTGAAAATATCAATTTATCGGACAAGCAGGCAACTAACTTTATATGTCTGTATAATGATAGTTGAAAATTTTGTATTTAAAGAAAATAAAATAATTTTGAGTTTCCTGTTTTATTAAATAAAAAAAAACAGTTTAACAAAATAAGTTTAAGTACCTACAAATAATTGGAAAAAAATACCTAATGCAAAATACAATTTAGTGAATGAAAACAAATAAATACTTTATTTGTTTATTGCTGCATGAATTGCTATTATGGCACTGGCTGTTGTTTTACATTTTGCTTTTGGATTGAACCGTACCTGAAACTGAAAATTTTCTAGAGGCACTGGCCGCCTAGATCACCAGATTTAAATCCTTTGGATTTCTACTTCTGGGGTGACTTGAAAACACGTGTTTACGCAACTCCTGTGGCAATTGAAAATGAACTGCGGCGAAGGATTTTCCACCATAGCCAGGAAATAAAAAATAATATTCAGATGATTTGGAGAGTACAACCATCATTAATTAGACGTGCTCGTGAGTGTATTAGGCAAGGCGGTGTTCTTTTTGAACAATTTTTATAGTAGGCAATTATTAATTTTTAATCATAAGTAGATATTTCTTAAGTTTCCAATTTTTTCTGTTTTGTTTGTATTTTCTCCTTAAATGCTTTTTATTCTCTTTTCCCTTTAAATTGCTATTTAAAAAATTTGCTTCACACTAGCCGTCAAGACGCATTAATTTAATTTAAGGATTACAAGTTGCTAAAAAATGAAATGCATTGTATTATATGCAAATATCTCGATAACCAAGCGAGATATCGAAAACGAACAAGAGTAATTTTTTTATGAAACAAAGTACGTTTTTTCCTATTTTCAATACATGATGTCCGTATTTCTAAATACAAAAAAAGAATCCCCTTTTTATCAAAGGAACTGACGCCCTGTATAAGCAACGCCAAAATTAGTTAAAAATTCTTATTTGCCGTGCCAAAAAAACACAGTTGTGCCAATTTTTTTTTTTAATACTCCGACAGGAGTCTGTATTTTTGAAACCAGCAACATTCTGATAAGGCATATTTGGCTCAATCGACTTATTTTGGTCACAAGTATCTCCAGCTCCGAGATTTCCCAACCTTTCACAGACACCCTCTATGCATAATGTGAAAGGAAAATATAGATAGCTACTGTGTATGTTTGGTTGTGGACAACCAGTACTAAACTTCTCGGCGAGTGAAACATTTCAGTGGAGAGTATGGGACAAGGAAACTGGAATTGATCAGGTGGTATTGAACACTATTAAATTCAGATTAATTAAACAGGATCTAAAAACTTTAAGCCACTAGGGTTATGCATATTAAGTTAATAAGGACAGTTAAGAGAAAATTATGCTTTGTATTGTAAACTGTAAAATGCTTTTTAGTTAATAGATGAAATATTAATCTGAAACCCGCAACCAATTAATTTGTAATTTTAGTTTCTTAATATTCAATTATTTAAGAAGGAAAGGAGCTTAATGGATCATAATCTTATAAGAGACAGGTGGATTTTAACGGCTTGATAGATCCAGAGAAAAAAGATGGAGGGAACAACGAAGCAACTGCGGACAACGTTGTTTCTGGGTTTTACTTTTCATCAGCGCAGTGCAGCAGGAATAGAATAAGAAGGAAGGGCAACTTGAAAACAGGATCTCTTGTGTTCGTGTCCTTTGCCCTTCCTTCTTATTCCATCCTGTTTTTAAGCTGCACTGCGCTGATGAACGAACGAACGTTGTCCGCAATTGCTTCGTTGTTCCCTCCATCTTTTTTCTCTGGATCCATCAAACCGTTAAAATCCACCTGTCTCATTCAATTATTTGTTTTATTTTTTACTATATCTAATCACGTATTTTATAATTTTATTATAATTATTGTCTTAGAGAATCAAATATAGGCAACAGTTTATACAGACAATGTGTATACTATATTGCAATAATTAACCGCAAGCGGCATCTATAAGTAAAAGGTTTAATTAATCTGTCTCAAAATCAACGTTACAGTTATCTCCGTTTTTAGAGGAATCCTCTGTAATTATTACTACTGTTGTTTAATAGATGGCAAATTATTTAAAACATGGAATGGAATCATTGTATTTTATAGGTACAATGATAGAATGCATGTCGTATTTTCTTTAGCGTTCAAACGGGTTGAATTGAAACGTATTTTACCAAATAAAAAATGTATGTGAAATTATAAATTTCTCAAGCAAATTAACGTTTCTCTGCAGGAAAGTGACGTAAATGCATTCTCATGAGAAAATGCAAATCTGTACACTTGACCATTCTCATTGGTATTATTTTGCATAAAAAATAGGGGAATTATTTCACATGCTTTAACAATTATAAGTGGAATGAATTCCCACTTGAATTTATTCCACTGCATTTAAGAATTGAGACCGAGGCAGAAATGAGTAAATTTTTATTCAAAAGCATATCACAAACCCTAAGGCCTAGAGAAAATATTGACAGTTTTGGATTTGCCAGATTTATAGTCTGCAAAATTTTTTTTAGATTCACCCAGAGTTTTCGTGTTGATGTTATGTATATACAATCGTTTGCAATAATAATGGCAATTGCGATTGTTTTGGAATTCTGATGTATTTGTAACGAAATCTAGTTTAAATTTTTAACATTAGTTATTAGTTGTTTCACTCAAAAATAGAGATTAAATGAAATTTCCACTCAGAATTTCCAGAATTTCAAAAACTGTTTTAAGAGAGTGTCATTATTATTACAAACGATTGTACCTATACGTATTTTAAAAAATTACATTGCATTTTATACGATATGAGGTAAGTTGGGTTAAATTGTTGGATTTTGGTCCGAAAAATACAGTCCTGTTATTAGAACCATTACATTCTGGACACCTGATATTTACTTACCTTTCCAAATCCTTTAGAACAAAAACATACTTATTCCTTGCCCTTCTTTTGAATGGTATTCACGAAAAGTCACAAAAATATTTTCAGGCAGACTTTTAGAGTTTGAAAACAAATTATTTAAATAGCACGCAAAATGAATCGGCAGATAACAGCTCGAGTGAGAAAATTGCATGAATTTTATAGGCAGGCGTTTGTTTCTTGTATTTTTGCGTTTTTGTAGCATTCTTGGATCACAGATACATAGTGTAAATATTGTTTAGATATTGCCATAATTATTAGTGACGATGTGGTGAACTTAGCGTTGTTAAACATAACTTATTCCTTTGTTTACAATATAGATCTGCTCGTGACAATTACGACAATGTACTGTATTAGAAAGGTATTTTAAACTAATATATATTAAATCACCTGCAATTCCTATTTGTCGTTACGTAAATGGTAGGAGCAAATACAGAATGTGTTATATGGAATCGGAATGAAGCGATGAATACAGTAAATGAGAAAAAATGTAAGCTTGCTTTTCTATTGATTTTCTAAACGCCCTGTATACATTCTGGTAGCTTCATAGAAATGTTTAATAGATTCTTTACAACTTTACATTTTAATATTTTCGATAAACTTAAACATAACTGTATTTCCAGTTAAACTTGCATTAAAATGGTCTTCACAAACAAATAATGTTGCAATGCTTCCTTTCGTCGCGCTTCATCACCCTACACCACATTTATCTTCTCATATTTTAGTACGGTGGAATATTCTTTAATATGCTGTCGTATTCATTTTACGAGTCTATTTTGCAACTTTAATAATGTCTAATTTAACACAATAACATCTAATAATACACGTCAAAATGACAGTTGGACGGCTTACCCCCCCACTCCTTTATTTTTGCTGGGATTGACTTTGTCGCTTATTTTGATAAGTATTCTCGGGTGAAACTAAGCCTCAGTCTGTGCCTTTAGTAACACCCGTAAAAATAAAAACATTCGTAGTTTTTTAACGAATTTATTAAGGAATAAAATATAACAATGTCCCTAAAGCGAAGCCCTGCATTTGATTTAAAAAGCATAACAATTTGTAACATTCCAAAAACAGTTACAACATATGTATAGGTAAGATTAAAATGTACATAAAATATTAAGTTCTAAACAAATATTAATAACAATTTCGTTAATATATGTAGTTGTATTGTAAGCTTTACATGATAATAAAAATTACGCCTGCAACAATATTTCGTAAATCTAAATTAAAATATAAGAACTAAATTTCTAAACTACTGAAATAGCACCAAAATTGCTCTCTTTTCATAAATGCTATGAAAGCTGTATATATATATTATCTACAACAATGTTATACATAAAAAATTGTCATAAATCAAATACGATTATTATTATAACAATATTTTCCATAAATATGTTTAAATCTAGATCTTAATACATAGGTATATTTATAACACTTAGTATATGATATTGTAGTAATAAGGCAACTTTTTCCCGATAAATGTTTAATTTAGAACATTAGATTTAATTTTAGAATGTGACCACCAATAATACGTTTCTTAAATTTAACAACCACTTCGGAAAGCATAAAGCAAAATAGTAATTTTCTATTTTAAAAAATAAATAAGCTTTTATAAGAAATTATGGCTTGATATAAATAGAAAAATAATTTTAACAAAAGATATAAACGATTACATGTTACTTATCATACATAAAACATCAAAATTTAAATAAATATATACATGTATCGAAATTTTGATGTTACATCTTTTTTTTAAGGTTTTTCTTTTGTTTTTTTTTGTAAGTGTAACGTGTGTTTGTGTGCGTGTGTGTCTGTGTGTATGTAGTGTGGTACATTTTAAAAAAATAATTTATAGTTTACTTGTTTGATTTTATATCAAAACATTATTTATAAAACAACCTTCTGGCATTGTATAAATTATTCGACTTTTTAAATGTTGGTAATAAATACATACTAGAAACATTTGAAAATTCTAATTTACATTAACTTCTGCTTGGCGCACTCGGGACAGATGATGTCCTCGTTGTCGGTGATGAAGCCACGGCCCACCAGGCTGGTGCGGCAGGAGGCGCAGAAGAAGCAATCGTTGTGCCAGTGGCGGTCCTCGAATGAGATGAACTTGGTGCCTCCGATGCCGGTGATGGGCTTGTTGCAGGCCGTGCAACGCTTGGCGAATAATTCACCAAAGCATTCGGCGCAGAATGGCTTCTCGTCGCGGCTGGTGAAACGCTCTCCCGCTAAGCTCTTCTGGCAGTGTGTGCAGGTGAAGCACTCTCTGTGCCAGGGTTCGTTCTTGTATGTTACGCCACCGCTGGTAATGACCTGAAAGGAAACATGGTAACCGTGAGGTACTGATAGATCAATGAGGTGACGGGCGTGTGTTGATAATGAGCGAACAAACAATCAGAGCACGTAAAATCAGTCACATGATAGATAGCGTAGATAATACATGAGCTAATGGTCAGCATGCTGATGATCAATGAGCTAACGTTCAGTGCACTGATGATAAGAGTGCTGATCATAATGATAATCCATGTGGTGACTGCTGGAGCATTAATAATTAGTCAATTGACGGTTACAGTATTGATCATCACTGCTGATCAATGAATCGAAGGTCAGTGCGCTGACGATGAACGAACTGAAGATCAGAACACATGAAATCAATGAGCTGACAGTTAGCAGGCTGATAATACATGAGCTAATGATGATCAATGAGCTAACGGTCAGAGCATTGACGATAAGAGTGCCGACCATAATGATAATCCATGTGCTGACTGTTGGAACATTAACAATTAGTCAGCTAACGGTTACAGTATTGATCATCACTGCTGATCAATGAGCTGACAGTTAGCAAGCTGATCATACATGAACTAATGGAATTAACTGATGGTCAGAGCGCTGATGATAAGTATGCTGACTATAACGATAATTCATGAGGTGATGGTTGGAGCATTAATGATTAGCACTGATGATCATTGAGTTGATGGGTCAGTTTGATCAGGGAGCTGACAGTCACATAGCGGATGATCAGTAAATTGACAGTGAGTGCACTGATTATCCATCTGACAATCAATGAATGGACAGTCAATGCATTTATGATGGCGATGATGGCCAGATGACTGATGATCGATGAGTTGACGATCAGCACGTTGATGGTCAATGCACCAATGATAAGCGCGCCCAAAACATGTAAAACCACACGCATATGCGCGCTGGTAAAGATAATTAATGACCGCCAGCGGTACTTAACTTTCAAGAGGATGCTACCGATCACCTCAATTATGATCCTTACATAGATAATGGCAAAAATGGGAATACGTTTGCCAATAAAATAGTATTTAAGGGACCATAGTAATTTTTGATATTTACCTTGTTGCACTTAATGCAACGGGTGGCGAATTTTTCTTCGTAACACTTGGCGCAGTAGATTTCCTGTTCCCGGGGAATAAAGCTCTGGGTGCCGATTGGTACTTTGCAGACACAACAACAGAAGCATTTCTCGTGCCACTGCCTGGTCTTGTATTCCATTTTTTTGGTACCTAAAAATAAAATATCAAGTTATTAAATACAGTTTCAGTTATAATAATCATACAAAAGGAAAAACTAATTAAATAATTATTAACTTAATTAGCCATATAGAGTTATAAATAGGTCTGGTTTAATAGTAAGTTGCAAAAAAATGCAGTAACTATAAATATAAGTGCAGCTTGGATATATTGAATGATTCAGTACTGATATCTTAAATACGAATAATCTGTCCCCTTTGCCTTTGCTCCGGACGTTCATGAGTTAAACTATTTAAAAGAAGACTTCCTCATATGATTTCACTAATTTCGCAAAAAAAATTATCCTTAAAAAATCAAATAATTTTTAATATATCAATAATGTGAATATTTTTTACTGGGTAAAATCGTCATTCATCGTTCATTTATTCGTCAGTCAAATACGATTGATTGAATTCATTCGAATAACCAAATAAAATTTTACGGATAAGTAAAACGATTCATTAATTAGAAATAATGCGTAACTAACTTTTTATTTGTAACCTTTATTCTTTAATAATTACATATTTTCACCAGTGCCACCCCACTGTCAGTTATATTTTTATGCTACCAGGGATAAAAGTTTAAGTATTCACCGACACGAAACGCAATTTAAACCAATTTCAACTTCATTTACTTTTCCAACCCGAGGATTAAATTTTGGCTCCTGTGGACCTAAGAAGCGTCGTACCTGGCGTTACCTGCGACAGGCCACCCATCAAATGGCGTGACCGAAAAAGTTATGGCTTAGCTGAAGATATATTTAGTCATCAGCACAGTTTCGTTTTTTATTTCACCGGTGTACATGGTGATACGCCATGATGCCATAAGTGCCGCCGCTATTTTTTCCGTTATTTATGGAGGTAAGAAAAAAGCGGAAACTATTTAGACCATAAAAAACCTTATTTGTGAGCATCAGGTTACAAAGATACAGGAGTAGTACCTTGTCCTCATGGGCGCGAAATTCGCGAAAATTTGCCGCGAACTATTTTAACTCACAACTTTAGCCAATTACAGTAGTTGCTATCATTTTCATCACAAAACTGTCACTGACTGTCATGGTAGATTGTCAGAAGCTAAAGTTAAACTTTCTAATACATTTTTCTAAATAATTCTATGATGAAAATAGCGATAATATTCTTGTTTTACAAAATTCACGAAAAGTTGACACTTTACGATAATGGTCATGAACGCTTCTTTCTTTGATACAAAGCTGGTAAACGTACCAAGCAACCTATCGACATAAATACTATTGGCAATGTTCCAAAACTAATTGCATGATTTCTTAAACTGCCTAATCCAAATGTGTATACTCGACACTGTTTTCAGCGTACCTTTTGGCCGATTGTGGGGCATATCCTTAGTATAAAAAGGCATGGTGGCTTACTGCCAATGTATTTAATCATGCAATAAGTTTTTACATTTTGTATTTAATAAATTAATTTGAGTCTAATTTAATTTACAATGCCATTATTGCACTAGTGCGTTAACAAATTTTAAAAAGCGTATGTGGGATAAAGTAAGTCATTATGACTTTCGAAGCAATGCGAAAAAACCCAAAATTATTTCATTCTTGACTAGGAGAACAAGTTTCTTAATTCAAAATTTGATGTTCTTAAACAGGCCTACCAAATAAATGTTATTCTGTGTTGATATATGTGTACCTACGCTCTAGTAATTTGGAGAAATGTTAAAGAAGAAAACAAGGAGTGATAGACACTCATGGCTACCTTGCACACTGTTCTAAAATATTTTTTGGTTTCTGTAAATCAGTCTCTGAACTTATTTGAACAACGAATATCACAATTTTAATACTTTGAGGCATGTAATGACAAAGTTTTGACTTAAAATTACTCACGACATTACTATCCAACAAGTAACATTTTACCGTTTGTTTTTTGCTTGAAATCGCTAATGACACAATTCAATAAAATAATGTCTTCAAAAGTACAACTTATTATTCTGCTAGTTTGAGCGTAGAGACGGTTTTGTAAAATGTTTTCTATATTTTTTAATTAATGAACTTGAATTTGCAACTAACAATTACTATAAATTTTCCTTCACATCCAGCATTACTTTTATTATGATCACATAAGGATAGCAAACAAACGCAAAAAAACTGTTTACCAACACATTATTTTACCCGCAGTAGCAGCAACCGAGTCATATTTATTTATAATTTTCGCACGATTAGCTCAACCTGACTTATCTCAATGTCACAAGCTAATTAAACAAATTTTTTGTAGGTATCGCGTTCTATTATTACTATTAATTCATTAGAGGTACTTTTCCTCAAAATACAGGTAATAAGCATCACTTTGGAACTTCCTAAATATAGACAGATATAATCGTTACTTTGCCGACTACAAATAGTCGAATGCAACATGCAAGAACAACTGACATCTGCCACAATTTGGGTCAAGTCCAATTTTAAAATATTGATGTCGGTAGTGTGGCGTAGGCCCCTCAGCTTTTCGCTTGGCACTGGCAGCGCATACCGCAAAAAAATAGATAACGCTATTACATTGCAATTATTACAGTCATAGAAAAGCAATATTACTTAATTTTAATAACTAAAGTTCGGATACATCTATATATATATATATATATATATATATATATATATATATATATATATATATAAAATTCTCGTGTCACAGTGTTAGACGCCATACTCCTCGGAAACGACTTGACCGATTTTTATGACATTTTATATGTATATTCGGTAGGTCTGAGAATCGGTCGTAATCTATTTTTCATACCCCTAAGTGATAAGGGTAGTCCACCCCAAATTTTTTTTTTTTATTTTTTGGACAAAATTTTTTATTTTTATTTTTTTATGATGTGGCATTAAAAAATACGTACAACCCTTAATTTTCGCCCTTCTATCACAAACCCCTATGTTTTAATAGCCATTTTAGTAATTTAATCATTTTTAACCCTGGTCGATAACTGATCGATTATCACTAGATCAGGTATCCCTGCCAGGCGTAAGTAAACAGCACGGAGTAGGGATGAGAACGAAGCCGAGTACCAAAATATTCACTAGAAATAATTCATATGGCAAAACAACGTTTGCCGGGTCATCTAGTAATATATGAGAATTTTAGAGTCATAATCGGTTTACTAATGTAATATTGGAAGTAATCTTTCCATGCAGTCAATGGGAAACATATCTATAATATCAGGGCCAGCTAATTCTATATTTTCTAGAGCTCCAACACAGGTATAGATACAATCGTTATGATTACAAGTAGACTATTATTTGCGTTCATTTTCGCGTAAACCTACTCCGGCGACATCGGTCAAATGATAATAATCCCAACGGTTACTAGAAAAGACGCCATCCAAAAGTGCTCGTTAATGCAGCCGTAAAATCACCTATGGACATTCGCATCTCGATTTCGATATGATTACATCATAGAAGATAGAAGCTACGACTGTCGCCAGCGGTTTCTAAAATCGTGACTTAAGCAATTCAAATGTCTTAGTTTAGTAAATCTTATCTAATGTTTGAAAAAGAGTTGATATTTTATTCACAAAAATTTACAAAACAGGTCATTTCCTTGAATACGTATGTCCTTAATCTTCACTATCAAACTACATTTAAAGTAATTCTGCTTCCTAAAGCGTGATTTTGAAAATTAGGTATGAATTTTATCTGATCAATAAATCATTTTACAAAAATTGCATTAATAAATATTTGAAGCCTAACCTACCCTAATAAGCTAAGCAACTCTATTTCGAGATACCTCATCGATAAGCGACATGTCACAAGTGGTATTTGTTGATTGCCACGCTTCCTTTAGTTAACCTTAAAATTCCAAACCAGCTTACATACGTCTTAGAAATGAATCGTATTATGATTTTATAGTGTTTTGAAGCGTGTGCGACAGTACCATTTTGCGTTTTGAACATTTACAATACAGGACACGATAGTGTACAGAACCAGCTTAACATAATTTTAAGATGCGAAAATGGGTGAATTATTTATGATTCTTCTTCATCAAATACATTTTAGTGGGCTATTTTTTGTCACATATTCTCCACACAAGGAGACATATAGGTACTAAAATTACTACGCCACTTTCACAATCGTCATGTATTCTTTTCTTCTGGTATTTTACTAAATCAATAAAATGACAATGGGTAGAATAAAATTAGGAAGAATCTTAAGAACCCAGTCCTACAAAGTAGTAACGAAGACATGTGAGTATTTTTAACCTTTTAACGCTTGTGTCCGATTCTACTGACTAAATTAAACATTGTATAATATAATTAATGTATTTGTATGTCAATATTGAGTCGTTTATACATGTTTACTTTCCAATTAATAGTTACTTTGACAATGAGGATTGCTTATTTCCATAATAACTTCTCTCAGAAATTTTTATGACTTTTATGACAATAAGAACGCGTAACAAATTAGAAATATGTTATAATGTGTTGTTAGCACTTTAAAGGTACTAAGTTAATAAATACTAATTTTCTTCTTTCAACAATTTTCTTAAATCATTGTCTGTAAACTAAATCATGCAATGAATATAATACGTTCTTTGGTAATGCATACTAAATACGCTAAAGAAACAAGGAGTAAAAAATTTACTAAATATAAAAAATATTCTATGCAAATTGTACTAATAAAAATATTTAAATAAAATGTTGTAAACCTTCATAGCGATTACCTGCTACTATTATTTTTGATTACGACAGTTTTAGATAAATATTTACACGATACTCAGTCAGGTTAATTTAGGTTATATACAGGATGATTCAGAGCTTATCTAAAAAAATTTGGGAACAGATGCGTAATGAAAAATCGAGTCAATATCGTAAAAAAAGAAATTTGTAAAATCCTTATAGTTTCTGAGTAAAAAATTATTGAAGTTGTAACCGGAATATGTTTTCTAAATGGGACATTTGATACTAAAAGTAATGTCACAGATTGAATTAAATACTGTTAGAAACACTCGCTCAATAAAAGCTAGAACACCCGGTATATTAATAGACACACGTGTCACTATTAGCATAACCAATGAGAGCACGACGACGACGCTAACCCTATTAAGAGGCGACAGCTAAATTAACAAATTGCAAATTACAATAAAAGTATATTACATTTTTTGCAATAGAAGAGCAGCACATGCTGTTTTTTTATACGGCATTACGTCATTGTTATGTTATGTCGTATTACTGAACTTCTTAAGTCAGCGCATTTCCTAGCTCTCCCAGAAGAGATTTTACAGAAATTGCAGCAGGAATATTAAAAAGAGTATATGTATTCAAAACACAATTCTGCCGCTCGGTTCAATAAAACCATTTACATGCTAACTTAATAATTTGTACGAAATTTACATGTGAGATGTTCTACTAAAATTCTGCAAGTTCATTTAGTTTGATAGGTAAAACTTATTAAGTATCAATGAAAGGAAGGCTACAGATAGTTTCAGTATATTATGACTTCACACATACGTATGATACACCGAGAAAAAAGTTGTGTAAACGAAATTTATTTTTGGGATATATTTAAAACTTTTTTCACATTCTAGATCTTTGTCCGTAATACACAAAATATTAAAATTACCAAAATATTGTCATATATTGTAATAAAACTGTGTAATATTTGACAATTGTGTTAAGAGTACCCTGCTTTGTGTCAATTTAACACGTTTCTGTGCTGTCCTGACTGCACAACTACGCAGCTGCAGTACGTCATAAGCAGAGCTGCCACATTGGGCGAAATTGCACCAATAGATCCATTTTGGTAGTGACGTCACATACGCCAAATAATAGGTTAATAGTACACATTTTTATGAAGAATTTCTCAATTTTTTACTAGATTGATTTTCGATCTTATGTATATTGGATATAAGTGGCAAAAAATGTCTTCTTTGTCATGCTATTAAATATTGCGATATTTTGGCATTAGAAATATTTAAGAAGTTTCAAACCCCTTCTGACAAACTGAAAGAATCATAAAATTCATACAAGACGTTTAATTCGAAAATGTACATACTTTAACAGTGAATATCCATCCAAAACATCCAAAACGTATAAAAAAAACCGTGGTATTGAAGGGTCTAATCCTTGTCATTTCGGAGATTTTCGATTTTACCTATTTTGGCTATTTCTTTAACTTGCCATGATATGCAAATCACTATGTATAATCAAGTGAAATTTGGTAAGGGTATTCTACTTACTTCATTCAAACCACTGAAGTGTCATAAGCGAAACAGAAATACAGGTCTGGTGGCATACAATTTTTTTATTTTGTTTATTCACAAAAACAGCACTCTGTATGTAGGATTTTGAAAAATATGTTAAGGCATTTAAGCAGAGCAAGAATAGTAGTTTATGGTGAATTTACTCTAGTTGTGTATGTAAGTTTTCATGTTTTCTTCGACAGATTTATTTAAGTAAAATCTGGTAATCGTAAACTACCTTTCACTTTGGAAGAAAAAGTGTGAGTGGTCTTCAAAGTCACCAGGTATTACTCTTGTTGACTATTACCTATGAGGCCATTTAAAATCGAAGATATATGAAATCAAGCTTTTTTGTCAAATTTGAAATAGTTAACAATTTTTAGTGTGAAATATTTTACGTGTAGAAATAATAATACCAATAAAAATGTATTTTGTCGTAAATTTAAATATTTTTTTTTAAATGTCAGTCAATAATCTTCTAATAAATTTATTTAAAGAGAAAAATAAAACATTATGCTAAATCACAAAGAGCAATAAAAACAGACAAGAAAAAAAACGAAAATAATTTTAGGAATCACTACAATAAATGCTAAAAGTGGTCATCGTTATGTTGAGCAGACTTTCATGTTTATTATACAGGGTGTTTGAGGAGGAGATGTACATACTTCAGTATGTTATTCTACGTTCAATTTTAAGCAAAAAAAATCCTATGAACTTACGCGTGGAAACGCTTCGTTTAGGATATACAGGATATTAAATTTAAAAAAATGCATAACATCATCTTTATATGAGTTTTTAACGGAAACGCCTGCTTGTAGAAACTTCATATAAGGTGTACATTTCTTAAGTAGAAAAGGTAGGGGAAAATGTTTTTCTATTCCGAAATGACATACACCGTGGCACAAAAAAGTTGAAGCGATTTAAAAGGATCCTAATGGCCGCTTGTGGCGTCCTCTTAGGGAGGACACAAAATTTGAATTTCCCATCCCAAGAAACCTGCGCATACAAAATTTTATTAATTTAACTCAAAGTAGTCGGGAGTTATTAAAGAAAATGTAATTATTATTTTTTAAATTTGACATACTTACAACGAAGCATTTCAAGACCTAAGTTCATAGGACATTTTTTGCTTAAAATTTAACGTAAAATAAATACTGAAGTATGTACATCTCCTCTGGAAACACCTTGTATAATAGTTATTCCAGACTGTTAATTTACACATACCTTTGATTTTAAATGGTCCCTTACGCAATAATCAACAGCAGTGACGTCTGGTGACCTTGAAGGCCATTCAAGAGATCCATCCGGATAGCCTTACGTATAAAATAAGAATTAATTGTGAATTTGATGTTAAAAGTAGAGTTTCTAGTTTTTACTTGAAAAAGCTTCAAAATTATTAAATGCAAGTTGGCAGCGCCAGCAAGGACCAATAGTAGATATAAAGACAACCAAGTTGTATATTGACTACATTTTATAATTATTTTAAATTTATATCATTTTATTTAGAATTTTACCCTATTCTGACTGCAAACCTACCCCGATGTCTCTCGAAACATCCTATACTTTCCAAGTTATTCACCGGCTAATTCTTTAATCAACAATCAATTCATTACCGCTTAACGATCGCGTTCGTACACTTTCAGCCAATTATAATCTAGAATGTCTACCGATAAATCGTAAAAATTGTCGACATGGGACCATAGCGCGTTTGCGGTAAGGTGTAGGTTAATACACGTCCAATTAGCAATTATCCAAATTTGTAGCAAATGTGGGTTTTAGAATTGAAAAAAGAGGTCAATGTTGCAGACAGGCCGTTATATTAATACGGGCAGAGGCTGTTCAATTCTTTAATGCGATACGGATGCATAAATTAATCTGATTTCTTGCTGGAGGGCAGGTGGAAAATTGCCTCACCCACATGGTATAATTCGTTCAGTTATTATACTACAGTTCTTTTGTGATATATAAATAAGAGATACTTGCAAATTTTTCACGACATGGTTAAGGCAAGGGAAACATTTCCAGTGTATGATTAAATATCTGTCTCTGTGTATATCAGAAGTAAATGTGATGGAGCTGTTTAAGTTCGAATTTCCAATCGTTAAATCCTTGTTTGACCCCATGACCTTCTTTGCTATCTGTTTTTTATTCTTTAAAGAATTGTCAACATAGTTTTGTGCCGTAGAAAATTTCCATCCCCCATGACGCTTTAACATCTGCATATCTGCATTGCTATCAACCAGAATCGTCGCTGAGGACCATCTAAAACAATGCCCAGTGTATTGTTCGGGATTCTTCAATTCCAGCTTTGATTTAATCATTTTTGGAATGCTTCCAAAAGTATTAACTCCGACGAGCTGGGAGGTACATGCTTTTGCAATTATAATGACACTCCCTCAAAACACTTTTTGAACTTCTGGAAGTTCCGTGTAGAAATTTCATTACATCTCTATTCTTGAGTGAAACAACTAAGGAGTAATGTTAAATGCTGAAAGTAGATTTCATTACAAATACGTCAGCAGTTCAATAGACATTGCAAAATTTATTTTGAAGAGTGTCATTTTGCAAACGAATGTACATTTCAGTTCATTAAGTTCAGCATATTTTCGAAAAATATTAGTACTTAGAAACTTATATTTCTTCCATTGCAAACACTCTGGACTTTTTGACCTTGTTACCGTCTGAACTTCTTTTCAAAAATGCGATTATATGAGAAAATCTGCTTATATCTTGATATTTCTTAACTGAAATCATAGTTCTCAACATTGAGTCTATAGTGTAGATGGTTACTGGGAGCCTTACTTTCCGGTAAATAAGCCAAAAGGATTTTCTCACCTTCTATACCTTGTTAGCTTTCCACTAACTTTCAAAATTTTGGTACTCCAACCATCGCCTGTTAAATCGCGTCGCCTTTGTAATACTTGTCTGTCGAATTAGCTGAATTTTAATATAGAATTCTGTAATGTACTGTATTGTGGCGACTCCAATGCTAGTTTTTGGAAACACAAATGTCATAGTCGGAAATGTCAAAATTGGACTTCTTAATAAAGAGTATTTGTCTAAACTGCTTTATAAAAAAAGTTATTTACTATACTAGGTATTTACTACTTTAATACTAAAATTAATACTTGATCCACACAAAGTGGGAACATACGTATTATTAATGGGTTGTTCTTTCACTTTCACTATAGAAAACACAAGATATTATTTTAAGATGTATCAATTGATAAATTAAAATTGATAAAGTCAACAGAAACGTAGACCTTATATATTTCACGTTTGTCAAGAAATGTCAAATTACTGATTAATCGTTTAACAATACCGTCATTTGTGCTGCAGAGTGCTGCCACGCGCGGTGAGTCACTGCAAACGGGCAATGGTAAACAATACTATCACAATATTATTAACAATTTAGAACATATAACAAATAATATCAAACAACCAGAATATTTTGTAAGCTATAATGAAATACTTAAGTATGTCAAGTGTTTTCGATGCTTCTACAAAATTTGACTCAAGATTTCATTTCAAATGCGTTTACCTTGCAAATCATAATTTTATGACTTACTTCCAGCATGGGCAAGTTATTCTTACTAGGGAAGCATCATGTAGGTACGAGAAACAACATATTTTATACATCTCAAAAAATAACTAGTTCCTCGAGTGCATATGCAGCAGCACAATTAGCATTACCCATATATAAAAGTATACCACACCATAAATAAATAAAAACTTTTAAACTTTAAAAATGTTAATAGCACGCCTCTGGCAATTTGCTTTTGCTACATGATTTTTACTGCCGTATTCTTGTTAACTCGTAGAAATAATTTCGAGCAATATTTAGAATTACCTAATGCGACTTACGGTAAGTAGAACTGACAAAAGAACGTTGTCAGACGAGATCTTTGACATTGTCATTACACAACAGGACCGATTTGAAACTTTTTTGTTTCTTTCAACATTTTACATCACGAATTTCTTAAATGAATTGTTTATTTTCATGTTCTCTATAATCCGGTGTTACAAGGAAGTAATTTGTTAATTAATTTATTACAAACATTAATTGTGAATACGATTATTATGTATCCATATATTTTCTATACGTAAAATTTGAGCTGTCACCTCAATCAATAGTCAGACACATGCGTTTTAAAAATACGCAGGTATTATAAATACTTATACAGTAATCGTGACAACGCGGACCGTGAATCAATAATAAATGGATTTTTAATGAGAATACATCACGCTCCTAGAAATATTATACCAAGACGATACCTATCGTTTTTGTCCTCGAATTTTGACCCCTAGCTTATCACAATAAGAAAACAAATCAGTTTTAGGAAAGTCACATTTATTTTTTCAAGAGCTAGAACACTGACAAAAAATAAAGTGTCCGCTCTTGGAACTGTAAATTAAAACGGAGAATTAAAATATATCTTACAGATACCTAATTTTTTTAGTTGAAAAAGTATATGAAAAGTAATTTTTTATTTTCACAAAAAATTAACTACATGCCGGTATTATTATACACGTGATGACTATTTGCTTATATTAACTGAAATTACTACATAAAATATTATTGTGTTTATTTAATATAATAATTAAATTCCTGAGGTTTTTCCATATACCACTTACGGTTAAAGTAGTTTAAATAAATTAAACGAAATACAAAAATTATTACTTTTTCATTAGAAATAAATAACATATGTACAGGGTGTCTTAATATACAGGGTGTCCGGTAAAGAATACTTTAAGCCTACTTCTTTGGAGAAAAATAATGTGAATTAAATCAGCTCACCTTACTACAATTTTGGTTCCTTAAGAAGTTATAGGCCTGAGAAAGTGCTTTTCTTATTTCATTTTTTACGATAATTTTCTTATTAGATGGGTAATGGGGAATGCTACTATGTTGGAAAAGTTTTTGGAAACTCAGTAAATTACATTGTTTTGAAAATATATGAAGACCATATTCGTTGTTTTTTAAATTAAATTAAATTTAAAAGATTTATTGGCAAATTAACGTACATGTGACGTCAGATGTACATTTTTAACATGCGGCAACAGAGTAATAGCATGCAACTTGTCTTAGAATAAAATAAATGAAATGCAGTACTGTACAAATAGAGACAGGTATAGTGCCTGTAAACATCATTTGTCACTTCCATCAATATAATATAACCTATTTTTCTGCCGAGACAAAACTCAAGAGATTTCAGACTGTAGAAATATAAGTAAATTACAAAGAGGTTATGTTTGTTTAGGAATATCACGGGCCATAAACCAGGACAAGACAGAATTCAGAGACTATGGCATGACATAACTTCAGTTTGAGTTTAGTGGTTTTATTGTCATGCATTGTTACCAGCTGGTAAAAATGTACGCGTGACGTCACGTTGTTTTAAATAATTAATATCTCTCATAAAACTGAATATTAGTCCAAATCCTATGACACGTATCCAACGTTTTTTAGAGTACCCTCTAAAAATGCAAAATACCAAATTTAGTGGTAATCCCCATTGTAATCAAATTTTAGAAAAGAAGTTTTTTTGTGAGATAAATACGAATATCTGATTGATTTTCGAGTTAAATTCGCAGGGCAGAGTTTAAGGACAGAGATTTTAGAAAACGTTAAGTTATTTTGCAACTTATTTCGATTAGCTATGTCTACCAGAAGGCTACTTTACTAGACATTACTAACTGTAATAACTGGTTGAATTAATAATATGTTACAATTTATTTATTGATTTTCAAACTTAACACATACGTTAAACGCAAATGATTCATTTTGACATGCAACAAATACAATTATTTATATATAATCATTTGAAGGAATAATACAGAGGCACAGGCGCTCAGAACGCCCTGTACATTTATCTGAAAAATCGATTGGATTTTCATGTTTATCTAACAAAAAAAAACTTTTTTCAAAATATGAGGACAATTACCTAACTAATTATGGTAAAAAATTAAATAAAAGACCTACTTTCTTAGGTAAGTTGATGAATTCACATTATTTTTGTCCAAGAAAACTAGCCTTAAAGTATGGCCCATTATTTGCTAAATACTCTGTATAAGTCTACAATTTGATAAGACGACGTTATTCCATAACTACCGATTTAAAAAGATCTATTAATTTTTAAATGCCATATATGGCATTTAAAAACATTAGCAGTCTCTGCTCTACCTTATTTTTATAATTATTTTACTATTTTACTCATTATTATTAAAATAAGTAAGCAATTTATAAATTTTACATGAACTTCCATAAACCATTAAGATAAATCATAGCAGATCACAAGAAGTACGAAAAATTACTAATACAATTTTCTTTCAAAAATTGACATTGTAACCACTTAAAAAACAAATCCGATCATTTTGTGTCTAGTGTGCCAATTTAGTAGTTGTTATTATTTCTCTATTTTTACTTATGTACTTGTGTACTCTAATGTTTTGTTACTAGGCATGTATTTTTTAGAGAAGTTTTCTTCTTCACTTATTGCCCTAATATCCTGTATACTTTTAAGTGGAGACACCTTACATATTATTTCACTTTTAAATAAAAAAACATTAAAATTCTGTTTTAGTACTTCAATGAAGATAATAGTTTATATATGTTTTTAATTTCAAATGGTAAACTGGTTTAAAATTATGAATAGAAATGAACGGAAATGCGATACGCATAAAAAACAAAACATCTGATCTACTTTGTAAAAATATCCTTGTGAACTATAACGTTTTCTGATTAGCGTTACTTATTTACTTTGGCCTTGTTAAGAGAACTAAACGATTAAAAAAATATCACTCCCATACCGTCATAACTGGGCATTTAAACACATGTTTACTAAATCTGAATAGTAACCAACATATGATCCCAACTTATAGAAATTATCGCACTGAAACGCGCTCCAACCAACCTAAAGGTAAACTGGTGGGATCGCCCTGTAGGCAGAGCTCTCCTAAGCTGCACTTGAAGCCCTTCTTCTCCCCGGGCAGCTCCATGGACAGGACGGCGACGTCCTCGTTCCTCTCCTTAGCGCGCTTTATCCTGTCCTCCCCCACAGTCTTCGTCTGCAGGTTCATCCTCTTGAACTGGTCACTCAGAACTCCCGCCATGTTCTTCCCGAAAATAAAACACAGTATCCCGACCGCCTACAGGCCCGCTTCGCATTTGTTTGTTTACGACGCACCGGCCACTGGATGATGATCGCCACCGAGGTACGACTTCGGCTGTCAGTGATTGAGAGCGGTTTGAGTCATCGCGCGTTCAACGAAAGAACGAAACGTGAACTAAGAGATCCGTACCAGCTTCACCAAATCGCAGGATGGCGTACCCAAGGCTGTACGGCGAGCTGTGGGCTACCTACACGAGTCTCCGCAGGAGAAATTGGATGAAAATTAATCAACCTGCGATATGCGACGACGGGGATATATTTGTTCTGTTGGCTGCTCGGGTTACATCAAGGAAGTCAGAGGCGGAACGGCGCTTGGTCTAACACGAAAATGGCTTCACTAAATGTGGGCATGTATGGCCGTATACGTGTATATTATCCATTTATAATGCTCTTATACGTGGTTGACCTTGGGAAATGGAGAAACTTTCTATGTTACTAAGCTAGAGTGAATTGACCACATCTTAAAATCATCCAGGCCGAAAATCGCTTCTATCACAAACCACTCAATCTACAAGTTTTTGTTCTGGCGAATAAAAATTAAGAAATAAATTTATAAAAATAGTTCAATATGATCGCTTTTTCAATGTATACTTACTAAATGTTCCATTACCTTATATTAATACTAATTCTTAATTAAAAATTCTGAATTTCATTCGTTACTTATACATACGATGTTGCATATTAACAATGTACATGTAATATCTCGAAAACCGTAGAAGATAAGTAAACTGCATCTTATTTTTTGAAAAGCTGAGTTGGTCGGTCTTTTCAATGGCATAATGTTCCATTAAAAAAAGTTAGACATCTCGAATATGCGATATTCAATGGTTTTTGTGATATGTGCTTTACGGAGAAAGAGAAGATGGCACTCAAAGGTTTCATATATAGGGTATTTCAAAATATGTCTCGGAAAGTGATGAGTGTGTTTCTTTGGCACATAAAGGTGTTACTAACGTGGGTCCGCAAACATTTTTTTTTCAGATATTTAACGATATCGGTCGATGATCCAACAGTTTAAAGCGTCAGTACTTGTATCGAAGTTACTACTCTGCCGGCAGGTTCGAATCCTGCGGCAAGTAGACCGTAGACCCGCTATATTTACGGAGAGTATTGGTACCCTCTCTGTGAATATGGTAGGGTGCAAAAATGTTGGCTTGAGCGTGTGAGAAATTGATTCCTATCGACATTTGACCACCCCTCTAATTAATGAGGTTTCCCTCTTTCCTGCACTGAATGGTAGGGCCTACCAACGTAAGTCGTTCCTGGGCGCAAATGCGGCCTGCACAATAGTAATATGCCGCCTCCTCCTTCGCACAAGTCTCCGACATCTGGGCTAATCTCCGTGATAAGAATGAGGGGTAGAGATATTATATCTCAAGAACCGTTTGAAATTTAGAACTCAAATTTTGTACACGTTTTTAAGCGTATATCTAAGTAGTAGATTCATTGTAGGCTTATATATTGTAAAGATAAATACGATTTTTAATCTTTGTTCATAATATCCCTCCTACATTTTCGAGTTTGTATAGATTCCATGCCAATATGAGTAAGTTACATCATTGGAAAGGCGCATTTATAAATACGTACTAAAAACTGTTTTACCAGTATTTTCGAAAAATTGTTAGGCTTTCAATTAAATAAAATTGTTCCATATATTCAAACTATGTACGTAATTATTTCATTAAAATAGACTTGGCTTAAATTGCCTGAACTTGATATTCGGATAATTCAGTAGATGAAACATTTGAAACTGCATATTATGTTTGATGCACACAATATGCATATTTTCATTAAATATTCCGTATTTTGATTTTGACAAAATATCTAAACAGTTAATTTTTTACTTTCGATAGTCAATACACAGTTCATTAATCTAAATCTAAAAGAATAGGCCATACTTTAAGGCTAGCTTCCTTGGACAAAAATGATGTGTAATATATAAACTTGCCTTAGTACAATTTTATAATAAGTACTGAGTGTTGCGAAAGTACTTTTTTTAATTTATTTTTTTTTTACGATAATTTTCTTATCAGTTGAGTAATTTTATTCAAATTTTAAAAAACAAGGCTTTTTGTGAGATAAACATGAATATCTAATTGATTTTTGAGTGAAATGTTAGGTTGGTGTTGGCGTCGTGATGTCAACAAAATAATAAGGAAAGAAACTAAGTAAGTGGCAACTTATCTCAATTTGCCTCATCCGGAAACTCAGCCGACGTAGACATATATAGAAGATTCTATCCAAAACGAAATTTCAATCGCAAATAAATTGTTACCATCTTCAGCAGAGCCTACGGAACTTACCAGTAATCCAACGTGCGCAGTAAACTTAAACAATTACAGCAGAAGTAAAACTACGAAAATTTAACGAACATGTAGACTTTTGAAGACAGTTTTCGAAAAAAGTATTTTCTTAGGCTAATAATTTCTTAAGGAAGGAAAATTGTCCTAAGGTAACTTGATTTAATTTCCATTATTTTTCACATTCTTTACTGAACATCCGGTGTAGATAAGAAAACTGTATACATTTTTTCTGGAATGCATACTCAACTGTATCAATACTCTTTTATCACTTCCGGGTTCATTCCAAAACGGTACTGGGCTCATCTCGCATAATTTAACATTTTTATGTAGGACTCGCCGCCTCTGTACTAAAATATTATCATAAACTTACTGTATTCATTACAAACATCCGGTAAATAAGACAAAATTTTCATATATTAATAAATTAACAGGCGCCTCGACATTTACAAAGCCCATTCGATTCGTATTACTAATAATCGAAGTAATCCTTATTATTATCCCTCGCTTACGACGCACCACTGTTTTTAATCCTTTTAAAAGTACGCAAAAAAACATCTCGGGAGACCAAACGCGCATATCCGGAAGAATTAATTAACTAAATTGATGTCGGGCGGTGTTTATCCTTTATTTTATTTTTATCGCTTAGTTCATACCTTGAACTTCATCGCCTCAGACGGTTTTTTCATAAAAGAGAGTTACAAAGTTCGTCGGGGTATTGTCCTGTTTATCGCTATGGCCACGTCCATGATTACACAAAGCAACATTCATGTTTATTTTTTATCCTTGACACAAAACAATCGATTTTTCGCTAAAAGGACACTAAATATCCCTATCGATGATGCCAAACTGGTTAATAATATGTAGAGAAAGTGTATTTGGTTTTATATAGCTCTAACATATTTATGATAGTTGATGACGGTTGTGTGCACGAGCAGAGCGAGGGCTGACAATGGACTCCCACATTTCTCTGCGGTCCATGAAATAAAAATTAGGTTATATTTTTTGACATCTCTTGATCATTTTGTTGCCTGCTTTGATTTTGTCGTTACTACGACGTCGTTTACAAACGCTAACATAAGAAGTAATGGACTGCGTTAGTGGTGACGTCACAAATTAGGCAACCAGCGTTACAAGCGTCATAAAACAACGTAAAATCCGGCCTTGAGGGAAAGTGACTTAAGAGTCAAAATGAAATTAACAAAATAATACCTAATATTTCCGTTTCTTAAATAATTGCCACACTTATTTAATAGATATCATCCGATAGATCATTATACAGGCTGTCGGGAATTTCCTCGCAGAAAATGTAAGGGGTGATACTCGAAAAAATATTGTCAAGTTCGTAAACATTTTCTGGAAAAGTCGGTTAGTTTTTTCGACTTCAAACAAGTTCAAATTTGAAACTGCATCTCTATAAAAGTAACAAGTGTGTCAAATTTGACAAAAATCGTTCCAGTATAAAAAAAGTTATAGCCAAAAACAAATTGAAAAAAATAACTGACCACGTAGCTTTTTCGACGAAATATTTAACTTGACACATCATTTTTTTCTAGTAGTACTTTATTTACTAAACATATACAACATTAACGATTGCAACTATAAATTTAATACGATAAAGTACATAAAAGCACAGATAAACTCACTGATACAAGACCTAACTAAAACTAAAAAAACATAGTTGACATTATTTCAATATACAAAGGACAATGTTAAAAATAGCCGATTTTTGGCTTATCCGGGGGAACGCATAAATCATAAAAAAATCAATTGATTATTGTTAATTAACATTAGAAATGGCCCAGAAATACGTCAGATAGCTGGGGAAATGTCGCTACTACCCCTAAACCTATATAAACTACCATTAAATACCTTTAAATGGATAATCATTAATTATTGTTATAAAATTCGTGTAAAATGAAAAAAATGCTTGAAAAAGATTTGAACACACAGTATGTCAATATAAAAAGTGATAAATGACTGTAAAAGTGCCCATTCAATGGCGAAATAGCGCCAATTGTTCTCACTTTGCGAGCGCGTACTGAAAAAATGGCAATTTATCCTTGCGCCCATTTTTCAGGTCGCAATAGTATAAATGAACCTTAAAAGTGATTTAAGCATTTTTTTCATTCTAAACGAATTTTACAACAATAAATAATGATTATCTATTTTACGCTATTTAAAAGCAGTTTATATAGATTTAGGGGTGCAATTAATATTTCTCCACTTACTTAATGTACTCTAGTATCAGTTTTTGCATTTTCTGACAGTAATCTATAATTTTTTTCTAGCAATAGGCGTTCCCTTGAACATTTAAGCATTATCTATTTTTGATGTCGAAGTAAGCTCACCAGCTTTTGAAAGTCGTTTTTTTAATTTTTAGGGGTGGAATGGACATTTTTACAGTTATTTATCACTTATTATATTGACATACTGTCTGTTTAAATTATTTTCAAGCATTTTTTTAATTTTACACGAATTTTCTAACAATAATTAATGATTATCCATTTAAAGCTATTTAAAGGTAGTTTATATAGGTTTAGGGGTAGTAGCGACATTTCCCCAGCTATCTGACGTATTTCTGGGCCATTTCTAATGCTAATTAACAATAATCAATTTATTTTTTTATGATTTATGCGTTCCCCCGGATAAGCCAAAAATCGGCTATTTTTAACATTGTCCTTTGCAAGTTGAAGTTTTCTGACAGTTGACAGATAAACCAAAAAAGTTAGTTCCTCAATTGAGCTTAATTCTCTTTTGCTATTGGTGGAGAAAGAATACAATTTAAAAACATATTCAAAACATTTAAAGATAACAATATTTTAGAATAGTTGGGTCAAAACTAGCACATAATATTCTTCTATCGAAAATAAGATAGATAATACGTAATACGTCGCAAAGTTACTTCCAATCTTGTAAAGGTTCTATAATCATAAAGGCGCTCTAGATACCTTTTTTCGATATAACTTTACAACACTTCTTGATTTTTCTTTTGTGACTCGCCGTAAGTTAGCAACATATTAACTCTTTCTGAATAAGAAAACATTTTGTAACCACAAAAGTATACGTTTGACGTTCGTATTAAGTAATGACAAGTATTTTGTGACATTAATGCACTTTTAAACAACGCACATTCAATTATTTTCCAACGACTACTTGACCCTTCCAGTGCTAATGTAAATTTTAGGTATTATTTCTTTTGAGAGTCTTTAGGACGATATTGCTTATAACTTTTAAACAGAAAGTAATAGAAAAAAGTCTGTAATAAAAATTTATTAGAAAAAGGGAGCTTTATAAAAGAAAAATCCAAAAGATAATACTTTCGATTGAAAATGGAGCTTATGCCAAAATTTTTTAAACTTTTTGTATCCACAGTAGGCCCATGCTATCGAGTTTAAGTAGCTTTTCCAAGTAGTTCACTTTGCTCCAACGTCAATAGCAACTACTACTTTAACCTCCCTTTTTAAAAACAAAGTGACAATAACCTATTTACCATAGTGCGGATACAATACTTGAATTTTCTTTAATATAAAATATACAAACGTATTTTATTTGTCTTTACTAGGAATTAGATACATGTCAAGATGATTATATACGAGTAAGATGAGGTTCATGTTTGGCTTGACTTTCGTATACAGGTATAAATGCCAAGTTTAAATAACATATAAACGAATCGAAATAAATCTGGTTCACTGCAGTAGGGTACAACACAGTGCTACCGTTCTAATCGATACCCGAAACATTCCTTTTATATTCCTAAAAAGGATTATTAGCAATTTACATTCAGCAGTGCACGCCGATTTGAAGTATCTAGGGAATGACATCACAAATGGCGGACAAAATTATTTTGATATCAAACTAATAAATATACAACTTTATTACATACTCAAAAGCGATTTTACATGAAACAGACACAGCAAATGACGTGGGGTGTGACTCAGATTTGTTTCACAAAATCGACGCACAACCTTGATTGTCAAAGATTTAAGTGGTGTTAATATGTATTAATACGCAATCTGCTGTGTGGCCCACAAACTTACCAAATTTGGGATATCTAGCAAAGGGACCATAAATGGCACGGAATTTCGCGAAAGTCTGTTCCTAGTTGCAACATGTGAAAAAATGTCAGGTGAGACGCCACATCTATATTAATTGATATTTTAACCCGCATAGTCGTTTGAATAAATGAATTGGGATATGCAGAAATGTGCACAAGTTCATTTTTGCTTGAATTCGATTTATTGCAGAAAATAAGTTCATATAGATCATAGCATTATATTATGAACAAATAGCAGTTTAGCTACAGACGATAAGCTGTTTAATAGAAAATGAGCATAATTTACACAAGTCCTGGACATATGCTGGCATGGATCTGTTTTTAATTGCAGCAGTTTTTGTGGCGGAAACCACCTATGCACTCTTATTGGTTTGTTTAAAGAATTCTGATTGGTTAGATAAGTACTAAAGTAAAACAGTCTCATAATATGCATTCACGCCGACCAAATGGATTATCAAATTGGTGGGACACTTGCTATTCTGGCGAACACGTTGTAATATGTTTCATTTAAATATTGTTGTGTGCGGTAATTTATATGATAGGTGCAAAATAAAAACTAATATTTGCCAAGGAAAGCGAAAAGCAGTTTCCGAGAATTACGAATATGAAAGAGTACCATACCATCTAAATTCGCATATCCATTGAGAAGATTTCCCACAAAAAATGGAACATGTACGAAAATATTCAAAATTTGCTTATCAAGAATATTACAATTCAATATTTCTTCGGTCAACTGCCACTGACTAAATGTTAAGATTATTTTCTGTAACATTTCTGAAATATAAACCATAAAAGTGATTACACTCCACTCCAGACTATGAAGAAAAGTCACATGTGACATGAAGCAACATGTATTCTAAATAATAATAAAAAGTTTTTTCCATTTCCTGGTAATATGAACATGTTTTCCTGGCATATTTTTTCAAGTTATCAAAAGAGTATTCTCCTTCTTCAATGTGGTCGTATTAATCCAAAGTGAAAGCAATCCTTTCAGCAAAAAATGACGTTGACAGTAAATACAGAAGATTTACGGCTTTTGTAAAACAAAAAGGAAGAAGTCATATTTCTAAGAAGTACGAAACTCTTCCACAAGAAGAAATTTTTACTAAATGCATCAGATGAAATCTACCAGATGATGAAGGTAATTTATGCTAACTTTTCAAAAATAATTTGATATAAATGCAGCATGTATTTAACACATATTTGGCCTATTGGAATCCGTACTTTTAAGTATATATAAGCGTATCAAGCAAAATGGCCAACGATCTGCATTTACCAGAACCGTCATTTTATACGGTCATTGTTTCCGTCGCACGTACTCTCTTTGCCAACGCAGAAGGCAGTAAGGAAAATTCAAACGTCACGGAGGGTGGAAATGCGACATGATTGCTAAATCCTATGTCGAGGAATCTGTGCTCAACAAAAGGAAAATCGCAAAGACGATTTTAGGTGAGGTCAAACTGAGAACATAAATATTGCCAATTATAATTCTACTAAAGAATGATCAATTGTTAACATAGCTAATAATCCTCAAACATTTTCAATTGAAACTCCTTCGACTTCAGCAATTAATTTTTCTAATGCGTCAGAGTGTGCGTTCACGTTTAATACCTATGCAACAAAAAATAAATAAATTTATTTTGTATTTGCGTGGCAAGTTTGTCTTCATTTTTTAAAATAAAAATTTAACAGTTGCCGATAAAAATTTGTATGCACCACGTCAGTAAAGTGTCTTTATCGAACTCTCAGGCTTGTTCAATAAAGAATCACTTTACTGACTTCGTACATAAAAAACTATTGTCTTAATAGAAAACATTATTTCAAAAACATGGGTCCCTTAATTATTTTAGACGAACGTTTTGCTTTATTATTTGGGATCGAATGAAATTAGCCAAGTGTCCGTGAGTTAATTATGAAATAGCTATAGTCCAAGATCCCACTGCAAAATACCTTCACCCAAATGTTAATAGATCTAATTGCATTTAAACATGTGTTTCATACACATCCTAATACGAATTGGCTAGGTTGGCTAATCAAAGCCGGGTCCTAAAGGCACTAATTATGTATTAAAAATATTAATTATGGAGGTGAACTACAAATTAGTTTTAATGAAATAAACAATGTACCATTTGGAAATTGACAAACTGATAAGTAAAAATGTATAGGGTTGTCACTCCTTAGGAGGTTCTCAACATAGGTTATTTAAACATTAATGTTTATATTGTTGGCGTACAACTTCACCGGCTGTTTAATGAAACAAAATATATACCAATCGAAAGCTCCTACTCTGCGTTTTAAGAATATATAGGGTTGTCTGTTATTTTCGGGTCTAAAGTGATACAACCCTCCGCGAAAAGTTTAAATTTTGGGCACAATAATAAAACGAAATGCCGCTATGCGCTCAAGGACAAATTCAGTTCCAGACTGTCCGTTGTTTTTTATAATTATTATGTAATGTGTTTCTTTGAATGAAATAGCTATTTATGATATACGTGTTAAAAGTAAGATTTTATTTTGTGAGTGAAGATGATTAAAAAACGAGCGTAGCGAGTTTTTTAACATCACGAACAAAATAAAATCACTTTTAACACGTATATCATACAATATTTTTTCTACAAAACAATCGGAAGAACTTTAAACTCAATAAAAATAAGAAATCAAAAAATACCACACAGATCGCAATGTTTATGAACCAAAATTTTCGTAGCAACCAGTGCTTTTGATTTACTTTTAACACGCGTGTGTTGTTGACAAAAAATAAACAAATGATGAACCATTTTTAATTAAAAAAAAACAGGAAACAAACATTTTTAATCTAATCTAACTGCAATGAAAGATAAAAATATTTAACTGGAAAATTGTACAAACATGGACAGTATACATTGACGCAGTTAATGTTAATATTTGTTATAATACTTGAATCAAAATGCTATTTTCTCTGCTCTTTCAACCTCACTCTTTCTAATCTTAGTCTCAAAAACCGTGCGCCAAGGAATAAATATTTTTTATTTAAATCACCAATGTTTTGTTTTTTAAATAATAATCACGCTTTGTGCAACCCTAGTAACACAGTAGATGTCCCCTGTCGTCAAGCAAAGAACCGAATTATCTAGCTTACGAAAAATTGCACCCACTTATCTAGTGTCTTAGGATGCTAGAAAAATGGGCGCATATGACAAGATAATTTTTATTTTGACGATCGGGTGAGTGATTTTGCATAAAATAGACGCTCAAAATTCCTCCGTTTTCTCTGGCTTCTTCTGAATTTCTACATTTTACCCCTAAATATAATAATTTGACCTTCTTTTACTTTTTCTGTATCTGCAACCGTTCGAAAGTTACGGTCGATCGAAGTTTTGCATTATTTAAAATTTAAATATTAAGACGCGGCTTCGAATCCTCCCTGATGTTTCTAAGAGGTACCTGGAGCCGTTTTGCCCTAAAACGAACGGTATTTTGCAGTGGGATCTTGGACTACTAGTGGGTAGTTGCATTGTTATACAATTTTAGGTCAATAATTAAGTCCAGTTTGGAAAACTTGGCACTGACGATCTGTGAAAACGAAAAGGCTATTTCAAAGCGCAAGGCTCCACGGATCGGGTATTCCCAAAATAGAAAAAAGAACCCGTGACATCCTAGAGGCCGACTGGCCGAAGTTTACCAAAATATTTATTTCCACTTCCCATCTGTTTACAAACCAGCGTTGGATGTTTATGCTCCGCGTTATATTTATAAGTACCGACCATATGCCTGCTTCTGAACGTAGAGACATTATTTACCGGTTAACAATTTAAGTTATAAAAGAAGGTAAGGTCATGAAATTAGCGGGATGTCATAATCATAATAATTCATAATTCGACCACATATCATCTGGTAATAATTTAAGAATACACTTATACAGCTTCAGAAAATACAAACGATCCCTCTAGTCTACAACAAGTCTACAAAAAGAAACACACTCCTGTTAAAGCAGCAAGTACAGAAATTAACATTTCTATGGTTGCCAGACTTTGATAAAAGCTGTTTACTTAATTTTAAGTAGATTGTAATGTCTCCACTACGTATCATACAGATATCTATCGACTTATTTTATTCATCTTAGGTAAAAGCAGTGGAAAGTTATAAACTCTCCATATACAGTATGTGTGGAGGTTAATGTTAAGGTCGTCGTATTTCACGCCGTAAAATGATCAAACTTATGGTGTATGTACAGAAATATCGAAAAATAAAACAAGTAGAACAAAAGTAATATCAAAAATAAAATACTGGATGTTTCGTTTATCTATGTTTGCTATTTAAATTCCTCAAATAAAATAATTTTTAAAAAGCGTTTGTAAGTCACACATTATTTTGCTATTCTAACCCCACATTTTATTAATTATTTTCACAAACAGTATGCAAAACTATGTAAGTTTTTGTTATAACAATATTTACATCTCATGAAAAATATACGTATTTTAAAAGATTTACATACCTAAAAATTTGTTGGTTAGACCGCTTTCTGTCGTTATATGTTCGTTTACTTCGGTATCTTTGAGTATTCGCAAGTATAACATTCCTATTATTTGCTAAGCTCTATATTATTCAGACATTAAATTTTAAAATTAATTGTATTTGTAGAAAACACTCAGTCACCAGATTAAAAAGACAACATTTACATCCATACGTTTACGAACGTATTACGTTATTATTTAAGGTTATAAACTTCACCAAGGAGTATGTGTTCAACATTTATTAGGGCAATATTGTGTAAAATGATTTATTTTAATGCTTACTGTCATCAGTAAAAATGAATACCCCACATTCAAAATCAAATTATATCGTATGAATTCTTACCGCAACTATACATTATGTGAACCCCCCTATAAAATAGCTCAAAAGTAATAGAATATCTAAACTTGATACCTCCAAAAATCCATCGACACAGACTGTCAACAACTGTAGAAGTTTTCGTGAAAAAATGTTTCATCTCAACACTCTATACCCTGTATGGCTGTTAATATTAACATTAGCACCCAACACACATAAGCGTGTTCTTAATATTTTGGGTTAAACCATTACCAGGTGGTGTGTGACCCATTACAAATGAAACACCCTGTAAGTCCCGACCATATGTTTCCTTCAGAGCGGAGGGACATTACTTACCGGGCAACAATTTAATTGATAAAAGAGGAAGGTAAGGCCGGCGAATTACCTACTAAAATGGAGGTAACCGATGGACGTGTTACGTACAGAGCTGAAGACAATTCTCCATGTAGGGTAACCAGTCATGGCACACATTTGATTCATCAGTGAAGTGTGGCTTGCTCTTGCGTTCTAATACCGAGTGACAAATGTTAAATATGTAGGTATGCTGTAAACCGGGGTCGTTTTAGGACATTGTTAACATTCCGCCGCTGCATTATTGCCAATCAGGCGTCCATTAAGGGGGTTAATTATATAATTTTATAACATTATTTTCAGTGAGACGTCTAAGACGTTTCAGTTCGAAGCTGACATCTGCAGGTTCTTTTAGGTACTCGAAGAAAGCGGAAAGTAGCCTTGGAAGTATTTGCACAAAATCATATCAACTGCTATGTTTCAAGCACTGTAAATTATAAGAAAAAAGCACCAAAATCTAATTAAACTTTTTGGGAGGAATTAATTGATTTTTTTCATTCACTGTGTTGTTCCTCAAAATCATCTCTCACGCATGGGAGTGATTATAGAATTTTTTTAATAATCTTTCTGCCATTTAACGTCCTTAGGTGTACGGCGCAACATAAAGATTTCCAGCCTGAATAAGTATCATACTTTGCTTAAATTATGACGATGAACAGTCATTATACATGTCCCTAGAAAAAGGAAACCATGTTATGCCTACTTTATATTTAGTTCTAGCTATATCAGTTAAAAGTTTACTGTAGCGGCATGCACTATGAGTCACAAGACCTGACTACTATAAGTAACTGCACCACATTTACAACAGTAACCATTCTTTCGAAATTTATATTTTATTCATAATAATTTAGAACATAACAAATATGCTCAAATTTTTCAAATTTGTACTTTTATATTTTACCAGGCACTTTTAAATTTGTGATAAGTATTAGTAATACACGTATCCAGTACTTTGACTAAATGGTACCGGTACTGGTACTTGTATTTAATACTTCAAGAAAAAAAACAATTTATGCTAAACTGATTTCTAGTTACAGCTTTGTAAAAGACTATACAGGGTGAATCACAACTAATCTAAACAAATTTGGGAATAGATGCGTTTTGAATAATGAAGTCAATATCGTAAAAAAAATGTTTGTAAATTACTTATAGTTTTCAAGATTTTTTTTTAATTGTATTTTCAACATTTAAATCACTGGGCTACTGTACTTTCTACCCAGGCGATTTCCAATATTGAAACCCGATTACTTATAGGATTAATGTTTTTGTGATGCGAGTGGTTACATACTTTTTCAAGTGTCAAAAAATGAGTTACGTGTATAGCAACTTGGAGTTGATGGATATTGTTTTAATTTATGGAGAAATGAAAATGCTCTATGAGAACGATTTCCCGGTAAACATGCACCAAATTCGGCTGCTTTTACCGTGGTGTGCAGTGAGTGCAACGCGGGCGTGACACAGAAACTGGTCCCAAAAATTTTTTTGTTGTAAAATATCAGATATGTCAAACTATTTTATTAATTAAAACCACAAATTAATTTTATTAATAATTAGCAACAAAAGAAATTGAATTTGTTGTATAAAATAGTTCTTTTCCTCGGATTTTTAAAACAAAAATTAAACTCTGAATATTTGAATACCTATTGGAAATCCTACGAATAAAACTTTATACTTTTTCCCTTTTTTTTGATTTGGAGCTTCTCATATATTTGTTTACTGTTCTTGTTCAGCTAATTCTCAGTTAAATAACTGATATCTAGGAAAAAAAATTAATTACTGCAATATCACTGAAGACTGCTGGAAACGATAAGTTAATATTATTTAACGATTATACTAACAATACTAAAGTTAGTTTAATTTAGCAACTGTTCTAAATACATGACTACAAAAATAACTTTCTATATTTTCTTCGTCAAATATGTTTTATTTTTAACATAAAAAATTGAACTGAATACAACACACTTTGAAGTGCCAATGAAATTATGCCAATTTATATTTAGCCTGAAAAAACTTGTTTACTACTTTATTTTTGCTATAACACCTGGTTTACTAGTTGCTAAGATATGTACATTTACAATTTCAATAATAGCAATACGTTATATTCTTCTAACTTATAAATATAAAATAAATATCAATTTAAAAAACGCCCAAATATTATAGCGCGATTTAGTACCAGGGTCTAAACGATTATTACGTCAAAAAACATTATGAATAATGAGCATATTATTGATCAAAATTGGCATGAAGTTTATTTCTCCTTTCACCCACGTGTATATGATTTATTTTTGGCGGCGGGATAAGTTACAGTGCCATTAATTAAATTACTAAAAAATTATTAATTGTCCAAACTGGTACTTACAAATAAATTCGTAATAATGTAGGACGTCTCAACTACAATTTTTTATTGAAAAATTTTGTGTCATACCTTTCATAGTTGCTCATAATTAGAAGTTACTGACTCAGACAACAGTGCATGCCATTTGCAGGAATAATTGTAATTTTTTCAACCAAAAATTTGCATGAGTTAATTTGTTTCAATATAGTTCTTCTAATGCAGTTTAAAACTGATCAATCAGCAACTACTTGTATACATATATATTATTATTATTATATACATTATTTTGGTCATCGCAAATTGAGAAAACATCGCAGTGACGTATCGTACAGGAATTATTTCATTTAAAAAATATCGAGTTTTTAGCAAAAATGTTACTACAAATGGAAATGGTTTGGTTTTGTTCATCTAAGAAAAAAATATATTAGTTTGCACCAGTAAACTTTACTTAATATGACAGATAAGTAAAGTCAAAAGTTAAACTTTTAAAAGTGTATTTAAAACCAAAATAAAAAACAAAAAAAAATTGTAACATACGATTTTAAAATTTTGTTTCCATAGCCAATTTTATTTAATGAAATATTCATGTCAGGTAAAGGTTGAAATTTGGAAAACAAAAGATATTAACAAAATGGAAAACATGGCTACATTTGGCTGTCTATTAAGATACACATTTCGAAATTATAAAAACTACAATTTCAAATTTTTGGTTTGAAGGACATAATTTTTATTAAACATGATCACACCCCAGCAATTCGACAGCAAAGAAATTAGGAGATATTTAATTACTATTCGTCAAAGTTACCAAATGATCAAATGTGGAACAGTTTTTTGTCTTTAGGAGAATCATTTGAAATTTAAACGCGCTCTAAATGCTAATTTAATAAAAAACAAACAAACAAAAAACAAAGAGAATAACTTATATAACTACTTAACAGAAATCTTGATTATCAGTACGTGAAATGGCTAATCATACAGATTTTAAGCTGGTATGATTGATATCACAGAGATGAGACACTGTATTAAAGAAGCTGCACATATTGCAGACCGATGCCCTAAATAAAAGGTTAGTTCTTGTTCGCAAGCAATAAAAAGTATCAGCACAAATCAATTTGATTCAAAAACTCAGGACAATCAGTTTGACCATGCAGTAACTTGTAAAGGAAAGTGACTGAGTTTAATTTTCTCCTCAAATCTAAACTCTGAAACCCAAATTTATTAATCAGTTGCATATAAAGAGTATATTTTACAGGATACGTATTATCTATCTTAAGACATAAATATTTGAGAAATTTTCTGTGTGGTTTTTCAAGTAATACTCTATGACATAAATAAAATGGATTCCAAACAGTAGAGCAGTATTCTAGTTTAGTACTGACATACGAAAAATATAAAATAACGAGTGCTTCACCTCGGACACGATATAACATGAAAAGGATAATTCCTGATCGAAAATCACTCCCAAGTCTTTAATTTTAGTCAAATGATTAATTTCGATGTTATTGATTAATATATGATAAATAATGTCGATAAAAAATACATAATTATTTGTACCCGTATACAGCTGTGAAGACCATGCTTTCTTGGATCGTGAATCGCGACCGCTTCAATGGCAAAGCCTCGCCACGGTCCAGCCCTTGTGATAACTGGCTAAGATAGACAATTTTTTTCAAATATTACTGTAGTTGTAAATAGAACCACATCAGAATGTCGGGTAGGTAACGCTTTAAAATCTCGTACGGCGTATAAATAAAACCTAATCACGATCAAAACCGGGCTCCCACAAAAGGAAAGAAAACAACTCTAAAACATTCGCCAGCGTTAGATTAGGATGTGGAGGTGACGCAATCCGACGCCAAAAAAGTTGTATATATATAAGAATCCTATAATTTACGTAATCACCAAAGCGCATAGAGGTCTATCTCTGAAGTGCCATGTTATTTATAAGGATGACTAAGGCGGATTATTTTGGTTTGAAGTCGGTGTGTTGGGTCTGCACTAAATTTTTCGGCGTTCGACTGTTTACCAGCGCGTAATAGCTTGTATGTCGGTAGGACGATGGACCTCGGCATGAAGTTAATTATTGTTGGGTAATTAAACAGTAATACTTGATCGATCTTGTCGATAGAATAAGAACCAGGTGGTCAATTGAAGGACTATGGAGACTTAAGTAGAAATAGTAGCACATAAATCATAGAAAAAGTTTGCATGTTGAACTCAATAATTTTGTCAGGATGCCTCCTGGGACAGCACTACGTTTTTTTTAATTTTGTATTTTTTCGGATTAAACATCTTAAAATGAAAATGTCCTGTTTGAATGACTATCGTATCGCACTTTGTCGTCGAGAAAAAAAAATAGAAATCATGGCCCTTTTTATTAAAAATAAAACATGAATTCGTTTATTATTATTTTTTTCGTAAACGGATCATTTTATCGACAATAAACAAGAGTACCTTTTTTAGTCTACGGCTGAAGCTACCGAGAATTATTATTTTAAAGTCTATCATATAGGGTGTTAAAAATTTAGGCATTAAGTTGTAAAGCTTAGCCCGCTCCTGGTAAGCTAAAAAAGCTAAATATATGTCAAGGACACTATTTTAAGAGGTCCTTACTAGTGTCCATAACAATAAATTTTTATTAAATTGTATTAAGTACTTTTAAAGTTATTCAAGAAAAACCAATTTCCAGCGGCGTCCTTTAGGAGCACATATCTCCGTAGAGAGGGCCTGTAGTAAAAAATGTTATAGGAACTTGTCACTTGTCAGGTACTACATTTCCATGCTAAAAAATGCCCAAGTTTTCATAGCCAACTTTTGATTTTATTATGGCCGTCATATTTGATTTTGATAGCACCAAAAAGCACAACACATGTGTATTTGGACATTTTTTTCTAGCTATATAGCAGTCATAAAAAATCAAGAGTTGGCTATGAAAACTTGGGCATCTAGTAGACAGTTTTTTTCTACATTCATTGGAAAGCTCATGTCAAACAATATAAACGTACCAAATTTTATAACATTTACTTTAGAAATAAACAATGTGACGAACGTAAACAGAAAATGCACTTTTTCAGTTTTCAGTCGATATTTCAGGAACTACACAAAATATATAATATTTCTTTTCAGATAATTGAAAGGCATGGAAATACGTAACTTTTTTTTCCAATTTACGCTACAGTGTATATATTACCGGTTTCGATTCCTGTACTGAGCATCGTATATTTATTTAATAATAATATGAAATGATCTAATGGCATTGCAATTCAATTTGTTTTCGATATATTATTAATTACTGTTTCGTCTAAGCATTCAAATGCGGCCAAGATGACCTCTATATCTATACATTGCACTAAAACAACAAAACAAATAAATAAGCTATTAAAAACGTTGTTCATAGACACTTAATTGTCTATTTTATATGCAAATAATTAAATATTGATTATTTACTATTTCATTAATGTTGACGAAATACTCGAGTAAACACCATTATGTTCTAGGACGGCCTCTCAGCACTGCTTTTTAGTACCAGATACCATTGACATAAATAAAAATCATAAAACTGTACGACCAAACCATCACATGTATTGGCTTATCAGTTATCAGTATAACAGCCTCGGTCTCACGCCGCTAATATTTAAGTTGGCACATGCAATTAACAAGTACTGCACATCAAAGGTCGGTATTTTTTCACGTACGTCAGTCATCTGCTTGGGAAATAAATGGAACAAAAATGCAGAACACTTATGTACAGGGTTTCAAACACAAAATATTACAGAATAAGACTGAAAGAACTTTTAAAATTGTCAAAATAGAAAAATCTATTCAATTCAGATTATAGTTGTCCTAGATCATTATCTCTATTGCATATTATTCGACCAATATCTAATTAAAGTCGTTCGTCAATGTTTTTCTAGAGGGGGGGACCTTTTTGTGTATTTTTTGGAAATAACTTTTAGTGGCGTCGTGAAAATGAGTGACTCAAATTACAAGCAACGTGTTGTGATTCAATTTTTAGTGAAACCTGGCGAAAAATCCTATGTATAGAGACGAGTGCATGTCGAAAACACGCGTGTTTGAATCGACCGTTTGCGTGCACTGATCACGTCTTACCGGCGCCTAAGCATTCGTGCGTTGTCTGACGAGTTAAAACAAAGAAACCGCTCGCAAAATGTTACACGAAAATTTGAAGATGGGAAAGATTTGCGCAAAGATGATGCCAAAAGTGAACAGAAAGACATGAGAAAATCGATCTGCGAGGATTTGTTGTCCCGCATTCGGAGAGACGGTAGAGACTGAATGAGTTGGGTAGCCACTGGAGATGAGACCTGGATATTTGACTATGACCCCGAAACCCATAAACAAAGACTGCAGTGGGTAGAAAAGGGTGGAGAGCGGCCAACGAAACCGAAAATGTCCAAGTCACAACTGAAGGCAATGTTGATCGTTTTTTTCGATATCCACGGCATCATTCATCGTGAATATGTTCCTGCCGGCCAGTGACTGAACAGTTCTATATTGGCGTCCTGGAACGGCAGCGGGCCCGCGTTTACCGTGTGCGACCCGAACTCGCCGAGAACGGCTGAATCTTGCACCACGACAACCCATTCGTCGTTCATTGTGCAAGAGTTTTTGGCAAAAAATGCATTCCAACGTTGCCGCACCCACCCTATAGCCCCGATATTGTCCTCTGCGATTTTTTTTATTCTCCAAATGAAGCTGCACCTCAAGGGAACTCATCATGGCGGCGTACAGGAGGTCAAAGAAGCTGTAAACGGGTTAACTGCGGAGGATTATCAAGGGTGCAGCTAATAGTGGGAGCCTATTATGAAGGTCGATAATAAAATTCTGGCGAAATTTAATTTGCTTGATTTTTCATTGACAAATATCCGGAACTTAATTGCCACACCGCTTTCGAGATCTCTGTCTTGGCCGTCGTAAAAGTGTATAACCCTGTATAAACGAAGCCATTCAAAATTTTCTTATGTAATTTAAATAGCAGTAATAATTATAACATTTAAAGTAAATACAAGGGACGTTTCCCTTTTATTATTAGACAAAAATTAATTGGAGAGATCAGTAAAATTTGGCGCTGCAAGGATCTGTTAATTTTAAACTATACCAGTGTATCTCAATGCCATTATTTATACACCCTGTACTGCACGAGCAATATCTACTCAACAGTTACATAAAAACGCAAGCTACACCATCCACACCTTTTTTATCCTTAACTTAAAGCGCAGTAATAGTCATAAAACTTAAAATAAACACCACAAACAGATTTTTTCGACCTCGGAACCTCGGATAGGATCTAGAATTACGTCGGCTTTAATCATATTGCCACCAGCCACTCGCTAATAAGAAAAAATGCGTATGAGAAAAATTATGTTAATGACTAATGAAAGTATAATTTATTAATATATTGTAAGCGTTCGATTTACATCATCTTTATTTTGGATAACGCTTTGAACCGCACACGAACACGTTTTAACCTTTAACAGATGGCTGTGGGTGTCGCCAGTGATTGTATTGGTGTTTTTTGTTGTAACGTTGCTAGCTGCAAAGTGGACATATAAAAGTTCAGTATAAGTTAAATGAGAGAACTATAACTTGCTTAGTTAGGTAATACGTATTTTAAATGAAATTCGGTTTGGCGCCATTTTAAAAGATATTTTTGATGAATTTCACATTTGTACGATAATTTTTTTATCTTCCCACCTTCAATATGAAAACACAAATTTTAAATATACATCAAATTAAAAAAATATATGAATGTACATAACTGTTCCTAAAATATGGTAAGTAACTTTTAAATCACCTAATTATATAGGTCCTTTAATGTTTAACCGTTTACTTGACGATATTAAAAAAATTAAAAATGAGCGTTTATTTAAAACTAAATTAAAAACGTTTTTAGTAACTAAATGTTATTATTCTGTAACAGAATATTTTAAATGTTTAAGTTAGCTTTAAGTATTTTGACTATTCGTATACATGTATCTGTCATGTGTAACTGGAAAATAAATTTATTATTATTATTATTATTATTATTATTATTATTATTTTTTTTTTTTTTTTTTTTTTTTTTTTTTTTTCCAGTAACACCTTCCGAAGCTCCGACACATTCGGAGATGTTCTGAAGAGTCAAGCAATGACCACTCTCCACTCCGTGGAGTCAGTAATCATTGCGCCCGTAAATCGTGCGTTCTGAGTAGACGTAGCGAACCAAGGACGATTGCCTTCTGCATTCTGCCGGCTAAGATCTCTGCCGAATTTCGGCAAGCCGGTATGATATTTAAGTCAGAAAGCAACGTATGTCTCATTCCACCCAGGACGCCTATAATGAGCACCACAATCTTAACAGAGTGGTCTGGATACAGCCTGCGGAGCTCGGAGAGAAGATCTCGATACTTCCTCCGTTTTTCCTCCTCTTTTAGGACGATGTTGTTCTCTGCGGGAGCCGAGAACTCAATCACAAACATCGTCCTAAGTTGGTGGTCGAGGAGGACTACATCAGGCTTATTGGCTTGAATTTGCCTGAGGGTGGGGAATGAATAGTTCCAATAAATTCGACACTTCTCATTCCCCACAACGGATTCTATATCCCCCGGAGCATAAGGCAGCACTGGCGTCTCGTCTATCTCATACGAGTGTCGTAAATGATAATACAACACCCGTAAGGCTGAATCGTGTCTTTGGATATACGCTGTGGCCGCATATACCGGACAGGCCGACAGGAGATGCATAAGCGTCTCCGGCGCCTGGCGGCAGGCCCTGCATCTGGTATCAGGAACCTCGATACCCAAGACACGACTACGATAGACGAGAGTATTAATTACACCATCTTGGCAAGCCATTATGAACCCCTCGGTCTCAGAGTTCAGCCCCGCTGACCTCAAAAAAGCGAAGGTCAGCTTTTCAGATAAGCCAAGCCCCTCTAGATGACGGTAGAAGAGACCATGCATTGGCTTATCCTTATGTAGCTGCAGAAGGTGACGCGTCTCTGCAGCTTTAATTTGGGCTTTTAACTGAGCAGGGTCCCACTCGGTGACAGAGTCTGGATTTTCCCACTCAGTATCGAACACGAGACCAAGTTCATTGGCTGCTCTTCTCGCTGCCTTATATACAAACGCTCCTATCCCTGCTGCTTCATGGTCTTGGACCATGCAGAGAAGGGGATCCGAGCTCCTGATGATTTTACAGGCTTCCTCCAAAACCACTCTGCCCTGGAGACACTCCAAACTCAAGAGTCCACGGCCTCCCCGATTTCTTGGGAAGTATAACCGCGAAACGGACGATCTTGGATGCAAACTCTGATGGAGATGCATCATTTTGCGGGTCCCTACATCGAGTTGCCTCAGCTCTTCTTGTGTCCATTTCACTACTCCAAAGGAGTAGAGAAGGATCGGAACGGCAAGCATATTTGTGGCACTCACCTTGTTCTTACCCGACAGCTCTGAAGACCAGATTTGTCGGAGGCGGTGCCGATACCTGCCGCGGAGAGCGTTTTTCACCGTTGCCACCTCATGAGTGCCCCGCTGTGGGACACCCAAATAGGTGTACGACTCTCCGGCATCTAGATGGTGGAAGATGCTTCCGTCTATGAGCTGGGCGTTCTCTCCGTATGCACCGCAGTGTCCTCTCTTGAGATGAACCAGTGCACATTTGTCCAGCCCGAACTCCATCCCAACCGCCTGCGTGTACTTATTATTATTATTATTATTATTATTATTATTATTATTATTATTATTATTATTATTATTATTATTATTACTCGCTAAACACTTTTTTTAAATAACATGATAAATCTAAATGAAACTAGTCACAGGCTTTTAGATAATCGATTGCAATAACCACAATTAGCTACAGCTTCTTTCAGCAACAAAAATGTAGAGGGGCAGGAGACAAAGATTTTTCCTTCTTTGTGAAAATTAAGTGCCATTAATTTCTGTCAAATTTTAAAAGATTTAAAATAAAATAAATGTTAGTAAGAAAATTGGTGTTGGGATCTTTAATAACACCCTGTACAAATTTCTTTTGTATTCACTTAAAACGACCAGTTGTAATCACCTGTACAGTAAACAATTATATTTATTGTCTCGTCTTATTTGTATATGATAAACAGCACGACAGTCTACACGTGAACACCATTTATGAAAACACAATCTAAATATTTAATTAACAGCGCTGTTCGCCATGCTCCCGAATGTTATGACAGCACTAATCGTCTGATTATTCACAAAGAATAACATTATGTCACAGGATAATGTAATAATATCGCGAGCAGTTAATAACATATTACCGAAATTTCCAGCTTAAAGTTCAAGGCCACTGTTAATGAGTAAAACTCGTACGAGCGAGTGATTAGTGCTGCTGTATTTTGTCACAAATGTTAAGTAAAGTTTGGTGTACGAAATCCTAATAGTTATTGATTACAAGGCCTCTTATAGGTAGGTTACAATATATCCTAATAGTTTACCAGCATGTTCTCTAACTAAAAATATATAATTTTATACAAAGGGAGGCAGTGGATCAGCTATCACCAACCTACTGCATTATATTTCTTGTAGGAATAATCAAATACAGATATGCACATCTTTAGTCGTTTACCGTATGTATAGGTTTTCGATGATCGACTCATCTGTCGTTTTATGTAGGTACTACGTTGATGGTACAATTAGAATTGTTTATTAGTGGCGTCAAAAGCACTGAACGTGTTGCAGTATTCAATCCAAATCGACGAATGCGTATCACGCTACAGCATTTTATAAGCCAAAGGGCAACCCAATATATTAGATAATTTCCGTATACGTATAAATTTTTTCTCATGATAAGTGTGTATCATATTAATAAAAATAACTTGTGAATTATTTTTTTTTAATATACACCTATATCCTTTCCAGACCTATCAAACCTAAATATCGATACTTTCAATGAAAATAATTTATAAGGACTCAGACGCAACTAAACAAATCTGAACAAGGATAACTCCATAAACATGTCGACTTACCAGCTCTGAAGATTTCATGGCACCCATCGCACCTGGAGGCGAACTGTTGGTCATAACAGCTTCCGCAGTAGATCCTGTCACCCTTGGACCCGAATTGTTTATCCACAAGGGATTCCCCACAGGTGGTGCACAGGAAACAGGCCTCGTGCCAATGCTTGTCTTTGTAGGACAAGTCCTGCAACAAACGGTTGAAGTGTACCACAAGGTCGTACTTTAGGGCCATTTATGCGTTTGTATCAGTTAACATTTCGCCAATATCTATAAATTGTGGTTATTGGAATATTGAATTGAATTAGCTTGTATCTAAAAAATGGCACTTTTTCAAGGATATTTAGTCAAGTAGATTTTATTATTAACACCCAAAGGTGAACCGGTACATACTGGTATGCAAACTAAAAAAAAATGTGTAAATTATTTGACTTTTATGATACCTACGTTGACACTTTCATTGCGGTAATAAAAACATTTTTTTTATGAATTAGAATTTAGAAAAAAAATGTGTATGTCATCTATCCATTCACAAGAGGTTTTTTACTACTAGTATTTTTAGTGTAGAATGTGTGTTCAACAATCGAACATTGCTCCTATACGCTTCTGTTTACAAATTGGTGTGTAACGAACATTTTTTTATTGGAAAATCATGGTCAGCCAAGGTTCGTTTATTCTAGAAATCGAGCTCTCACTTTAACTAATAAAGTACCACAGTGATATCGTTATAGGAAATACTTTTACAGGCAAAATTGATATCAGCATTGAAATTTGAATATGGTAAAACAGATTATCGTCATCAATCCAAATCTAGAAATTTATAGTTAATATAAGGGAAGTAGAAAATAATCATCTTTTTTTTGGCCTGCTATTTTACTAGCACAGTATTTGACAGCGAGTGTTTAACCCGATATCTATATTTTATGAACCAGCCTGCCTGCCAATTGACTGTGGAAATGACTTTATGCCTTGATTTATTATACATATGAATTCTCATTGTTTTTTTCAATATTTAAAAAATATATATTAGATTTTGAATGGGTATGTTTCCATACTGTTTCGACGTGGAATAGGCAACCTGCAACACTTAATTTTCAGTCTCTGTCAAAACTCAAATCACGGGGCACAAGAGTCAATTTGAGAGTACTGAATACGCAAATACGTACCTTGGAGTCGATGCCGATGGTCCTGCTGCATTTCTCGCAGGCGTTAGCGAAGACGGATTCGTAGCAGGAGACGCAGTAAGGGTGGTCGTCACGGAGGACGTAACGTTGTCCTGTGAGGCTCTCGTCGCATTGCCAGCAGCAGAAATGTTGGCCGTGCCAGTCCTTGTTCATGGCTTTGGTGTATTCCCCACTGAAAATTAACTGAAAGCAAAACGACATACATTATTATTGGTCGGAAATATACGGAAATGGGGAATATTTTGAAGGAATACACACGTCTTCCGGCAATTTTGAAACAGATTTTTTTTCACAAAAAATATATTTACGCGTAACGTATTGTTTCTTACAATTGTTAACTATGACTAATTACAAATATTTTAAGACATGATAGATAAAAATAAGAATTAACGGAATAAAATTTTTTTTCGAAACTATATTAAACCCCTATTTATCACCGACTATACAACCCGTCCGGCGCGAGATTCTTTATTTCGCACGTTTGCTGTTTAGAGAATACGGTAACCAGCTACACTAAACGGAAAGATTCGTTCTCATAATTTCATTTTTCTATATGTTTACGTTATGATATTGCCTTTTTCAGTTTTTAGTGCCGTTTTCAATTTTAAACGTTTTATAGTTATTAAATAAAGGAATTTGTGTCGGTTACAGATATTTTCTTATGAAATAGTTCGCCGCTGCGGATGCATTCAAAGTTTTCTATTATCTATTAGTATTTCCTTCGTTTAATCTTCCTAGAATCAATGGGAATTTTATTTAACTGTACGCGAAGCATATTTTGGGCAAAATTAACATTTAAGTATGTTTGTATTAGAATGTTATACTAATAACTACTACACATTCTAAGATATCAGTTGGTAGGTTTATGCAAAATGAAGAATGGGATAAAAATAATCGAAATACATCATTACTTCAATTTTTACTAAAATGTGGGTTGGTCATTTTGGAAACGCTGTAAAAAACGACCGCATGATTGTTAACAGATCTATGCCAACATGGGCGCCGATTTTCTGGAGGAAAAAAGGGTTTTGCTCTATTTATTCAATGTCGACCTATAATTCCGATTTTTTTTGTCTTTTAGGCTGCCCTGAGTACGAGATTAAATTCATTTACTTAGTGGTAGCTAACTCTGTATAAGTAGTCATTAGTTCATAAACTTTCAGTGTGAAAAATGACTCATGGCTGTTATTTCACACATTTTTCACACTAAGAGCATTCAACTGTTGCTTATTTTCTGTTATGACTCACATTGACAAACTGGCGTTACAAACAAAAATGTCAATTTCACGACCGCCCTCCTGAATTGGTTTTTTTTTATTTTTATTGAAATATTAAAAAAAAATGTAAAGGTACCCTCAGACGATCGATACTCTTGTCAATATTTATAAAGTTGCCGATAACATTGACAATAAAATTGACAATTTAAGGGGCTACATTTCAATATTGTCAATATATTGATGGATTTTCACTCCATCTCCAAAATATTGTGGGTGGGGTCTACTTATAATGAGAATATGTTGTACGCGATATTGACAATATTTGTCAAAACACACGAATATAGTGTGTGAATATAGTGAACAAGAAATATTAAAGAGATTTATTAGTATGCATCATGCAAATTTGATTCTACAGAATACAATATTAAAGGAATATTCAACAGATGAGAAAATTACTATGGAAAGTTAATTAAATTACTAAACATATATGAAGTCATTCTTATATAATCATCAGATTTCATGTCCTCAATGTAATCATAAGATTTACATGGTTAAATTTACCTCCTAAAAATCGATTCTTTTACATATTTTTCTTAATAAAATTCTGTTTTGCCAAATTTTTCGCAACTTGTCCTAAAATAATAGCAATACATGGTTTTTCTACTATTTTCATTTTAACATTTCATTTGCGAAAATCAACTGGAAATCTGTCCTCGATATATTCATGAAATATTGTCAATACAAAATTATGACAACATATTGCTCGTCTGAGGGCCGCTTAACACAAAAAAATAAGAACAGAAAATAGTGACAAAATTGGTTGCTATGGCAACGAAATTACTGACCCCGAAACAAACGCGAGTTTGCAAAAGGTATAAAAAACTTAACTAAAAAGCATTTGTTGGAATATTTTTTTTATATCTGGAGTTTTTAAAACATTATTCCGCATATTGGGCACCCTGTCTAAAATTATATATTTGAGAATTGCTTAAATTTTAGTGTACATAACGTTATACCTACAGGGTTATTTATTAGCTCACCGATAAACTTTGTCATATCATGCCATTTTAAAAGATACACGTCATTTGGACATATGTCCGATTTTGTTTATTTAAGAAGTTAGGAGGTTCCAAAGTTTTGATCGAAAATGGTAGTCCAGTTGCATGGCCACCGCGACCACCCGACTTAAATCCGTTTGATTTTTTTATTGGGGCATATAAAACAAACATGTATATCAAGAAGAAATTCATACAAACCAACAGTTGAAACAAACAATATACTCTACTGCTGCTCGAATTAGAAATAAGAAAAAACGGACATATGTTCAAATAACGTTTTTTTCTTAAAATGACAAGATATTTCATATAGCAAAATTTGTCGGTGAGTTAATAAACAAATAAACACTGTCCTTTTTAGTTTTAAAAAATACTCGTTTGTCTCAAGCAAAGTCGATGTGTTACAGATATGAGAAAGAGATAACTAATAAGGGTTAAATTTAGAAAATTTCAAACAATCTCGACAAAAGGTTCTAGCGATGTAGCTTTTGGCAGATCTCCATGTGTAAAATACGCAAAACTCCTGTTTACATTGAAATTACATACAAGATCTCATAATGAAATAGACAGAGAAATAATTGTAACTATTTAATATCTCACACTTTTATACACTATTTGAAATTTACTAAAGAAATTATTTGTTTTTACTCTCACATGCACTAATCTAATTTATTAGGTTCTGTGGTATTTGCGAAATTTAAATGAAAAACCGAATAATACCATATTTTGTGCCATCTGCACATTATTTACAGTATTATCACATGCAAATAATACTCGTAATATTCCACCTACAATAATAGCATCTCCAAATTGAAATATTTACATTACTAACATTTTATAGTATTATTTTGCCGATATATAAATGTATTGCAATGTAGTTCATTATTTATACTTGATTTTATGTCCAGTACGTCGCCAGAAATCTAGTTTGAGTGGAAACAAGATAAAAAATACCTTGGCATCATTTACAAATAAACTCGTTGTCAATATGTTACAGTATGTAATAAAGCTATAACTTTGCTGGTAGTATTTATAGCTGTACACATAAAGAACTCAGCATACAATAATTATTACAAACAAAATCATCGCGATTGAAAAATAAAAAAGCATACAATATTAACAGTAAGCATATTGTATAGTACCTTTTGTAAAAACAGGGGTATGTGATGGCATGTTTCCTGGGGTAGACCATAGAGTGTCAAAGTGGAAGGGACAACAAAAAAATAGGGTAGAATTTTTTTTATTAAGGTACCAATTATTAACATTTTCTTTATTTAGTAAGTTTAATAATAAGTAGTATCCAACTCAATTAACTTTTCGAGTTAATTATGAATTAAAAGTCATAAATTATAGTTCCAAATATTCGAAAACTTGTTTTTACATCAACCACATAAAATTTACGACTTGTAGTGTTGCAAATCGTACCACCTGTTACGAAATAATCTAAATTTAAACTTTGCCATGGACGACCCAAATTCACACGAATATCCACGCTATTTGTAAATAATGGTCTGTCAAGGAGTAGTTGGGTCAACATTTTCTAGACCCCACGACATCTAGCTCAACATTCCACTATAGTACAATGATAACTTATCTTATAAACTTTTCAATTTCTCATACACAAAAAAATCAATATTAAGAAACAGATTTATATACAACATACAGCACAGGACTTATGAAGTTACGTGGGTTCATAAATGAGCCTATTTTTTAGGTGGGCCGGAAAAATTCAAATGCTCTCATTTTTTAATATTGCATTGTTTTTGCAGCTATAAGTGGGCCATAGCCCACTAGGACCCCCGTGGTTACTTGCACCTGATAGGATAGCATGAAAAATGTTGTAACATCCTCTTACAAACATCTATGTGGAATGTCCAAGTTATAATTATTAATAGATTAAGTAATAGAAAAGTATAACATTCAACAGCTTCTATGTCAGTTATTGGTGCTTATAGAAATAATATACAATTGAAAAATAAGTTTAGGCAGACTTGTTCCATTTAGAGAGTAATGGTCATTAACAATTTTACACTACGATCAAGTGTTATAAGGAAATCGACGAGACGAAATCAAATTGAGAGAAGAAGAAGAGGAAAAGGAGGAGTCTGACAACTGGAAACCTGAGGAAGGGCATGTATCATTAATTTTTTTATAGACAGTTGACCTAACATCTCATCTGGTTATTTTATTTGACGATTGTTACCAAAATGCCTGTAATTGTTTACAAAGCTGGAAATAAAGTATGATTTGGAAGATATTACCGAGTTTTCTTTGAGTGAGAAAAAAGTGAATAGTCGGGGTCGATTTCGGTTTGGAAAATATTGACGGCTAAAAATATTTTTGATGGAAGAAAGTTGTAACTGTACACCGCTCAGTTGGCTTAGTAACCCCCTCTACTTCAAGAAATAGCTCAGCTCGAATGACTGCAACAGCCTTGCGCATTTTAGATTTTTTGCAACGTCCGTCCAACCTACACTCTTTTCCCGTTACTACTATATCGGTCTTCAGAACTATTTAAGTATGTGTGTCACTTGTCGCACTAAGAGCAATGATATTTCGAATATTTGGAGCAAATTAGAAAACACCAAACACACAATCTGTTAGGGTGTAAGGGATATGTGGGGAAAAAAGGTGTGCGTTGAAAATTTGCTTTCAAACACTTCCACTTTGCCACTTTGTCGATTTCAGTATCGTTTCTAGGTGTGGTACGTGTAGGATAGTCTCCAGCGGTCCTCAAAATGCCAACACATACCCCTGAGTTCCATTCTTCAGGTCCACGGTGACCTCCGCATGGTCCTCCTCTCGCCTCTTAGCGGTCTTCTTCACCTTTTTGGTCTTCTTCTCCGTGATGGTGAAGTTGGAATGGACCTCGACGTCTCCCATTTTGGATTTTCTCGGAAAACACACACACCGTTCGGCAAGACGTCCGCGACTGAATTCTGTAAAGTTGTGTAAAACGGCAGCGAGCTTTCCTCCGGTATTTTTAGAAAATGATATGGGACGTGGTGTCGGGTGCAATCCTGTCTTCTCGATTTAAGGTGGGTCGATGCGTGTTCGATCTTGACGAAAATATATTAAACACTTCTTGACGCAACTTATTTTCGCTTGACGGATCCGAGTTCAACATTTTATCATAATCGAGAGCCACCAGAATTGAATCATGGGGCGTCATGCCGGCATTCAAAATCGTAAGTAGAACCGTAGATCAAGTTTGTAATTCTACCAGATTTTGTACAGTAATTAGTAAATATTTAAAAGAAAATAAGTACTGCACTGTTCAAAACGAAATAGTGTGTGGCAAGAAACTATATAATCTGTGCTGAAAAATTTAGAATGTTCTTCGTTCTTCATCGATTTGTACAGATTCGCAGAAATTTGAAATTAAACTTACCAAACTAAAACTTAAGCTACTTGCTTGTAAATGGCATTGGATTAAGTATAAAAGATTGTTTGTTTTTTTTATATCAAAGACTAAACTGTAGCAAACTTTATTTAGGTGGGAGGAAATGAGCATGTACAAAATTTATTTTGCAAACCAAATTTACTTAAAGAAACTACTATATAATTCGTATAGCAACCAAAATTGAAATAAAATTTTGGTTACTATGGGTTTTAGTTTGATAGTTTTTACATATGCAACATTTTCTTTCATAAATTTACTGTACATGCTTCTAAATGGCATTGAATTAAGTATAAAATTGTTGTTGTTTTTTTTTATATCAAAGACTAATTTGTAAGAAACTCCAAATAGTTTTAAAATAATAAAAAATTATTTAGGTGGCAAGAAATGAGCATGTGGAAAATATATTTTGCAAACCAAATTTAGTTAAAGAAACTACTATATAATTCGTATTCTTGAAATAGTGTTTTCTACCGATACACATAAGACATATAAATAATAGATGAATAATCCAGGGCTTAGCAAATAACGGTAATGTTATCTTGTGCCATCTGCGAATTTTTAAAGATACCGAAGTAAAACTAACAAATAACGAAAAAAAGCGGTCTAACCAAACATTTTTAGATACAGAAATCTTTGAATATACGTATTTTTAAAATTTATCTGTATATGTAAATATTGTTATACTATAACCTTAGTGTTACATATAAAATTGTTAATTTTTATTTATTAAGTTTGTGAAAATAATTGTTAAAATGCGGGGTTAGAATAGCAAAATAATGTATGCATTACAAACGCTTTTTAAAAGTTATTACTTTATTTGAAGAAATTTTAAACAGTAAGAATTAATAAACTGTGAGAAATACTGCGTCTGAAAAAATTAAAGGTAACACTTAAAAACATATGGTGTTTTTGTAATAATTTTTAATATACGTATTATTTCTGAAGCTCTATCACGCTTGATGTTTATTTTCCTTTATTTTTCAGCTATGTTCCACTTTTACAAAGATTAGAAAAAAGTAATTTGTAAATACTTATAAATATACGTTCTAGTTCATTTCTGTCGTAAGACTAAGTGTATTGTGTACTAAGTAGATTATTTTATTTTAAAAAATTTTTCAAACTATTTTTTTTATTAAAAATGAATGACGACATAATTATTTCTTATTTATTAATTTCATTAAGTTATGAGCTACAGCATAATTCAATAAGCAGAGTATATCAATCCTTGATATATATACTCTTGAAAATTTTATTTAGATTAGAAAACAACTTTCCAAATATGGAATGTTGCCATATCACATTTTTGCTTCATTACAAAATTGATATATCTAGCCTTCCATATTTTGTTTTGAAAATGTATCGTTCGCTTTCCACATATTTAAAAATAAATTATATTCTCATTTCCTGTGCAAAATGCTTTTGATGCGACGCGATGTAGGTACTGCGAGTTGATATAAAGAAAAGAACACAATAAAAAATGTTATAACATTTCTTTTAACCGTTCTTCTCTCTGTTATTGTACAAAAATTAGACATCAGTTTACAGTAATAATGATGTATTACTATCAGTTTTTTTTTGCATTTTAAAATTAGTATTGGCTGAAAAGAATGAAAATGTTCTGCAAAACAAGATACGAGTATTTGAAATCTTGTTCGACCTTGGAAGATCATGTCTTGTCTTGCGGGAGTCGAGCAAATTTCTTGGCTCACATTTTGTAAGACTCTTGCAAGATTCTTACGAGAATCTTGCATACAAATGAGAAACATGGAACTTTATTACGAATTTGATAACAGTGGTGGTTACTTTCGGTCGGCTACGGCCCCGCTCCGAGCTCACACGTAACTATCGATATGGTCGATTGGAAGACGTTATAAAGTATAATATAAATAATGGACGAAATAGGCGAAACAGAATTGGAGTTCCTTTAGTTAAGTAGCAGTGAATTTAGAATTAGTCCAGTTCAGCAGAACTGGATCTAGATTCAATAAACTTCGATTTTAAATAATTTAAAAAAAATTGTATATGCTGGACGTCCTTTAAATGAAGGACGGATATATTTACAATAGAAATGCAATATTTATTTTTTCGGCTAAAATGTTCGCTTTCTGATATTTACAAAACTTTTTGCGCTAGCAACATTCTTGTCAAGTCGTGCAAGGGTTTTTAAATCTTGTCTTGTAATTTGAGCTGTCGAGTCTTGGCTTGGTCTTGTCTTGTGAGAATAAAAACAAAACAAAACAAAACTGCTAACATTACTTATTAAGATTTTATAAGTATACAAGTATTTTTTAGTTAACTGTCACACATTACTTTATTTTATCATTTTGTCAAATAATGGTACAACTATTTAGATGTACCAATTTACAAGTGAATTATTGCTTTACACTTTCCAGGAGACATTTTACGTAATTTATAATAAACATTTTTTGGGAAGTCAAATGAATCCTATTAACAGAATATTACATGTCCCGCCACTGAAAATCTTCATTAACTACTATCAACTTTCTCCATATACACTCTGTACAATAAGTTTCACTTATCATACTTCAATGTTGCAAATCTTCCTACGCCATGGATTGAAACCATACACAATAATATAATCCCGAACCATTTACAATTAACTAAAATACATATTATGAAATTGTACTTCTTTAATCTCCAACTTGGTAATTCCAACTACAATGCGCGCTTTTGTTGGTAAAATTCTAAAAAATCCTATTAAGGCCGATGGACTAAGACGTCGAACTCGTAAATCATTATTTTATTAGAAGAATGTCAGGGTATTAACCTAATTTAAATATTAAGTATGGAGATGCCCAAATTAAATTCAAGAAAAAAAATTGTGAGAGGTGTACAGGACAAAAGTAATATACTTTACATATGAATGGTAGTAAGAGATTAAGATAAAAATGTATACAACTGGTCTGAGAAATACTTTAAATGAGGTTCCTTGAACAGGTGATTGTTATTGGCCCGTAAAGCCCGCACCTCGTTCGCAGATGACGTCATTATCAGGGGCGTACTTAAGTTAATGTTTGTAGAAGTCGAGGTGCAAACTAGTGTTGGCATCACTCGAGTGAACTGATTATTCGCTTTTTGCAATAACCGAAATCACACGGTTATCAGTTACATGAGTAACGAATTATTTATTTGATTTTTTTTTACTGTTCACTAAGTAGGCTTGCCACTTTTTCATATACGCAAGTAAGAACAATCTTATCTTTTTAAATTCTCAAGTAAGGACATTCTGTGCTTTGTCGAATAGCAGGGAGCTGTGTATATCAATTTACGTTGTATTTGAAAAAAACAATTTTGTATATATTTTCTCTTTGTGTCCCGATAATTATATTTTAATATGAATTTAATCATTTCCTCCAAGCAGACATTTCTAGTAAAAGTAGGCCAGAACGACACATAAGCTGTAGTAAGAACTGTCCTTCTGAAGTAAAGGACAGAGGACAGGTACTACTGTTCACTTACAATTTGTGTGTTCGAGCTCAAGATTTGTAACAAACGAAAAACCGAATAAGCATAGAAATGACCATCATGATATTGCAATTTCAACCTAATGTAATGTACAGGGTGTCCGGAAAGTAATGGGACCCAACTTAAACATAGCCTCCTGTGATCAAATAGAACTGATTTAGACAAACTTAGCTTAGTTCAAAAGTTCAAAGACAAAAAATGTTTTCTTGTTATGGGCATAATTAATAAACGAAACGGCTAATTATGTTCAAATTTGGTACAGTTATGTTTTAGATAAGTACAAGCATTGTGAAGTAGTACGTAGTGCCGCATATCGTAGAGGACGCTCTTGGCAGTTTTCTTGCAATTAATTTTTATCGTATTTTTTTTTCTATAAGTATCAAGTATCATTTATAGATTTAATGGCTCGTCGCCCAGGGCGAGAGGTCTGCGTTAAGTACCTGCTGCAATGTAGGTCGCTTCCTGTAAGTCGAGCCGCTTAAGCCGAGCAGGAAGTAAGCAGACCACTTATATCTCACCCGTAATTTTTTGGTTGGTCCTAATCTGATACACTTGACTGAAAATTATGATGGAGAAATTAATTTTGAAGCCCTGTAACTTCTAAATGAAGCACTTTTGTACTAAGCTAAATTTGTCTAAATCGGTTCTATTTGATCACAGGAAGCTATGTTCAAGCTGGATCCCATTACTTTCCGGACACCCTGTATACATAAAGGTTACAATTTTGAAAAATTTGTTTTCGAAAACTAGATTCGACCGTACAAAACTAATTTTAGATTCGTGTTCAGCACTCTCGAAAATATGGGGTAGAATTTTTTTATTAAGATTGATGCGGTTTTTACTAATGTAAATAATTACCAACAATTTTTGAAAAATTAAAAAAAAAATGAATTAACAAATTTTTTTTGTATACCTAACTCTATTGTGTAATGTAACATATACAGATTATATAGTTTTATTTTAAATACATAAATATACCCATAAAAAGGTATATTTAAAAAAAAACATTTATGTATATACTTATAGCAAAAATAGTAATAGGCGTTTTTTTCAGCTTCGGCTCTGGTTTCGGTTGACATTAAATTGACAGATTTTTTGACAGTGGTTTTACTTTGGTTCTAAATTCATGACATCATTATATGTCAGCTGCTTCAATTCAAGAGACCATCACTCGAGTTATCAATCGATTTTTGAAATCACTTAAATATTCAGTATTCGGTTTTTAAAATAACTCGGTTTTTCCCAACACTAGGGTAAACATATACCTACTTACAAAAAGTTAAAATCAACATCTTACCTTGTACTGGTAATTTATAATATTAAGTTTACAAAATACTCTACATAACTACTCACTTGTAGTACTGGAATAAAATTGAATCACCAGCTGCAGAATCAACTGCTGTAAATATTCAGATGTTAGGCTAATAATCCATTTCCGTTTCGAAAACATGTGTACCGTCCATTGTAACTGTTTTGTTTTACGAGTAGTAACCTGCTGTAAGTCCAAACATGTCTAAATAAAAACAACACTTCGGGGCCTCGATTCTCGAAAGCAGTCAAATAAATTCAATCACTTAAAAAATATTACTTAGTATATTATTATCTATGTGTATATTTACAATTCTTGAAGCTTTATATTCCTTTAGCAAAAATCATGTGAAATAATTGCCCAATTTTTTATGGGAAACAACTACAATGAGAATGATCAAGAATACAGATTTACATTTTCTCATGAGAATTTACGCCACTTTCTGAAGGAATGTGTTCCACTAAATTCGAGAAACGCAGCCCCTGCAGGTACATAAATAGGATCTTTATATCGATTAGCTGGCATGAATAAGATTAAATTTGTTTTAATATCAATAAAATATATTTTAATATTAAGGTCGCAGCCAAGTCCGGACCTCAGATCTGCGAACGAACTGCGGACTTTAGTTATAAGTACCTTAATGTCATCCCCAGTTAACAATTTTGTTTCTGAGTTTAGAAATAAATGCTGTTAGACTATTTTAGAACACCAAAAGTTTCACCAAAATAAAAAGTCGAATAAGTTTACAACTTATCCTTGTTCCTATTAATACATTACTAAAGTTAGTTCTCATCGGTTGCTACGAGACATGCTTTTCTCTAGAGTGCAGTTCGATCTACGTGATGAATTGAAAGACATAAACAAGTCAGTCTTGTGTACACCGTACTCTCCTCACAAATTAAAATGAGATTTATGTAGTCATAAATAATCAAGTCGATGTGTTCATCTGATGCGCTGATTTTTTCTAGTGAAACTGTTTGAATTCAAAACCATTCCGTCAATACTTCCTAAAATGTAACATCTGCGATCAAAGTTAACTTCTAGAATGAGTTAATATATAACCAAATATCAGTGCCCAGATTTTTCAACATGAGTTGCAGATTTCTAAAACTGCTGTACATAATATTTAACAAGAAGAATTAATTGTTACATTCATATCACGTCCAAAAAGTTCAGAAACTGTTATCGACTGAATTCCAGGAACACCTTACAGCAGAAAAATTTTGTTTACTGACAAGGCTTGCTTTACAAGATCCGGAAGAAAACTCATATGTCATTAGTTGTACACTGTCAACATCAATTTAAAATATAGGTATTTTTGATCGCTACATTATTGGTTCTGCTGTTATTGAGGACAAGTTACATGGAAATACTCATACATTTTTTGCAAAGCACATTACCAACTCTTCTGGAAAATGTGCCTCCTTTACTTCGATAAGAACTATGACATATGTATAATGGTATTCGGCCCATTCTTCAATTACTGCTAGGAAATATTTTCATGACAATGGACCGGAAGAGGTAATGATGCTTCTGTAAGAAGCCACCATGTCCTCAAGATTTAAATATGTGTGACTTCTTTTTGTGAGGTGCTCCTATAACAGTAAGTAGTTTACAAGACTCCGATAAACAATCGCCATCATTTACTAGCGGGAAGTTTACCTGTAGGTAACCTTTTTAATAGTCCTGATAACTTATGTAGAGTCCAATATATTTTTTTAAAATGTGATAAGAAGTTTATTCAGCAAAGTGGTGTCAAGTTCCAAAAGCATCTTAGTCAGACAGATGAGACAAGCACTAGTACCAATTTGTTATCTACATATTTTTCAAAAACAGTACCATTGTTTCTAAAAACATTGAATATTTATTCAGCCAACAAAATAAATCAAACACATTCCCTTAGCGTGTATAATTATGCGAAGATGAAAGCTACTAATGATATATGTTTCGTTCCATTCTAATAAACATATCCAATATAAATAAATTGCGGCACTTGGAATTATTTTAAGAGTAAACAAAGGAACTCAACTAAAATTGTTCGGTACGAACGAAGAATAGAGATTATAACATCTTAAAAGTGGTCACTGACATTGTGTAAACTTGTCAGGAATTGCTGTGCCAACTATACAAAAACCCACCATTATTTTTAGAAACGGGCAACTGATACCTCCGCTCTGTGTACACGAGATGAACATAATGGCTTTAAAATCTATTCTGAAAGCACACAGCTGGGAATATGCCGGTAAAGACATAACCAAAAGGTTTTTCTCCGATGAATTTTTTGATAGCAAACAACTGGTTTTCCGGTTACTTTAAGTTTGTATATATCAGCAATCGCTGTATTCTGGCTAAATTTAGTTATACAGGGTGTCCAAAATATTGCAATTTAACCAAACTTACAAATGCAGACAAAAATAATATATATGTGGCACTTTACCGTAGAAGAACCAAAGGTACGTGATACGTACGTTTATTACTGTTCATTTTTTACTATGAGTTAAAACTGATTGAAGCACTACAAGGTGTTAATTGGGGGTGACTCACCCCTATATACCAAACTTATTTTCTATTGACCGAATTTAAAAATAATGATCCAGTTTTCATGTATACAAGGTAAAGCAAAAAAAAATAATATCACGGTCAACTTTCAAAACGAAATGCAATGAAATTTTAATTATTTTTTGTGTAACATACCATACACTTATCTTTAACCGTTTTAGAAAAAATGAGGTCTGAAAATCAACGTCCACATTTCGAAAATCGCCACCTTGTTATGACTAATGTAAATGAATGTTTTAATGGCCGTTGGATTGGAAGAACGAGGACCAATAGAGTGGCCTTCAAGATCACCCGATATTACTCCCATGGATTACTTTTTATAGAGTTATTTAAAAAATCTAGGGAAAAACCGAATAAGGCAAGAGATGAGGGGTCGGTCAGTGGTCGAGCGGTTTAAGGCGTCAGTACTTGAATCGATATGGCCAGACCGCCGTGGGATCGAATTCCGCGGCCGGTAGACCCTACATCAGCTATATTCGTGGAGAAAATTGTCACCCTCTCTGCGGGTATGGTAGAGTGGAAGAATGTTGGCTTGGGTCAATTTGAGAGATTGATACCGGTCGACCTTTGACCACTCCCTAATTAATGAGGTTTTCCAGGTTTCCCTCATTTCTACACTGAATGGTGGTTAAGGCCTATCAACGCAAGTCCTTCCTGGGCGCAAATAATAATATGCTGCTCCCTCTCCCGCACAAGTCTCCGACTTCTGGACTAATCCTGGTAATTAGAACGAGGGGTAGAGATATTATTCTTATTATTATGAGGAAAATTGACGGGAACGTATTAAATAATGTTCAAGTTGATTTTGTAAAACCAATGAATGGCATTTCGAACATTTTATTTAATTATTTTTGTTTTATGTGGTTTATAACCGCGAAATTTTTTGGTAATTTTGCTTAAAGTGGTGAGATTCATTGACAATCTGGATACTTGTTATTGAATAATTTTTTCGAAAACGTTATAGGATGGATATACAGGGTGGGGAAATCTCTCGGGTGCAGATAGAACATGAAAAAATAAGATAACAAGTTCCTTTAATTTTTTCCCTACAGCTCCTCCCTACGGAGATACGTATCCCTGAAATACGCCGCTAAAAATCGGTTTTTCTTGAATAACTTTTAAAGTACTTTAATTATTTAAAGTTAATTTAATAAAAATTGAATGTGATAGACCTCTTAAAATAGTATCATTGAAACATATTTAGCTTTTTTAGTTTACCAGGGGCGAGCTAAGCTTTAAACTTAATGCCTAAATTTTTAACACTTATAAAGCTTAGCCCGTCCTGGTAAACTAAAAAAGCTAAATATGTTTCAAGGACACTAATTTAAGAAGTCCTTATTGTGTCCATCACATAAAATTTTTATTAAATTATATTGAGTACTTTAAAAGTTATTCAAGAAAAACCGATTTCCAGCGACGTCTTTCAGGTACGCATATCTCTGTAGGGAGGGCCTGCAGTAAAAAAAAATATCTTATTTTTTCATGTTCTATCTGCACCCGAGAGATTTCCCACATTTTCCCGGACACCCTGTATACGTGGTCTATTTTACTAAGACACACTGCATACTGCCCATCATATCAATTTCTCCGTGTTTCAAATATATAGATTTGTTAATAATTTTCATTATGGAGCTGTCAAATTGGCGCTAAGAGTTACGTCAGTTTGGAGGTGAGTGGCAGTCCATTGCTAAAAATATCGGTAAACAAACTCAAGGAGAAATATTCGCAAGCTAATATGTTTCCAGTGTAATTATACGTAACTAATTTAAAAAGAATCTATTTTGTGCATGTGGTGTATTGGCAGTTTTCCACAAAGTCCTTTGAAGAATAAGTGTCGCGAATTGGCTAATTTCGATAAGTACACGTTATTTGTAAGTTTCCGAATAATTAGCATTTCGACAACAGATGCTGATTGAGACATTTTACGTTCTTCTATTTTCAAATAAAGCGTAAACTATACATAACTCCTTACAAAAGACAAAATGCTTTCTTTAATTGAGCTTTGAGTACATTTTTTACAAACCAGCTTATATAAGAATATTGATTAGTTGTTATAATGCCTTTATTATTATTTATAACAAAGAAGGGGTAATAATTAAGTGAACATTACCTGAAAAATAAATATTGCAATTTTATTATAGGTATATTACGAAAGCACCCTGGTGTCAAACACTTTTTATTTTTAGAAAACTCAATATATTGAGATTATTCTCAATATATTGACTTTTCTCTTACTACTGTGATATTTGTATGTATTTGTTTACATTCCACTAGCGACTTATGTAGTAAAAGTATGTTAATTTAGTCATAGGCGTCGCTCGTGGTATTAAAAAAGGGATCAATTTTTCGAGAAATAACTTTTGGGATTTTTAGATAATTATTTTTAATGGATTCTTATTCGGCTTCATTAGAAACTTCTCTGTACCAAATTTAGGCAACCTACAGTTAATTATTATTTACTTTTCAATAAATACCTTAAGCATTTATGTCGTCACTTTCAGACCCCTAATAATATCGAATTTCAATCATAGGCGTCCGATATGAGATTCAAAAGAAAACCTCTTTGTGCTAAATTTAAATGAAATATCTCAAAGTATTCAAGATATGAGCATCACACAAAATTAAGTTATTTTTACGTTCGCTTATCTGTTAATTTTAAAATTATTAGTTAGACAAACAGTTTACTGTTACTACTTGTTTTTCATTAAGCTTAATATTACAGTCTCGATAAATTTTTCTTTCACTAAAAAATTTTTAAAATGGGATCCCATCTGTCAACAATTTTTACATTTATTAGTGTGTTAGATATTTTTTTCTATAACGATATTATTACATAACCATTTGTTCTTATTGATCTTATCATGAAACTTTCTAAATAACATGTATCACATGAGGTAGCGGTCTGAAACCGGCGATATAAATGTTTGATATATTTATTGAAAAGTAAAGAACCGCTGAAGATAGGTTGTCAAAATTTGGTATAGAGGAGGGATTTCTAATAAAGCTGAAAAAGAATCAGTTAAAAGTAATTTCCTAAAGAAATCGCTAATACAATTTTTCGAAAAATTAATCCCCTTTTTAATTCTACGTGCCTATGACTAAATTAACATAGTGTCAAAATAGTTACTTTATAAGTATATATAAGCTACGAAAAACTAGAGAGATTAGGCTGCCAAAATTTAGACAGAACGGTTTTAAATGAAAGTGAATAATAATACGACAAAAATAATTTCCTAAAGAAATCGCAAATGTTTTTCTCGAAAAACTGGTCCCTTTTTTCGATTCTACGTACAACGCCTATGACTAAACACGCTTTTACAACTTAAATCGCTAGTGGAATGTAATTATCACAGCACTAAGAGAAAAGTCAAGATATTGAGATCATTCCCATTATATTGAGAAAAAAGTCAAGATATTGAGATTTTTCTCATTATAATGAGAAAAAAGTCAAGATATTGAGATTTTTCTCATTATATAGAGAAAAAGGTCAATATCTTGAGAATAATCTCATTATATTGAGAAAAAAAGTCAAGATATTGAGAATAATCTCATTATATTGAGAAAAAAGTCAAGATATTGAGAATAATCTCAATATATTGAGTTTTCTAAAAATAAAAAGTATGACACCAGGGTGCTTTCGTAGTATATAGTTTATTAAAAGGACATCTAGCATGTAAAATTTATTTTTAAAATAAAAGTTTATTGTGTCTAGGTCCAGTTTTGCTGAACTAGAACTAATTATTATAAATTCACTGCCTCTTCATTGAAAGAGCTCCAATTCAGTTTCGCCAAATTTGTATTATTGCTGTGCCTTATGATTAATTTTGAACAAATTTGGACTCGAGCTATTCTGCAGGAGATATATCAGAAATAGTGGAGGAAGCAGCAGAAGATTTATTATCGGAAAAAATTTAGGACAAGAAAAGAAAATTCTGTAATCATTTATATCGTTCATAGTTTTAAAACCAAAATATATTAATCACTTTGATGCTATCTGCCCTATGCCGAAAACCATTTTGAATATGGAAAAGAACCAAAATATTGAAAAATGGATTTCTTTGTGGAAGCAACGGACAAAGATTTGTTGATGATGAAGGTATTTTAGGAAACGGTGGAATGAAACAAACAGTTGTCAATTTGCTAAGGAGTCCCTAGAGCACCTCTGCAACGATACAGCCAAAAAGTACCTCTGTCTATGTCTAGGAAGCAGCTTCATTATATGAGGAAGTGTAAAACACCTCTTTGTAGGGATGTTGGGAGGACGATGGCCTTCCATGGCCTACACTATAGATATCCCTCTGAGCAACATTACCATCTTTTTCTCTTTAATAGACTGGTTAACGGCTGAAGCAGGTTGACCTTCTAATGAGGTCAGAGGAAGTACAAAAATCCTAAGTGCTGTAGACTATTAAGCTACCCTTCCCATAATTCCAGATTCTCGATGATGAAGGTATTATTTGTTAATATTTAACTCCATCCCAAACATACAACTTTAAATGCTTTCTTACTGTTTCAGATTGCCTTAGGCATTGGATAGACAATAAATATAATTTTTCTACAAAACTGTTAAAAGTGGGCTTTTTAATTTCATTTTTGATGTTAAAAATTTCATTTTTTGACACGCGTGTTAAAAGTAAGTTACTTTTAATACTAGTGTTAAAAGTAAATCAAAGTTTATTTAAATTTTGTTTTGAAAATTAATAAAACGTTTTAACAAACACATGAACAACTTTTTATTTTAAATAAGTACAAACCAACATTTTAACTAGTTATTACTATTAACATTTATAGAACAATTTGAAATTGTAATTCTCTGCGGAGTCATCATACTTAAGTTGGTTTTACTGTCAACATGTGTGACACATCTACTTTCTGTAGAAATACTACTGGTAGTACTGGTGGTCTTGCTAGTAGTTGCAGCAGTAGGAAGTATTTGGCACGCAATTTCCTTCTTCTGTTCCAGTAAATTTTCAATGTAGCCTTCAGCTACCGTCGAAGGTTTCCATCCTCCATGTCTCTTGATGGTAGTAAGATTTGCACCAGAATCTGCTAACAATGTCGCCGATGAACGACGAAAACAGTGTCCGGTGTAGAGTTGAGGATTTAGTAGATTCAAGAACTCTGCAATGTCGGCAGGCATTTTACCAAACATGTTAATTCCGACTGGATTCTTCACACATTTATTCTTTATATATTTAAGAAAAAGTCGTCTATGGTCAGCGTTGGGTGGCCGGAGTGCCATATACTTTCTAAAAAAGTTTAAATAGAATTCACCAACAACACTGAAAGCCCGAGGCACTTTCGTTTTAGTATCTGTGCCGAAATATTCGATATTGTCGATGGTCATCTGACACAATTCCTCCCGGCGATACGCCCCGAAGACACCCACTATTGCTGCGACTTTCATCATCAGAGACTTTTCGTCTTCTGCTTCTGTGAGAAATTTGTCGATATGCGTCTTCGTCAAAACTTTTGACTTTTTTTGCTTGATATCCTTCACCCTTCCGTTTTAAAAAAGCAATAAGTTTATAATGTTTGCTTATATCTTGATCTTGCTTTATTTTTAACATAGTTTTGATGATGGAATAATTTGACCACAGCGTTGACGATTTCCATATCTTGGCTTTTTCCTCAAAATATGCCAGTAAAACACTTTCGTTACATTTCCCAGGGACCTTTTTAATGTTGCACCATTCCGAAAAGTGTCTATAAGCGATTTCGTACTGTTCCTGATTTCGCATGTTGCTCGACTGGCGGCTTCTTCGATTTCAGCAGGGATGGTTGTTACGCTCCTTATCGAGATTATTCATTATACTTATAATATTACTAGAAAATGCTGTCAATATTTTTGCGTTATTTCGGTAACTAACAACAGCACTGGTTGCTACGAAAATTTTGGTTCATAAACATTGCGATCTGTGTGGTATTTTTTGATTTCTTATTTTTATTGAGTTTTGTAGAAAAAATAGTGTATGATATACGTGTTAAAAGTGATTTTATTTTGTTCGTGAAGTTAAAAAACTCGCTACGCTCGTTTTTTAATCATCTTCACTCACAAAATAAAATCTTACTTTTAACACGTATATCATAAATAGCTATTCTCTCTTTTTAGAATATATCTTATTAATTTCTTAACTAAAAGCTCAATGGTTTTAATGGTTCATATCAATTACTATCTGAAAACAATGCATTTAGAATATTGAATATTATACTAATTCTATATCAAAATTTGAAATAAACCTTTATTACTTAGAACTAACGTTGTGCTTGAACGTCTGTCAACATGATCTATTTTTTACCAGTCGGTACCGACAGTAAATGATTTGAAATTAGAAAATTTGCAGCAAATATATTATTTTGATAAAAGAACGTGTTATATCATCTGCCACTAGCAGAAACAAGCTATTCTCACTAATATAAATATAGATTTCCTTATACATAGATCAACTTCACCATAGATTATATATACATACGATTCGTGTATACTCGTTGGCCTCACATAGGAAGCAAATTATGAATTACTTTACTGAATTACTGACAGAAGCATTACATTACATTTGTAATTCATAATTTTTATAAATATTTTATAAAAATACTGTCGTATTTATAAATTTATAACAATGCGTTTACATATTTACCTTTAAATAATAATCATTAATTTAAATATATGAAAATGATAAACTAGAAAGCAATGCCCACTAACATACGCAGCAGCCAAGCCGTTCTTCGTGAGGAGCACCGTTTTATGTGTACCAATTTAGTGAACCAAAAATAGTTCGGGGCATAAAAGAGAACTTGACTTTGAAAGATTCAGTGTGACATAGGTAACGTGTCGCTCAGACTACTACATATAAAACACAAAAATAAACTTGTATTGTTTTGTTTTCAATTTCCATTTACTCTTTAAATAAAGCTAACTTTGACCTTAACTTTTAAAAGTAATGCCAAGTCTAAATGTTTCATAATAGCAAATAATTATAAGGTAGGGGATAACCTCATCGCAATATGAAATTGTCCCGTAAACAAGTACATTTCTAACTACTGTTCAAACAAACAAATAAAACCAAACTGGCAACAATAAAACTGTATATTGAAGCTACACTAAGTATAAATGAGAAAAATCAGCCAAAACACAAGGCAAAAAAAAACTACAATAAGAAGTATGTCACTTCAACTGCACTCTCAATGATTTACCCAAAATGGTTCAGGTTCTTTTTTAACGTCTGGCTCTTTACTAGTGCTGGCAACTGATGAAAGATCTTTAGAATTAGTAGACGGTGATTCACATTCAGCAGCTATCGCCAGAACCTTCGACACGTTTTCCTTATTCGAAGATTCGCCAGAGTTTGAGCTTGATTCTTCTTCTACAAAAGGTTCAGTAGGTTAAAACCGCATAACAAACATAAACGTTCAAAATGTAGTACTAATATGTCTTAAACTAATTTGTAAATTGCAAAGGTCTTTCATGACCAAGCTTTCTACAGATTTCAAGACACCTTTTGTCCTGCATGGTGCCCTATCAAAACAGACTTCATAACCTTTAACGTACCTATACTATTATTTACAGACAGTCGTTTCACAGTCCTTCTAGAAGTGTAGTTTCGTTTTACGAACTTCTGTTTGCTTAGACCATCAAGATTATTCAAATAGTTTTCATCGTAAGTGGCGATATTTTCGAAACAATTCTCCTGGACAGCAAACGAAGAAAAAGAGTCGGTGCATCCTTCTTCGTTTACCTGCGAACAAGATGTAGCTTTCTCTACAACTTGTGAACAAGTAACCACATTGTTCTGTTTACTCCCTAATTCTGATATAGACCTAGCCCTTTCAATAACAGTTGCTGCTAATTTTTCCTTCTGGCTCTGTGAAATACTTCTGAAACTCAAAGAAGAAAGCAAATTTGCATTGGTTTCGAAATTTATTGTAATTCCAACATTTTCTTCAACTTCTCTCGGACTGGGGGACCTCGATTTGTACAAATCTTCATCTACTTCAAGGATGCTAACTACAGAATCATCTACTAACTCTTTGGATATGCTATTTCGATGAGTTTGGGGTAAATCTAAAGGTGGGTAAGGCGAAGGAGAACGTCTACAGTGTTCTCCATGGTTGAAATCTGTTCTAGCAACTGCGGAAGAAGGGTCAGTCAATTGAAAAGCAGCTAGTTCCTTCTCTGTTACAAGAAACTGGCTTGGTAGGGGAATAGGTGAAGCAGATCGTCCTTCGTGGTCTTTCAGCACATACCTTGGATGATTTGGAGATTTTTTAGAATTCTTTTGTTCCTGGATGAAAAATTCTGGTATGGACGTTTGACACTGAGATTTTCTTAATCCTTGTGGCTCTTCAGACACAACAAACTGTCTTGGCGATGAACTTTCACGTGTATCGTTTACTTCTTTCTCTATCACTAAGAATCTTCTGGGACTAGGAGTCCTCGATTTCGCAAGAACGTTTTTGTTGTATTCGATTTCGATGTCTTCATGGCTATTCAATCTAAATGTTGGTACGGGTCGTTCAAGACATGAATTACTTTCTTTTGCACAGTCACCTGGCTGAATATCACCTTTTTCTCTTTTCCTAACCTCTGCAAGTTCCTTGATGTAGTTTTCCTTCGCTTGGGAGAGATTTCCAGTGATTGGTCGCAAGGTTAGGTGCCTCCCGACGTTTGAGCAGACGCTGATGAGTTCTATGACACCTGCACAGGCCACCAGGACAGAGAGGAAGAGACCCATATCCCACTCACCAAGGTTATTTATAATCCCGCACTTACGCAATCACATTACTGGCGCGAAATTTGAAAAACGCGGCACGGAATCCAACCGATTTCTCGAAGATGTGTACGTGTATCTTCCGCACATCGAAATGATGATAACCTGTGCCAATAATTTGCCTGGGCTCTAGTCGCTAAATACGTCGTAACCCGATGGATAATTAATCTGATGGTAATATGCCGCTTAGAGTGGCCCTGCCACTTGCATCTAGCTTCAACGTGTCACTGTCATGTTGGCGTCTTCGAATCGATCTCGTTATTAATGCCCGAAGAAAAAATAGCCGCCCTTGATATTTGGAAGCATTGCATTAAATTGGCTCCTAAATATATTATTGTACAGGGTGGGATAAATCGGTCGGATAAATTCGAGATTAGAGAGTGATAAACTTAAAAATAAGTCATGACGGCGTTTGGCTGCTTGGAATACGATCGAGATTAAATCAGCTGCAAATGCTAAATTTATTTATATTATTAAATGCGTCTATAAATATATGATAACCTGCCTATATTTTAATTCAGTAAAACACTCTGAACTATTTCTTATCAAAAATTAGTTGCGGCAAAGAAATTTTAATACATTTTAAGTTGAGGTTATGGAACTCAGTAATGTACCATTAAATTTGAATATCTTGGCAGCTTATAAATCGCATTAAAGAGTATGGCTTTTGATTAATGTAGTAACTGCAAAACGGACTGATATCCAGTTATTAATAATATTCTACGTGCAGATATGCTGAGAATTTTTTTAGATGTGCTACACATTCGGAAATTTAGTTTACATTTTCGAGATGTAGTGAAAAAATAGCAAAATAAACACGGTGTAAATAAAACATAAAAAATAAAAATAAATTTGGCAGGTAGGTAAATAAAATTTCCACCAAGAAATGTGTGGGTACTTTCAACTACACCCACTAAAAACATGCAGTGTAAAAATAACATATGACATGACATGAAAATATTAAATAATATAAAACACTTGACAAATATAATTTAAATAATTTTAAAATTAGTAAATATAATTATTTATTTGTATTGACTGCACCATGCACAGTGTGTCTCATCTCTTGCTTACATAGATCTTCAAATTATTTTCCATTTAAAAATATTACTTTTATCATTCACGGCCTACTGAGAGCTTATAAGCTGTATGCGGACTAAATTCGTAATTCCGAGCATTTTTTTAATGACATTTTTTGATTAAACTGAGTCTACTACATTCAAAATGTTATATTCACTCTCAGCAGGCCATGAATAAAATATATTTATCCTTAGTGACAAAAATTAAATGTATATACCGGGTGTCCCGAAATAAATGCAACAAAATTTGGTCAGAAATTCTTAAGAGAAATTTAAGGGACCCGTATTTTTTACTTTTGATAAGTGCGGCCCCCTTTCGGAGATATAGCCCCCTGACACAAGCCCCTAAAAATTTATTTTTTTTTTATATCTCAGAGCTATATCGCACAAGAACCACCAAATTTGGTACACAGGGATTTTATGACATGTAGAATGCGATGCTGATAAGCTTTTTGGCAAGGGCCCCCCACAAGACACTTTTTCGGGGGCCCCCTTGCCTTTGGGGCCACCGAACTTTAGTTGCATATTTAATTTTTAAAAAAATTAGTAGCCTCTTAGAAACTCCAGGGAATTTAAAAACTTTTTTTTCTCTTAAAATTTTGCTTGTGTTGAACAAAACGGTTCTCACTTTGAACACGTTTTACGGAACTGACCAGTGTGATTTTAACAAACTTTTTAGAATTAAATTATTTAATCATGAAGTACCATTAATTTTGTTATTAATTTCCAAGTTTATTGTACCTTATTTTGATATTCACATTTTCTTATTAATTGTTTAACTTGTGATTTCTTTAAATTAAAATTAAATTTCTTGATTCGTGATTTTTTTACAACTACTGATCCTGTCTCTATGAGCTCCCGATGATGGTTAATGACAACTGTCACAGAATAAAATTGATTGTTTATTGCGAATGCCAGCCACCTACGATTAACACTTTAAAATTTCATATGAACCTCGATATGCATCCAATCACATTTTGCCATTTTTTCGAAAAACGCTGCGTTTTTCGAAAAAATTTTAAAAGACAAAAATGTTTTTAAATTCCCTGGAGTTTCTAAGAGGCTTATTTTTTTTAAAATTAAATATGCAACTAATGTTCGGTGGCCCCAAAGGCAAGGGGGCCCCCGAAAAAGTGTCTTGTGGGGGCCCCTTGCCAAAAAACTTATCAGCATCGCATTCTACATGTCATAAAATCCCTGTGTACCAAATTTGGTGGTTCTTGTGCGATATAGCTCTGAGATATAAAAAAAATTAAATTTTTAGGGGCTTGTTTCAGGGGACTATATCTCCGAAAGGGGGCCGCACTTATCAAAAGTAAAAAATACGGATCCCTTAAATTTCTCTTAAGAATTTCTGACCAAATTTTGTTGCATTTATTTCGGGACACCCTGTATTGCTAAATAAAACAATATATAGAGAGTGTAAGCGACAGGTGTACATTGAATATTATTTATATTCATAATCTAAAATCAAAACAGATCACACGAAAATTGCGACCTAGTTTCATACGAACGTATTAAATTTCGATAGGTGAAAATAATTGGCAATCTTAAGATTTAACCACATACATCGTAAATCAAGGTGATCGGTTCTTATTAAATTTGGATATACTCTGAATTGTAACACTATTACGCCCATAAAGTTCCCCTTTATAATCAATTATTAATCGGTTATTTGGGTCAATGCGTCGCCGGCTTTGCACTTGTTGCTTATGCATTGTCGCAGGCTTACATGTTTACTTGTATGCAAAAAAAGTGAGTCAGATTTTTGATATTTGTTATTGTAACGGAGCAATCGCCTACCCAGTGTACGATATCCCAATCGTGCCAATTTTAAAGACACGTTGGATTATGGTGTCGAGATTTATTGTTCGTTTTCACATTTCGCGAATGATTCGATTGCATTAAAAAAGCAACATGAATTGATTATTGCAGAAAAAGCAGAATAAGATAAGTGATACATATGGCTAGATAAGCGTTTTTTAACAATGTTGAACGACAATGATTGTCAGAATATCAAATGAAACCCACAATCTTTTGTATAACAGCGACAAACTTGAAAAAAGTGTTGCTCAAGAAACAAGAGTAAATTTGTCATGTATCATGTTTCTTCTGTGTTGTGTTTTATGCATGTTCTTATTACGTTTATAGTTGGTAAAGTTTTCTTGAAATGCAGCTATATTATAGAGTTTAATATAAAATATAATTAAAAATAGTCCTCTTGAGTAAGTAAAACCTTGTACCCATGGATCCGAAATTTGTGGATATTTGTGCGAATTTGACAGTTTTTAATTGCAGAAATGTCTCAACTTTTAACGAATTTTAACAATAGGACAGTTGAGGTATTATTATTATATTTATCATTATGTAGTTTGTCTTGAGCTACATAACCCCATACAATGGTATCTAAATATTGCAATAATATTTCAGATATTTTACTGTTTAATTCAAAAGCGCTACTAAATTCGTGCGTTCATTAAGGCCAGGCTTAAAACGAAAGGGGTAAAATCTATTCGAATATTTTTAAGTACAGTATTGCGTTACGTTTACGTAGAACTACAGGTTGTTTTACGGTGACCGTCCATTAGAATATCTCAGACTACTTCGATTTAAATTTTGAAAATTTAGGCTTTCAGGGTTTCGTAGGTGCTCTATTTAAATAAAATAATGCAATTCTTGTTGCAAAACTTCCAGCTATACGTGCAGATCGTCATCTGTTTGCTAATTTTAAAAGTAGCAGCCTATACATTTAATAATGTGATAATACAATATATTACTTTGTAATTATTTACTCAATTCATTATGAAATTTTATAGATTTTTTTTTATGATTTATATTGCACATGCGTAGAGGCACATCAATCTAACCTCTAACCTAATGCGTTTTAGTTGTATTAAGGTTCGGAAAAGAGTAAGTATAAGATTACATTTTATAAGTATGAATTTGCAGCTTATGCCAATTTAAATTTTATACAATTCATAAATATAATGGATATAGAAACGGTATACGGTGTTTAGGTGCTTGCATCAAAGCTTTCCATTATCTACGTCTCTGAACCGTACAACATTCATTTCAAACAACATATTTACCTTTGTGACAGCAAAAATAGCAACAGTTTACAACAGATATTTACATTAGTTGTAGTTACGTTAGGTAATTGTAAATTTGCTGCTAAAAATATTTATTTTCACACAGATATATGTAGGTATATTAACAAATATTTGCAAAAACCAAGGAATATATTAATTGCAATACATTTTATATGATGAATTAACAATTTTTAGAAAAAGGGATGAATAATCTACATTTAGAGGAAGGATGGACAAATTCCATTAAAAAATCTTCCTACACAGAAGTTAATTGTGCTCCTGATAAGGCCTTCTTAACTATTTAGAAATAAAAATATAGGTGTATTTCTTAACTCACATAGTGTAATTATTATTGAATAATTTCTATTCTGACATCCTGCATATTACGAGTATATTAACCAGCTTAAACCTGTACATTTTACCAAACATAATTTTTTAACCCAAGCAACTTTTTCCATGACAATATGAGAACTGATTGATGAACTTTTTGGTATATACATTTTTTTAAATGTGTTCATTATTTAGATTTTTTTACACACTGATATTCAGTCACATATGTGAAAAAAATTATGTTATGGTGTTAGAAAAAGTATTCTCCATTCATATTTTTCAACTGTTATTATAAAGGTAAATTACATATATTTTACAACTCCAACCTAAAAACTACAATGTATAAATCAATACAATTTATAGTGTCGGAAATTTACGACGGAATTTAGCATAATAATTGCAATCACATAATATAATATGGAATTTTATCCATGTTTATTTCTGTAACATTATTGTACTTATTTAATTTGCAAAATTATTATGTATACATTTCTTTACGCTGGTCACAAATTGCCAACGTAAAGTTATGTGAAATTACAGAAAAATTCAATTGCTCCTCGATTGCCTAATTCAAAATTGCCTATTTTTTACATAGGGCAAGCTGTAATATTGACATTTAAAAGAGAAAAACTGTTTAATTTTACACAGGGTGTTGATAATTTATTGTCAAATTTGCAAAACTTGGTTTTTCTAAATGGAACACCCTGTATTTTTAACCAAAAAGTGTTGTAGAATATTACCCTCTATTTATCCATGTCGCACTTCCCTATAACTATATCTTTTATTTTTTCTATTATCGACGATTTTTGTGATAACTAGGTAGGTAATTAAAATGATCCAATTTCTTGCCAGGATGGCTGTGAAATTGCTAGTAAACTTAAAAACAACCAAGCAAATGACAATTTATAATATATTAGTTGTTTTGCAAGTAATTATATTAATTTAACATACACAAGGAAGATTGAGAAACAATACGGTTTAATAATAGTCGTTGTATTAATAATGTAATGAAATTGAAAATAAATATATAAATCAAAGAGTAATAATTCAAAAGAAATGGAAGTTTATATATAAAATGTTTATTGGTATAGAAATTGTAACACTACTTTACAATTCAAACAGTGATTATCTATTAAGTTCTATGGAGTTGTAACATTACATTCTAGTGTGTTATTTCACAGTATTGAGCTAAACAATATCAGTATTCACAAATTTAGTTACTACGTTTTCTGATATAAAACTAACGAATTCGGAAATTTAATTCACTGAAGACGAAACTGAAACAACGCTTTCTGAAAATGGGTTCAAATAACATCGTTTTAGTCGTGAAGTTTTGAAATTCTTATCACAAACAAATTTATCCATGAATGAACAAAATTAGAAATCAAAATCTAATTTCTGGCCCCGCATAATGGGCGTCCTACGGATTTCGTAATTTATTAACAAGCGGGCTCAGGATACTCGAAAACGAAAACTACAGACAAATCCCAATCTTAAAATAGCTGCCACTTGTAACGGTGCCAAGTAATTCTTTGTCGCCAGGTGTGCTGCCAGGAGAGATCCCTTGGCCTTGGAAGGGAACCCGCAGCCACGGACACCAGACGGCACCCGGCCTCCAGGAGCACGCCGAAGAAGACCCCCAGGTGCCACCCCGTGGGAACCGTCCACGAAGACGGGCACCAGGAATTGGTGCAATTTGAGACGCGAGCCATTTTTGGCCACACCAGATAGAAAGTGGAACAGCTGGGGCGCCAGCGTGGACGCGGTTTATTATGAAGAAATATTTATTTGGTCGGGCAGATGTGCCGTGTGCAATCCTCTAATTCGGGGCGATATTGTTGGGATGCGGTAGATTCGCGAATACCTTCACGGCATCGACAATGCGCTGGAGTAAAATGCTTTCCACGAAAGGAAATTTATATCATTTTGTATTTAAATTTTTTCAATTCGCTTTTAAAAATTATACTTATAGGGTATCCCCGGTTTTTCGTTTTGTAATATTTTTCCTCAAACTTTGTATGTAGTATAGGTAATCATAATAAAAGGTTAATATTTTGACGCTAAAACTTTTTTGAACTAAAACCAGTTGCGTAGATATGGACTCCTCTTCATCCCTGAACCCCATAAACTTATACGTCAATGGCAAAAAACATTTTTTCAGTACAAATATGTTCTTAAGATCGCCGTATTCTTGCTGTAAAATGATCGAATTTGTAGCGTCCTTTAGGTACAGAAATCTCGAAAAATAAACACGTAGAGCCAAAGTAATTTCATAAATAAAATTATTGATGTTTTGTTTAAGATAACATTTTTTTCTCAGTAAGGAAAATGTCAATCTTAGGGCTGGTACTTTCATTCGGAAATTAATCAGACGATTCATTAACAGTGTTGTTAAACAAATAAAGTAATTTAATCATGATTAAGAATTGCTTTGTACTTTATTCCTATTTTAACAACTTGTTTGCAAATCGATGGTTAACCTTTGTTGGCAGCAATAAATATTTAAAAAATAGTTCTAATGTACCACGTACCACAGAAATAATAGAGAAATAGTTCTCTGGATTGTTGATTTGAGGTTATGTAACCTTGTTTTCTTTTTAGTTTATACATGTTCGGTGTTCAAACGCAAAATAAACCAAAATTTTTTGAAAAAGTATAATTTGTTAGATGTTGGATGTGTAATAGTTGTGGTGACAGGGTACAGGACGAGCTTTTCTGCATTATTTAAAGATGAATAAAGAAAACACCTGCTGTAGTCTTGTGGACACCGATAAAATCCCCAAATGTAATATAAAGAGACTTCATAATATCTACAATAAATATGATATGCTTCAGGTTCTACTATTTATGAGCGAGTTTGAAAATCTTACTGTGTATTATCAGTATGTAAATGTGGTTCTAATTCACGTAACAAGTTATTCAGTGTCTTTTTTTAAACGAAACCTACGGAAAAACTCTTTATCATCCAAATCAACAAAATAATCCTTTCTTGGACTGAGGACATCTCATATATTGACTACAAAATCTATGATATCTTCATCATTATCATCGAAAATATCATTTAATTCTTCGAGATCCATTTCACAATTTCAATTAAAAATAAAAGTAGAATGACAGAGAAACCAAAATGTGAGGTTACGAAATCTTGATTTGTGTATTAATCGGGGGTCTATAGGTCCGTTAACTCTAACAGCACATTTTAATCATGATTAATCATAATTAATGCCGAAAGTCCTCAAAAGATCTCTGTTAAATTTGATCAACTGTTACAGTTAATCATGGTTAAATGAGACTGAAAGTACCACCCCTTTTAGAGACTCCTCACAGTAAAAAAATTTCATAGTATTGTGACGTTCTGGAGAAAAAATAGATTAAATTGATCGTCCATATCATGAAAACGGAGTTTCGTAGAGAAAAATGTTATAGAGAAGACCCCTTTTATTTTTTCATGTTTTACCATCTCCCAAAGTTAAGAATAAAAAAAATGGGAACACCCTGTATCCCTTGCGATGTAAAAGAGCCATAAAGGAAAACACTGCTACGAAAGCAAAGCAATTGTTGGTGATGGCAAAGTTTAAAATACTGGTGTTATTGGTGTCAAAATAAAAAAGAGGAAACCTACGAACGCCACCTATTCAGATACTGCAATAAACATAAATTATATGAAAGAAAATTTGACCCACATTTTATATTTTTCTATGAAATCACTGTACAAATTTCATATTTATACATAAAGCGTTAATTATATTGCAATATCAAATAACAGCGAGTTGTGGTGTTTCGTTAACACATATTAAGTTATAAGTAACGTGAAGAAGAAATAGAACACCCTGTACAATCAAAGACAATTTTAAAGTATGAAAAAATTAATTTGGTAAACATCATGGTTTACATCATTGTATTGCTAAGAAAAGTAGGTGGTATAATATCGTTATAGTATATACAGCTGTAATAGTAATATCCATTTGTTTATTTTCAAGAAACCAAAATATTATAAAATAATTATAAAAAGGACACAATTTTAACTGAATGTCAATATGTAAACAAAAATCTTGTATCTATTATCTATCTACTAAATAAAATTATAACAATTTAGATACAAAATTTAACTTCAACAATAGCTTTAATTTAGAGTTTGACGCTATAATACTGTAAACATTAATGGCATTTATTAAAAATAGTAATATACAATATTCTGAGCTAGTAAAATTGCTTGTAGCAGATATGGCATTGTTTTAAAAATATGGCGAAGGCGCTAGGAATTTAGTCAATAACACGTTTTTTAGAAAAATCTAGGTTCACAGCTCTCGAATTTATTGTTATATAAACCAAATCAATACCTAGTTAGATATTATTATTATTATTATTATTATTATTATTATTATTATTATTATTATTATTATTATTATTATTATTATTATTATTATTATTATTATTATTATTATTATTATTATTATTATTATTATTATTATTATTATTATTATTATTATTATTATTATTATTATTATTATTATTATTATTATTATAATATTATTATGCTGTATGATAAATTGCACAAAAAAATACAGGGTGAACCTTAAATAAGTACAAAAATTTTAACCAGCAGTATAGTTCTCTGTGTAGAACACATAATTAATAGTTTTTTTGCAATAAAAATCAGGAATAAAAAAGTCAAATTTTAAATAAATTTCGTGATTTTTCAATAAAAAACTTGTTGAGGACCGCTGACTAGACGATTTTTATCAGTCACAAGTGATGCAGATTGAATATGATAATAATTTGAGGTTAACAGCAACCACGTAATGGCAATGTTGTCGTACGTTACAGTATTGAGGATTTTTTGAAAATTTTGTTTGTTGATTTCATCAATAATGATAAAAAAACAAATTACGTCACAGGAGTTTCCATTTAGTTGTATGCAATTTCGTAACACAGTTTTGTATTTTATTGCAATTGTATTTTTATTTCTGAAATGTATTTGTAGAAAAAATAGTTATTAGTTTTAGACATTTTTTTCATAAGCGTTCTTTGCGTTTGTTCACTCAGCATAGATTTAAAACAATCACGAAATTTCTTAGTATATTGAAAAAAACTGTCCCACGAGTTTATAACTGACCGAATCGAAAATATTGTAGTTAGATCAATATAAATTCTTTCAAAAAAAAGTTCAATTAAGTACCGAAGAAAAGTAATTCATAAAAACCATTGGTGGTGTTGATATTAGATATTTAATAGAATTGTTTAGGTATGTAGGTACTTATTTAAGCAATGAAATTTTGAAGCAATCAAATTTTGAATAATAATAATTACTAACCATAACCTACACCTACTTATTTGAACTCGATAACAATACATTTTCTTTAAATTATACATGCATTAGCTTACTTTATTGTTTAAAATATTTAGGCCAGAGTCCTTGGGTGGGTGAATTACTTTATTTAAAAAAGTGATTCAGCAATTAACGTAAAGTAGTAAATTGCCACGTACTCTGGCAGAAAATTATTTACTTACCCAATCATCCTTTTTTTAATTCTCATACGTCACGAAAACACAACTTAACACTTAAAAAAACATTACAACGTACGTGAAATACGTTATAAGGCCTGTACCGTACAATTTTAAACTACCAAGTGCTGAATGCAGAAGCATGACCAATAATCTCTAACTTAATGGGTCTCTCATTAACAAAATTACTGTGACTGTGGAGCTGAAAAGGAACGTTTATTTGCCGCACAAAGAGTACGCACACGGGGTGTTCTCCTAGACAACCCCATAACTTAATGTTAAAAAGACATTTACGACTTCAAATCAAGCATTTAAAAATATTAACTACTGGCATGACTTGATTTTTAATAGTGTTTTGAGAAGTTGTACAGCAGTTAACTAGTGCGGAAAAATAGATCATAATTTTTCAGTTCTTGATATTTAATTATTGTCAACTTAAATCATTTGTTACCATTATCATATATTTTAACTGAAATTTTTTACAATTCGTTATGGAAAACCCTGCGGATGTATGTGTTGAAATAGAAGCCGAATTTGTATTTATACAAAGGCTACTACTAAAAGATTTTTTTGGCAGGATCAAAATGACCACCTTCCACCCTGTGTGATACAAAAATAAACATTTTTTTCCTATAAAATTTTTCCAAAAAATCTGTCATTTTTCAGAAATTCGAAATTTCATATGTAGAGCACTCTTAACTGCGCTTCGTTGAGAAAAAATTATGACTTTTAATGATGTCTGAAAAAATAATTGAACATCGAGTAAATTGTTTCTATATATTCATGGCAATTTAGTCTATTTAAAACTTGAATATTGTAGTGCAGCTGTATTTGCACACGGTTGAAATAAATATATGACAAACATTTGGAATCAAAAAGACTAGTACATTTCAAATATCTAAAAATAAGTGGGGTCATATTTCACAGCCTTTTATTTAACGTTACCAAAAAATTAAAAATTATATTTCTAACTTTTGTAGATAGGTAACTAATGTACATACATTGAAGCTATGGTAGATATCGTATATTTGTATAAAACTATTTCATTTTGCTGAAGCCATTTTTTGTGACAATATCTTTAAAAGTAAAAGAAAAAATTTTTTGGACTTGTTGATAAATCCAACTATAATAATGGAGAACTTTTTAGAATGTACAGGATTTCCAGCATGCTGTGTAAAGCTCCACACATTGAAACTACAGGAAATGTAAAGCATTTATTAAGAAAACCATTTTATTAATTATAACCTATAAATAAATATAAACATATTCAAACTAAAACATGTTCTTAAGATTTAACATATATTCACAAATATTCGGTAACAATTTTTTACATACTTTAATTTGAAATCTGGAAAACCAAATTAGGATAATCTGCGTGGAATCAACAAAGAAACTTCAACGTTACAAAACAAACTGAAAGTAAATGAATTGTTCTAGAAGAACTTCGTGACAACTGATAAATTTGTTTACAACAAGAAACTTGAAACTTCATGTACGTACATTTTTACCTCGCCGTTTATGCAATGTTCCAATAAATGTTCGCAGGTACTAATCTGGTTTTGAGTGGACCATCCTTGAAATTCGAATTACTTTAACATGGGACATCATCCACGTATATAGAACGGCTATTTATAAAAATCCAATCACAAATTCAAGATGGATTGATTCACACTCGAACTTAAGTTTGAAAAACACCTACACTATTATGTAGTACGTATGAAATGTAGTACGGGAAGCCAAATAATCAGAATAAAGTTTATTACAACGGACTTACAACAGTAAATTATAATTATAGATATGCGAAGAAGTGTAAATGTCAACGTTTCACAATATGGAACTATTAAAGTTGCATTATTGCTACTTTATGGATGCCTTAATAAAAAAATACTTCAGAAATTAAGTTGCTACATGAAAAAAAATTAAGAATTCTGAAAACCAGGCAATTACCGTTATTATAATAAAGGAAAAATTGTTATCGTAATAAAATACGATTTCCACACGACACTAAATTGAGACGAAATTCAGAAAAATGAAATCTGGCAGGTTCGAAGCCAAGACAACAATCGACGGCGTCTGGCGACGCTAGGGAATCGTAAGGTTATTTTAAGATTTCATTCAAACGGCTGATCGATCCAAATCACGCAAAAATTATGCGAATGTGACTAATATCATTTACAGGAATCGATAATGCCTTCTGACAGATTTATTCTGGCCAAAGTGCGATTTGGTTCGGAAAATGATGTCCGTTTGTTTAAGCTTTGAAGTTTGGTGAAAATAAACGACACGGCACGGTGGTTAAAATTTGTAGCTAAGATAAATTTACATTTAGAAACAGATGTCCATTACATTTTTTATGTGTCATCTTTTCGTTAGGGTTTCTACACAATTTTTACATAACAGTTTTGTTTCTTAGAGTTGCCGTATTTTTTCCTGTAAAATGATCAAATTTGTGATGTTTTTTAGATACAGAAATCTCGGAAAATGAAACAAAAATAAAATTATTGATGTTTTGTTTATCCACTTTTACTATTTAAATTCTCCTCAAATAAAATAAGTTTTAAAAAGCATTTGTAAGAGACACATTATTTTGTATTAATTTCACATACTAACAAAAGTGAACAATCTTATATGCAGAACTATGTAAATTTATGTTATAACAATATTTATGTGCAGTTAAATTTAAAAAAAATCGTATTTTGAGTTGTTATATATTTGCAGATAACATTCCCATTATATGTATTTACAAAAAGCACTACGTAAGAGTTTTTTTTAAGTCAATTAAAAGTGTCTAAAAACAACTATTACAAGTCTTCTTTCTCCTTTCCAAATATTTTTCAACATACGCCTATAGTCTTGAAACGTTCATTTTACTTGCAAACTTTTACGTCTCTTGACATTGTTTTTTTTTTATTTTTAAAGCTCAATTAATTAGATATTTTATATTTTCTTAATCAATGTTCATAAACCAAAAATTTTGCCAAAAATCAGTACAAAGCAACGTTCAAATTAAATTCAAGAAAATTGTTAGTTTCAATATTTGAACTCCTGAAGATAAACAAATTAGAATGTATTGATATTAACGAAATAAAAAATTCTAGCAGTTCTAACAGGCTGTGTTAAAATAAAAACAACTGTTTTCTTAAAATTTTCGTAAAACTGTATTGCAATTAAAACATAGATACATAATTAGGAAATAGGTATGTACTGTATGGGACTGATGATCGATTAATTCCAAGACCATAGGCGTACACTGACATATATTTTGAGGGGAGAAAGGGGTCAGACCCTCTCAATTATAGGGTTTTAAATAATATCTTTTTTCAAGATTTTTTCCAAAAAAAAAAACAGCATAAGAAATCGTCGAAGTAATTTTCAAATTTGTCTTAATAATTGAGGTCATTAATTAAAAAATAATTTTTTTTTCAAAATTTTTAATACCATGTATTTTAGAAACTAAACATTATTACCCTTGCCCATATTTATATGAACTTATTTTCTTATTTTAATAAGTTCCATTACCTGCTAAAATTCGGTCCCTGCAATTCGGTTAACTATATATAGTAATATACAGTTTGGACAAAACATTTATCTTATCGATAATGTTAATTAAATATGTAGGTAGGTATATCCATGTTCTATAATTAATGAAATAGAAAAAATAGTGGATAGAATTTGATTTTTAAGGGTTTCTCGGGTTGTTAGCCACGTTCCTCTGGAATTACTTGGCCTGCCCTAGTTGTTCTCGGGCTAGGCTCTATGTTAATTTTGTTTCTATTGTCGATATTACTGCTGATTGGGAAGTCCCACTCGAATACTTCTAGTGGGACTTCCCAGTCACGACTACGTTTTGAAGAGAATTCCATCCGCTGCTTACCACCAAATAAAAATGCACGTGCTTGTTCAGACTTACACATCATTTTACACATACCTATGCTAACAACCGCTCGTTACGCAGATATCATTAACGAAATTCACACATTCTGTAATTAATATGTCTGTATCGATTTACACACGTACTGTAACATGTTCTATCGTTCTGGTACAGGTGTTACCAACTCATGAATAACAAGGTGGCTGGTATGTGTGTGTGTGTGCCGTTAAATAAAATTCATTGTCTTGTATTGTGAACAATTAATAATAAATGTGAAACACACTAGGTCACACCTGCGTCTTGGTTTAGTCATTTCTCAATGTATACGAGATTGGACACGATAATTCGAGTTGTTTCAGTTTGAATGTTGAGAATTCTGCATATTGCAGCGTGTCGATCGATTTTGAAAGTTATTTTTATATTTTCGTGATTAAATTTTTTGTATTTACATATTTGCAAATGGCTTTGCGATGACACCACCAAGGCCAAATATAGATACAAAATGTATCTGAAAGGACTGTACAAACTTCTGTCAAACATGGAAAGAAAGCTATACTAATATCAAGATTAATACACTTATTCCAACACTAGCTTCCCAACAAACAATTAAAGTTAAAATTACGTTAACTTGATCTCTGAATTGGTCAAAAACTTTTCATGACCAATTCCGTATAAGGAAAGTTTACCTATATTCGTTGGCCTTTTTCCTTATGTGGGGAAAAAAACTAAAGTAATATGGAAGTTAATAATTGGTCGGCAAGAATTTTGTTCCAATAAGATAATTGGACTTAAAAGAAATACGGACCAATTTCATGTTAAAATTTCACAATATAAAAGACATTATTACCAAGATATACCCTAATTATGCCCTTTATATGACATACATTTGCCAGAGAGAGACAACATTATATGTTTGATTCTATACATTGTAATAGCGAACAGGGATAGGAAGAAAAAGAAAGACTATAAGTCAGGCTACTAAACTACAAGTACAGCAGGAGTTAATAGGTATATTTATAGATATTTAGATTTTAATATAATAAACTCTGTATTTTTGGTTTCCATTCATCAAATTGTACAACCCAGGAAATTTTTTCGTATAATGTCATGACAAAACTTTCATAAAAATAACGCGCCTTATAAATATACATTTTTACTATTGCTTTTTAATAATATTTCTATACTGAAAAATAACCTAAAATAAAAACTGAATGTACTTCGTGATAAAATGTGTTTAATAATCTTTCGTCATAAATGTATTAAGTAATATTATCTGTATTAACATAATTTTAATGAGTAATCAATTAGAAATAATGAACAAAACATTTAGTGTTTATTACAACATGGCCGCTCAAATAAAATCAACTTTGAAGTCAATTTGTCTGTAAGTCTTAACCTATAGAGCAGATTGCCTATTCCAATGTTGACGTCACAGAAAAATATTAACTTTGTGGTTGAAATTTCCTCCAAATGAGGATATTTTATGGTAATTTATTACCAATTAAATTATTACTAGGTACCTACATATAAAATTCTACTCTTGGATTTATTTGTGAATGAAAATTCAAATTAAAGCCAATAATATTATGTATGCGTAATAACAAAAACAAAATTAATATTTTCGAACGGAATTCAATTCGAATTTCAATTCACGTGCCCTACTGAATTCATCTGACATAATAACAGTCATAAGAGTACTTATATATGAAGTGTTTATCGATATATTATCATTAGATTGATTTACATAATATGCAGTGTTGGCTTAAATTCGTTTTTTACAACTCTGTAATATTGTGTAGGGCTTGGTTTTCACTGCAGATCGCCCAAACACAAAACAATTTCTACGCGCTATTACATGAAGATCTGTCGGAATACATATACATATAACAAGAAGCTTGTTTCCTAAAAATCCTTACGTCGAAGTATTATTAACAAGTAAATTTGTACCATAATATAGAACCATATTTCCATTAGATTAATTGAAATGGTTAAATATTCTTTAGAAATTATCAACAAAGTTGAAAATAGGTTGATATTGTAATAAAAATGGAACTTAACCAACTGAAGGATTTAATAGGGCAAAATAACTAGTTATTACCTTATTTTTAACTACTAGTTGAAGACAAAATAAGTTTTACAATTTCGTAATAAATATGTAAATATTTACCTATTGTAATAATTTAAAAAAACCTTGGATATTGAAGACAGATTTCAAGGCGAAATTAAGTAAATTATAACTTCGTCTTACACATTATTGGAATATTAGCATTTGAAAACATAGAATACGTAAACAATATGTAATTTCGAACTGTATAAAGTGACATATATTTCATTTTACTTAGAAGTCATTATATTACTCTTAATTAACAAATTTTTGACTAAAATTTTGGTGTTATAAGAATTTGTAACATTGAAGACGAAAGTAGTAAATCTTGATCAATTTAGAATTATTTTTCTTGTGTAGTAGTCTATTAGGCTTAAATGTTAGTTGGGTTAGTTCCACTATTCCGCAAATATAATAATTATTGAAATATTAACTTATTCCCGTATAATAACATTATATATTCTTCATTTAAGAATAAAAATTAATAATTTAAAATCAAAAATCAAAATTATTATTCTTAATATGAGACAGTTATGTTTGTTTATATAATTGTTTTGTTTTATTTAGATAATATGAATTACTTGCTCTAACAATTATTGCTATTCTCAAGTTATGCTTTTTTATTTTTTTTAAATGAATTACTGCAAATATTTAGAATAATATTAAATAATTTTGAATAAAGTAAATAATAACATTGTATTAAGAAAAAAATAAAACTGAAGTATAATTATTGTTCCAGTATTCTTGCTATGTTCCTTTTTAGAATAGTTACTACTCTACCCACCTTATGTAAATAATTAAAGATTTATAGCAAACCGACAAAGTCATTCATTAGCGGTACAGCAGACATATACCGCTTTTGAGTTTGTTAGCTCTCCTCAGTATGCCATAGGAGGCGAGGCAACCGACGACTTATCCGATAGAAGGGAACCGAAGTACACGTGATGCAACATGTACTACATCTTGTGACCACATACTGAACCTGACGGTCTCCCTGCACATGCAACAAAATTTGTAGTAAATAATATTACAATTATTGTATCTCTATAGTTCTTTGATAATAAATATTATTTTGCACTATAGCCCAATTTGAAGTTTTACAGTATGCCATTTATTACAAAATATTAATAATTTTAATTCTTTAACTTTTTGTCCGTGATTTACAAAACACTTGTGAATAACAAGGAAAAGGAAGAACTATGTCCCACAAAATTCACAGAACCATATTAAGCGTACCAAATTTTAGCAAAATCGCAGGCTTCCTCTAAAAACAGAATTACTATAGTAGACGTCCAAAATTGTAGAGTGACTCATGTTATAAACCTGCTCACAATTTATGGCAGTCAACACAAAGAAATATACATGCAGCCCATATATTTTTCCTACAAAATCGTGTGCCGCATATCTCTGAGAGCATACCCGATTATACAGCTTCTGCTGCAGTAAGTACGCAGGCGCTGTAGCTTTTGATTGGCTGCGACGAATTGTCGGATCCAACTGTTTCATTTCCAGCGCTATCATGGACGGGTATATCGTTCGGGCGGGCAAAATGTCGGGTATATCTTTTCGCTAATTCAATTATGAATGTAATTAATTTTATTAGTGATTTTGTGTTCATAAGAATGGAGAATAATTCAAGCTCTACAACATACAAATAATTGTATTGTATTTTTAAATGAGTTTTGGACAAAAAAAATCGATTGCTATATCTTACAAGATGAAACTTTTCCGTATAAATAAAATCGAAAAGAGTATACTGATAGAAAGGACGAAATAGTGATATTGCGAAGAAACTATTTAAAATAAATATTAAAAAATAAGAATCTGTATCGAAGAATGTATTAAATTTTGACGAAACATGGACGTATGAAGGTCATACGGAAAGCGGTACGATATGATATAATAAGTGTTAATGTGTGACTGTTGTAGTGACAGTGCTAGTAACCAATAGTAAATAGTGTGTATGTATGCCAAAGCCTTTTGTCCTTTTGAATGCGGAATTCGCAAATATTTGCGCGATTTACTTAATGGTGGAAAAATCTATATTTGTAACAAATTTTGTCAACTACCATTCTAATTTGTAGAGAGGATGACACAGGTGGCACATTTAAAGTAAATTGTTAATGTGCTAGGTTCAGCCGACGTCAACTTATTTTTTTGTGTGTTTTAACTCTTCTCAAGTGGAACGCTTACGTAATCATACCAACCGTATCTTCCATACTCATTTCTGTGTTGTGAATTAGTCACTCTCTATTATTTTTCGACGTTGGGTAATTGATAATACAAGATAAAAACTTAAATTTTTGAAATATTATTATTTTTTATTATCTAACGCCTCGAAATTAGTAAAAACTATTATATCACTGTTTTTACTCTAAAGATAATGGATGTTATGTAATGCAATTATTTTTGTAATTTTTGTATATTTTTTATATCTGATCGCATTTAAATTTAGTACGCCTATGAAATGTTGCTTCTCGCACGCGTCCCCCGTCGCGTTTGTCAACAAGCTAGCGATTAGTCACTTTCTACAATTTTGGCCGTAAACTATACACATTTTTGAGTAAGTTTTTATATACTGAAAAGTGGTAGACATTTGCAGAGACCGATTTGCGATAAAAACAAAAGTTATCAAATGGATGGATTCATATATTAATATACTGATGGAGCGGCAATTTTACCATTAATGACAGTGACAATTTAATTGATAAACCACATTGATGTTTGTCACAAAACCTTGAGCTAATGATGATTGCTAATATCATTAAACATGATACAACAAAGAAATTTGCAGAAACGAAAATTAGACAATGATTCAGCATGACTAGTTTTATATTAAAGGTGTTAAGTATTAGATTCTGATAGAAGCAATACTTACCAAAAGAGGGTAATTCTGATCCTCTCACTCACTAAAATCACACATTCGAGTCTGTAATGTTAGCAGGGCCACGTGCAGGTCGAAAATGATACGTAAGATGTATATTTTCCCAGCACGTGAGGCATAAGCCGTAAAGTATACGACGATACTGATCTTTAATCAGATCTAAGTGAAATTGGGGTAGTTATTTTTAACTTCGATAAACATTAATATTTTTCGCATCTAATAACTGTCGATTATTTAGAGCAGGTTGAAAGTTATTGGAATCCACGTGTTTGAGAGAGATATGCCACTTATCCTGAGTGGTATTGGGTTAACGGCATCCGTGCGAGATTATTTTATAAATAGAGGTTATCCGATTTATCTTGACGAGGTAGTAAAGCTGGTGCTTTCAATTGAATCACAGATTTGGTGTGAGTGAACTGGACCCGAGTCTGAATGGACACATTGGTACAATCAGGCGATAGCCAAAATAAGTCAAGTCTTTTTAAAAGTATATTAAGCCTTATTCAGATGACCGCTGAAACAAGAACGATGAAATATTTTCAATTAATTCTTGACGTTGTGGAATATATTCTAATCTGATCCTCTCCAACGCCATTTCAAGCAACCAATTAAATTTACAAATTACTGTAACACGTTTCAGTTTCTTTGTCTGTTTGAACCACATAGGTTGGAAACGATTATTATAAGGTGGTGCAGTTACAACTTACACCTTTAAAAAAGTGAACTGTTTCGTTATAGTTGCAATTTACAATCATTAATAACAATATATTCGACTTACCAAATCCCCATGGACTGGTACTGTATTTCGAAGGATGTGGAATAAGATTGGACAATGGAATGTAATATTCTTTCTTTTTTACATTTTTAAAATGCCAAGCCAATGTTAGCCAAAAGCCAATGTTAAAGGCATGGTTACATCATAAGGTATGAAGTAAAGGGCGTCGTATCCTTGAAATACCCATTATTTGACCAAACATGTTAAACATTTAATAACTAAAATGTTCTGTCGCCTATGCCAAGTGGAGGTACACAAAAAATTCAGGGATAATTTCCTTGGCAAATTTCAAGAGGGGTGTTTTATTTTATTTAATTGGGACCTCTCCTAAAAAGTTACAGCTTCTTGAAGGATGGGAGTAAAATCCGGGTATTTCAATGTTTTCTCAAAAATAGGTACATATAAACCAACAAATTTTGGCAGACATGTAATACTTATAAAATATTAGTTAGTCTCGAATTATATTTTTAAATTTCTTAATCGAAATTAAATTCTAAGGTATGTAGCTTTATTTATTCAGAAATTTTTTGTGTCTTACAAACATATTATTCTTAGTTTTTGAGAAAAAAATGTTTCTTAGAACGATGCGATCATGAATTTCTGAGTTTAGAATTTATTCTTAGTAGGCTGCTGTCACTAAAATTGCTCTTCGGTAAATGTCAAACAAATACAATATCTAAATTTTAAATACAGTACATATCAATATTTAGCATTTAATAATTGGCGAACAATCAACAATTTTCTTAATAATTAAGTGCTAAATATGCACTAAGAATAAATTGCATCAAAGCGTAGAAGTTGATGTATTTTGCAACAGTTTCTGAATAAGAACACCTTAGAATTTCACTTCAATCGAAATTTTTAGAAAATAAAAATGGAAGGTCTGGTTTACTTCACCCTTTTATAGAGAATCAGGAAAACGGACAATATTTCAGTAAAATATTATTTTATAAGTATTATTTTTCCAAAATAGTTTGTTTATATTAAATTGCTTTTGGGAAAATTTGAAGAAGCTTTTATGAGCTAATATAAATATGAATGCCACCAGAATAGCATATTTATCAACAGATTTGTCAGAAGATGAATAATCCAATAAATCAAATAAAAAACGATAGACTGATAAAATAAATAATATAATTTGCTACATCGTATGTCATTTTCCAATTACCAATCAAAATTTATTTTTATAGGGCAATCCAACGAACTGTCAAATCACTTTAAAAATGGCGGCTGTAGGACAAACAACTCGACATATGACAAGCAGAAATTTGTGATTTTTTGTAGAACTGTGTGTTTGGCTCATTATATTTTATACCAAGGATAATTCAGACTATCATAATGGTTTTGTTTTGTTGTGCGAGTCTGCCATGTATAAATAATTGTTAAAATCAAATTACGTACCTCTGTAATAGTTTACTAATTAATTATATATAACTGCCAATATTGTTATCAATATATTTTTTTATTAATATTATATATAGTATTCTCCAGGACCCTGAATTGCTAGGACTGGCGGGGGTGTAATTATACTACTACTTGGAGAGAAAAAAGAACTTAGGTACCTATTTATAAATAATATATTTAAAACTTGTACACTGTATTTAATTTTTTCTTGAGTTAGGTCTTGCTGTTTTATTGCACTAAGCCACTTTTGCCGTCTTATATGAGAGTTCATTGAGATCAGTTCTGTCTATAATTCAATGCAGCAGGAATCCTAAAAAATCTAACTTGATCTTCTCGCTGTCCTGTAGTCCAACAATTCATAACACAACAAAACAAAACCATTATGATAGTCTGAATTATACTTGGTATTCCGAAATAGGTATAAAATATAATGAGCAAAACACACAGTTCTTCACACAGACCAATAACTAAGTTCTACACAAAAGCACAAATTTCTGCTTGTCATATGTCGAGTTGTTTGTCCTACAGCCGCCATTTTTAAAGTGATTTGACAGTTCGTTGGATTGCCCTATTGTGATTTTAATTTGGATTTGAGATACATAGTAAAGATTCATTATGTCAAGTAGCTTGACTTAAAGCTACTTGACATGACTTGAAATCAAGCTTTTAAAAAATAATTACTTTGATTTTTACCAGAGTACTTAACTCAACGTGCTACTTACTATTCGTCTTGATTTAAATAATTTGAGAAGTATACTATTTTCTTCTGCACTTATTAATCATGCTATCATGTTGAAGTATACTATTATCTTCTGAACTTATTAATCATTAACATTATTTACGTTAATCTGTATAAAATTTTAGTCTTCACTACAGTAGTTTAAATTTGTTAAAGATGAAATGTTTTTGTCAGCCTCCAAGTCTTCTTCCCTGTACTGAAATATAAAATTTTATTTGTTTTTCTTTAACAATTTTTACCTCATGTGTTGAAACGTAAAAGTAATTGACACTTAGTTAATAGTTTTGCAGTATCTTTTGGAAAAGGTATTAAAACATTAGCATGTACCAGTCCTCAAAACCTTAAATAATGTTTACCTCATTACTTTGACATATTTATATATTTGTCGGCCCATTTATATATTGGCATGCGTGTTTCACTTTGGTACGTACACCCGCCAGCTGTTTGAGTTGCCAAAAAATTTTAAATTATGACTGAAATAAATAGTCATTTAACTTAATGTATACAAATGATAATTACTCTAAATATTATGTGTGTCGTTAGGATTCTAATTTTGACCGAATGAAAACAGGAATTCAACTGTCATATGTTAAAAAATTTACAATTTATTTTATTGAATAAAATAAAAACATGAATTGGCAGAAAAAACAAGTTGTTCGTCAGTTAAAATTGTAAATAATACATGTGTATAGTATAGTAAAATATTAACACTGTTTACATGCTTTAAGGGCGCTGTATTCTTGAAGTAACGTTTTCTACAAATACAAGTAATTTTAGACATTTAAGAACTGAATAATATAGTTTAGCAAATAACATAAATGTTATATCATGCCACCTGCAAATATTCAAAGGTACCGAAGTTAAACGAATATACAGTATGCGCCAAAAGTATGGATCAATAAAAACGAAACAATTATTTTTTGGGAAAAATCCTCGAACAGGTCGATTTTTAATTTTAAAAATACATATTTTAGCGTAAAATGCGATTTTCACATGTCATTTGTTTTCGAGTAATGACGTCATCGATTTTTTTTTAAATGGCAACACCATATTTTTTTCCTTGATTCTGAAAGATCGTTTAATTCTCTATCAGACAGTACTAAAATTTTGCCCTCTTACATAGCAAAGTTTTCGAGTAAATGACGATTGATTGTTAGAAAACGTAAATCAATTAAAATAAAGCAAAAACGTTATCAAGTTTAGTTTTTCGAATTCCATAGTCTTTTATGGATCACGTAGGTGAAAATCTTTGCAAAGTGTCATTGTCACACCGACTTTCTAATAAGTATTGTAAGAGACATAGAAATTATTATTCAATTTAAAGTAATATGGCACATTTAACTGTTACTCAAAGAATTGAAATTTTAATTCTTATCGGATGCGGGAATATGACTAGAACTCAGCAGGAAGTTTGCGATTTATTTAATGAAAAATATCCAGATCGCCCTATCAGCCAATCAACAGTTAGTAAGGTAGAGTCTAAATTTAGAGAAACTGGCAATGTTGTAAATATTCCAAAACCTGGACGTCTAAGCATTAATGAAAATCAGAAACAGAACATTTTGATAAGTATGGTGGATAATCCTCATAATTCTTCACGATTGGTTGCATTAAACAATGGCACTAGTCAGAGCATAGTGCTACGTATCTTGAGGAAGGAAAAATATCATCCCTACAAAATTCAACTTGTGCAGGAACTCAATGAAGATGATCCCGATCGCCGCTTACACTTTTGCGAAATTCTAATGGATTTATGTCAAGGAAATAGAAATTTACACCGCAAATACTTTTTTCAGATGAGGCCACATTTTGTCTGAATGGTACAGTAAACCGTCAAACTTGCAGATATTGGAGTCGGGAAAATCCTCATTGGATGGCAGAGGCACATACCCAACACCCTCAGAAATTAAATGTGTGGGCTGGAATAGTTGACGACAGAATAGTAGGGCCTTTCTTCTTTGAAGGAACCTTTACATGACAAAGATATTTAGAGTTTCTAGAAAATGACCTTGTTCCAACCCTTGCAGTAATTTTTCCTAACGATAATGACCCTGACATTCCTGACGATACCATATGGTTTCAGCAAGACGGTGCACCTCCGCACTATGCGCGCCCTGTACGAGATTTTTTGGACAACTGTTTTCCTGGGAGGTGGATCGGCAGACGCGGACCGATAGAATGGCCTGCAAGATCGCCAGATCTTACACCTCTTCACTGTTTTTTATGGGGATACTTGAAGTCAAAAGTGTACATTACTAAACCACGTAATTTAGAAGAACTTCAAAATCGCATTCGGGACGAAATACGCAGAGTTACCCCAGAAATCATTCATAATATGCAAGAATAATTTCTTCACAGACTTGCGCATTGTCAAGAAGTTGGTGGATGGCAATTCGAACATTTAATTTAAGTATAAAATTTAATCAATTGTATTTTATTTTACATACCTCAGAATTGTTACTTTTTTATGGATAAAATTTACGTTTTCTAACATTCAATCGTCATTTACTCGAAAACTTTCCTATATAAGAGGGCAAAATTTTAGTACTGTCTGAAAGAGAATTAAACGATCTTTCAGAATCAAGGAAAAAAATATGGTGTTGCCATGATGACGTCATTACTCGAAAACAAATGACATTTGAAAATCGCATTTTACGCTAAAATATGTATTTTTTAAATTAAAAATCGACCTGTTCGAGGATTTTTCCCAAAAAATAATTGTTTCGTTTTTATTGAATTTATTTCATTCTTTTGGCGCATACTGTATAACGACAGCAAGCGGCCTAAGCAATACAATCTTAGGTACAGAAATCTTTTAAAATACTTATTTTTTTAAAACTCAACTAAATATGCAAATATTGTTGTAACATAAACTTACATAATTCTACATATAAGATTGTTCACTTTTGTTTATGTATAAGTATGTGAAAATAATTGTTAAAATGTTGGGTTAGAATAGCAAAACAATGTGTGTCGCAAATGCATTTTAAAAGTTATTGAGGAGAATTTGAATAGCAAAATTGATAAACAAAACATTAATGATTTTATTTTTGATATTATACTTTTGCTTTACGTGTTTTATTTTTCGATACTTCTGTATTTAAAAAATACCACAAATTTTCCGGCGAGAGAGTGTGTAGTGTGTAGTCTTGATCGTTAAAAATCCATTCATAAAACACACTATGCAGGAATTCCTTAAAAATCACGAATGGCGAATTCAGGCAAATTTAAATAATAAATTGCATATTACACATTAAAGTGCTTCATTATATAAATATTTGTAACTAAATAACACTTATACCCCCATGATGGACCCCTAACAAAATTGGTCGTACAATCCACTCTCATTTTTTTTTTTGCAAATTAGTCGATATCACCCTTTATAAAACAAAAAGTGGCCAAAATATTCGTGACATAATCTATTCATCTAGAAGCGATATCATTTCACTTATTTCTCCACTATAAAAAGATATTTCCTCTTCAAACATACAACCAAGACTACCCTTTGATTTCCTGGTTGTCTAACTATACCTATCAAAGCTAGACGTAATACGCGAGGCACATATTTAGAAGTGAAATGTTATCATTAACAGCCAACAGCAAATACTTAGACACAAATGTGGCTACTCGAAAATGTTCAGCATACACTCATGTCATGAGTAACATACTTAGACCGTGCCAGATTTATTACACAACGGGGGCAAATATGCAATAATGGAAACGTTAAAATCAAACGGCAAACTGGTAATTGAACACATGTGAGAGTATAATGGTTAGGCTTATCGAAATGGGAAATATATCCGTGCGAACTGATTTACTTTTAGAATAAGGTAAGGCGAACGTTTTAGACGAAAAGTTTCGTGTGAAGTAAAGAGAAAATACGTACTTATAACTTTATAAATAATTACTACTCATCGTCCGCACCTTCCCCGTCCACCGTGTACCAACGGAATGATATGCACGAAACTAAATGGAACTGATTGAGTTTCTGGAAATAGCAAACGTACTGTTTTCAAATTCGAACTGTCCATATGGGCTCCTATGCATCATGAGTTAGACATGAATTTAACAGATGGCTGAAACTACAGGGTGTCTGGTATAGGTATGCGCATGCTTTATTTATCGTACTAATGGGGAAAATGCATGATTTTTCCAAATACGTGCATTAGCAACAGTGTATTATTTTAATAGAAATGCCTTTTATCCTGCAATTTCGTGAAAAATAAACCTAGAAACGGTATTTAAAATTTTAGTTTGGCCACACCCCAAAAAACGATCGTCGCTAAAACGAAGACATGTGACGTCACATGCCGTTCGCACGGAATTATACTGGATAACCTGTAGGGGATTAACATGCTTTCGGACAACGCAGTACACACGTTTAGAAGAGTTAGTTTGTGATATTTATTAAGTGTTACTGTGTTAAATAGACATTGGTGTTAACAATGTTAATTTGCAGTGTGAAAAAATACAATGAGTAATTTTATTATGAAATATTAATAAATTTCGCGACAACTTTTTAAATCGGAATATCCATTTTTGCCAATGTTGAAGAAACGCACTTATTTATTGAATAATTAATAATATCGTTAGTATATTCCTCACGTTTTCCTGTTGTTCAATAGTATTTAATTACAGTGCACCGAACTTTTAAATCCCTTTATATTAAAGAATATGCATAGGTACCTAGTCCAGTCACTGCCATTATTTTTGCTCTACAGAAATTATTGTTATTTATAAACAGGTATAAACATGTTTTTTTTCTTAAAAACTATTCACATTATTACCCATATTATATTATAAAATAAGTACATTTTAGTTTATTAAAGTCTAATCCATTACCTGTTAAAGTAGCGGTAGTTAAATACAATTTTGTATTTTTTGTTCTAAATGTCTATTAATTCCTATTGGCCTAGGACAAGTTGATGTAGATTACACATATTTCTAAAAGGCTTTTGACAAGGTAAATTATAGTATATTGCTTTGCAAGTTGGAACGTTATGGCTTCAGTAGGAGCTTACTCCGCCTGTTTAATTCTTAGCTGTATCAACGAAAGCTGAACACTTTTTATAACGGTTTCAAGTCGAACCCTTATTGAACATCGAGAGTGCCCCAAGGCTCCAATTTGGGGCCACTTCTTTTTAGGCTGTTCGTAAATGATTTATCCTTATCTTCAATCAAATCACCTGACTGTTTGATTCTGCAAGACCTTGTAGATTATGTTTATACTTAGTGTACTGGTAATTATTTACCTATTAATATAAATAAATGCAAAACATGTACGTAATCTCTCAAAAATCAGCAATTAATATTTGATTTTAATATAGGTATGTCACCTTTAACACATTACGAGGAGATTAAAGATCATGGTGTAGTGTTTGACAGCAGATTATCTTTTTCTAGTCATATTAATTCAAATATTAAATTTGCGTATGGTACCCTAGACTATGTTATAAGGAATACAAAATCTTTCACTGATGCAAGTGTATTGAAAGGTCTATATTATTCGCTTGTATGTTCAAAAATGGAATACTGTAATCTCATTTGGTACCCCTACTATCAAATCTACAGTAACCATTTGGAAGGAATACAGCGACACTTTCTCAAACTCCTGTGTCTTCGCATCGACATTTATTATCCTGACCAGTTACTTTAATAAATATTTAATATGCAATCGTTGTATACCAGAAGGGTGGTTACTAGTTCAACTTTTTTATTTAAGCTATTTCATGGTATGGTTGATTCTCAGGCTTTACTAAATTTATTCAATATACGTGTTCCGAGACCTAGCTCTCGTGAGAATTCATTGTTCTATTGTCGGAATGCTAGAACAGATATACTTATAAATATAATGGCTAATAATTATAACCAAATAGCAGACCAGTGTGATATATATCATTGTAATATTAATGAATTGTTGCATGTGATTATTTCAATAATTTTCAATATTAGTTGTAATTTTTTTTATTTTTTCTATCATTTTTTTTGTTTTGTTTTTTCAACTAAATATATTTAATTTGTCCCTTTTTCTTAATTTCCTGTACTATTTTGTCCTGTAAATGGGATATTTTCTGTTGGGCAATAAATTCATTATTATTATTATTAAGAATCATTTTCAAACCTAATACGACTTCTATACACTTACACACTAGACACTCTGTATACAATACGCTCCTAACAATATTAACGAGTTATTTTATTGATTGGTCGAAGTTTACAGTCGAGCATTCTACCGTATTAGGAGCGAGATTTCGTACGCTCCAATGATGAGTAATCGAATTTTATGCGCTGCCATTACGTAAAAAATAAAGTAATGTGGACTGGGGAACTCCTTCGGAATGTCGTTTTATAATGGGACACTGCAGATAACGCTTAGTAATAATGTTGTCAAGTCAACAACATCTGATTCAGAATACTATAAATGAGCTGATTACTGAGAAAACGGTTGTTCGAATCCTGTAATTAATATATTATTATTAGGTGACCCGGCAAACGTTGTTTTGCCATATGAATTATTTCTAGTCAATACTTTGGCAGTTAAATAAAAAATAACTAACTTATTGTAAGTGTGTGGAGATGTGGTATATGACTAAAAAAGGAATGGAGCACTGTGAACGATGACGGCCTATAAGAATAACAAAACACGAAACATTCATTTTTTGAATTATTTCGCATGCCTGCAATTTTACTTGCTTGACGGCCCAAATTAGCCTCTTTACGTCTTGTTGGCATTGTTCACTGTACAAAAAAATAGCCATATAGTAAAATAATAGCCGCTGTTGGCGGAAGCTCGTGACACGTGTTGCGTACTTTTGAGGTTATGTAGATCACTTAATTAACTAATAATGAGAACTACACTTAAAATTAATAATTTTATTAATTATTGATAAAATAGGAAATAAATAATTATGGCCCAGTAAATTAATAATAAATTTACTTGAGAATTACACTTAGAAGGTAAAATGATAATTATAAACGTCACTATTACGTTCGATTCATACACAATAATAATGGTCAAAAACTGTAGGAAGTGAGAGAAGGCTTATTGTGAGAGAGACAGGAGACCGGCTTTGTTCTCATCCCTACTCCGTGCTGTTTACTGGGTGAGCAGTGACACCGGTAGATGCCTGGTGGGGATAACTGATCTAGTGATATTCGATCAGTTATCGACCAGGGTTAAAAATGGTTAAACTACTAAAATGGTTATTAAAAAATAGGGGCTTGTGATAGAAGGATGAAAATTAAGGGTTGTATGTATTTTTTAATGCCACATTATAAAAAAATAAAAATAAAAAATTTTGTCCAAAAAAAAAAAAAAATGTTTAGGGTGGACCACCCCTATCACTTAAGGGTACGAAAAATAGATTACGGCCGATTCTCGGACCTACCGAATATACATATAAAATTTCATAAAAATCGGTCAAGCCGTTTCCGAGGAGTATGGCGTCTAAAACTATGACACGAGAATTTTATATATTAGATGTTTAATTTTTAATGAATCTACAGTTCATTTGAAAAAATATTATAACAAAATATAATATGATCCTTGGATGACTCGAATAAATAATAATTTTGACAGTGGTTCTCAAAATTCAAAATGTAAACCGCCTACATGATGGATTGTATTCAGTCGTAAAGAATATTAATAAAGTTTTCGATGAAAATTAGTAATATCGTTCTAGTCAAAGATTTTTTCCGTTATATTAAGTTGAGATATCGTAGCTGTTGTTTAACAATCTTTGACCTGATTTATACAGGGTGTTTTGTAAGTCCTAGGACGTATGACCAAATATAAGGGTTTTTTGCGATATAATTGCAATTGCTGTCTTAGGACAGCCATTGTCCAGTTACGTGTTAAAAATGAAAAAAAAATCGGCTTTTACTTTTTAATTTCTAAACCGCTACAAATAATTTAACAAAAAATTACTAACTTTAGAAACTTATCAGTGGCTGAGATATATGGGTAGACTAATGTCTTGAGAAGTCCCCAAACAGAAAAATCAATAGGGTTCATATCGGGTGATCTGGGTGGCCAAAGCTGACCTGATTCTTGAGTGTCAATCACGTTATTACTGAATCTTTCATTTCAAAATTCAAAAGCAGTCAAACTAAACTATGGGGGAGTCCCGTCGTGCATAACCTACATATTTGTCTTAGCACATAGGGAACATGGAACTAATGCAGGTAAAACGTTTTCAAGAAAATATCTGTAGGAGGTACCGGTTAAAGTTCCTGGTAAAAAGTAAGGCCCAACAAGAAAATTTTCAATAATACTCACCCACACATTCAAAGGAAACTGATGTTGAATGTTTTTTGCAAAATTCAGTGACGAGCAGGATAGTTTTGCGGCAGTAAGGTTTGAACCTTTTGGCCCAGAACGGGCCAAATTAATTTATAATTCACATTAAGATTTGCAGTGATTTTCTTAGTACTAGTATTTGAATCTTTTTCAATTTTGTATAGAATAGCATTTTCTAACTCAGGCGTTCTAACACTCAAAGGTCTTTCAGAAATTGGATCTTTCTGAAATGAGCCTGACTCCGAAAGACGTTGAAAAATATTTCATAATATTCTTGGATTTGGAGTGGGATGATTTGGAAATCTTTCATATAAAGTCGCCTAACTTCAGTACAATTTCTATTTGTAAAACCCTAAATGTAAACCTTATTGACCATTTCAGCATTTGAATATGCATTAATAAAACTTAATATTTTTCAAAAATGAGCTTAATTTATATTTTCTTTTTTAGCAAATAATAATCGATGATATCCATACCTCCGTCACTGGTAAGTTTCTAAATTTTTCATTTCATGCCTACCATCATTCTAAATATGCACACCGAATTTGGAGAATTATCTCAAGCGGTTTAGAAATTAAAAATTAAAAACTGACTTATTTTCATTTTTGACAAGATGGACAATTATATAACAAAAAAAACCTTTATTTTTAGTCACAGAATACGCACCTGGATTTTAGACTTCTTAAGAAACACCCTGTATATAAATCTCGACCTTGCACATCGACCCATTTCCAAAATTCTATACCAGTAGTACTATGCGGTCTCATTCTCTACCAGAAGTGGGTGAATGGTTAACGATAATTTAAAATAATGAAAAACAGAATCATCGTAGGGGGCGTAAGATGATTTCAGTTCTTAGTCATTGTTTTTCCAATCCGTCGCCTACTACACAATAGAAATTTGATGTAAGTAGTTAATAACTATTAGATAATGGGAAACATGTGGCTCGCTCGATTTAGGCGTCTATGTATAATAAATGTTTTGATTAGAGTGGGAGAGAAGAAGGCTGCTTTAAAAATTAGGTTAGTAAGGTGTCAGACAATTTACATAAGGTAATATTGTTAGAGCCTAAGCCTACATCCTAAGATAAAAATCGCATTACTTTATAAAAGTTTAAATTATTTTTAATAAGATATATTTGTATGATAGATGTCCACAAGCAGATTTGATTTGTCTTTGAATGTTTCATCAATATAACGAAAGAAATCCACCTAAATAATATATTATCCAACAATCCAATAAATATTATTTTTGGAATAACATTGCGCGTCTATTTTCGTCTAGATTCCCATATAATTAATGATTGTGTACATTAATCAAGTAGATAAAAAAGTGAATAATTTGCTGTTAAAATAAACCACATTCTGAATCGATTTGAAGCTGCTATTAATACGTATATATTGTATCATTACTTACTGCCACTTTAGAAGAAATTGATAGCTTCCAAATGGGTATTAAATAGTTCAATTTTATTTTTAATAAGAAGCTTTGTAGTTTGATGTGTGTTCATGTTCATCTAAATCACCATAATTTTAAGTTCCAGCTCCAAACCGCTGATGCTATTCATATAGAACTAGGAAAGAGTTCAGGCTTCTCCCAATGAACCTATGGATTGTTATTTATTCCGACACTCAAGCAACGTTAAAGACAATCAAATCCATATGAATATGAAGTGGTGGTTCAGACGTTTTGGTATAGATAATAAAAAATGACTAGTCAGCAGCAACTAATTCATTAACAATCCTTGAAAAGCGAGCATGTTCCTGCAGAATTACAACTGTACCTTGAAGTAACTTGAAGGAGAGGCTTGAAAACGGTGGCAAAAAGTCCCTGACAGAGTCAAGTCAAGCCAAACCAATCTCTTAAAAGGATCCACTAATGCAGATCAATAAGGATAACTGTATGACTGCTAACACAGTATTACAGACTTAGGAAGTATGTGAGCACTATTGGTTTGATAGAAAACAGTCCTTCTATGTTGTCAGAAAATATAGAAGACTGCCATTCATATATTGAGCGATTTTGTACGTTTTTGGATGATAAATTTATCATCCAATTCATAATGAATAAAGAAAGGTATTTCCTCTTCATATATTTATAACGTACTAGGTATTTTCTTTTTAATAAAACTTTTTTTTCTAAATACATTCATATTTGTTATCTTTTCCTTATCTCTTGATTCTAATGTGTGTTATTTTAACTATAACTGAAATGCAACATGAGAAGCTAAACTGAAAAGATTAAATGTTCCTAATTTGAAAATACTGGTAGAAAACATGAAAATACCAATAAATTCCACTTTAGTTTCATCAATTCTCGACGATAATTGCCCATTACTACTGCATCAAAGGAACGGGACATTAAATATAATGCGTGAAATTATTAGAAGTTCGATTGTTGCTTGCTGGAAAATTACGGAAGGCGAATGACTGAAAAGATTTATTGGGTATTTGAGGAAAAGGAATGAAAAAATGTATGCGCAAGGAGCTTAACGATTTTTTCGTGGAAACAAAGTAAAAAAATCTAAAAAAAAATTTTATAAAATCTCCTTATGGGTCCATTCCAGAATAATATTAGCTATAAGCTAGATATCAACTATGTATCGGTATGCTGAAGAAATAACTTCATTCATGATTAGTACGTAATAAATAATTATCATAAACATTATATCTGATACCGAAAATATTGATATTAGTTTCAAAATTCTTATCTGACTGACGATGTCAATTTAACTAAACTATTTCTGCATTTTTAGGTTTGTTTCTCCATGCGGAATTTTATTTAAAATGGAATACTGAGAGTTAGATTAAAACATCGAAAATACAACGAGTCTATGTCAGGAAATTATACTACTTGACAAAGAAAGCTAAACATCTATTAAATATAATTTTATTGTAATAATTTTTTGCATGTTTACTTCTCTCGATGAAATAATAAATTTTCCGGTTAATCTGTTAAGTTTTTTTGGAGTTTGCGTAGTCGTACTTTGATAACGTGCATTCTGTTTTAAAAATTTCTCTTCACATTTGTGTTTGCAAGTGTTATGAAGTTTGTTGCGACATTTTTTACAGCTAGAGTACGTAAATTTTGCAGATTTCCCCGCTTAGTGACTTTAAGAGGGGTATATTGTTCCGCGAAGCAGGTTTATCGGCGATATAAGTTTCTAGAAGGACTAACAGATTCTTATGTACCATAGTACATGAGGCATGGACTCGGGAAGGCCGTGGATACAGAGCTAGAGGTACCGGCCTTCGTAGAGGAATCACAGAACGTGAAGATCGTCGATTGCAACTTTTAGCTCTCAGAGACCGCTTTAGCAGCAGTCGGTGTACGTACAATATATCGCCGAAGTTTTGACCTCTTGTCTTATCATCTACATTGGGTGCTGCGTCTCATTCGTCAACATTGAGCTAACGGCTTACAATGGTGTAGATAGAGGATTAGATAATCTACTGACTAATTCCGTTCAGGTGAGATATCGACGTGGCGAAAGACGCGATCCACAATTTGACAGAGAGCATCATGCCCATCACAAGGCAGGTGTTATGGTATGGGGTGCTATCGCGTATGATAGCAGACCACCACTAGTTTTTTCATTAGAAGCAACATGACAGCTTAAAGCTACACTCATATGTCATTCCATATCTTCTTCACGTGTTGTGGTTCCTCTACGATGGCCGGTGTCTCTCGCTCTGTGTCCACGGCCTTCCTGAGCTCACACCCGGTAACACTGTATTATGGACGTAAGAATTTGATAGTCCTTCTAGAAATTTCGCGCGACCCAACAATCCGCCCCCTCTCAAAGTCGTTAAGCTGGGAAATCTGCGTACTCTAGGTATAATCAGCTGCAAAAGAATGTCGTTAGCAACAAGCTTCACAACACTTGCAACATAAACGTGCGCAGAAATGTTTAAAACAGAATGCTACGTTATCGAAGTACGACCTATGCAAACTTAAAAAACAACTTAACAGATAAACCTGAAATTAAATCACTTTTTCATCGAGAGAAGTAAACATGCAAAAGTTCAAAATAAAATTGTCACGTAGTATATATCATTCCATATCCCTTTACAATTTAAATATGCTCATATTTTTCACATTTCACACGATGCCATTTATAAAAATAGTTTCTACTTGATGGACAATTAATATTCATATGATTGCCTTTTGGGTGTATCACGAAGTAGCAGGTATTTTCATGTATTTTTTTTATTGTAGTTTACCTGTCAATTGAATTTGAAATGCGCATTTCTTGAAGTTCTCTCTAACAATTTCAATATTAGCAGGTTTTCTGGATTGGCAGGCGCCTTGGAATAACAAGCTGCGCATTTAATTTTTTTTTGACAAATCAATCTTTCAACACTCGTATTCTCTTCCTGGTAGTAAAGATACATGAAACCCGTCCGCCTAAACAGCGCATATCGACGAGCCTACCGAGCGAATAACATCGTATTACCGAATTAAAAAAAACTGTTAAACACCTAATTAACCAACATTGTACGAGATGAAATTGCGAATGCCGGAAGACGTCATTACCGGAGGGTAATCGTTACAAATTGAGTAAAAAGCGGGACCGCATGCACACACTTACCTCATCGCAACCGGCGCACCTTGGCTTCATTTTTTCTGCATAGTGCCTTTCGCAATAAATGCTATCCTCGTAGACGCAGTAGGCAAGGTCCACGAGAAGATCATCGCAGGTTTTGCACTGGAAAAAAAAGTGAGCCTAATAACGATATTTCCAATTAACATCACAATCAGTTCATATGTTATTGAAAATAAATAAGGTATCATTTCCTGTTATTGGATATCTTCCCACACTGTAAATTGCAAAATAAAAAAAATTATAAACTAGTAGGTATCTAGAGTATTAACTAACCAACTTTTTCAGGAGGGTTAAATGAAATCTTGATGGTACTCCAAGTCAAAATGTTGTCTTCTTATACAGGGTGTCCCATAATTAGTGTGCAATACTTTAATACCACTTTAATAATGCTTTAGCGATAGATTCTACGATACGAAAGAATTTGTTTCTATAGAGATCGAAAAATGTTTGAAAAAGGCCTCAAGACACCATGTTTTTCAAAATATTTCCAAAATGAGTTAACAGGTTCGCTGCCGGTGGCAGTTTCGATAACGTGTTGTCTGTGCCAGTGGTTCTTTTTCTATAAAATTTGAGATTTGATAGTTGAACACTATTTAAATTATGTCTATATGAGTTGTAATAACGAATTTGCTGACTGGACTGAATTTTTTATTTCGACGGCATTTTCCGTCAGTGGCACTGAACGTCTAACTAAATTGAAAGCTATACGCCAGTGACAGTATTATACGTCGCAAATCTTGTTTCAGTGAATTACTTTGAAAATTTGGATTCGGGGATTATCTAAGACAAAAAAAAAACAAATTTCTACTCAACTTTGTTCTAAACGCTAGTGGCCGCTACAAAATGTAGGTAGTCTTGGTGGATAAACATAACATTTTTCTCATTGTATGTATCAAAGTAGAATAATATTATTCTCTTAGCTTTTGTACACAAATAATATGATATAAGTACATACTAATTTCAAGTCGCTAAATTTAACCGTTTTCTATGTATTTACTATTTTTGCATTTTATGTAATTTAATGCTGAAGATAAGAGTATGTAAAATTATTTTATTTATTATTAAATTTCAAATTTAGACTTATTTAGTAAGTTATGTGATGGAAAAAAAGGTAAAATTTGTATTAGGTATATTACAATAGAAGTCATGAAAATTAAATTACAACAAACAGAAAATGGTTAAATTTGGCAACATAAAATTAGTATCATAATCATTTTCTTTTAAAACCTTGATACATACAGTGAGAAAAAAGTTATGACCAATTTTTATCCGCGAGTACATTTTGTAGCGCCTTTTAGCGTTTAGAACAAAGTACGGATTTATTTTTCAAAGCAATTCATTGAAAACATTCTAGAAATTCTAATAATTTTGAATTCAAAACCTTAAATTTGAGATCCTCTGTTTTTTGAACTGAGGTAATTTGGCTAAATTGCATTATTTTGTCGCCAACAACCTGCTTATTCACCTCATCTATATCATCTGCCTCATCTGGATACCAAGTGTCGCTTTCGTCTTCGTCGAACAACTATGTTCTGAAATTTGCAGGAAACCTTCACCTGTATGGTAATGGTTTATATGGGCTCTTTTTTGAGGCTGAGATAGTACCAGGCTTGCCAGTTTTCCAGCCTTATTCTAATAAAAAAACAAGAAAGGAATTCGAACCGTGTAAACCTATCTTTTAAAGCCTTTTTCGAATGTCTGTATAAACTGCCGTATTTGCACGAAGTACTCATATAGTGCAAAAAGTACATGCACACAACCTGATTTTTTCAGGGTGGATGTTCAACCAAAAAATTACACTAGAGACCCTTGTGCGTTTTTTACAATAAGGGTGGTTTCTTATTTACTTTATTTTTGGAATTTGTTTTCCAACTTGTACATAATAATATTAATATATTAACTTTTTTGTAACTTACATATTTAAGGCTTCACCGCACATTATATAAAAAAAATACGATATTTATTTATTATGATTCAGTAAAGATACAAATAAAAGATTTAGGAGCTAGTTTTTGGAGGGTTCTTAGAGGACTGTCTCCTGAGTGGATACCCAAAAAAGCAATCTTCCCCTTCGGTGTTTTCTGCAATAAGGGTGGTTTCTTGGTGGTGGTATGGGTGGTTGTGTGGAAATGAGTTCAACTGACAATTCACATCACTGAAAACACAAAGTTACTTGGATACTACATTCCATTGGTTCAAACTGTCGTACCTCAAAATACCTATTTAATTAAAACATTCCTATTAAATATGCTTAAATCTATTTAAAACAATAGATCCTCCGGAACAGCGGTAATGACTTTTATTAAGTACATGTACACAAAATATTTTAGATATGACACAACAATCATAAACCACCCCTATTGCGCAAAACAGCGAAGGGGTTGGACTGTGCTTTTTTGGATGGAAACTCAGAAGAAACCTGCAAAAACCAGCTGGTCAGCCTTTTGTTGTATCTTTACTGAACCATAATAAGTATAGTGAATAAAAGGAAAATAGCAAAAAAACAATGGTGTCCAGAGTGATTTTTTGGTTGGAGGCAGCCTTTCATTCACACTGAAAAAATTAGCTTGTCCGCATTTATTTTTTTGCAATATGATATCTTTACTGGGTTAATATTATAACTGATCATTTTACTAATTTAATTAAAAAAAGACAAGCAAAAATCATAAACCATACGCAAAAAACTACGACATAGAACCTTTTCATAGTGCCTATGTAAATCACTGTTCGTCAAATGCAGTGTCGACGTAAATAACCCAGCTATAAGTGACACCAGACAAGCGACGGAAAATTCCGTCGGCGGCACCAGAGTGATAGCAAGCCCGACGGATTTTTCCGTCACTGGCACTGAAAGTATTAACGCATAATTATGAATTTTCATATGCAGGACACTCGTTACATGTTCTAACAAACTACACAAAAATTGTATCACATTTTTGGTCAGAGACGTCTCAGGCAGGAGGGCTCACGGGTAAAATGCGCCCTCAATTTTTTGCACGTCAATACTTTCAAATTTAATCAAACTATGATAGATATCTCTTTTATAAAAAAATATACTCTTGATTTACTTCGATAAAATGCTTCGTTTTCAAGAAAAATCGATTTCGTAAAAGTACTTTTACGCCCAATAATTTGTTTATTGTTATTTAATATTAATTATCAATTTTTGTACAATAAATATTTTCATTTATTTTCTAATGTTATGCAAGTCTGAAGAAGCCAAAAGAAAATATGTAATTATTTATTAACAATCTTTAACGATATGAAAGGCATAAAATATCTGAAGGATACAGTGACAGACAGCTAAGTATAATCAACAAACGTCAAAGTATCAACAACTGTCAAAAACTACTAGATAAGTGATTTGAAATATTAATTTCTACGTAAGTAAACCTGGGTATTAAATTTTCAGTGCAGAAAAATTTACAAAAATAAAAATAAAATAAGAATAATCTTACGTATACTGAAAATAATATATTTTTGAAAAGAAATAATGTTCATGAGTAGTTTTAAATCAATCTATAGAGCAAAAGAAAACAAAGAAGACTGTGTTGAAATGAACAATAATTTAATTATGTATTTTCATACTGTTTAAATTTAAACTTATTTATTTATTTATTTATTTATTTTCCTTTATGACAATATTAATTATTGTATAGGAATAGTCATGTTAACTTAGGTCTAGTAATTAAAAACTAAAATATTCATCTAACGAATAAAAATATTTTTCTTTTAGAAAGTTGTTTAACCTCTTTTTAAACATCGCTTCCGTAGTACCCTGACTTACATTTTGCGGTAACATATTAAATATTTTAGGCCCTATAAATTTAGTTGAGTTACCGGTTATTTTTAATCTAGAAATAGGCTCATACATCTTATTCTTTTGTCTTGTATTTAACTTATTATAATGGCTATTTAAAACAAAGTCATTTCTATTCTTAAAAACATATACACTAATTTCAAATATATATATATACAGGGCAAAGTTAAAATTTCAAATTCATTAAAAATAGGTTTACAAGACTGCCTACTTGGTATGCCAACAATACACCTTAAAATTATTTTTTGTGCTATGAAAACGTTAGAACTTACTGTGGAATTGCCCCAAAAACAGACACCATACCTTAAGCGTGAGTCAATTTGTGCATAATATAATGCTTTAATCTGTGCTTTACTTAGAAATGGTTTAATATTTCGAAATAAATATGTTAATGAAGAAATTTTTGATATCAATGCTTCACAATGGTATTTCCAGTTTAGACATTCATCTAAGCGCATTCCGAAAAACTTAACAGTTTCATCGCATTTAAATTTAGTATTACAAAAATTGATGTCCAAATTGTCACATTTTCTTTGCCTATTATGAAATCGTATTACCTGAGGATTCATATAGACAATTTTGACAAGGCTGGTTTTATAATGAATTGATCATAAACTGTGCATCTGTTGAACACACAAAAATAGAAGCAAAATATAAAACTTGTGAAGGGAAATTATTCCTCAGTAAAGTATGTTACTATTTTCTTTGACAATATATTTTAAAGGGAGAAGTAATATTAAGTTTTATGCAACCAGTTATACTTGCTATTTTAAAATTCGTTTTATTACACCCATTTCCAAATCTATATCTCCTATTAACTGCAGAATATTTGTAATACATAGTAGGACCTTTATGTTACTTGCTTCAAAAGACACCTTTATAGGCTCTTATAGGAAATGTGATTTTAATGTGAAAAGTTCACATGCAGGATATTCTGTCTGAAATAAATGCATAAATAAATTTCATTAAAGAACTTCCCGTCTGAAGTGTCATGTGATCGAGAGAATTAGTCAATAATTATTACGGGAAACTTTACTATTACTTATTAATTTAATCAACTGTTTACAACCAACTAGATCAAGTTATGTAGTTCGGGTTGGTTAACAGCGCGGACGTGGATGTGTCTCGACAACGCTTTACGTTTTATTTAAAAATGCCTTATTAAAATCAACAATAAGCAGCTATGTGCGTGTACCGAACGCCTATTGGTAACGTCGCCGATCTTTAATAGCCTATTTTTGCTGCAATCGATAAAATCAAGTAAGTAGGTACCTGGAATAATGGCATGCATACGAAAAATTTAATTTATTAATGTCGGTTTATGGTAAGTACTTTATTTCTATTATTCACAATTCTACAATAACAATGAGCTTGTTCAGCATTTTTTTATTTCATGAATTGAAAGTACGAGTGAAAAATATTAGCATATGGACCTCCAAAATATTAGAATTTTATTCGCACATTTAGTACCTCAAAGTGCCCAGACGAAAGTGATTAATATCAAAATTTTGGACAAAACTGCTTGTAGACAAAGTTTTAGAGATTAGAATTCTATATATTTTTCACATTAATAAGAACTTTTATAATACCTTGACTATGTAAAAGAAATATTTAAAAATATTTTCTTTTTTCTAATTTTGATTCAATAACTGTAACCATTTTTATTGATCACGTAAATTTGAAAGTTTTTAATTAAAATTATTCGAACGTAAGAATTTCTACTTTAAAATGTCATTGAACAAGTTCAACAATGTTCAACATTTGATTATGTGACTATTTTAACTTTCTGTATGCACAAGTTTTCCTAGAACAAATATTCCAGCCATTCTAAACCATAAATATTCATCAACATAAATCTTTCATTATTATCGCCGGTTACTTCATCCTAATAAACCAAAGCCTACTGCTACGTGTTCAAATCCTCACATTTTCCGACCTTACTCCACTTAGCAAGCATCGCATAAAATAATCCCCAAAATCGGATTTAAAACATCCTACCAAGAATTAATCAAATTTTATTATCCCGCGGAGACCCTAGCCTCGTTACTCGTTATTATGGCGAATTTTGTTAAACTTATGAACTTACCTTAAAGCACGCGGGATGCCACACGGCGTCGCCTAACCTGGGAGCGGCGACGCTGATCGTCGTGCTGTGGATGGGCTTATCGCAGTCGGCGCAGATGCTGTTCGGTGGTGTGGCCTTGGCGATGCCTACGTCGAGGGCCACCTGGTTGCGACCCGATATGAAGTCCTGGAAGGGAAAAGAATGATCGAGATGAATTATTGGGTATTCTATGATAATAATAATAGATTTATTTGTCCAACAGAATATTTCCAATTACAGGACAACAAGCAAAAGAAACAAAAACACTTTAATTAATATTATACGAGGTGTGGCAAATAAGTTCCGAGAATTTGTCAATAAAAAAAAAACAAGCAAATTAAATTTCGCCAAAATTTCAATATCGACCTTCACAATAGTCACCCTCCGACTCTACACAACGATTCCAACGTTGCTCTCTCGATTGGAAGCAGCCTGGGTAATCCTCCGTAGTTAACCCGATTACAGCTTCTTCGACCTCGTGTACGCCGCCATGATTAGTTCGCTTGAGGTACGACTTCATCTGGAGGAATAAAAACAATCGCAGGGGGCAATATCGGGGCTATAAGTGGGTGCGGCAACGTTGGAATGCCTCTTTTTGCCAAAAACTCTTGCACAATGAAAGAGGAATGGGCTGGCGCGTCGTCGTGGTGCAAAATTCAGCCGTTCTCGGCGAGTTCGGGTCGCACACGGAAAACACGGGCCCGCAGCCGTTCCAGGACGCCAATATAGAACTGTCCAGTCACTGCAGGAACAAATTCACCATGACTGATACCGTGGATGTCGAAAAAAACTATCAACATTGCCTTCAGTCGTGACTTGGACATCCTCGCTTTGGTTGACCGCTCTCCACCCCTTTCCACCCACTGCTAACTTTGTTTACGGATCTCGGGGTCATACTCAAATATCCAGGTCTCATCTCCAGTGACTACTCGACTCATCCAGTATCTACCGTCGCTCCGAATGCGAGACAACAAATCCTCGCAGATCGATTTTCGCATGTCTTTCTGTTCAGAGGAGAGAACTTTTGGTACCATCTTTACACAAATCTTTCGCATCTTCAAATTTTTGTGTAACCTATTGCAAACGGTTTCTTTGTTGACGTTTAACTCGTCAGACAACGCACGAATGCTTAGCGCCGGTCAGACGTGATTAGTGCACGCAAACGGTCAACATTCGCGTCAGTGCGAGAGATGATGGGAGCTCCTTCACGTGGATCGTCTCCTACCGATTCACGCCCTTCTGAAACCGTTTTGCCCATTCAAACAGGCGTGTTTTCGACATGCGCTCGACTCCATACACCGCCTGCAATTTTCGAAGGATTTCCGATGGCTTTTCCGCCAGATTTCACTAAAAATTGAATCACAACACGTTGCTTGTAATTTTAGTCATTTTCACGATGCCACTAAAAAAAGTTACTTCCAAAAAATACAAATAAAACACAAACTAAACGTGCTATCGACTTCAACCTTGGACTGAAATTAAAAGGAAGGCCCCCCCTCTCTAGAAAAACGTTGACGAACGATGCACTGTTGCCAGTTTCCGAGTTATAGCTAAATTCCCGGAACATAATTGTCACACCTCGTACAATAATTGATAAAAGATAATGACTTATTAATAAATATATATCACAAATATCAGATGTAAAGTTATAATTACTGCTCATATTCGTGTGGGCACTTGAAAAATAAAAGGTATGCAATCGACTGCTGTCTCTTGGAACAAGAAAGTTAAGTTGACCCAGGATATTTGGGGAATCAACATTATTGTGAAATAACATATACAAAAATGTAACAATGTAAAATTTTCTTCTAAAATGAAGTAAATTAACATCAAATCTGCTTAATACTTGATTGTAATCATAGTATCTAGCCCGGTACTAAACCATGAAGTCAAAATGATAGAAATTTTAAAAATCAGATTAATATGACACATAAAAAGGGTTCCATATCAAAGAACTATATTCTAATTTAGATGGAGCATAAATAAAGTTTATTAAAGACATTAATATCTTCAAATTCGTGACCCAATCTGAAAACGAACCTCAACATTCTCATAGACGATGAAACAGTTAATTCTATACGTAACACAAAACAAAGCTTATTATCAAAAAGCACTCCCAAATCTTTAATTTCACTTACACGTGTTAAAACATCCGAACTAATTTGATGATTAAAGGCAATATTGTTAATTTTGCGAGAAAATGTTAGTTTTACATTTAGAAATGTTCAGGTTGAGATGGTTCAATATGTACCACAGAGCTATTTCATTAATATTAGTCTGTAAACTTACACAGTAGGCCCTGGATAGATGTAATAGGTGTATATATTTTTAAATCATCGGCAAAAAATAATTTTTGACACTTAATGATAGTGTTTAAATCATTAATAAAAATAGAAAAAAGCCGAGCAAGATTGGAAGTTTGTAGAACTCCTGACGTGGAAGTGAAAACATTTGAAGAAGTTAGTAAGGACACGGAAAAGCCAGATCGTTCCAATGTTGCTAACAGAATCTTGTGGTCAATACCATCGAATGCCTTCGAAAAATCCGTGTAAACCACACCCACCTACCCCTGCTGATCAATAATATTAGATATAAGGATAATTCCGACAATATAATAAGTTGTCGTATTGCAAAAAAACAATTTTAAAAGTTCAACACCCTGTATTTTTTAAGGGGGGGTTTTGTGCATTTAGGTATGTAATATATCACAAAGGAATAATGGCTTTGTACAGGTTCTTACCTGATTAAATTAAAATTACTGTAGAATCATTTTACGAAATACATTTTCTGCGTATAACATATAAATGCAAATGATAAATAGTAGTTTTTATGAAATAATGTCATTAAACAATGGCGCATCACGTGTAAGGCTGTTACACTGCGGAAAATGATAGCGTGGTCTATTTTCTTATAGCGCGCATACTGTACATCATACTTACACCTACAAAGGCTGAATTTGGTATTTATTTACCTGATAACTGCCGGCGTATTCGGGTTCGACGAATTTGCAAGCGCTTAATGACAGATCTTGCTTGGGAAGTTGTCTGACTATCCGTTGGGAACGAAGCATCTCTCCTTTGGAGCCAAGTTTTGGAACTTCTTCCGAAGGCAGTGTGGAATAATATTGGTCAACCTGGAAAGAAGAGAGAAACTTCATAATTTTTAAGTGAATGCTGTTCAAATTGAAAGTGTAAACACGAATTCCAAGGTCAAAATTACGCTTTCATCTAAAAAATTATGGGGGATACCTGAGTTTAGTTTATTGTAATCTCCAGAGGTGTTTTATCCAGGGCTAGCCAGCACGATACGTAAGTGCTTCGTTTTCGAGATAAAAAAATTTAACTATAGAATAAATAATTATGCCAATTGTCATTTTTATCCTCGTGGTCTTAACATGAAGCATCAAAAATATATTATTATATTACACATACTTTTCTATCTTCCAATTGGGTATCCTTTAGGCAAATGTATATTATATAAATAACAAATAAGTTCTGGTCAACTGCTTTTGGCATTATGTTTCCGATTCAACAAATAAATATTTATAATATCATTACACTTTGTATAATGTACCAGTTTTGTTAGGTTTAAAACAGAAAATGGGAAATGAAAAACAGTTTTTGCGAATATGTATCTATCACAAAAATTAAATCATTTAAGAACAGAATAAATTCGATAAAATGGCGGATGCGCTAGTCACACATTTACGCAACCTATTGGACATATTCTGATGATTTACGGCGCGAATTAATGAAGTTTTATTACGAAAATGAAAAATGCTACGGACATAATACACAGATAGAATATTGCAGACTTACAATCACATAAATAATCGGATATACACCTGCAGTCCATTAATTGTTTAATTGATTGACAATAAAAGTCTAAAGCCAATAAAATTAAAAGCTAAAACCTACACATCATACGACTTCTGGGTATAATTAGGAACATGAATGAAACAAATACGTGTATGTGTTTCGTCATAATTTTCTTGAGTTCAATTACCGCTGACGTTTATATCAAGGGTAATAATTAATTAGTAATTACCTAGAATGCTGTTTAAAGAAAATGTTACTCATAAAAATACCTATTAATTATCATTTCCATAGAACAAACAATAATTTTCCACTCTAATGGCAACTTAGAAGGGTGACTGTACTTTATCTTGATGTGACGAAAATATTGAATTGGATAAAATTGAGAGTAGGCATTCCTCAGTTAATAAAATATAAAAAACTGGCACAAATGCTATCTCCTAATAGGAGTAATGCATTATTACATCAATCATACAATGCAAATTGGAAATATTTTAAATATAGCATAAAAGTCTACAATTGTGTACTGATTTTACACACTACGCTTTTAATAGTATATTGTTCAACGAGCACATAATGATGGATGTAAATCACCTGAGTGAATTACAGCTATTATAAAAGTAAAATGTATGCATACTTAGTTCATGACTATTCGCATTAACAATATTTTAGCCAACTTTTTGCTGAACAAAATACACAATATTTGAACAAGACACATGCATACAATTCAAAACTGTCAAAACACCTTAACTTTCAGATTTAACATTCGCCGGTCACTTGATAAATTTATAATAAATTTTCAGCCATTATTTGGAATGTTAACATGACTATGACTATTATAACGGGTAGAGTGTTTGGCTTTCATACAGGATTTCGGGTTCAATTGCTAACACCGGAGAATTTTTGTTTTGTTAGTGCATTCTTTATACTGTCACATTGAGGAATTTAAATTAATTTAATGTCAGAATTGTGATTAATCATTAATCATAAGTGAATAATGATTAATCACAAGTGGATAATGATTAATCATTTCTATAGCGCATTAGTACATCATTATACTTGAACAAACAAATACAAAATGTATATATTATAATATGTATACTACTAATTGTGATTAAGACTTTATGATGATATAATATCATAGACACACTGAAAAAAAGGCCAGTAACTTTACAAATATACTTTGTAAAAATATCCTTATAATTATCTTAAAATAATTCTAAAAATAATGATGATATTACACTGACGCTTGTAATTTTACAAGAAAACTGCCAATATACAACAAAACCGTAAACTTTATATGTAATTATAATGTAATATGTACATTTATAGAATATATTGTAATAAATTTACAATTAGCAACGTGAAATCCACTTTTACATTGTAAAATTACTGAACATACCAAATTTACTATATAATTGACTGTAAAAATATGCTTAATTTGTGTGTGAAGATACTACTAATTTTAAAATGCACTGCCACTAACCATTGAGAGCGTTGGGTGGTGACGCCTTCATTATTTCTTGCTTCATTTCGATGAATGCAGCGTGTACCTAGTACCTAGGTACTTACATAATTAATTTAGTGAGTAGTGACTAGCAATATAATCATATCTAGAGTGACAAGTGAGTGTTTTAGTATTATAAATAGTTTTGTCTAGTGCTGGTTGTAACATAACCTAAATAAAGCATGCTTTATTTCGACAAATGCAGCGTGTACCTAGGACTTAAGTACTTACATAATTAATTTAGTGAGTAGTGACAAGCAAAATAATCAAATCTAGAGTGACTAGTGAGTGCTTTTATTACAATAAGTAGTTTTGTCTTGTGTTGCTTATAACATAACCTATATGAGATAACGTAACAGGTATGTATTTTATACAGAATTATTGAAGCAAAGGAACAATGGTATTTTTGCATCTACAAAAATCAGATACCAACTGTATATTGAACTCTGTTCATCTTACATATAAACAATATATTATTTTCTACGTTAGAATTATATTTAAATTGTAGGTACCTAAATTACACATTAGATCTTTATTATTTGATATATACAATATATAGATTTACTTTGTTATATATGTTTTGTATAACGTTAAGTGTCCTGTTTTGTAAAAATGGCCTAAATATACAGGTACCAAATTAAATAAAAATTATCGAAAGACCTTAATATTTTATTTTTCATAATCTGACTATATTTATTCTAACATTATAAACTCTTACTCAAAATTGCATAACATACTAGAAACAATAGTAAAATTATTGTTGCAGCTGTGAAACCAGAATTTTTGTAGTCGACAATAATATGAACCATTACCTACGTTTTTACTAATCTATCAAAAAGTAAAATATATTCGTTATATTCGTAGCGTACCACTTAGGTGTACCTACAAGTTTTTCTAACTTCAAAAAATTAAGCAAAATAAGGTAGTTAATTTATTGAAGATATAATAGGTATAGCTGTAACTACGGATTAGCTAACTGAGCTGAACTTATATAATCGGTTAGGAATAGTACGATTTTGTAAATGTTTTTCACACAATTTGTACAAAAATATTTACTAGAACGAATATTTAGTTTAGAAGATTTTTCTTTTAAAATAACATCCTGATGCAGTGATGTTATTGAGAAACTTACAGAAAATCCTGATATGATTGTTACGTAAGGTAAGTAACAATTGTTAATTCTGGAATTACTATTCAGAAAATTTATTAGGTACATTTAGGAGGTTTCTTTTATTTGCGGAAAAGATAGAGAAACAATAGTCCAAATGTCACGGAAAAAGTTTTTGAGAAAAGTTGAATGACGAAAATTTCATTTCAATATCTTGATACAGTACACTTGTTAATTTTAGGTTTTCTTATGGTATTCTATATTTTTTTATTTCTGAAAATATTGGTACTCTCTAATGAGATTAGCATATTCAGCTTTTTGTGTAGAATCTAGTGACTTACACAAACTTTTAAGCCGCTAAATATTTTTATAAGTAGAAAAGTTTCACAGTTATCATAGAAAACCGCCAAAATTAAAAACATCACTTTTTTAAACAAATCGAAATGTGATTCTCGCAATTCAACTTTTCTCGAAAATTGAGCCCGAAACATCTGCTGAACTTTTTTCTGTCTTTTCCGAAAATAGGAGAAACCTTCTGTAGGTACCTAAGTATCCAAACTGGACCATCCTGTACAATAAATAAAAATTACATTGTAGTTATAGCGAAAAATGTTTTATTACAATGTAATTATACAATTGATTGTAAAGTTACTTTGTACTTTTATAAATAATTATATAAGTTACATTGTAAAAATTTTTGTATTGTAAAATTACAAAGTAATATTACAGTTACTAAACCGAAAATTACATCGCAAAATAAATTTACAATGCAATTTTACATTTTAATTGTAAAATCACAATCTATAAGAAAATCACAGCAATAATGAATGGTAAATAAATTGCCATTTATTTTTACTGTAATTATTTTTTACAGTGCAAACCTCTTTAGAAAGACAATAGGCTTACTGTTAAAACCAACCCGTGTTACTTTCGTACCCGGTCTCCCCTACTCGCGGACAAAAATATTTATTGAGATGTATACATAAATTGTACGCTTTCTATCTATGTACTGTTTAATAGGTGCAACATTGTTAATATATCAGTGTATTATTTTTCTAAAACAACAAAAAACTTTAAATATATGAATGATTGTATAGTGTTTCTATTTTTTTTCGTGTGAAATCATAAGTATATTTTCAGAAATAAAATTCGTAATTTATCCACAAATATTTCAATCTATGAACGAAAAGATGTCCAGTCAAGAATAAGCAGAAACCGTTTATATATATTAACCATATTTTTAGTTTCCTATGCTGCTATGAAATAAAAAAACTCAGATTCGACATATTACCCTTAGTAACAACACGAAATTATATCTTAGCTCGACACAACAGAGTCAATGCCACACGAGAATGCCACAAACGTTAATTACAAGAATTAAAAACAAACAAACACTAATTATGTCCCTCCGTAGAACAAGCTTGGGCCATTTATCATGGTGCAGTCAACAATTCTCGGTATGCTGACACCATCGTCGAAGTCTGCGGTAACGTCTATGAAATGACTCAATGTCAGGGTCGGGTCAAAACAGACAATCAAGTGCATTTTATTCAAAGCAAAGAAGCTTCAAGGATACACAATCATATGGAGTAATGCTGCTTTGACTTTTTCAACACTTTCAGGCTTATAACTCATCATGTCTGCCAGATACTGAAGAAAGTGATCTCTACAAAAGACAAAGTCAACAAATATCGACCTTAGAATTTGACCTCTTTTCCAAGGTCATCAACGTGTATATCTTCACGAACCAAACATGGCTGTAAATAATAATAATTTAATTCTTCATCAACAATTCACAATCAACGCTAGCTTAAAAATGATTCAACGTCGAATTCAATATTGATTATATGTTGATTCAGAGATGATTCGGAATTAACGTACTAAAATACATGAAAATGATCCGAGAATGGTTTCAATATCGATTATGCATTGATTCGACGATGATTCAGATATCGAGCTAGTAAACTGAGCGGGAATCTGTCAATAAAATTGAACATTGATGTTACACTGATAGCCGTATAGTTGATATGAAAATCAACTACAAATCATTCTCGTGCTTAATTGCTCTGATAACTCTGAAGGATATGATTTTCTATTTAGAACACACGCTGACCTTAAAATGACTTTCAAGGCCGAGTCTCAGGTAAATTTGTTGATTTTTCCCTGCGTACTCTATAACTTTTTAGAGGTGATTTTTTATCTGGCAGATATTATAAGTTATAACCCTGAAAGTGTTGAGAAAAAGAAAAACAGTTGATGTCTACTTATTTTTGTTAATTTTTGACCGACTCAGAGAGCCTTTTGGGTTTGGCCCATGATAATTTTTATTCAGTGTTCAAAACTATAGTTATATTCCCAGTGATTTTTTGGGTGTGTGTGCCATATATATCTGATTTTTTTTGACATACTGATGTATCCTACGACATTGCGAATTATAGTGTAAAGTTTGGAATGATTATTATAAAAGACATTTACAAACATTTTTTTTGCAATTTTGATGTTAATGCAAACAGAATATCAAACATTATCTTGCATAATAGAGTATTAACAACTATCAACGCAACCATAAAATAAATGTTCACTGTTTATACGAAACGTACTGTAAATACGAATCGCTAAACGGGAGATCAATACTAATGGGGCATAGTAAACCGAAGGAAGTATGTTGACAGAAGAGAAACTTTAGGCGCGAAGTGCAGAGTAAAGTAACATATACTATACATATATGGGGATAGGGCGGGAAAATATCTGAAACCAGCCCTGTCCGCGTCTACCTACCTGACGAGCAGAGGTCAGGCCTGGAGGCACGAACGTGTATCCTAATGACCTGGCGTCCAGGCCGTCGTGGTACGCCACAAAGCCCAACCTGGAACGGGCGCCGTGCTCCGCCACCACTTCGTGGCCGTCGCGGGGGCACTTGCAATTCTTGCATGTCTTTCTGAAAACAAAAAAAACCTGTTAGTAACAAAGTACTTGGTTTTCACGAAATCGAATACTAATATTCAATTAATTGGGTATTATTGGAATCAATTTCCTTTTATACAATTAGTCGAATAAATAATAGTCGATAAATTCAGGGGTAAGGTATGATTCAAAATTTCAGTGGGAACAGTTTTCATATTGAAAGAAAGACACATACATATTCCCTTGATGGGCCGAGAGACAGAGAGAGAGAGAGACAGCAACAAACACCTACTCAATAGGCACACATACGTTTATATAACGTTTTTAAAATGTTCTAGTGGTTATATATGGCTACGTATATTTTTAGATAAAAATTTAAACGTATAAAATATATCGTTTAAAACATGTTAATAATATTCGGATTTCATCTTAATGTTGAAGAGAACCCTAGAAATTTACGTTTTTTATAACGTTTATTGGACTACTGTACACAAATGTGTTATATACGTTTATATTTTACTAATATGTAATCACGCGGTAAGTGCAACGTTTATAAAACATGGAATTAAACGTTTTAAATACACGTAATACTTATTTAATGTATTAAACGTATTATCTAAATGTTAATGACACGTTATCTACACAACGTTTTAGTAACATAAAAATAAAACGTATGAAATAAGTTGATACTAAATGTTTTCAACTGAAGATAGAAATGCACACCGAAATAGAATGTTCTCTGGTAACGTTTTCTTCACGATGTTTATATAATACAGGTTTATACTTTAAGCAGATTTAGGTACACATAACGTTTTCTAATAACATTTACTTCACGTTATATATACGTCCAAATCGACAAAATATAATTTAATGGCCAATAGATGTAGACACTTATATCTCACGCACTATGTTATCCTATATTTTTATGCTTTTATACTGGACTGACTGACTGGATATAAAATCAAGCTGTCATGATTATCGTCGGTCTAGCGAGATAACAAGCTCGAAATCGGCCTAGTCACCTGCACCTGGACTCTCTGGACCTGGCTGTCTGCTATAAGTTTTCTGCATGTAAATTCACTGCTGGTTGGTCGAAAGATCATGGATTAACCCGCAGAGTAGTTGTTTCTCGAAATTCCGCTGTTTTGTATATAACTAATCATATCATAATATTATTTTTTTATTTTGAAAAATATTTTATAGAAAACGTTAATAAGACTCTAAATAAAACGTTTATTAATTTTTTAATTTCTATGTCATTTAAACGTTATTGATAATGTATCATGAACGTTTCTTTTTAGTTAAAAATAACATTTTTTCAAGCGACATTTTGACGTAATTTCAACCACTTTTAATTGTTTTTGAAACATATGCCTGCCCATTGGTATGGGTAAGCATTTTTTGATAAATATAGTGTATTTTAGTAAGGATGTCCTATTTTGTTTGCGCATAGCGACCATTTTTGCCGAGAATGGCGAAGAGTGAAATTTTTTCATGGATGAACATCAAAAATAAAATACTCAAATCAGGCAAAATATACAATTATTTTTTGTAAAAATATCTATGACATTCATAATATTAAGTGTTACTTAAAAACAATAAATAATTAGTAAAAATATTTTCTACAAAATAGAATATATATGAAAAGTTAAATAGAATATATAAAATAAAATAAGAAACACAAAAATAATATTGCACGAAATTAAACTTACTTTTCAATTTTTTAAAGAAAGCAATTCAAGTCAATGAGTTTTGGTCGCAGCAAAATGTTCAATGTTTGCGATAAATTTAAGGCTTTTGGAAATTTTTTTAATTCAACTTTTTTTCTATAGATTGAGCAGAACAATTGTCTTTAATAAAAACCATTGTATGATCTATATATCTACCATCTTATTATTACACACACACAAAATGTAACGCATAATTTAAAAGATCATAAAAGTACCGCCGTTAAGTCAAGTACGCAATACAAATTAATAAAAAATACAAACTTTACTCATGGGAAGTATTACCTACAGCTATTACAGTTGACCGCATGCATCACATACTTTAAAGCGAATAATTTTTGTTCATCTCTGAGTTAAATTAAAATCATATCTGATACTTTTCAAAGAGAAATCTTTAAATGCCGTTAGGTTTGATGGTTCTTAGACAAGAGAACTGAAGCTTATGTAGGCATTTTTTAAATTTTCAATCGGCATAACTTGACTGATGTGCTGATTTAAATAAGGAAGATAAAGTTGCTGATTGACATGCCGCAAATGCGAACGCATCTAACTAGAAAATAATCGTCATAAAGTATAAATTATTAGGATCTAAGTTATACAGGGTTATCACTTTCATGACCCAGTACAAATATCTTAGAAACGATAATATATACAGAGTGTTTAAATTAGGAAAACGTTGCACATTTTTATGAAAATATGAGATATTTTGTGTAGCTATTAAAATACCGGCTGAAAACTGAAAAAGTGCATTTTCTCTTCCCTTTTATTTTTAAAGTAAATGTTATGAAATTTAGTGTTTTTATATCATTCGCCATAAGCTTTCCAATGAAAGTGGGAACAAAAATTCTACGTCTACTAGATTTCCATACTTACAGTCAACTTTTAGCTATCTTAACGGAACAAAGCAAAAAAGACGAATTTCCACCTCTACTGGAAAACTTGTGTCCTTAACAAAATAAAGAAAGGGCAGTCGTATACGATTTTACTTGTACCTGCTTTCTATTAGTAGATGGTCTATCAGCTACAATATGAATTCGTTTTACCTTCATATATGTTTTTAAACAGTGAATTTATACAAAAATGCCAGTCTAGCTCGTCGCCGCATTACATATTTCATTCTATAGCAATACTTCCTTCAAATGGTGGAAAACACTCCATTAAATAATTAATTCCCGTTTACATTTGACACATTTGTTTCACAAATATGTGTTTTATATTCATTAAATAAGTCTCCATTCTCCAGTATTAAGTAAGTACATAATTACGAAATGTATATGTAATATAATGTCCATTCATTCAACTAAGTGCGCCATTTGCGAGAGGTAAATGTAGTACTTCAATATTACGAGATGTAATTTATTCTAAATCCCTCGCAAGTTGAGTTGTCATTTCAGCAAATAGCGACGACTCATAAGAAAAGAGGGTTTCTGAGTGTCCCGAAATGAGTTGAAAGGTAAAGTAAATAGTACAGGAAAATGTAATTTGTCACACATGAAATCTTAGTATTATAATACACTCTAACAGTAGATACTTTAAAAAATTTAAACGCATTTCTATTGCAAATATAAGATTGGTTGATATTAATAAGCAATTAAGTATTACAATTATATTAAAAATAATTTTACCCACAGACCACCTTGACTGAACTGAAGGGCCAAGCCAGTGAAGCCTTCGGTCGGCCTAACCTCAGCCCAGCTGGCTTCATGCTTGCAGTTAATGTTAGACTTTCGTTGTGGTAACATTGTGATTATTTTGTGAAATATACGAGTTTTCTTTATATAATTATATGAAGAAGTGCATTGTTGATAATTGTAATAGCCGATCAGATCGGAATAGTAATGAAATTTCATTTTTTAGGTAAGTAATAATTAGAAATAATGGAACACGTTTTATGGCATTAAACGGCTCTGCGCAGGCGTTATGCTGACATTTCCAGTATCGGCTCTGTCTTTTTTAGTGCCCATATATTTAACAATTATTCCTAGCGAGGTAACAAGTATTTAATGGTTTATTAAATAATACCATGTGGAACATTTTGGTGATGCGTGCACTGGCATCTTGGAAACTATAAGAGATACGAAAATAGGCAGTTGGGGGAAAATTCTGTTGCTAACTTAATGACGCTTACAAGTAGATCTAGGGTTTTGAGTTATTTTGAAAAAAAGTTAATATGACGTTATTCGTCTGTAACATTTTTATTTAGAGAACTTTTTAAAATCAATAAAACACTTTTCCGCAGCAAGTTTTTTCGAGGAATTTCACTGTTATTTATATTTTTATTGTGATGTTACTGTTTATTTGTCACGATATTAATTTATCTTTTTTAAGAAATGTTTAATCGCTCCTTGTGCTGCTGCACCTCATCTATGGGCACATTAATATACTCGTTTAATTCTCGAAGGACAAGAAAAAATTGCAAGAATTTGTCCCCAATAATGTATTTACAAACAATATTACAATTTCGAACAGTTACGGTTGCGCGAAACCATCAACTTCATTTTTTGGTATGGGCGCCATATGGAATTTTAATTTTCTTGCAACTGAAACCTAGATCTAGTTGCAAGCGTCATTAAGTTTTTTTCCCTCAACTGCCCATTTTCGTATCGCTTATAGTTTCCAAGATGTCAGTACATTTATCACCAAAGTGTTTCACATGGTATTATTTAATAAACCATTAAATACTTGTTAACTCGCTAACAATAATTATTAAACATATGGGCACTTAAAAACAGAGCCGATACTGGAAATGTCAGTACAACGTCTGTGCAGAGCCGTTTAATGTCATAAAGCGTATTCCATTATTTCTAATTATTACTTAAATAAAAAAAATAATTTTATCACTATTCCGATCTGATCGGCTATTACAATTGTCAACAATGCACTTCCCCATAATTACACAGTGATTAGAACTTATTAGAGCAATTTCTGAAAAATATGTAGATGTAAGAATAAATCATAAAACAAAAATATTCAATTCCTTAAAAAGCACAAAGCAACAAGTATTAAATAAAGTAACACTATTTAAAGGGCAATAAAAATTTTAATATAACTAGAATTTTATGTTAAACTCTGATTTAAAATTATTTCACAAAACTTCTCAAAATAATAAAATATTTTATTTTAGTTTATTAAAAATAAATATTCCTTTCTATTTCACATTACTTTTAAATAAAAATTATTAACTTTTTTAAAATTTCATCAAATATTATAATAATATACATTTTACTGAATCAGACTCTGTCAAAAGAGGTCGGAGCTAAACTTCCGCACACACTCCACCGCTCCCCTGTCGAGGCTTCATTGGTATAGTTGTATTGAATAGCATGGGTGCAGTCTAGGTGGTCTGTGGTTTTACTTATCACATCTTATTAAAATCAAAAATAAATTTAATTTCAACTAATTTAATAACTTTTATATAACACCCTGTACAGCACATTTTTGTCTGTTTACGAATTACGGACGAAAAGCGAAAACTGTAAACCACATTTTATGAATACATATCATTTAAAAAATATTTATTTTAAATATTACAAAAGTTTCGAGAAAATGGCGAATGCGCCGGTTCACATCTTACTAAAATGATTATGTATTTTTTTCTGGTCATTTATGAAAATTTTATGAATAAGACAATCATTACGGACAAATAAAATTAATGCAATATTTATTTGAAGCGTTTAAATAATTGATTTATTAACTGATTAATATTTAAAGTAAATCAATAAAATTTATAGCTAAAACCACCACAATATGCTTGACGAACTAGAAAACTTTTCTTTAAAATAAATAGCAGTTTATATATTTGTTTCTAGGACACTTTGTATACATACAGCGTGTCCCGTTTTTCAGGCTAACATCTCTGGAAATGTAAGAAGACTGTGGAATTTTCACAATCCATTTTTCCATAATGTTATATTAGTCGTAGTAGGCCAGGCTACTGTAAAAAAATGGCTTACGGAAATTCCACAACGTTTTCACATTTCCAGAGATGTTAACCTGAAAAACGGGACACACTATATACAGTAGACACTTCCTGATCAATGTCAATTCGTCTTCAGGGTTAAGCTACTACCTCGATTTTCCTTATCTCCCCTTCCTTTGTATTACCCGAAGTTTACAAGCCATTTACTCTTCCACGGAGACCGGCAAAGTCCTACATTACTGAAGCAGAAACATCCCCGTATCGAACTACACCCGGATTATTATCTTTCCACAGCGTGCCTCCTGCATCATCGTAATAATAGTTGACACTTGAGTGGCACGCCTGATAAACAAGAATAAATCAACTTGGTGGGGTAAAGAATAAACGACTGAGAATTTAGACCAGTCACAAAAAGAAGACACAATAAGAAATAAATTTCTCCTCTCCTCTTTTCAAAAAAAAAAAAAATGTGAATCAAAGCGAATTCAAATTAACTTACATTAATATTGCCACTGATCCAATAGTAAAATACAGCTTATTGTCTAACATTCAATTTTTTAATGTAAAAATTTCGATAACCATCATGAACAAATACACTCAACAAAATAAAACGTAAAAACACATCAATTCACAATAAAATTAATATAAAATTGAAAAATAAATGTTTACGATTCAAATTCATACATAAAACATACAACATAAAATGATTACAAACTGTACTAAAAAATATAAAAATTGTAAATCACATAAAATAGTAAACAGCATAAAGTTTTAAAATAATATAAATACAAACAGCAGTATCTCTAGCTAACTAACATTGTTAAGTATTAAGATACTATTAAGAGAAGGTGTAAAAAGTCTTGTTAATTTGTTTGTTAACATTAGGAGCTATCAAAATGTAACAAATGTACAATCGCTGAGAGCAGAGATTTTGATATCGCTGGACGTTTCTGAGTCGAACAGATGTCGTCTGGGTATTAGACAATTACGGAAGTGACTATAGAGAAGGTGAATATCTACATTTTACCTATTTGTGTTAAATTATGAGGATATTTAAGTATGCTATAACGTAAAATTAACTTTTGCAATACAGCGGTTAAATTTGTGTGGGCATTAAATCAAAACATGTCCATAGAGCGTCGTTATGTCCATAAGGATGTGCAGTTTTGATGGATGTGGCGTTTTTTGGCGGTTTTCATAGTTGTTTCGTGATTTTCAGAGTAGGTGATGGAAGTGAATGGTATAAACGTCGTTACACACAAGTTTCATTAACAAAGTTCAAACTTGTATCATTTAAAATTCAATTAACAACGGTCCAAACAGATTTTATTTGCAGATTTCATTTATCTTAAAATATCAGAAATGTTTTCATAAACTGAAATTCAAAATTATTTAGTGTTCTTATTTGATGATGTCATGGTATCCACAGTTATTGATTGTTTTAAATTTGACTTTAACAACTTCATTATTGCCGTCCCATTTTGTGTCATTCAGTTCAGTTCAATTTTGGTGAAAAAGAATATTAATATGGGTGATTCTGATTCGGAGAGTGTCGGATATCGAAGACATTGCGCAAAGAGTTGTCCATTCCTTACTTCTCGAAAAATCAAGACAAACGTACGAGCAAAGTTATGCAAAACTTGAAGGCTGGTGTAAACGGACCGAAATCAAGAATAGCAACAATGAAAAGGTTCTGCTGGCATATTTTCGAAAACATAGCAAACTTTCGTCGCTTTGGGTAAATTATTATCAGCTGCGTCCATTTAATTGCGTTTCCAAAAAGAAAATCGAAATAATTTCGGTCAAAAAGATTTTAAAAAAAGAAAACGTAACTCAATTATTGCTGGAAGCCAACAATATAACTCATTTAGGAGTGCTTGCAGGTGTCTGCAGGCGTACTTAATTGACAAATCTGCACCTACACCATGTTAAAGATGAAGGACAAGAATTCATATTATTATCCCGTCTACGAAAACAAAGATATCACGAGATTTCTTTTATCACAAACGAAAACACGGAAGGAATAAATATGGTGGAAATGGTTCGAAAATATGTAGCAATGAGACCAAGCAACACAGATCATACCCGATTTTTTGTGGGGTACAGAAATGGAAAATGCATCAAACAGCCAGTTGGCATTAATACTTTTGGGAAAATAGCATTGTTCCTGGGTCTTCCAAATCCTTTACAATATACTGGACATTGTTTTCGTAGATCATCGCGTCGTTGCTTGCATATTTAGGAGTCGATTTATTAATTGTTGAGAGGCATGGTGGTTGGCGCTCAACACAGTGGCAGAAAGCTATATAGAAGACTCCAAATAAGATAAGAAAGGGGCCGCTAATATTTTGGGTAACGTTCAACAAGTTTCAAGCACTCGGGAAATAAAGTTACTTTCTAAAAATACAGTCCACTTATCATCTGCTTAATTTAACAAATTCTTCAAAAGTTGTAATTAATGTTTACAATAAATAAATGTTGTTGAATTTTTTATAAGTAATAATAAGTAAAAGTGGTAATTAACTTTGTTTTTTTTATTTTTTACTTTAAAATTTGCGTGTTATTATAAAGGTCACAATGGCATCAAAATGAGAATGCTAAATGTGTTATAATGACATCGTCCTAAATTAAATGATTTAATTAAGCTACAGTTAGCTTTTTTAAATAAGTTATTTGGTGACGAAAATGTCTCTATCAATTTCTGAACATAATAATTCGTTTTCCGATGTTATTCTTAATCTTGATATGTCCACATTATACATTATGAGCATATAAGGCCCTGTTACACGCCTTTTCATCTCCCTCATCGAATTTCATGGGGTATAAATCCGGGTTCTTATTATATCTAATTGGCGTCTAAGCCAGACCGTGCGACGTTACGACCTGTCACACAAGGCGAATCCAAAAGTTAAAGGATGGTCCCGCTGTACGCTTGTATCGACGTTTCGATAAATATTCTATTTACGAAGCTGTGATGTCTCGCGAATCCTTTTCATACATTCCGCATGGATGTAGAAGGTATGGTTTGGAGACATATTTGATAAAAAATTCAATTTGATTTAAATGATCATACAAAGTGATTCAAAAGGTAGTACCATAAGTTTAACTGAGTTTTCTAGACCCCAAGATAAAACAAAAAGTCTATACAGAGTGAGTTACTATTAACGGTATATAGCTTAAGGGCAGATTGATAACGTCAAAATAAAGCGATTGAGCCCAACATGCCTTATTCAATTGTTGCTCCTTTTCGTTCCACAGGATGTAAAAATTAAAAAAATATTTTCGATTTTTTGCTGTATAAGAACGTACGGACCGATTGTTTTGAAAATTTGTAATCTTATGTTTTTTTGAGGTGGCAATTACATTCGTAATGCAAACAGTGTTGAGGTCACGACTAGGGGGCGCTAGTTAGCTAAATTTTGTATTTTACACTTTTTAATTTTTTAATAAGAAACAATTGAATTACCTTCAATTCTAAATATAAAAGGTATACCTGTTACAAATCGATAAACTCGTTTTCGAGAAACAGACGATTTAAGTTTTTGAAATTCGGCGGGAATTATAACAGGTATACCTTTTCTATTTAGAATTGAAGGTAGTTCAATAGTTTTGTAATAAAAAATTCACAAGTGTAAAGTTCAAAAAGTTAGACATATGTTTACATCGACAGTACAGCTATTACTAGCGTCCCCTAGTCGTGACTTCAACACTGTTTGCTATTCGTAATTGCCACCTCAAAAAACATAGGACTACACATTTTCAAAATAATCGGTCCATGCGTTCTTAAATTATAGCAAAAAATCGAAAACATTTTTTCAACTTTAACACCCTGTAGAAATAAAAGGAGCAACAATTGAATAAGGCATGTTGGGCTATGTATCATTATTAATGACACACCTTGTATAAACATAATCTCAAAACGCTTTGTTTTCGACACACATATTTGGTGTAAAAGGTTAAATTGCTGATGACGGTTTTTAATTATAGTATTTCCTACGTATTAATGAAACTTGCTATAACTTTTCTTTGAAACTAAAAAGGAGTGAACACAATTCGACTCGAACCAGAAAATTTTTACATAAAAATTGTACCTACTCTTGTTGAAATTCTATGTCCACAAAAAAATTACTTCAATATCTCAGCGTATGCAAAGTCCCATTAAAAATCTCTCAGACTTGAAACATAGTTGGCTGTTAAATGAAAGAAAGACAAAAATTTTGACATTTTGATAGAAATAAGCATTCATTAGTAAATTGTGTGATTATTTGTTGTTACCGTAACAGTAGTTAGAAGCGGTAAGGGCCACATTTTTTATGTAATAATATAGTTTCCATTTTTGCTATGAAATTATCAAAAACAAAACACAAAAGAGTTTGAGCAGCACCCTTGTATTACCCGCCTCTACACAAATTGTGTTCATTTTTTTTAGAATTTCAAAAAGAAAAACATTTTACGATACATGTTTATATAGCTAAATTTATAGTACTATAGAATCACCTTGAACAATGAATGGAAAACCATACCAGCAAATTCTAAATATCTCGCCAACGAAAAGTTTTGGGGTTTGTATGTACAGGGTGTAATAAAATAGTGTACAGGATCTTGGTACGTCATAGTACCAATTAAAATAAGCAAAAATATTCTTATAAATACATGCACTACATATAATAGTTTTTATTTACTTTTTAGGATAATCATAAATTTTCATGGCAAAACCGATAATGACATTAAAAACAGTATCAGTTCAGAAGGAATATTTTTTATAGAGGATTTTCAAACACACTTTTTAATTTAAGCAACCCTGCAAACATATATGAACATCTTATGGAGTGCATCAAGAACAAATCAGGCTATTTCCGGTGTAGTATTAAGTAGGTCCAGGCAATGGGGTCAAGATGCTGACTGACTAACAAATTGATGGATTTAATGGTTCTAAAATCAGTAACATGCAATATTTAGAAACTCCAATTAAATTGTTAGCTTCAATAACATTTCAGAAACATTTATGAACCATATGAATGCGTGTATTGCGGAATTGGCCTTCTCGTTGTTCAAATCTTAATCTAATTGATTAGAATGTTATTGCTATCTGTCCTTTAATAAAGTTTAAAAAGAACAAGTCAAACATTGGGATCAAATAAAAATTATTTATAATTAAAAAAAAAGTTTTGATCAAGCTGTCAAAGGAATTACAAGTTTTGGTGGTATAATATTAAGGAATGAACATTAAATTTTCATCAGAAGTTTGTTTACTGGTTGATATTGCGATAAAATTTCTCAAAAACATCAAACATCATATTTCACTTTTATTACTTTTATTCTGCAGTGGAGCATGTGGAAAAATATATATTTTTAGTGCAAGGAACAGCAAAACTTTTGAGGTCTCCAGACCTCACGACAGCTTAAATTTTTTTAAAAATATTGGTATGCTTGGTATAATATTACTTTCACTTCCAATTTTAGCAAAGTAAAGAGCTTTTTTGTTTAATTTATATTTATTTTTAAATTCGGGTTTTCCAGAAAGTAATTTTTGTCAATTTAACCAACAAATTTTTCTGTGTAAAAATGTTAACTGTAAAGAATTAAGTACCAATACTTTAATATAATAAAATAAAATCATATTATTCTTGGACTAGGCCCAATGCATTAACGCCTTACCTTTATTATTTTTCTAAATTGAAAAAATGACAAGGAACATATAGGCTGTTAAGTATAGAATGCGACATTTACTGCTCTCGTACTAATAATATTCTTAAGTATTAATAAATTAAGATATCGGAATCCGGAAATATTTGTTTCGAGCTCAGTGCCAACAAAAATAAACGAAGGTAAATTACTGTGATGCGGCACTAATGATAATATTTTTTACGATTCTGAAAAAATAACAAATGAAAGTTCTTGCTTATATTTAAACCTGAAAATCAAACGTCACGTTTCATTAATGAAGGTGGGTAGGTACCTACACTTTTTTATTTTTATGAAAAATATTTTGTTCATAGACCTAAATATTTTATTCGGTATATTACATATGTGTAAGTAAATTATTCCTCGCTTAAATATTTGTAACACTAGATAATGGGCGTTTTGAACGAAACCAAGCGAACTTTATAGAGTATATAACGCCTGTGATGTAGGCAACCCGTTAAACACTTGTGTGCTTTACTGATGTCGGAACTGCTGGGGCAAAAAAGTTCCAAACTTTCGACAAACAAAACTTATAATTATTATACTAAAACTATAATCGTATTATGTAAAACGTAAAGGGTTTTTCCAACACAATTAATATTTAGTCATTTTCAGATGCTACTATAAAAAACAATTTTATTTCTGTTAATCCATAATTATCACCCTGTGGTCGACTATTATTACTGGATCATAGAGCCGGGCCGACATCTTTGAGACAAAATATGAAGATATAGCTAAAAAGTCTGTTCTCAAAAGTCTTGGTTTCAAACTCTTAGAAAAATTCGACCAATTAAGTTGTGAATATTTTTCAGTGCATGGAATTAATAAAGTAGTTGGTTGAATATTTCCGATAGTTCCAAATTAATCTTTGGCTGCTGTGTCAACAAACCTAAATTGTCTCAGTAAAATGTTACTACGGCAAAAGATGAAATCATTTTTTTCGTTATTTACTCGCTCAAGCCATTTTCACCAAATTTGGTAGGATACATTTCTTAAAAAAGGAATCAAAATGTATTAAATCACGTTCGACCATAGAGGGCGTCATATTAGCAATGCCTGATGATACATTTCTCTTTTATATTTTGCTGACGTTCTGATTCGGTTGACTACAAGATCTTATCCGGGCGCCGTTTCCATGTAGAAAAGAAAATATACACTTGGTAGAACTTGATTCTTATCGTTTTCGAGAAAACTGCCCTGAAACTTTTCTTCTTACATGTGATTTTAAAAATTCTATTCAAACTTATTTCCAGAATATCAGTTTTGTGATACGACAAAGATAACAATTATCTTATTTTATGTTCAGAGTAATTTTGGAAAAGATTCAAAATTATCCATTTCTACAAATTTTCATATTAAAAAATACATTTGTCCCCTAATAAATAATCAAAAATCAACTATGTAGTTCTTATCATTATTTTTGGTATGTCATTTGCAAATAATGGTATGTTGTTTTTTGTTCCGGCTGTCAAAAACAAGATTTTTTTTAAATACATTTCAATAGCATTTTCGAGGTCGCGCTAAGAAATCTTTTAGTGCAGTTTTCTCGAAAACGGTAGGAATTATCAGTTTATACTAAATGCACCTTTATCACGTAAAAATAACGCTGGATAAGGTTTTCTAGTCAACCGAATCACAGTGTTTCGCCAATAAAATATGAGAGAAATCTATCGCCAGGTATTGCTAATGTGGCGCCCTCTATGCTGAACCTGATTTAATACATAAATCATAATTCCTTTTCTTAGAAAATGTTTCCCAGCAAATTTGGTACCATCGGTTGAGCGATATTTGAATAATTACAAGAAAACGAAAAAATAATCTCAACTTTTACAACACTTATATTTTTCCACAGCAACATTCTACTAAGACATTTTTAGCTATATCATCATATTATGTCTCGCCCCTGCTCTATGCCCCATTATTGATAGTCCACCCTGTACAGCTTATTTGACAGATGTAATATTTGATTCGTTTTGCTACAGAATTACAGTTGCATCATTTACTAATTTAAAAGATGTGTATTACATCTTTGATGCATACTGTGAAGTGAATCGGCGATCTAGTTTAGCAATTCTGTGCATTTGAAGTGATATTTATTATGTTTATGCTCATACTTACAAACAGATATCTACAGATATCTTGCTCTTTGAAACTGCATAAACTGACTTCAACCTTTTTACACTTATTGATATAAACGAACGTCAATAATAATGTAAACATATTTTTTCAATCAAAGCATTTTTTACCACTTACATTTCAATGGTTCAAAGTAACTAACTCTTTTGAAGGAAACATAAAGTATTCTTGTACATAGCGAAACCTTAACACTTCAAACATATCGTGATTTTTTTAAATGAAAGGGTATAAAAGGCTTCGGGAGTAGAACTTTCGCCTTCTTTTATGATTTTCACTTAACTTTCCTTCGAAACAACTTCGCTTTCCCTCGTGAGAAGGTATCTAATTTTCTGTAAAAGCGTGGAAAGGAAAGTATAAAGAAAAATTTAAAATCTTCCACTTTTTCTTGTAAAATACTGGCACTTAACTAAGTAAGAAATATTTCCTTCCAATATTCGTAAAATAAATTTCAATTTAGTTTCTCACGGCAATTTGTGTTGCATAAGCTTTTAAAGACATAATTCTACATTAAGTTCCCCTATAATGTGAATGCCCCATTTAAAAGACCCCTCCTCACATGACTCGAATGTCGAAACAACTTTTGTTCCTAGCAGAAATTTCATACTGTATCAATCGTATCTATAGAAAGAAAGAAATCTTTGCAGAAATAAATGTAGATACAAACTACTTATTAGCAACTGTGACTTTTAATTTTTTTTAAGGAAAAAATAACATGTTAAATAAATATACAACAAAAGTGTGAGGCAGTAAAAATATTTTAAAAATTTTCCAACCAGTCAAGTCGCAGGCGCCTAGATTATTTTGAATTGTTAAAAGTAACACTAACAATGATGGATAAGTTTACTTCATCAGTCAGTATAAAATCCGTAAAATTTAACTTTAAAAATAATATGAAGCGTTAAAAACACCTGCATCCCTTGGACCGATAGTTGAAACATGGCCTACAAAACACAGAACATCTAAGTATTTACATAAACATTGAAAGATTTGAGAAATATTTTTATTTTTTAATAATCTACTTTAAATATTTCCACTTCACATCACATTTCTCGAGTATACAGGGTTAACTATGACTAAGTACAAAAATTTTAACCACGTGCTCATGGAACCCTAAAAGACAATAAAAAAGTTATTCCAGAATTTTAGCTCGATATTTAAAAAATGGGGCAAAACCCTTTTCTTCTACGGAAAGTCGGCGCCTATGATGAGTATAGACTGAGATGGCTTATGGCTTAGATACGTAGTTGGCATTACATCTGTCAACAACTACCATGCGGTCGTTTGCAGCATTTCTAAATGCAGAAACGACAAAAATTAACATTCTTATTAGTAATAATACCTGATAGGTAGGTAACAGTTAATCCAGTTATCTCCAGTATTTTGCATTCATTTTTCATTATTTGGTTACAAACTGGTAAAACTACATTTTCACTCACTACCGATAAACACACTTCCCGTAGGTACAGTTGTTAGATACAATGCCTATGTATTTATAACAAAATGGAAGAAAGGGGTGGTAGGTAGGTTCTAATAGATAACAGAAAACGTTTAACACCCACGGCAGTCTTGTCCCATAACCTAGAAAAACAAACCGGCGAACTATATTGTGGGAAAATATCTGTACCCGACACATATTCCTTTATTTATTAACTATAAAACGTTTTAAATTAAAATAAAGCACTAAAAACTGAAGAAGAACACAAAACTACAACGTAAACACAGGAATTAAATTATAACATGACAGCGAACCGACTCGACTGGACCGACTGCGGACTGTGGCCGACTGTTGCATGACGGTAGCTTGCTGGTTGCATACTCTGATTCTCGCATTGGCGGCGTTAAATAAGGATTTAATATAATATCGAAAACCAATTTTTTTCGCTTTATAAATAAGTTTGGAAATTTTTTGAAAGGAAATTCTGTTAATTTTTATTTTTTTCTATCCCCTCTTAAAATATTTGTACTTAGTCATAGTTAACCCTGTATATTTCTATTTAAAAATAATTAATACAATTTTAATTGCCCTCCTTCTAAAATATACTACGGGAAAAAGAATGATAAACATCGGTTAAATATTTTATTTTGACAATTTTTTGCATGTTTTCTTATCTCGGTGAAAGTAAAAAATTATTCAATTTTCAGGTTTATCTGTAAAGTCCGCACATCGTTCGTAGATCTTAGGTTCGGACTTGGCGACGACCTTAATATTTAAATATAGGTACATTATTTACAGGGTGTTAAAAAAGAGTGTAAAATATTTAAGGAGGTAATAGTATGAACCAAAATAAGCAGAAAAGTCTCAATAAACATGGGTCCGCAAAGTAACGATTGCGGAGATATGGAATGTTTTATGTTTTTTAACCCCTTTTTTATTTTGCAAAAACGTTGTGTATTTTCTTATAATAGTTGGTTGATGTTTAGTGAAATAACAGTACGTATTTGACAGTTGTTCACAGTGCACAAGTTTTCTTTCGCTATGGCTGGTTACTCTAACGCAGAACAGATATGATTTCATGTAAAGTCGTGCTAATGGGAATGACACCGAAGCGCGACGTCTTTATGTTGACGCTTATCCAAATCGCCAGGTTCCTTCACAACGCATGTTTAGAAGAATTCACCAAAGATTGCGTGATACCGGTTCCTTGAGCAAACAGAGCCATTTATCCGGAAGACCAAGGTCGGTATCCACTCCTAGAGCAGAAGAAGAAATTATCCAATAAATGATCATCAAGCACGTTTGGTTTATTGCCGCTGGTTTCTACGTCATGATGCTGAAGACCCTCGTTTTCTTGCAAACATTCTTTTTACTGATGAGGCCGGGTTCACAAGAAATGGAGTGTTTAATTTTCACAATACGCATATTTGGGCCAACGAAAATCCTCATGCTCTAATAGGATCTGGACATCAGGCACGTTTTTCATTAAACATTTGGAGGTGACAGGTTTCTAGGTCCTATTGTTATACCAAACCAATTAACTGGCTCTGCTTACCTCAACTTTCTGCAGAACACACTGTATGAGTTTTTGGAAGACATTCCTTTGAATCAGAGGCAATAAATGTAGTTCCAGTATGATGGTGTTCCAGTTCATTTTTCCATGGCCGTTAGAGAGCATTTACACCAAACTTTTCCACATAGATGGGTAGGAAGGGCCGGACCTGTTTTAAAGCCTACAAGATCGCCTGATCTGAACCCTCAAGATTTCTTTGTTTGGGGACATTTGAAGACATTAGTGTATGGTACTCCTGTAAATAGCTTGGAAGAGCTGCAGCTACGGATTAATCAAAAGTGTCAAGAAATCCAAACCAAGAAGGGTGTTTTCGAAAGAGTTCGAATATCGTTGAGACGAAGATGTCGTGCCTGCTTGGAAATGGACAGAGGTCACTTTGAACATCTTCTGTAACTTTGTTTTTTGTTTGTTAAAAGCTTTCTTTGTCGGTTTATCCCTAATAAAATAAAATGTTTGAAAAACGAATAGTGGTCCATATCTCCGCAACCGTTACTTTGCGGACCCATGTTTATTAAGACTTTTCTGCTTATTTTGGTTCATACTATTACCTCCTGAAATATTTTACACTCTTTTTAATACCCTGTATATTCAACCACAATAGATGAGATCTGGTTGATTTTCGAGTTCCCACAGTTTCAAAAGTGAACTTAGATATTTATAGAATGTTTTCATTACACCAGGTTAGTAAATTTAGATAGATTAATTGTCTGTGGAATTGTTCATTAGCATACCTAGATGCTTGGTGTCAGAGATCATACATATGACTTCATTGATTGTATTTATAAATCGAAGCACTTGCGGAACTAGATTTATAGAAAGTTTTTTCGTATTTTTGGATGCAGAATCTTCTCTAGAATTCTCTGAAAACATTTTACAACACCCTGTATACGTGTTTACTTTTCTTTGTCAAGCAGTATACGTATTATACTTTTCATTTCTCTATTCCAAATACAGTAACACAGTAGACGTATACATATATCAGGCAAGCGAAACATTACAGCTCTTCTCAGTTAATTAAACACCATACAATGTAACAACATCGTATATCCAAGTAAAAATAAATCCCAGACTAATACAGTTAATGCACACGCCAACCAACTTGTACCGTATAAGTAAATGTGATACTGCACATCAATACAACTTTGTAGCATTACCGCCAACCAACGCCCTAGAATCGAAGATTACTGAACTAATTTTAGGTTCGATTACTTCGATGCAATCATGGGAGGACTGCAATATTGCAGAGCTTAAAAGCTAACCATAAGGAGTTGTGCGAAATGTAATTTTAAAAGTATTACTATTGAACCGATGGGTTTTAAGGTCGCCGTATTCTTGAAATAGTTGTTTTCTACAAATATAAATAATTTTAGATATTTAAGAACTGAATGATATAGAGCTTAGCAAATAACAGGTATGTTAAGCCACCTGCGAATATTCAAAAGTACCGAAGTAAAACGAATATATAATCAATAAATTTTTAGGTTTAGTTTAAATTTACTTGTAGAGGTAAATATTGTTATAACATGAACGTACATAGTTTTGCATATAAGATTTTTCAGTTTTATTTATAAGCATCTGATATAACGCGTGTCTTAAACGCTTTTAAAAAATTATTATTATTTTATTGAAGGAGAATTTAAAGTCAAAGTATATAAATAAAACAGAAAGAATTTTAGTTTTTGGAGATATTTGCAAATTTGTACTATTGTGGCAGTTTTCGTCACATCTGAAATATTATCAAATATGCCATGCATATAAACTATTGAGACACAACACAACAATATTTGATACGTGTAAAGTTAATATTTTGTTGTTTTTTAAATGTTGCAAAGTTTTGCAATCTTTGCCTTCACTCGATTCGAACAATTAAACCGTAGTTGGGCGGCATAAGACCAGTCCATTTTTACAAATTGCTTGTAGGTATTAATACATGCCGCAAAAGGAACAATTAGACATAATAATCAACGGATAAAAGAAACAACAAACAAGCCGTGGACGATGTACAAAATTACAAACGAAGTTATTTCAAATTTAATTGCTACCATAAATGAATATGTTACAGAAACATTTTCGTTGAGGAACGATTTTAATTGGATGTGAAATTTCGTAACCAGTATTATATTTTCACTTGAATTGTGGTAAAATTCCAAATATGACGTGCAATAAATTTGGAATACTATGTGAAAACCTCTGTGTGTCTAGCTTCGAAAAAAATATATTCTTTCAAAAAGTAATTAAGGGTAAGTATTTGGTGTTCAATGTAGCAACAAAATATTGATAAAACTGCATAAAAAAAATCAATGACTGACTAGTAATTAAATGCGAAGTTGGATTAGTAGAAATATAAAGAAGTTCGTAAGGCTGAAGCAGCAAAAAGAGTGTTGAAGGGTACATACACATTTCGTCGAGGAAATTCAATCTCTAGAATCGAAATCCATTAGCTTCACTTCCAAATATATGTGAAAGCAAAAGTTATTTCCCTTGTGTATAAAACTTTTCTTGTAATAGTGAAAATAACACAGAAACGGTTAGTAATAGGAAAACATGTTTCTATTAATTAAAATTATTCTTAAGAGGCTTCAATAGATGCAACCGTAGTTCAGGCATTTTGAATTATCTATTGAAACATTTTTCGTAGATAGAAGTTCCCTAGTATCGCTATAGATATATTCCTAATTCGGCTTTACAACCATATTCATCTATTTCAACGTTTTATATTCAGAAAAGTGAAATGTTCAGTTTGTTAAACAATTGTGTGCATTTGTATACATACAAAATGAAATGAGAATTTTGAAGAAGCTCTTAATTTTGATAAATGCAATGTAATAGTTTAAATTGACTTAAAGTTCAAAACAAACAGACAAATTTCAAAATAATTAAAATAAAAAATATTACTGATACGAACTGATACTGACAGCAGACAGAAAAAGGTGAGGACTATGCATACAAAAGAGAGGACATTAAGTGCAACTTGTAAACCCAATTTTCAAGAGTTTCAAAGTTCTCTAATTGTGATTTTTCAGGGAAGAAATTATAAAACTGAAAACTTCTAACAAAATTTCTAGTCTATGTTTTACACATAACACGCAGAACATTTACAGCTTCGTTTACATTCAATAATTCTACACGCCAAATAAATAAAAGATTCTATTCGACATTCGTAATATCCATTGAAGTAAACATTTACATATTAATTACATAAAAACTGACTGACAACTTCGTTTACTTACAATATTAAAACAATAAATACTCAAAACCACCATTAAACAAACGCCAAAATTATTTTCTGGTTCTGCGTACAACGATTCTCATTGTCGTCAGCTGATTGATTTTAATGACGTTGAAAAATTATGATTTCTGGCTCGCGTACCGACATTTCATCTGATTTAATATTTCTGTTATGGTCGGAAGGTCGGTGACGATGGCAGGTGCCAGCGCGTGTACAAATTTCACGATCACCAACTAATTTGGGACCTATTGGCCAAAAATAATGTATGACAATGTCGTGGGACTGATTCATGCTACACCTGCAATGCCGTCTGTTGGTTTCAACATAAACTTATAATGCAGAGCTAGCAAGTGGTTCTGAAAATACGAATTCAAAATTATAATTAATAGAGCCCGGAAATTTCAACGAAAAAAAAAAATGTGTTTTCAGCAAACAATTCAGTTTATCTAAACATAATTTATTATCGAGAAACATTTTTTTTTTGTGTAATGATCACTTTTTGTCAAATTGATTTTTTTGGTAAGAGAATTCCTTTTTTGACGAGTATTTGTTTAAATTAAACAAATAGTTATTCCTTTTGAACATATTATGAAAACTTAAAAAAGGGTTTTCAAATAAATATATTTTTTCATTTCCCTAAACAAATGCTTTTTGATTTAAATTAATGTGTAGTTTGAATCAAATAATGTGTTTGTTTGATTCAAAAATGCTTAACTTTAATTGAGCGATGTGGAAAAATAAAATATGTAAGCAATATTTTAATTCTTTTTGTAGTTTTTAAAGGAAGTTTAATTAAAAACAAAATAAAAAAACTCAATTTCCTAATATAGTCGAAATATCACAAAAGAAAAATTTCAATTGTTTCCTTTGTAATGTATGTATAATATAATATAATGTAACTGTGCTATATTTCGCGTACTCAGGTATGTTGGGTTTGAGAGACATGTTCAGACAGGGCTAGTCGTCACATAACTCACCACTCACGACGTACTGATGATAGCTAATAAGCTCGAAACCGGTATATGTTGATTTTACGATATAGATTTTTCAGGAGTAATTCTATGCTGGTCGGAGCATTAGCCCGCAGTTGTTTTCTGAAATTCCTGAGCAATAAGTTGTTGACCTAAATAAGCAGCTGTCTCTTCGGAAAAAAAAATACTGTTTTGTCATAGAATATAATTAAATCAACACCAGAACTGTCTCATTGAAAAGAAAATAATGTTTTACAATGGGAACAAATGCTTTCTTTATACAAAATAACTGTATTTTTGCTTTTCCAAAAAAAAAATATTTGGTATCAAGAAATAAATATTTGTTTGACCCTAGATAAACAAATAATTTAATAGAACAAAAATTTTTTACAGGCACCAAATTTAATAATCTTTTTGGCTCATTTAAGTAGGCATTTTAAAAAAAAAAACATATTTTTTTTAGAGTTTAGCGTACGTCAAACGGAACAAATTTTACAACAGAATAAATTTACATGTTATGAGTTTGCAGCACAATTTTTAAGCGTGACTGTACCTCTATTCATTTAGATGTTACAACTTGCTGAAAAGTTTTCATTTTAGTCTCAGAAATGACAGACGTGGGACAGCGTGGGTCAGTCTTAGCTACTTCCACAGTTAAAACGATAACTTTTGTTTGAAAAATATAACTGATTTATGTTTTTGTTAAAGGAATATACTTTATAAAAATATCTAGACATACATTTCACAATAAAGAGTAAAAATTACCAAAAAAAAATTAATCTGATCTAGTAAGATCCAGCAACACAATCTCCTGTCTATAAACATTACGTGACATGTCAAATGGCGTTCTTATTTAACATAAAAGCTTTAATATATCTAAATTTACATTAAAATTATGTCTGGCTAAGTTGGCCTTCAAGTCTTTTGAACTGGTGTAATGTTTTCACTTTTAGTTATTCTTAAATGCTTTTTTATTTGAAAATCGTGTATTTAATGAAAGTGACGATTAGCTATTTAATATCAAACGCGCAATTCCAAGAATACATATTTTACTACGTTGTTGTAAGTATAGCATTTTGAATAAGGCGCAATTTTATTTTTCATAATTCCAAACGAGGGGAACTGAGCGTAAAAGAATTAGTCCATGATTTATCCCAGTAAGGGCAAGAATCTCTCTTCATTCCATGAAAATTACTAAAAATAGCCTGCTAAGATTGTCAAGTAATTTGCAGGAAACCGAGATAACTTATTTCGAAGAATTCTCTGTTTCTATGATAGATTTTCTATTGACTGTTTTAAGTAAAATATTTTAGTTTCATAAATTCTTAACAAGAAAATACAGACGGCACAAAAAATTAATTGGTTTGAATATCATTTAGAAAAGATTGAAAAATATGAAATAAATGCTATGTAACTTTTAGTTCATTTATAAATCATATATGTAAAATAATATTAGTTATTGAAAAAGTTTTCTGTATGCATATCTTTCAATGTTAGTTATATAGGTAAGTATATGCAAAATATAAAAAAAATTAAATTATCTACTCAGTAAAATTACATATCTATATTTTACAATTCCAACCTAAAAATTACATTGTATAAATCACATAACATGGAATTTTATCCGCGTTTATTTCTGTAATATTACAGTGCCTTATTTCATTTACTTTACATAAAGTTATATGAAATTACAGACAAATTTTTATCAGTGCAGTATAGCGAAGGAATACACACTGACCAATATTTTGGTCAGCTTCGACTAGAAATTGAATATAAACATATAGTGAAAAGTAAATGTGAGAAAGAAATTTCGGAATTGAAAGACAAAAGCACCGGAAAATAAAAAATGCAATAGGTATGTTCTCAAAAAAATTAATATTGGTTAAAATTATCCATTAAACTCATTATAAACAAAATATGAAGTTTATTTGTGAAGAAAGTCGCCACAATATATCAATCTGTAAGTTATAATATATTACAAAGTTAACAAGTTCACTATGTACTATGTACTAAACTAAAAGGTACCGTCTGTAGCCACCTCAGCAAGCATGTGACGATACACGGGTAGCCTCTAACTGAGAGCACGTTGTTTATCCTCGCTCTTAAGGGTATTTCTACTACGAATAACTAAGAGAAAAAAAATACTATAAACTTTTTAACTTTACAGTAAGTTCATAGCGCCTATAAATCTACCTTTTTCAACTAATATAAAAATTTTGTGGAAAGGCCTATTGCATCAAAAATCGGCCTGTCCCAAACACTTTCATGAAATATTCTATGTTATGATAGAGCTGCAATTATCCACAAGACCATAAATAATTTAATTATCAAAAGCGTCCCTTTTTCTGAAAAGTAAAAGCTTTGGAAAATTTACGCTTCGATAACCCCTGGGTAAGACAACGCATACAGAACACCACCCCGTCGGTTCAGAAAACGTCACATTCCGAATTCCTAATGCGGTTTCTGTACCATCGCGGTGGAAAGTCTCGATGGCATCCGCCCACTCCCTAGTGGTGAAGAAATTCGATCGGCGACCGTTATGGAAAGAGAAAGACGCACCCGTATTGCCATATCTAAGGTACCCGGAGCTGTTTTACATTAAATTTAGTAAATGCACACTTTTTATTATATGAAACAACGACCGTAAAGTGTTGAGGTAACAAACAGGAAAACCATATTGGAATCTCGATAACGCTAGCTGCGTTCCGAATCGACAATCGCGGGTCGCAGAAAGTTATAACGATTTAGATAGATTTTTATTAAACTCTTAGATAATATTTCAGTGCGGCATGTTTGTTGGGAGAGGTGGATTTGAAATGTTTGTCGCATCAAGCTAAACAGACGCTCCCTGCTACAAATGCAATAAAATGATGGTAAGGATTTCAGTTGAAATAACATTTATTATTAATTTGATAATGTATCTACATTGGGATATTGGATAAGTTTATATGGGTTGGATCTGATAGGATCAGGACTTTGAATTGCGCGGCAATCATTGTAACGTTGTGCGGTTGGCAGTTCTGTTTTTGTTTTGAACGTAACCTCATTCTAAACAAAGAAGTTGCTTACCAAGATGTTTAGAAGAAAGTCTTCTCTAAACATCTTGGTTACTTACAACAAATATGTTTAGAGAAGACATTCGTCTAATTGCATTACATTATTTCTTCCAACTTAGTGCTAAATTTGAATTTTCAGTCGTTCTAATAACTTATGTGTGGATATATGATTCTAGACAATATTATTAACAGTTTACAACATAGAAGTAGTTAGGTATGCCAAGTGTTCTCGATGCTGATATAAAATATGATGCAAGATTTCGGTTCAGACGCGTTTACATTACAAATCCTAAATTAATGACTTACTTCTAGTATGAGCAAGTTATTCTCAATAAAGAACACCATGTAGGTCCCCAAAGCAACATGTATTATACCTCTAAAAAAATTATAAGTTAATATGCAGCAGCAATTAGTATTACCTATATATACAAGTATGTATATCTGACATATTATGGTACATAGCCAGTGTTTATATAAAGTATAGTTAGTCAACCGGCCTTAATTGTGGACCATGTCGGCTAGATGGTGGGACTATAATATGTGCAAAATCTCTTAAACAAGCTCTAGAGAAGACGGTAAACAAAGTCAGACTGACTCTACTGACTTGTTTATGGCTCGCTTAAGAGATTTTCCACATATTATAGCCCTGCCATCTAGCCGACATGGTCCACAACTAAGGCCGATTGACTAACTATACTTTATATAAACACTGACATAACTAAGCAGGCACAATAAAATACCATATATTTTTACCCTCTAAATGATAAAACTCCATAAAATTTCTTAATCTTACAAATTTTAGTAGAACTCTTTAAATAATTTAAAATTACATTGGTAACTGGAATTTCTGGTGACCATAGTATGGAGAAGATACTTTTCCTATTGTGAAAATTATTTATATAATGTAAGAGCTATATGCAGCAACGAATACAACACGAATTTACCTACAGGTTAAAATTTCGTTGAAGCTACGTACATTTTTCTTCTACAACACATATCTTTAGATTTCTTTATGAAAAAAATTACTACAAATTCTTTGGTTATCTGGGTAAAAATTATTTTTCGATTGCCTCTTAGCACTTTCTGCTCTTTTCGTCATTCTACAACTTGAAACCGCCAAACGGCTTTTTATCGATCGACATCTAAGGCTTGGGTTAATGAAAAAGTTTTTTATATCAGTTGATAAATCAGTAAGAGGATTTAATTCTCATGAAAGAAGTTTGTAAAGCCAATCCGAAATAATGTAAAAGGGGAAACCTTTGCGATATTGCTCAAAGTGACTTTATTACGAAACTTTCACTACATCCCAAAATGAAAGTGATTTACACGACAATTTTTGTTATTTTTTACTTATCTGCTTTTTCAGTGTGCGATTTTTTAGTTAGGCAAATTTAGTTTCAAAAAAGTAAGTGGAAAGTAAGTTCCGGGAATTTGTCAAAATTTCATTATCGACCTCTAAACAACGATTCCAACGTTGCTCCCACGATTGGAAGCACTCTTGGTGATCCTCCGCAGTTAACCCGTTCAGCACCACGGTTACAGCTTCTTTGACCTCCTGTACGCCGCCATGATGAGTTCCCTTGAGGTGCGACTTCATCTTGGGGAGTAACAAAAAGTCAAAGGGGGAAAAACTGCCAAAAACTCTTGCACAACGAACGAGGAATGGGCTGGCGCGTTGTCGTGGTGCAAGATTAAGCCGTTCTCGGAGAGTTCGGGTCGCATATTCACTATGAATGATGCCGTGGATATCGAAAAAAATGATTAACACTGCCTTCGGTCGTGACTTGGACATCCTCGCTTTCGTTGGCAGCTCTCCACCCTTTTCCACCCACTGCTGACATTGTTTACGGATCTCGGGGTCATACTCAAATATCCAGGTCTCATCTACAGTGACTACCGGACTCATCCAGTCTCTACCGTCGCTCAGAATGCGGGACAACAAATCCTCGTAGATCGATTTTCGCATGTCTTTCTGTTCACGGGTGAGAACTTTTGGCACCACATTTGCGCAAATTTTTCCCATATTCAAGTTTTCGTGTAACATCTTGCGAACGGTTTCTTTGTTGACGTTTAACTCGTCAGACAACGCACGAATACTTAGGCGCACACACCTCGTATTTAATTTATTTTTATTTTTTCAGTGTAAAAACACAATTAAACTAAAGAAAAAGCCCATTTGACGGTAATAATAAAACTTAAAAATAAAGTTTTATTGTCAAGTTTTAATGTATATTACAAGGCTATTTGATAAATTATTTTACTCTAGAAATATATTTGGTATCAGATAAACCTCTTTAAAACTAATCAATCTACAAACAACCCTAACAAAACCTTTATAAAATAAGCGGAATACTAATAAGCATTGCTACTTGGGATGGGACACTCGGTACACAAACCGAGGCTATTTCTTTTTAGTAACCACCACCACTTAAAATACTTCTCGTATCTATTACCACCTTACATCCACACTCGAAGTACAAGGCGTTCTAAAATTAGCGCGCCGCATCCTATTGAGTGAAATCGTTCCGGAAAATTTATACTCAAAAAACGAACGAAAATAAACGTTAGTCGGACGCCATTAATTGCGGCAGTAACGGATTAAGAATGTTATTACAGATAACAATTTTCATTTGCACCGAAAATAAATGCCGATTTTATTTATTAGATGGCAATTTTATGGAGTTCCGTCAAATATTTTCACGGAAAATGTATTCCTGGACGATCGGATGGGTTGGAGTGATTGTTTGTTTTCCTGAATGGGCCATTACTATGCGCTTCATAACTTTCGACCCGTTAAGTTTGGAAAGCACAGTAAAAAAATTAATGTGTCAATAAAGATGTTATTGCTGCACACAACTATTCAATTCTATGAATAATGGATTGATGCGTTTTTGGTCTTCATGGCGAAAGTGCCTTGTAAGTAAAATTCTAAAAATATACAGGATGTGTACCAAATTATGATCCAAAAGTTCTCGGTTTCCATTTCTTAATTGCCTTAATTTCACCATTGTTTTTGTATCCACCACCTAAATATTTAACAAAATATAATTATGTCGAAAATTACTAATGATCATCATAAAATTTGCATAATAATTTTATTTTCTGGATTTGTATAAAAACTTGAACAATATAAACGAGGGTATTTATGGTTGGAAGAAAATGATATTGCAAACAATTTAAAGAAATTAAAGATCAAATATTTACTGACAAAATTCCAATAGGCTTTTTTGACTGCATTTGGACATTCTTATCGGAGAATACAAAACACATACAAAAATACAAACAATTTAATTTAGTTTCACATATATTTTTTAATAATATGTCTAACAACCACATGTGCACCAAAACTACACAAAATCTAAAATTATACATAAAGAAGGCACTTCACAATTTAACAAATTTAAGAAAAAACGGAACTGGCATAATTTCGTGGTTTCTTTTTTAACATACATTTTATATCGATAGTGACATTTAAATGTAATTAAAATAAATGAATAATTCTAGAATTTGACAGATAATCCTATATTTCATCAAAAACTTGATTAAAATGAGACTATTTACTCTTTATCATAAATTTATTATATTCTCGTTATCCATGAAGAAAAAAATAGTCAGAATTAAGTATTTAACTATTTCAAATGTTCGTCATGGATAACAAAACTTTTTTCCTCATGTACAACGAGACTAGAATAAATTTAATTTTATTAATTTAACTGCAGAATCGTTATCACTTAAAAGCTTTTGATAAAATTAGCAGCAGCGTGCACAGATTTTTTCTAAAAGATGGCTAATATGAATTTCTGAAATTTTACTCCTCAAATCTGACGTAACAGGCTTTGTATGAATGTAGTTCTTTTTACTAAAAAAATTTAGTTCATCAAGCTCTGCAATTAAAAAAATCCGACATAGGCAATTAACAATGATTTTACAGGGCAATTTCACTTTAAATACTGAAACTACAGGAATTGGTTATTTGTTACAAAATAAATGCACTTTGTTCTATAACGTTTTATTTTAGGAAGCTTCATTTTAGAAATACAAAGATTAAAGTTCAGAAAAAATATTCACTGTATTATGTTTCACAAAACTTTAATGAAATTTCAATAAAATTGTGTATATACGAATGAAGATCCTTCAACTGGTATACCTACTAATAATTGTATTATATCGGACAGTGGCGTAGTATCCGGTTACGTGGTCCCTTTTCTAAAAAAAACAAATGCACGCCACTGAGTTATTCCATTAAAATGTTAATACATTTAGATACTATTATGCCGAATCTATAAATACCATTTCCTTATAGTTATTAACGTTATACGTGGTTTCTAAGATATTATATCATTGTGACGATACATACATATGAAGATGAAATGTCAAAAAACTTATAGAATTTTATAATTTTCTATATTTGACGTTACGTTCCTTCAACCAAATAGAAAAACTACACTACTGCAGTAAATAAATAATATTAGACAAAAAAGGTTAATATTTAGTTACCCTACATTTTTTTTATTAAAAGTTATTCAAAATATTAATTATTTTATGTTGAAACTATTGCATGTTTTCAGAAATATGCGCAACGCCTATGGTCAAATACATATCCTAATAATTTGGTATCACGTTACAAATCAAATCATAACACGACTATTACCACCATAAATTCAGTTTAAGTTTTTACATCCATGTTAAATTGTACCACTTCATGTTATATTTCATATTATCACCTAGTAAATTGCTTAGAAAAGTTTTCACAAATAAATAGTAGCTACTAACTGGCCGGATTCCAGATTTCAAACTGAAATTTGTAGTCACTCAAACGAACGTATTTTATATATTTCTGTCTTAAATCGTCTTTTATCTTTCAGTTTACGAAATGTCAAAAGATCCATTAAAAATATTACACACATGAATATTTTATTGAAACTGTAATAGTTTTGTTTATTTCATATTTACACTTGTGCATCTTATAGTTTTTGAAGGCGGCGCCATTAAATACATTATACATCACATAGTGTCAGAGTTGATAACTTCAAAAATAATTTATTATACAGGGGATAACAAAAAAGCACCTTAACTGCGTATTTAACCGTATATACAAAAGTGCTTTCCTTAATAGAAACGGGGTGTTAAAGCTGAACTGTTAAAATTGTTTTTGGCTATAATTTCTTCAGATCACTGAAATTTTATTGTACTGAGTTTTATATGAATTGTATTTAACTTTTAAGAGGTATAAACATAGATACTTCTGGTTATTAATAAATCCTCAAGATTATTATTATTTAATGTCCTCGTCTTAGTGTATATCCCAAGCAGTATGTTCTAACTAATGATGATTAGCAGCCTTATTTTTGTTCAGTTTGTTGTCGATAGTGGGAAATTAGAGGCCAAATTTAAAAAAAAACACAAAATTTTCTCAATTGTCAACGTTTCGTTACTTATCGTGATATCCTCAGGACACTATAAAATTTAATAAATTCAAAATTACATCGCAATTTATAAATAACAAACTTAACATTAAAGTATTAAAAAAGTGTGTTTAAAACGTTACAATAAAATGAATACAACAATATATATAAACATGAAAAAAGAAACCACAATTACACACACACTAACAATTATTATATGTCACAAATTTAAAAGCAAAAATATTAAAATTATATAAACAAAATGTCTTTATATAATGAATATTAACAGGTTGTTGTTTGTTACATTTTTCGTCATATAAAGACATTTTGTTTATATAATTTTAATATTTTTGCTTTTAAATTTGTGACATATAATAATTTTAATGTGTGTGTAATTGTGGTTTCTTTTTTCATGTTTATATAGATATTATTGTATTCATTTTATTGTAATGTTTTAAACACACTTTTTTAATGCTTTAATGTTAAGTTTGTTATTTATACATTGCGATGTAATTTTGAATTTATTAAATTTTATAGTGTCCTGAGGTCACGATAAGTGACGAAACGTCGACAATTGAGAAAATTTGGTGTTTTCTTTGAAATTTGGCCTCTAATTTTCCACTATCGACAACAAACCGAACAAAAATAAGGCTCCTAATCATCATTAATTATTATTTAAACGAAGCCTAAAAAACAAACTTAAAAACGGGAAGAGATTATTTCATTCCCCCACTTTTTTCTGATATGCGTCTATGGATGACTTTTTCTAATTTCATAATGTAGAATTTTATTTCGAATATTTTATTAGTCTTGATAATTTTTACACTTAATTAAATTTCATTATAAAAAGGAACAATTTGTAATGTTCTGACTTGCCCTAAAGTCTTCTAACTTATTTGATCAGACTATATTTAAGTTTAACTTTTCCAAATCGATGAGTTGGATGTGGAAGACACGCAACTATGCAATGGCCACCACACTCCCACGATTTTACTCCATTGGACTTCAATGTTTGAGAATTTATGAAAGACGACGTTTATTCCGATTCAATTGAGAATATTGATCAACTGGAAAGGCGTATTACAAATACGACTAAAAAAAATTGCAAATAACAACAGGTTTTTCAAAATATCAGACATTCTTTATTGCTCGTTATGCATTTCGAAGGCAGGTGGACATGTAGAGTAATTAAAATGTTGAATTGGTGAATTAAAATTACAGTTTTCAATTACATTTTAGTATAAATCTTATGTTCAATACTTAACTAATATATGTATTTCTTCTTTCGTCACCAAAAAGACGAAGTTAACGGGATCATCTGCTTTTTTTGTTACACCCTGTGTTAAAGTTCTACAATTCCTCAACATCTCACTATAGCATTTCTCAGTATAATAATTTAAATATATGCAGGAAAAAATCTGATTTATTTTCGTAAACACTACTCGAAATTAAGAGGAAAATTTAGGCTCTTGATAAAAAATGGGCTTTCAGCAGTAGCAACGTGCTGAAAACGTTCTTCGAGTTATTGCGGTAATCAATAATCAAAGGTGATGATTTTATGTAGTTTTTCGGAAAGTGTTTGTTATAACTTATAACTGTTATTGCTCAATAAATAAGAGATGTTTATGTTAATTAAATTATTGATGTAAACCACCTCTTGAAACACCTACAAATAAAAACGTGTGTAGGTATGTAAGTACCGAAAATTTAACGCAGGTTCTTTTGCTGAAAGGAAGAAGTTAAATCCGTAAGGTATATATTTAAAAATAAAATAAAGTGGTAGTTAGTAGCTAAATTATTCTAGTCGTTTTTTATATGTTTTGAAAGGAATTAAAAATGAGGTAACAAAATAAATATTATCTAGTAGTTTAACTTGAAAAAATACTCGATTGCATAGTGTATTCAAATTGAACATATATTCTTCTCATAGTATATCTATCTGTTATTGTAATATGATCTAGATTGGTATCATTCCCTTAATAAGGATAATTGCATCCTGTCACATTTCCAAATCCGTATCATGAAAAAATGTATTTAATAATAAACCTTTTATCATATGTGATCGTCAGTTTACTAACCGTAAAATTTCTTTTCCAAATATGGTATCGCTGTTAATAACAAAAATCCAGTTTAAATATGCACCTTGATGAATTCAAATGGACGTCAAAGAAAACTCAAGCCAAGGTGAATGTCAATGTGTGTGTGTATCTAATAAACAAAAATAAACTGCCACCGGAAAATAGTAGATGGCATTTCTAGGTAAAACAAAAATAAATTCGGACCTATAAAATCCTGGTTTTGTAATTATAACAACAAGCAGTAAAACATCTAATAATACGCTTGCATGTAACAGATCTAAAACGAATAATAATTCAGGAAAAATTTTTTAAAGGAATTACAGTTATTGGTCTCGGTTTTGGTTCTTTATCGACTTATCCGAGACAACTTTGTAAATATGGTAGTCCAAACTAGATGAGCAGCAACAAATTTAATTACCAAGTGAACAGAATTAGCATGTAAATCATATCAATAATTACTGACTCACATTGAATATGCAAATATTAATCACACATTTAAAATATTTGGACGGCAGTAGATAAAGTAATAAAAATTAAAAGAACATTGATCTATTCTAAATCATGATGAAATATAGAAAATAATCGAATATCCGGAATTAAATCTGCTCTAAATCATAAAAAAATATATATTGTTATTTTTTAAAAATAACTTGTTATGACTTTTAAAATAGGACGTTTGTTATCTCATCATCAACACCTGTCAGTTAATTGATGAATGGGATTAAAAAATTAAGATCTCTTGATCCGATAATAATAATTATTATTAAAACAGTATGTCGCGCAAAATGTGATAAAAGTTTTTTCATACGCCAAAAAATATACAGGGTGTTTCGTCGAGAATTATGCATGCGTTAACAGTGAATACAGAATATCTACGAAGCCTCAAAAAAACTTGTTGACGGATCTAACCATTGTCATTACCGAGATATAGGGCGTTTTATCGATTTTGCCTATTTCTTAAACTTGCCATGAAATGCGAGCCACTCTGTGTAACCAAGTGGAATTCAGTAGAAGCATTCTACTCGGAGCACCTCACGCGTTCGAAATCCTGTGTGTTCGAAGTGCTACGTGACCGAAATCCTACGAGCCCGAATACCTGCCTGTTCGAATAGAGATGTGCGCGCTCCCGGCTGACTTGCGGATAGAGAAGACCACGATGCAATTCGCCTGGATGATTCGTTCCCGCGGTAAGAAGATAACGCAACGGTTTTCACAGTGATGTATCACTTTCCACAGTTTTAGAAACATGATTAATTGATTATCAAAATGCAGCCTTTTATTAAAATGTTTCCACACGTTTAATTATTATTATATGTACTTACTTGTGACTTTATTTCATGTGTTAAATACTATCTACATATTTACTTGGTATGCATGCAGTAGTCAGCTATAAAAGTACTGTTTTTTTGTATGTTTCAACTGTAAAATACATTTAGATATAATTCGATTGAAGAATTGATATACCCATTTATACAGAAGTTATTTCAGCAGTTGTAGGGACAATAGTTATTCGCTACTTATTTATATAGATGTGAGTATTTTTATTATAGGGTGTCTGAAAAATGATGCTGGTGGTAATTATCTGTGTAATAATGATTATCGTTGTTAGGCGCATTCTAATTCTAAGGTCATAGGTATTTTATGGTGAATATATATTTTTTTATTTAGGTAAAGTTTACGTTTTATTAACCATTCATAATATTGGAGACAAGTGAGATTTATAACATTATGTAATTAACTTTAGTCATAAGTTTAGTAAATGAATTTAAAAAACATTTGTTAATTTATGTTTAGTGGAAAGTAAGAAAGGCATGACTTAATATTTACATTGATTTAACAACATAATTCTGATGAAGATGATTTTGAACATATAAAACTTTGAGCCTATGTTTGATAAATGTTTTCAAGAAATACTTAGATGCAAATATTTAAATATAACTAATACTAAAACATAAATATATTTTTGTTTTGATACTAGATACATATGTATTCCTAAATTTGATTTTTACTATTCTATCTGTGACCCTTTTACAGTTGCTTAGTACCGGAACCGGAAATAATATATTTAAGTAACTAGGTGGTGGATATCAAAGAACACGGTAAATATAATAGTTTTTTTCTATTCACGTTTTAAGAGAGGTTCTAATTTAAAGTAATATACGGACATCCTTTTAGACGACATCTGACGTTTTACATAAATGTTGACATAATATTAATCCACTTTCATTAGCAATGTTTTGTTGTTACTGTTCAACATCAAGTAAACGTATGTTCGACATTTTTATGTTGAGAAATGAGAGTAGGTTAAATTTTTATTTTATTTTCGATGTTTCATATTGCATTTATACTTTATAACGAGCTTTATAACGTTCACCAATAATGACTACAGAGCTTCTACAAAACTGTTCTACATTGCATAACTTTATAAAAATAATGTTACAAATCTACAAAAGTATATTTTATAGTGCAGTATTAAAATCTTTACATAAAACTATTTTGCCACTGTTGACGTAGATCTAGTACGTAGTAGTCCAATAGGCTTAAATCTGGGGATCTAGGAGGTCATTCAATGGCACCTCTCCTATCTATCCAACGATTCGGAAATTTATGGTTTAAGAATTCGCGCACATGGTGGGCATAGTGGGGGGGGGAGGCCCGTCTTGCTGAAACATGAGTTCATCTTCGAGGTAATCATTATTGTTTTCCACAATTAACGTTATTACCGTTGGATCAATGGCTTCTTGCAGCAATTCCAAATATATATCACCAAACAAATTACCATTTATAAAAAAATGACCAACAAGGGAATCACCGAAGATACCAGTTCAAATATTTAATTTTTCTGGGTGTTGAGTATGCTGTTCGTGGAATATCCTTGGATTGAAGTCTGCCCAGTTACGGCAATTATGGCGGTTCCAGTCTCCCGGAATTTTCTTACTAACTCCAAGACAATTTTGCGATGGACGCGTTTATTGGCATGTTTTTCAGTAAACAACTGAGCTGCTCCCAAAGTATATATTTGTTATTTTTATAAAATAATTCAATTATTTCCACCCTCTCTTGCGTCGAATAAACCATTTTTAATTATTTTGTATTTAATGCGAAACAGCAACTAAAACCACCAACACCACTTTACGACAAAATCACTGACTGTAAAATGCTCTCTTATATATACCATTTTTAGTGGAATTTATGAAAGAAATAACTGCAAAAAATCTAACAACACGTTGAAGTAACTAATGATAATGAAAATACTTACGTAAAACACGTAAAATTATTTATTATTGAATGGAAGTTGCTGGACAATTATTTCCATCCATTTGGATATGTTTAGACGCTTCTTTAACTTAATGATTTTGAAATTAATAGCGAACTCGATAGCGAATTTTAATTAGAGAATAATTTGTAGAAATAATACGAAATTTTGTATGTGTTAAGTTCTGCACTCTTCATCTTTTTAAAAAATAGGTTGATTTTCAAAGGGGACCCATGACTGTGTAGAGAATTAAAAGAGCTTTTCAACGATATGCAACTTGACCACCCTTCCTATTTAAAAATTTTTCTACTTACTTCACTCAATCCACTAAAGTTATAAACGAAATAGAAATACAGGTCTGGTGGCATCATTTTTTTTAATTTTGTTTATTCACAAAAACAATATCCTGTATGTAACATTTTGAAAAATCTGTACAGGCATTTCAGTAGAGCAGAAATAGTAGAATTTATGGGGAATTTACTGTAGATGCGCAAGTCTTCATATTTGATTGTTCAAATATCTGTCTGACAGATGTCTTCAGGTAAAAGCTAGTAAACCTACTCTTATAATCAAATTCACAATTAATTCTTATTTTATACGTAAGACTACCTTTCTATTTGGGGGGAAAACATTTTGAACGACAATTTTCCAAACATAGGTCGGAGTGCGCCTGTGAGTGGCCTTCAAGGTCACCAGACATTACTCCTGTCGATTATAACCTATGAGGTTATTTAAAATCGAAGGTATATGAAAGCAAACTTTGAATATTGATTGAATCCTGCAGTATATGTCAGAAAATGTTTGTGAAATTTGAAATAGTTATCAATTTTTAGTGGAAACTAATAACTATTGTAACCTCTACGTTGGATTAGCGTGGAAACACGTCACGTAGACAAACAAACTTTATTGTCACTCTTGATTACACAAGAAATATCCTTCGAACAAATTTCACAACTGTCAAGGCTTTACTGTGACGTTTGTCAATCTCCTTCGACTGCTCAATATAAACTGACTCTGGCGCCGAAAGCGATTAGCTTATATAGATTTTTAGGATTCTAGAAGTTTCCTGGGTCTCGAGAATCAAATAGAATGTGACCTGAAATGTTCCAGAAAACGTCAAAATAAAGGCATCACAAAAATTATAACGCAAACGCATAATTAACAAACTAAAAAGGTAGGTGAGCTTCCGTAACAGTATTTTATGTATAGAAATAATACTAATGAAAATTTATTATTTTGTTGTTTTGAATAGTTTTTATAAATTATTTAGTTCAATAAATATGACCGACAGCAATAAAAACAGACAAGAAAAAAACGAAACCAATTTTAGGAAACACTACAATAAATGCTCAAAGTGTCCACCGTTATGTTGAACATACTGTCACGTTTATTTTATAATCGCTGTTGCAGATATTCTTATTATATAAGGATTATTTCTTAGTTAATTGCAGGTAGGCATTTACAATTCGCTCAATCAGTTCCTCCAGGATGTTAATTTAAATTACATATGCCTTCGATTTTAAATGGTATCATACGTCAACAGGAGGTATGTCTGGTGACCTTGAAGGCTACTCAAGAGACCCACTAAGACCTATGCACTTGTTATTCATAATTTAATTTGGCGTTACCAAAATCATTTGATTATTCAGAGTGGTTCGTCTTTTATACCAAGTTAAAGAAATAACCAACATCGGTAAAACGACCTGTATCTCGGGAGTGACAATGGTTAGACCCGTCAACAACAGTTTTTTTGTGGCTTCCTAGATGCAAATTTTTAGAAGTCAATAATCGTGTACAACAACTATACTAAAAAATTTGCTAAGGCAGTATCATAAACCTAATACAAATATTAATATTAACTGTGTATGTTTATCCATGTACTAATATCTTATCATATCTTCTCGTATATTGGCAATATTTTATTAATAAATTTCATTTATTTATTATTTCATATGGTTTATACATCGCTTATACCAACACCTAATATTTTGAACAACAAGTACCTAACAACTTTTAACAAAATAATGTTTAATTTAAAGAAATGTATAAAAGTATTAAAAAAAACCTGTACAATTTTCCAACGACAATTTTCTCCATATTTTCTAAATACACTTAGGAACGGATACATTCAGAACTGTGTTGTATTAGACGAATACATTATGGAAATAAACACGGATGCAGTTACTAATAATTAAATAAGGTACATATATCTCTAACTTTTCTAGTTGTATGACACATTTTTATTTAAATCTGTCCCACCTACCACCACAGAAGTTACCAAACAAGAAAATGAAGTCACCGTTCCTTTATCAAACGTTATTCATATATGTTTGTGCAAGATGCGGAACGACAATTTATATAATTCGCTAAAATTGGAATGAAAATCATCAGTATGCGAACCGCGTCAGATTTTAAACTATCTCCTGTCCACATATTAAATCAATAAGACGAATTAGAAAAAAAAACAGTGTGAATGATAACTGGTACTGGATACACCTTTAGATACCTTTTAAGGCGACTTAAGTCGCATAAAGAACGTTTAATATCATTGCCTTTTTTAATAAATATTAGGCAATCGATGGACTTTAAAACCTTGTGTCTTGTGGTAGATATCTGGCTAAACAATGACTAAGCTGAGATATTGATAATGAAGCGTCTGTTTGTCGTTTTCACAATGCTGTTGAACGAATGCCAACGTAAATATCAATTTGTCAAATTAAAAAGCACATCGTTTGTAAAAAGTTATGCAACCTGAACGAAAAACAATCGATTAAGTATGTAATAAATATAGGAGACAAAACCTTAAAACTTGTTTTCTACAAACATGTTAAAAATGCAATTTTTAACACTCTTTGTATTATTAAAAATATTGCTTCAAGGCACCAGTGCCGTAAAATTATCAAATATTTCCAAATCTTCAATTTCTCTTCAAAATAGGCCAAGAATACATTTTCAGTATATTTTCCAGGAACGCCTTTTTCTTCGCACCACTTCACAAACTTACTGTATGCAATTTCATATTGAATCTGGGATTTTCTTGGCAATAAGTCCAAAGTAGCTCAGTTGACAGCTTCATCGATTTCTTTAAATGGATTGTTCTTGTCCAATTTTCTTTATACTTTTTAAGGGGAAAAAGACACAACCTTTAAAAGTGACAAATCCAAAGCTTTCAAACTTGTCGTAAATGCAACAATGGTTGCCACCATGGTTAGTGAATATCATTGGCAAGTGCCCACTTCGAAAACTTGATATAGTGCCTACGATGCTATTTGAAACTTAACTTCTTTCTTCTTCATTCTTTTAATGCTGTTTGTAGAAAAAATATTGTATGATATTTGTGTTAAAAGTGTTTTTGTTTGCAGAATTCGCTGCAAACTTTTACATGCGTGCCTTAAAAATGCACTCACATCATAAATAACTATTATATCGTTTCAAAAAATTATTCAAAAATTATTCCTGCAATACCTACTAAGTACCGCTTTTTTTTAAATTTAACTAACGCTCTAGAAATTTTAAGAAAATAATTAAACCATAAAAATTTTATTTAATTTCCTGTTAAAAAAAAACAAAAACTACTAAAAAAAATCTTAACCTTACTAAGCATTCGACCTTCACTGAAGGCCAGCAATTATGCCTTGTCTATATAATCATTTTAATCCCGTTTAAATTATTTATTCAATTCGCGCGACTAGAACAGCATATTTATTTGCGAGGAGGCACCTTATTTTAAATAATTACTCATCCTCATTGTCTAAATAAATTGATCGATATATACAAGTTTCATGGGTTTGGTGATAAATCAAGCCTGCATATACAATTTTTATAAAAATATGAATCATTACTGACTATTAATTCCCAAATAACTTTTTTTGTTTTGCTACACACTTATAAATCATGGAACATCGAAAAATCGAGTAGTATTTTGGTTTGTGATTGAAAACAAATTTTAAAAGCGTCTGCTTTCAATATTTATTATCACAATCATCTTTAATGACTCGGAATGTATTAACATATTACTTATTTCCGGTGGAATGATTTATACCCAACATATTAAAAACTGCTTTAATTGATTTCATTAATGTAAAAAGTATAAGTAAACGCGTGCATTATCATACTAAAAATAAACCGGAATAATATAGGATTCGTTGATTTCCTTTTATCTGATCGTGGCACTGACAGAAGCTTAATAAAAAAACTGTTAAAATTATATTTTACAACGCCAGGATAAATAAATTACTTATATTCGTTTACCTATATACAGATTGTTGATGAAATATTCCGCTAAATGGGTTTAAAAATCTGTAAACTTTCGCCAGGAATTTTATGCAATAAAATATTTTTTCCGCTTTTTTGCGATTGGTTATTCAAAATAAAAAAGATGTAATTATAGGCTTGTTACCAAAATTGTACCTAAAATATTGCCAAAAAATTCCATATACCTAACAAATTAATGGAATGATCGCCAAATTGCACCACTATGTATGCTGAAATTACACTAAAATAGTTTACTAATTTATTGTCAAAATAATTGGCATCCGAAAAAGTCATTGTAAATTTAAAATAGTTATTTTTGTATCCATTCGAGAACTAAAAAGTATTTCGCATTCGAGGTACAAACAACATTTTTTCGAAAACTGCAATAAAATAACAATTGTGTTATACAGGGTAAACCTTAAATAAATACAAATATTTTAACTGCTGGTGTATTTCGTCATATAGATCAGTCTAGTAAGTCATTTTTAAAAATTTCTAATATTTACGGAGATAATAATTTTTTTTAAAAAATACCCACATTTTAAGGACCACTTCATAACCAACCTAATGAACCATATGATTTGTTACGAGGTTGCCATATCTTCTCTAATATAAATATTAAGTTTCCTTTAACGTAATAGTAAAGTAATACGGTTAAATTCTATTTTAAAAATTCTTGTTTGAAGCATAAGTACAGTAAAGTTGGGTATGTAGTATGATACGCAGTATTATTAACATAAATTTTAACTGCTTAACTGACCTTACTATAAACGATTAAAAATGAATTTCCGCAAGTTAAATACATACTATCATAAAGTATTTAGGAAGATATCACGTGATATTATTATGTTCAATGTTCAAAAATTATACATAAACGTGTACACAAGCTTACCTGTTTGTTAAAAAATTAACTATTTAATCAGTAATCCACATTTCACAAGTTAAATGTCATTGTACACTGTTAGAAAGAGACACAAGACACAATTTCATTTAGTTATTTTATGAAAAATAACGAAAAACTATAATTTTCACACAGCATATTAAATTTGATTTTCGCCACATAACCCCAAATGAGTCAGTATTAACCATTTCGAATACAGAACCATAAAGTGACTTCGCACTTTAATCAGTGAAACAAATTTTAAAAATTAAGGTACACACAATATTAAATAACAAAATAGCAGCTTGACGTGTGCGTTTAATATCAAGAAAAGCAAAGACATTTGTGTAACATTGGCAACACTGCGAACCACACGTTCAATCTGCAGTGCTATGACTCATAAATGTATGAAAGTCAGCGGTCCTCAATAAGTTTTCTACAGAAAAATTACAAAATTTATTTAAAATTTCACTTTTTTATTTCTGATTTTTTTGGTAAAAAAAAAACTATTAATTATGTGTTCTACACAGTGAACTATACTGCTGGTTAATATATTTGTACTTATTTAAGATTCACCCCAACTGGAAGACTATTCGAAACATTGCAGTTTACTACTATAATTTTATTTCATTGAGTAAAACCATTTTTTAATTGACTTATTCGTTACATGATGAATAACAATTTTATCTTTTTGACTCTGGTTTTGTCTCACTAGCCCTGAGGAAGATTTAAAATAAAATCGAAACGTTGGCTTAGTAAGAAAATCTATACCATTAACTATTTTGTCCTGTTTTCCGATTATTCCTTCCTAAACAGACTTTTAAGGATATTAGCAATATATCATAAAATTATATATGGTCATTCATATTCTCAGTGTTTAATCCAAAATGAGCTCGGAAAGTGAAGACGAGTATTTACCAGGGGAAGTATTGGAAGCGGCACAAAGTGATGTTTCACAATTAATCCCCAAAAAATCTTCGAGACAGTACGAGATTGTCTACAAAGTCATAAAAAAGTCCAAAAAGTCATAAAATTAATAAACTTTCGACGTTATGGTAAGTATATACCATGTTAAAAGTATACTGAATGCCAAAGAAAATAATTTAACTCACTGCAATGTCGGCACTTTCAATTTACATGTAGTGCAAAATAAATTGTAATCGTCCTATTTATAACAGTAACTATTTTGCATTGAAATGTTGTTACTTAAAATATATATTGTTTAATTAATAAAATCATAAATAAATTTTGAAAAATGACAAATTATTATGATATACCTTAAATGTTCTAAAACGAAAATGACTTTGGAAAAAATATTCAAAAGATTCACTTTTTCAACTGAAAATTTAACCAAATTATTTGATAACAGTTTCCGAAAAAAGTTATTTTATTGGCAAATCAAGATTGACAATTAATTATTTTGTAAAGTATAATAAAATAATTCTTACTGAGGCATTATAAATAGCTGCCTCCCGTATAGTTTATTCCAAACCCAAAATAATAATTTGTTAACCAATACATATTGCCCATAAATTGGTTCATAACATACTATATAATAATGCTCATTGACAAAATATAATTCCTAAATAAAAATAATATATAATTCCAAAAAATTAAAAATACGTATGTGTATAATGAGATCTCTTTTCATATTTTTAATACTAATATTAGATAATAAGGACGATACCATAAATGTATTTTGAAAGCCAATCGAATTATTAATACTGCGACTTTTGGATGATATTGTTTATTATTTAGAAAATAACATTTGGTGGCGTTTTATTTTTTAGGAAATCAAATAGGTATACTTTATTCTTGTAGGGCTATAATATTTTGATTCACTGATATTTATTACGTAATTTTATAGGGATGTAATAATCGATATCAATTTCATTTATTTAGTGATGTTAATTTTTTTTTTGACGGTTAGACCCAGGGCCAAAAATTTTATTTGGATTTTTGTATCATTAAAATTGCAGCCGTAATTATATCTACTAATCACGTTTTAAAACATGAAAACAATGAAAAAGCATTTACTACCTTTACATTATTATTATTTAAAAAATGTAAACATTTTACCATATCACAATAAGCAAATGAAAAATAGATTGTAAGCACAGACATTCTAATAAAAAGTTTCCTGAAATAGAAAATAAAAACGTAATAAAGTGTAAAAGATATCCCAACGATACAAAAAATCAAAACAAAACATATAGCGTTTTGTTTGTCAAAATACGTTTTTAAGTACCTGTTACTTTTTAAATGTTTACAAACGTCATTTGAATTTAAAAAACTAGCTCGTAGGAAATCAGGTGCTAATTCAATTTGAACAAACAGAAAACATACTCCTTTATCCTCGCGATGATCTGAAGGTCCTGCTGAAACACCTTGGCGTACAGCTGCAGAATCCTTACACAAGTCAAGGTAAGTCCTCGCCAAGGATAGAAATCCTTCTCCTTAATGTCATTAGCTATCATCATTGCTGCAACGACACACGAATAAGAAACTCACAGAGACAACAACACTTCTAGTACACGCGGGGTAGACTTAAAACCGCACTTTTTTCCTTGACCAGCACATTCCCGACACTGGAAACCGAGCAAGGAGCAAAATCACTGCCCACAGACGGACGAGAAAGGAAGCCAGATAAGACAATCTCGACCAAATCCGTACTAATTGCACCACCGTCTGGGCCCCATAGCGGACACAAACTAACGATAATTAGTCAACCGGAGTTGTTTGTAAACAACGTTCAAATTTGCCGCTGGATTTTCGCTAGCGCCGGCCGACGACACCGACCCAGTGCGAAACGTGAAGGAAATAGCGGGCAGGCCTTGCATTGGTGAAAGAGGTGAGTGTGCGCGTCCATCTAATTCAGACGTTTCAAGTGCACCAAATCACGGCCCGCTCTCGGAGAGTTTTTTATGTGCGATGAATTGACGACGACGACGACGCCCGCCGATTATCGCGAGAGATCTTTCGGGAGACGGAGGCGCACTTTTCGTTTATCAAAAAAAAAAACAATACGGTTTCTGCGATAACCTAATTGCCGACATACTTTTTATATACAATTTCGATTGATAAACAATAAAATTAAAATGTTGTGGCGTTGATGTCAGAGCACCTCAAAAACACGATTTATCTCGCAAGATTATTGACCGGAAATATAACCACACGCAGGAAACTTACATGGTGGTTTTAAAAAAATACAATATCAATTATTTAATATGTAATATGAATATTATGAAATATTCTGCTGTGTGTTCCTTTTAGTTATAGTCGCGTCAAATTAGCATGAAAAATGTGAAAATAGACAACTTTTTGCGGAGAAGTCCGATTGAGATGCGGTTTTCTGCAAAATGTTCGGGGAATTTTTTATAACAAAAAGTACATCTAACCTCTGTACGCTCGCAAATTTTTAATTGTTTATTTAACAAATGACCCATTTTTGTTGAACATATGGCAAATGTCACACACGATTCAACGAAAATGTCTGAAAAAATGTTCTCTCGGGGGTTTTCGGGGTCCCTCTTTATCACTTTGGTGTTAGCTTTATTATTTATTGCTAAATTGTTGTAACTGGGCTAATTAACAAATTAAAATGGGTTGCCTTAATAAGCCAGAAATCCTGGAAAAAATTCCGGTTCTCTAGTGATTTTGGGGGTGGAGTTTTTAATTTGTTAATTAGCCCAGTTACAACAATTTAGCAATAAATAATAAAGCTAACACCAAAGTGATAAAGAGGGACCTCGAAAACCACCGAGAGAACATTTTCCAGACATTTTCGTTGAATCGTGTGTAACATTTGCCATATGTTCAACAAAAACGGGTCATTTGTTAAATAAAAAATTAAAAATTAAAATTTACAAGTGAAATGCTAATTTGACGCGACTATTAGTTAGTACTAGTAGTTTTTATTATCCCCTTGACAATACATAATTGTATAGGTATGAATTTATATACTGCAATAATGAAAAGTACATATACAGGGTGTTCAGTAAAGAATGGGCCATAGCTACTTTAATATTAGCTTCCTTGCACAAAATAATTGTGAATTAAATCAACTTACCTTAGTACGATTTTTTTATTTCATTCTTTTACGATAATTTTCATATTAGTTAGGTTATTGTATGCATACTTTGACAAAGAAGGTTTTTTTTTGTGAAATAAACACGAATACCTAATTTATTTTTTGAGTTAAATGTGAATGCCACTATATTATTCCTTTCAGATTTTTTTAAGGATATAGTTTTTTGGAAAATTAATAGGTATTTTGAAACAGTCTTCGACTAGTTTGGAAATCAATACATAAATTCTAATAATATAAAATCAAAAAGATATTACAGTTAGTAATGGTGTTCTTATAAAACAGCATGAAACGCGACACAAAGATGTATGACAACATGGAAAATACACAACATTTAAAAAATAATAGAAATAACCGCCTAAACACAACTGTACAAACAAAATCTTTATTTAAGAAATATATTAGTTATTGAACAGAAGATTTAATAATTCAACATTTTAATTGCTTCACATGTCCACCTGCGTTTGAAATGCATAAACGAACAATAAACAATATCTAACATTTTTATAAACCTGTAATAATTGCCTAAGTTTTTCAGCCGCATTTGTAATACGCCTTTTCAGTTGATCAATATTCTCAATTGATTCGGAATAAACGTTGTCCTTCATAAATCCCCAAACACCGAAGTCATATGGACTAAAATCAGGGGAGCGTGATAGTCACTGAATAGTTGTGTACGTTCCAATTCATCGATTTGGAAAAATTAAACTTAAATATCGTCTAAAATTAGTGTATATCTGTTTAACAACTAATCTGTTTCTTAAATTCCTGTTTTTCCGTAAATATACGAATTTATATTGATGAAAACATTTATTTGTGTAAAAATCTGATCAGCTCTGATCAAATAAGTTAGAACACTTTAGAGCAAGTTAGGACATTATAAATTGTTCTTTTGTAATTTGAAATTTAAAAATGTTAAGTGCAACTCATTTTGCTGCGGCTATCGAGTTTATCTCAAAAAATTATCAAGAGTAATAAAATATTCTAAACAAAATTCTACAATATATAATCGTCCATATGTCACGTTAGACCGTTTCCACGTTTGTTTTTTAGACGTCGTTTATAATAACAGCATTCAATTGGTTAATAATTAGAAGTATCTATAAAATTATATCGAAAAAAAAATATATATGTAGCGAAAAAACAATTTTAAATGTTCAACTTTAACACCATGTATCTTTCACGGGATGAATTTTTGTATACAGTGTGGAAGAAAAGTATGGAATAAATTCATTGTTTCTAAAACAACGAAGTTCCATGAAATTTCCTCAGACACGTCGATTTTGCTTTTTAAAAGACTCTTTTCTATACCAACGTATTTCCGACGTTCATTTGTTTTCGCGTGATGACGTCATCGGATATTTTTTTAAATAGAACCTCTATATTTTTTCATCGGATTCTTGTAGAGCTTAACTTGCTGAATTCAAAAATGTATAATTTCAACACTTTATTCCTTCAACTTTCCGAGAAAAAAAATAATAATTTAATAATAATAATTATTTATCTTTTTAAGCTCATTCACTCACTCAAATCATTTCTGTTGTTTTATCTATTTAGGTCGGTCAGTGGTCGCGCGGTTTAAGGCGTCAGTACTTGAGGTGACTAGATCGGAGTTGGTTCGAGCCCAACTGCCGGTAGACCGTATATAAGCTATATTCGTGGAGAGGTTTGGCGCCCTCTCTGCGGGTATGGTAGGGTGAAAGAATGTTGGCTTGGGTCAATGTGAGAGATTGATACCGGTTGATATTTGACTACCCCCCTAATTAATGAGGTTTTCCAGGTTTCCCTCATTCCTGCACTGAATAGTGGTTAGGGCCTACCAACGTAAGTCGTTCCTGGGCGCAAATGCGGCCTGCTTAATAATAATATGCCGCCCCCTCTCCCGCACAAGTCTCCGACTTCTGGGCTAATCCTTGTGATTAGAATGAGAGGTAGAGATATTATTATTATTATTATTATTATTATTATCTCTTTCTAATTTTTTTGACACAACTTACAAATCGTCTTGTAAGTCAAAGTTCAATATTAATTTGCGTTCGTATATATTTTTTAAATAAATATTTAAAATAAGGGTTTATTTTGATTCAATTCATGTCAAAAACAATTAAAACAATAGTAAGCAAACAAATTATAAACTGCATTATTAGACAATTTAGAATAAAAATTATTTGAAAACGAAAATTTATAAGCTTATTATAGTGATGCATTTTACTATTTTTTATAGAGAAATTTCAAATACAACCTTTTAATTTATGGTGCGATAAATATCTAATATCTTTCTCTAATATGTTCCCATCAACAGGGTTTGAAAACCACATAAAAACCGTCTTAAACAGTCACGTCTGAGTCTGACATTAATGAAATATTTCGAAGAAATTTATGTAAGAAAAACTGTATCACACATATAAATATTCGACCAACTGTTTTTCCTTGAAAAGTTGATTAACTATAAAATCCCAATGTGACCGACGAACCACAGATGAATAACCTATTAAATTATTAAAGTGATATAGAACATTTATTTATTACAAATAGAAGATAAGATACCTTAGTTTCAAATTGTTTTTGATTGATGCCATAGACAAAACATGATATAATAATAACTTAGCTATATTTGTCAGTAAAAATGCCGAACGTAGAAATAGAACCAAAAATATTCACACTCTTCCATATCCTAACCGCGCAAACTAGGTGACTATTTTTTCGTTTGACTATTTTTGACTAGTGTTAGATGAAATTTCCATTAGCAATCCTGAAAGGAGGACGCGTCCTTAATTGCTAAATAGTATTTACTTAAAATTGGGACAGACTAAAACAGACATGATGATAATTCGTGCGTAGTGCACGCGTAGATTAATATCTTGTAAACAAGTAAAATTTATGATTCGTAAATTAATAGTCGACCGTAAAAACCTTAGAATGAAGTAGTAGAAAGAACTATTTTTAAATACCTGCGCTGATTGATAATTCTATTTTCATCCTAATTTTTCGGTGAAATGTAGTGTTTAGATGTCTTCCTAACACTATTCAACATTCTAGAAGATAAACCAATAAATTAGAGAGTACTGGTAATAGATAGCTACAATGAACCAATATGTCTGTTTTTTATGCCGGTGTAATTTAAGACGATTACTTTTATCATTGCTTCAAATAATCTGCGTATTCCTATAAAATATCATTAGTGTTCATGTGTGTATTATGTATCTAATTTTACTTTTTAAGCCATAGTCAACATTTTACTAATCCTGAGTTGGAAGATTCCAGGAAACGACAACTGTTTATCATAGTGCTTTATCATTTTCGTGAAACGTCGTCAAAATTTACACAAATTCTGTAAACTTGATGTTACGCTGAAAAATCACAATGCTATAATACATTACATCTCAAGTAAAAAATTGGTTACATCTTTCTTAAAAATGCAGTGAAGGTGCTTGGGTACTGAATTCATAATTTCTTTTACTTTTTAAATGAGTTTTTTAGAAATTCAATAAAAGCTTGTTAATAATGTAGTTCCGTTCTGTTTTCTCATTTATTCAGCCCAAGTATGTATCCCATTTTGGTTATAAAAACATTTACGTTTATTACTATATCGACCCTGGAGATTCTAAAACTGGACTCGGTTTGTTTCTAGCTCTCGTAGTTTTCGAGATATTAATTTTTTCTCGCCAACGGAGCCTCCTACACAAAAACGGACCACACCAGCGTGTTCAGCGCCCCAAAATACGTGGAGAGCCGTCCTTAAATCGCAAATTTACGTAGTGGACGTCCTCGAGCATCTAATGAAAGGGAGGATCGGTACTTGGTGCAATATGTCCGTAGACACCACACATCTTCAGCTTCAACTCTCAGGGCCCACTTTCAAGACACGTTTCGTCGTGTTATATCGACAGCTACTATTTGAAGACGACTCCACAACGCAAATTTACGTGCTAGAAAACCATTACGGGTCTACACTCTACTTCCAAGAAATCGTGCTGCCCGTCTCCAGTGGGCGCGGAAGCATAGGGGTTGGTCTTATTTACAGACGAAACCAGAATTGGGCTGGTTACTGATGACAATCGACAAAAAGCCTGGAGAGAACAGGTCCTCAACAGCAACTTCATTTTCCCCGTGAAGTTGCCCCGTACCGTAATGTTTTGGGGTGGAATAATGTTCAACCGCCGCACCCCATTAATTCGCATACCACAGAATATGACCAGTCCAATTTACATCGAACAAGCTATTACGCCCATTATCTACCCCCTACGTAATGAATTAGGTGAAAATTTTGTGTTTATGGACGACAACGCTCGACCACATCGCGCAAGAAGGATTAAGAGACACTCATACCGACTATTAGTCAAGTAGAGAACTTGCTTTGTTACTACTTTTTGATTTAAAAATTTTTGTCAAAAATGTCACACATCTGCTGGTTTTTAATTTTCTAAGTACTTAGTTTATCGAACATATTCTTTCGACAAAAAAAGATTCAGAAAACAATATCCCAACAAACATTTAAAGTTAAAATTACGTTAACTTGACCTCTGAATTGGTCAAAAACTTTTCATGACCAATTCCGCATAAGGAAAGTTTACCTATATTCGTTGGTCGTTTTCCTTATGTGGGGAAAAAAACTAAAGTAATATGGAAGTTAATAATTGGTCGGCAAGGATTTTATTCCAATAAGATAATTGGACCTAAAAGAAATACGGACCAATTTTATCTTAAAATTTCAACACATTATTACCAAAATATACCCTAATTATGCCCTTTATATGACCTACTTTTGCTAGAGAGAGACAACATTATATGTTTGCATTCTAATAGCGAACAGGGATAGGAAGAGAAAGAAAGAATATAAGTCAGGCTACAAAGCTACAAGTAGAGTAGGAGTTAGTATATGAGTATTTATAGATATTTAGATTTTAATATAATATAAAGTCTGTATTTTTGGTTTCTATTCAACAAATTGTACAACCCAGGAAATTTTTTCGTATAATGTGATGACTAAACTTTCATAAAAATAACGCGCCATATAAATATACATGTTTACTATTGCTTCTTAATAATATTATTATCCTGAAAAATAACCTAAAATAAAAACTGGATGTATTTCGTGATAAAATGTGTTTAATAATTTTTCGTCATAAATGTATTAAGTAATATTATCTGTATTAACGTAATTTTAATGAGTAATCAATTAGAAATAATAAACAAAATATCTAGCGTTTGTTACAACATGGCCGCTCAAATAAAATCAACTTTGAAGTGCCAATGTTGACGCCACAGCAAAATATTAACTTTGTGGTTGAAATTTCCTCCAAATAAAGACATTTTATGGTAATTTATTACCAACTAAATTATTACTGGGTACCTACATATAAAATTCTACTCTTGGATTTGTTTGTGATTGAAAATTCAAATTAAAGCCAATAATATTATGTGTGTGTAATACCAAAAACAAAATAAATATTTTCGAACGAAATTCAATTCAAATTTCAATTCACATGCACTACTGAATTCATTTGAGACGATAACAATGTTACCATATTGAATACTTATGATGTGTTTATCGATATATTATCATTAGCTTGATTTATATAATCTGCAGAGTTGACTTCGATTTTGGTAGGCGAAATATGAACCCAATAATTATTTTTTACAACTTTGAAATACCATCAAAACACAAAACAACTTCAACACTCTATTGCATGAAAATATCTATCTGAATACATATAACAAGATCCTTTTAAGAAACATTTACGTCGAAGTATTATTAATAAGTAAATTTGTACCATAATATAGAACAATATTTCTATTAGGTTAATTGAAATGATCAAATATTTCTTAGAAGTTATCAACAAAGTTGAATATATTTTGTATTGTAATAAAAATAGAACTTATTAAATTGAAGGATTTAATATGGCAAAAATAACTAGTTATGACCTTATTCTTAACCACTATAGTTGAGGACAAAATAAGTTTTACAATTTTGTAATAAATGTGTAAATATTTGCCTGTTATAATTATTTAAAAAATCCCTGGATATTGAAGGCAGATTTCGAGGCGAAATTAAGTAAATTATAACTTCTTCTTACACGTTATTGGAATGTTAGCATTTGAAAACACAGAAAAGGTAAACAATATGTAATTTCGAACTGTATAAATTGACATATGTTTCATTTTACTTGGAAGTCATTATATTACTCTTAGTTAACAAATTTCTGACTAAAATTTTGGTATTATAAGATTTTGTAACATTGAAGACTATTTTTATGGCGAAATGTAGTAAATCTCGATCAATTTAGGTTCATTTTTCTTGTGCAGTAGTCTATTATGCTTAAATGTTAGTTGGGATACTTTATAAATGTATTTGTTTTTTCTGACAAAAAGAATTCTTTAACAATAATGACTTTTGACGTTGTGTGTATGTCCATATGAACTGCAGCAATCTTTATATTTTCCGTATAGTTTACGTCAGTCGCATCTTAAAAATTATAGTTTAATAAAACTTTACATCAGTCAATACAGAACAGCAGAAATCATAATATGAACCTTTCTCTCTTTTTCTTTTTGGAGTACTATTTACATTTAAAATTGTTTACAGTTTTTCAATGCATACTCGTAATGCTTGTAATAACGTCCACGACTCTAGTCATGTAGAACGCTAATAGTATACCAATGGCCAACTTAAAAATGATTGATTTACTCCATACAGTTTCAAAATACACTATAGATCAGAGAAATAATACACATCAAGACAGTGTAAGCTATGAAAAGTATTATGTATACAAAGTCTTTGTTTGTGTACTCCAAATTAAGCCGATGTATCGCAAAATTCTTACGCAAACTTAATATCACGTGTAGATAATTCTAATAAAATTGGATCTGCAAACTCGTGTAATGTCATGACACAGATGTTAAACAATTATGAAACTAGTATCATAAATACATAGAAAATGAATACATATATGAAAGGTGCAAATGTGTATGTAGAAAACTGTTTAGATATAGACTGCGTGTATCTAATGTAAAAACATTTTTAAGTTGGGTGCCGTTCTTACAAGCAATTTTCAATTAATTCATAACTGTTTTTTGAGACAGTCTATAACAAATCTGAGTTTGCTGTGTCGATTATACAGGATGATCCGTAATTAATGGACCATGGAGACATACTAAATGTTTCACTTCGAAATATTACGATTTAAGCCATCTTGCCTTATTACAACTGATAATAAAAAAGATACAGGGTGTTAAAGTTGAGATATCTGAAGCTATTTACTTGTGGCATAATTTTAGTTTTTCAGAAGTGTGGCAAAAACCCAATAAAACTAAAGAAAAAGTGTTAAAGTTGGAATTTAAAAAATGTTTTTTTTTTAATAATTACACTGTCTTTGAATCTATCAACTTAAAAAATTGGGAATAGATATTTTAAATCTCAGAAATTGGCCATTTTCGAAAAAATAGTTTTCAACACAATGAGTTAACGTAGTAGGCGCCATATTTCCCTTGCAAATGTTGAAGGTAGATCGACAAGCAATGAAATTTGCACTAGTGTAAAATGGTATGGATAGCATTTTTCAACATGCAATGTTTTTAAAATGGAAGTCATATTGATCCTTCAGCTGCAGATAGTCATCCTGAGTTAGTTTGTGGATAATCCGCAATATGAACAAAGTTTTCGCCTTTTTTGTCAAAATTCCTAAATAGATTTATTAAAAAATTTAATTGCTAACAAATAACAGTCACATACTTTCATATCTAAATATGAAAAATTATTGTATCTCAGAATTTTCCTATTTTGTAAAGTAATTAATTTTAACCAATGCAGGATAAATACCTTATATGAGTGCATTAGATGCAAAACTCACTAATTGCATTAAATGTCAATTTGCAAAAGACTAAAAAAACGTATTTAATGTACAATTTATCTCCAGCAAATCGTGTATTTTTATGTTTGTATCATTATATCGATATTTATACATATCCAAAGCAATTTTAAAATACAAGTTAGAAGTTTTGAGTTATTTTATAAAAAAAGATGCATTTAGCAATTTTTGCATCAGTTAAATTCATTACGAGAGTTTTGCATAATTTTTATCGTAATTAAAAAACTATAACAACTTATAAACAATATTTATTTGACAAAAGAATACATGTTAATAAGTAGAATTTATATGGGTAAATCAATTTCAATTGGTCTTGATGCCATGCATCCAATCTCAACCTCATTTTCGTCGTTACTGGTATCTTGGTTTTTATTACTGATGAGATTTTTAAAGTAAAATTCTAAATCGGGGTTTTCCATCCAGGTGTCCCCATAATGTTTTTTAAAAGAGAAATAATTGTTGATTTGTCCCCCTTTAAGCTGCAGCCAATAGGAAGTATCTTTGGTTTGACATTTGTAATTTTTTTTCCTCTTTTGCATGCCGATTTCGGTTTACCAGTATCAGTGTAGTAATTTGGTTTACCCCATATGAAACCATTTGTTTTGCCTGTAAAAATAAATCTCTTTGCTTTATTGAACTGAAAATGCCATAATCCTGGAGGTTTCGTACTACTTTGCGCTTCATTTTTCCAGTCCAAAACTTTAATTTGGCGCATCGATAATGAAGAGCAGTAATAAGGTTTTCCTGGCTGCCCATTGTACCCGCAATTTGGGAAAACAGGCAGTTGTTTTGGCGTGTGCCTAAAATATTAAATTATCATGTAAATTGCTTTGATCAAATATAATGAAAAATATGTTATTACCTCAATCTCTTAAGTTTTTTCCGCTTGTTTTCCCCTCGGACTATTTTTCTACACATATTACTGGCACAAGGCTGTATTGTTGAGGTAATACTTAAGTCACTGTCGCATACTTTCATTGTAATTATAACTTTCAAAAACAAACAGAAAACAAACCGTTAATACTTAATTTTTATGTAGGTATATACCTATGTAAATACATGGAAATGAAATAAAAATATCTGACACAAGCTAGAACAGAAGCTCGTGTGCTATTGGCTTGCAATAGTCACGTGTCTAAAATTGCTGTGCTGATTGGATGCGTTGCAAAGAGTGAGTTTTGCATCACGCCTACCCAAGCATAATGCGAGTTTTGCATCAAGTTGGGAACTTTACGGGTAATTTTTGGTATGAAAAAGTTAATTTTGCATCGAAGCAGTTGATCGTACAGTTCCATTTCAGCGTACACTCGCTCTTGTCTATCATAACCCATATTTTCATATTTTGTTGATAAGCGAGTTTTGCATCTAGGAGACTCATATTTAGAATTACTTATTAAACTTAACATAAATTTTATGTAATAATTGTTAAAAATTAACTTACTATCGGTGCCTACTACATTAAAACACTGTACTAGGAACTATGCGTTGATTTTCCTCAAAAACAATATAGGTTTAAGATTGTTTAATAAAAAACGTGATAACGGTCAAAAAAGTAACGTCGCAACTATGGCGAATGTGGCGCCCTCTAGAGAATAAGGCGAAATAGACAACAGTTCATTTCTTCAAAAAAATATCCAAAAACATCTATTCCCAAATTTTTAAGTTGATACAGTCAAACATAAAGCATTTATTACAAAAATTAACTTTGACACCCTGCATCTTCCATATTCTCTAGCGTATTTTCCTCCAAAAATTAAAGGAAACTATTCAATTTCAGCATTGTAGTTTAGAATTACGTTATAACAACCTCAACCTATTGGGTGAATTATGAATTTTCGATATGATGTGTGCCCTTGAAACGCCAGCCTTGCAAAAGTACTGTCACAGAATTTGCCCCAATTGCACCCAATTTAGTGGCTGTTGGATTCACGACACGCTAGATTTGCCCCGATCGCCGCGCTGGTAACCTGATAGACAATGATGCCGCTGATCAAGGCGTATCAAAAAGATTCGCGAGCCGCTCTAGAATGAGATCCAGAGCTACTATAAAATACTTATTCGTTTTGCCTATATAAGCGGACCGAGCGACAGAGTTATTATTTGGATATTCCGGGAAGATCAATTAGAGATTCAGATAGTGATAAATGAAATAATAAGTAGTTTAGTTGTATTTAGTGGTGTACAGAGAGTTTAATAAAGATCAGTGAATAATTTACGGATTGTTTTTTTTTTATGGTAGGAAACCCGTAACGGTACTAAACATATACTAACTAGTATATTATTTAAGTTAAGATTAAAACTGATAAACGAAAGAATGGATAGCGCAGCATCCGTACAAATAAATTAGATATTATGGTCATCCTCCGTAAATAAGACACAAATACAGACTTTGATAGTATTAATAGTTTTATAATGTGTTATTTTTGTATTTATACCCCCGTCTGCGCGTAAACATTTTTATCTCTCGCTTTTATTGCAGTTAAAATCGAAGTTCTATGTAAACATAAAGTGGCTTTATCGTCATCTACATAAAATGTAATAATAGAAGTCTTATTAGGCGTTGGGCCTAATTATTATAATCCTTATCTCACTCAAATAAGATAAAGGGGAGATAATTCGGTGTACGGCTAATTAAATTGTTATGTTAACTCGAAAATATTACGAAGCGATATATTAATTTGCATCATGCAATTAGTTCTAAACTCAAACATTGGATACATATATCGAAGTTGATAAGGAACGGCACTAATAACAAATTAATGACGGTTTAATTAGACAACGAGAGGGGCAAACATTGAGAGAAAGTGAAAGTTTCAGTTTAGAGATGGTGTTTTTGAAATAATGCAGTTCTTGAAAAGAACAGTACTTTTGAATATTCGCAGGTGGCATGAGATCACATTCCTGTTATTTACTAAGATCTCTATTATTATGTTCTTAAATGCCTTATTTGTATTTGTAGAAAACACTAGTTTAAGAATACGGCGCCCTTAAGCAACTTGTCTTCAACTTCAACTTATGTATATCAGAAAATTATTCAAGTATTATTGGGCTTAGACCAACCCTGCATAGGTCGACATTTCAATTGACAAAAAAAATAGGGCGATGTTCTTTAATTGCTACGAGCGCTCTACACAGCAGGGCTGGTTTCAAAATTTTCCGCTTCTTTAATTTTCCATTTTTTTTTTTATAATGAAACGACGTTTTACTCCATATGTCGCTGAATAAATGAAATTTATTTTCACGTCCTCTATTATCCATTTGAAGAAACGTACTTATTTCAGAAACGTCCTATATAAAGCCACCTTAATGTATAATAATATAAAAAAGATTTCTTTAGCAAGAATAAAAAGATGTAAAGGATTTTTAGAAGAACATTTTAGAGGGAATTTGTTCTTGATCAATGAATTTTTCGTTCATTGGTTTAGTAGAGATAAAAATACCGTTAAATGAATGAAATACTTAATTAAATTAATGTTATTCGCAAATATATACAAATATTATTTACGACCAAATAAACGAACTTAAAAAATATGCTTAGCGGGAAATTTTAAGAATTTTAATATAAAAAATTTAAAAAGACAAAAATAGTCCCTTATTGTTATTACCTTTAAATAATGAACCGCATCAGTGGTAACATTTTATTAACAGCGTTACAAGTGTCATAAAAAAGTGGCGCTAAAATTTACAAAAAAAAATCGTAAAGATATAAGACGTGCACCATGTATACATATTTAATACCATAAACACACATAAAATCATAAAAAACGCATTTAGGTATATAAAATTTAATATTAAAAAAAATCACAAAATCAACATAACCTCAATATACAAAATTATTCCGAACAGATGAACCAAATGAAATTTGTTGCTCAAGAAGTTTAATTCTGTTGTGGTGTTGATGAAATAACAAAACATTTAAAAAAAAATGTATTTAAAACATTTAAAGGCAACATATTTTAGTATATCTACACCACAAATAGAAAATAATATTCACATTCAAGTGAACAAATTTGTTATTTTATTTTTTCCATATCTCTTTTCCATCAAATAATTTCACCCTTAAGGATCCACTATAACAACATTTATTTAGAATGTAATAATTTGTTACCAAAAAAATACACACACTAATACAGGCCATTTCTTATTTTTATTACTTTTAGGTATTCAACGTGAACATTATTTCAGAAGATCTTAGTAGAAAATTTCCAACGTCAATATCAAAAGTTTAGAAAGAAAGCGAGAAAAAAAATTCTTATTTTTTATTACATATAAATATATGCGTACTGGTCTGATTTTTCATGCATTTTACTTCTAATATCCCTATAAATATTTCTTCGTCTCCGTAAATCTCTCAATAAAACCCGTAATAAACTTTGACTCGGCGATCGGATTCTCCTTATTACATAATTTATCTCAATAAAACAAACATTCAGACCTACCAATTGGAATCACAACGCGTTTATCACGCTTGATATAAACTTCCGCCTAATGGACTGCCCCGGGGCTCTTGATTTACTGTATTTTTATATTCAAGTTATGATATTAATATACCAGATGGTATTAACAGAGAAAAAAAAATAAAACTGATAACATTTACGATATGAATTCATTAATATAAATATAAAGTATACATTCTGTGTGCACACGTATGCGGTATGCTCCGAAAATCCTAAATAACATGAATAATTTTATAGAAAATAGCACGTGTATTACAAGTAGGTGTATATCACCAGGAGCAGAAGAAGATAATTATTCTGATTCCAGAGGATTGATACCTGGGCAAAAAACAAAGTGGCCTTCCTCTTCGAAATTTACAAACCTAATTGAATTTATAAAAAGGAAAGCTTTCGGATATCAACCAAAGAAATCAAAAATATTTAGGAAGCTGGAAATAAACTGCTTTGTGAATCAAGCCGAGGATAAGAAATTCCTGTTAGTCAAGTTTTAATCATTGGAGTTTTTTTAGCATGTTGGAGGGAAGAAATCACATTTCTGACAGTAGATGTCATAAAAGATTGTCAGTCATTTATTCGTGTCAAAATTCTGGACACAAAAACTTATGTTTCAAGAATGTTTACAATTACTGAGAGATCAATAGATAGTTTTAATTTTTTAAATATATTTCGTAAGTACGCAAAAATTCATCCACTTAATACGACACATCAGCGATTTTTCTTGACATATCGAAGTAATAAATGTTGTACCCTGTCAGTTGGAATCAATACAAGTGGAGATATGCCAAAAAGATAGCGGAATTCCTTGGACTCTCCAACGCCATTGAATAGTCTGGCTTTCGGTGCAGCTCTACAACAATGTTGGCAGATTCTGGAGAGGACATGACATTTTTAAAGCGACATGGGGGTTGCCGATCAAGTTCAGTTGCCGAAGGTTATATCGAAAATTTCATTGAACAGAGAAACGAAATAGCATAAAAAGAACCATAGGTCAGAAAGACACACCAAATGAGAAATTAAAAGAATTTCACGCAGAAGCAGAAGCTAGCAGTATTGCCATTACTAACAATTTATTAATTCAGACCTAGTACCTGCATTGCTGCTCTCTAGTGTTCATTTTAACAATTTACATAATTTGCCTTTAAAATATTTTTTTCTACAAAGTGGGCTTTTTAATTGTCACGTTTGATGTTAAAAATGTCATTTTTTGACACGCGTGTTAAAAGTTTATTTATTTAAATTTTGTTTTGAAAATTAATAAAACGTTTTAACAAACACATGAACAACTTTTTATTTTAAATAAGTACAAACCAACATTTTAACTAGTTATTACTATTAACATTTATAGTAAAATTAGAACAATTTGAAATTGTAATTCCCTGCGGAGTCATCATACTTAAGTTGATTTTACTGTCAACATGTGTGACATCTATTTTCTGTAGAAATACTACTGGTAGTACTGGTGGTTTTGCTAGTAGTTGCAGCAGTAGGAAGTATTTGGCACGCAATTTCCTTCTTCTGTTCCAGTGAATTTTCAATGTAGCCTTCAGCTACCGTCGAAGATTTCCATCCTCCATGTCTCTCGATGGTAGTAAGATTTGCACCAGAATCTATTAACAATGTCGTCGATGAACGACGAAAACAGTGTCCGGTGTAGAGTTGAGGATTTGGTAGATTCAAGAACTCTGCAATGTCGGCAGGCATTTTACCAAACATGTTAATTCCGACTGGATTCTTCACACATTTATTCTTCATATATTTAAGAAAAAGTCGTCTATGGTCAACGTTGGGTGGCCGGAGTGCCATATACTTTCTAAAAAAGCTTAAATAGAATTCACCAACAACACTGAAAGTCCTAGACGTTTTAGTATCTGGTATGGTCACTACAACCGAAGTGCCCAAATATTCGATATTGTCGATGATTATCTGACACAATTCCTCCCGGCGACACGCCCCGAAGACACCCACTATTGCTGCGACTTTCATCATGAGATACTTTTCGTCTTCTGTTTCTGTGAGAAATTTGTCGATATGCGTCTTCGTCAAAACTTTTGACTTTTTTGCTTGATATCCTTCACCCTTCCGTTTTAAAAAAGCAATAAGTTTATAATGTTTGCTTATATCTTGATCTTGCTTTATTTTTAACATAGTTTTGATCATGGAATAATTTGACCACAGCGTTGACGATTTCCATATCTTGGCTTTTTCCTCAAAATATGCCAGTAAAACATTTCCCAGGGACCTTTTTAATGTTGCACCATTCCGAAGAGCGTCTATAAGCGATTTCGTACTGTTTCTTTGATTTCGCCGGCTGCTCGACTGGCGGCTTCTTCGATTTCAGCAGGGATGGATTCGTTACGCTCATTATCGAGATTATTCATTATGCTTATAATATTACTAGAAAATGCTGTCAATATTTTTGCGTTTTTTCCGTAACTAACAACAGCACTGGTTGATACGAAAATTTTGGTTCATAAACATTGCGATCTGTGTGGTATTTTTTGATTTCTTATTTTTATTGAGTTTAAAGTTTTTCCGATTGTTTTGTAGAAAAAATAGTGTATGATATACGTGTTTAAAGTGATTTTATTTTGTTCGTGAAGTTAAAAAACTCGCTACGCTCCTTTTTTAATCATCTTCACTCACAAAATAAAATCTTACTTTTAACACGTATATCATAAATAGCTATTATGTAGAAAACAATATTGTAACGGATGCTCTTAAACTATTTCTCTTATTTAAAAAAAATCATTAAAGTGGCTGAACTACGCGAAAATTTCCCAAAGTTATGTTAAAGCATAGTATTTGACGGTTTAGTAATCATTTTATTACACATCAAGATATCAAACTCCGACATTTAATTAGTTTCTGTCCAAATAAATCGTAAATTATTTTACGCAAATTACTACTCTGTGCTAACTTAAGAGCGCATAATCGAGGCTGTTGAAAGAGAAACGAAAATTAGAACGAAATTACAACGATTTTAGGAGTGAAATAAAATTTTACAACTCTTAATAATACGCTCTTGATAAGTACTTCTCTATAGAAAATCGTTTTTGGAGAAAAAATAATCGGTTTCCGGGGGAGATCTGTCAAGTGCCGTTATTTCATGCCGTCGTAATTTTAAAGCCCACAGACTTTGTCAAGAAGAAATTAATGGAATTATAAAATAACGCCGAGGGTTTTCATAAGCCGTATAAATTAGTAGGAATTTAGTGAGTACGAAAAAAATGTTATGGCATAACCTATATTATAGTGATATTTATAGCTCGAAATTATTTCTGTCTTCCATTACCGGATTTGTTTGTCCGACTAATTATATTTTTGGTTGATTTAAATCTGGATTGACAGCGAATTATGTCCTATTTTTGACGACTACCAAACAATATAGCGTGAGTTTTTTTTAATATTGCAATGTACAAATGCTGCTTTTCTTGGCATTTTGTACAGCGCGGGTACAACTCCTAGGCTCAGAACACACATAATAATAATATAATAATAATAATGTCTCTATCCCTCATTCTAATCACGAGAATTAGTTCAGAACTCGGAGAGATGTGCGGCAGTGGGGGTGGCATATTATTATTAAGCAGGCTGCATTTGCTCCCAGAAACGACTTACGTTGGCAGGTCCTGTAGAGGATGAATTCTATCTGGTAAATTTTGACAGAAATTTCACGACTCTGTTTATTTTATTTTTTATAACTTTATTTAGTAACTGAACAATGTATAACAGTAGACTTTATGAAGGACAAGAATGATTATACAAAGAGCACATCCTACTGCAACAGCGCTAGGGATGCTACTGGACTGGCCCTTGAAAGGCCTCAACTACAACTTGGTACTAGTTCTTGACGCTGTTGCCGGTTGTACATAAATGAACTAAATATAAATATTTTTACATAAATAAGTAACAATTGAGGTGGGCCTCAACATACTCCCGCCTCTTGCAAACTTAAACAAAGAGTTGAAGTTTCAATAAGAAATGGAATAAATCAATGTCAATAATCGTTTTGTACATCACTAATTGGTAACACACACAATTTACTCACTGGACGCTTGTACACCCCGGAAACTGTTTTGACCGTTACCACTCTCACAATTCCGTCGTTTCCTGGATGCAGCTCCAACACACGACCAAGAGTCCATGGTATCACTGGTGCTTTATCTTCCTTAATCAACACTAAGGAATCAACAGTTAATAATTGAGGAAAGTTTTTCTTCCACTTAGACCTAATTTGTAGTTCGGAAACATACTCCTTTGACCAGCGCCTCCATACATCTTGCGTATATTTTTGGCAGCGTTTAAAACGAGACAACTGGGATTCTCGAACTTCCGACAAATCTTGTTGGGGGATAGAGGTTAAAGGTTGACCAATGAGGAAATGGCCGGGAGTTAGTGGTTGTAAATCGGTAGGATCACTAGAAAGTTGATACATAGGTCTAGAATTTAAACAAGCTTCAACCTGTATTAAAACGGTATTAAATTCTTCATATGTGAGATTTAATTGACCAATAACTCTCTTAAGGTGGAACTTTACAGACTTTACGCCCGCCTCCCACAATCCGCCAAAGTGAGGAGATTTGGGGGGCACGAAATGCCAATTGATTCCTTCCTGACCTAGTTTAGTAAGAACTTCACCTTCTACTGATTCTAGAAATTTTCTAAGTTCGGCATTAGCACCAACAAAGTTGGTTCCATTATCTGAGTATATGTGCAAGCATTTGCCGCGTCTTGATATGAATCGGTATAGACAAGCCATGAATGCATCAGAGCTTAGTTCACTGACCAGCTCAAGATGAGCAGCCTTTGTAGCAAAACAAATTATTACGCATACATAAGCCTTGGTAATTTTAAAGTTTCTAGTTTTACGATCCCTTAAGTTAAACGGTCCGCAGTAGTCAACACCACAATTCATAAAGGGTTGACATGGGTTTACTCTTTTGCTTGGCAAATCGGCCATCAAATATTCAATATCATTGTTGGGTCTTGCACGAAAACAAATTATGCAATTACGTAAAATTTTTCTTACTAGTTTGCGACCACATATTATCCAAAACCGTTCACGTAATGAAAATAATACCGACTGTGGTCCGGCATGCAAGAGTCTTTTGTGTTCATGTTCAACAAGTAATTTAGTGAATAAATGTTTCTCTGGAAGAATTATAGGGAATTTTTTTGAATCAGGAAATTGTGAATGTCGTATTCTTCCACCTACACGAATTATACCTGTATTATCCAAAAATGGATTTAATTTTAATAAGTTACTCTTATTGTCAACAGTAGGTACCTTTGGTTTTTAAATCAGAAAGTTCACGATGAAAAACAATAGACTGGACTAATTTTACTAATGTACTTATAGCAAGTTCTAATTCTACCGGTGTTAGAATTCCGAACCGTCGTGGTGTCTTAGCAAGTGAATTGTTTTTGAACCTTAAAATGTATGCAACTACACGTTGTAATTTTAAGAAGCTCGAAAATTTATCGAATATATTTAATTTGTCAATGACGGCAACAGTTGAAATTACCGCCTGTTTCTTAAGTTCAGTGTCACTATCGATATCACAATATTTCGGTTCCATTGTGGAATTTAAATTGATAGGCCAAGAATTTTGATCTTGTTTTAGCCAAGTGGGTCCGTACCACCACAAAAAATTATTATTCAAATCATGAGGATTTAATCCCCTCGAGATGATGTCAGCAGGGTTTTCACGTGTTTTAATATAGTGCCAATTCTCTGGGCAAGTTAATGACTGAATTTCTGCAATACGATTTGCAACAAATATTTTATAGTTGGTGGGTATGGCCTTGATCCATGCCAGGACAATTGTTGAGTCGCTCCATAAGTAAATATCATTTATTTCAATATGAGTAAGAGATGATTGAACCGTATTTAGGAGCTGAGCTAATAATAATGCCGCGCAAAGCTCTAGTCTTGGCATAGTTATGCATTTTAGTGGTGCAACTCTTGATTTTGCACAAAGCAAATTTACAGAATAGTTTCCAAATTTATCAACTGTACGTACATAAATACAACATCCATAAGCAGATTGTGAAGCATCTGCGAAGCCATGCAACTGCACTTGAAGTTGATTATCACATAAAACGAATCTTGGAATATTTATTTCATTTAATGATTTTAAGTTATTAGCGTAAGAATTCCAATCATTGATGATGTCATCAGGGAGCAGCTCGTCCCAATCGATTCTTTGTTGCCAAATTTTTTGCATTAGTACCTTAGCTAGTATTACTACAGGTCCTACTAATCCTAGCGGGTCAAATATTTGACCTATTGAGGAAAGTAACACGCGTTTAGTATGAACTTTGACTGCATTGTCGCAATTTGCATTATAAGTTAAAACATCTGTATTTGACTTCCATAACAGACCTAACGAATGCGTTTCATAATTTTTCCCTATGTTTACAATTGAATTAGGATCTGAATTTAAAATAAATTTAAGGACATCTGGATTGTTTGAAACCCATTTATTTAATGTAAAGCCACATGATTTTAGAATTTGATATAAATCTTGATATAATTTTACAAGAGTCTCAACGTTATCGCTACCCGTTAGTATGTCGTCGACATAAAAATCATTTAGTATTCTATGACTCGCTTCAGGGTATTTTTTATTATGTTGAAAAGCAATTTCATTTAAGCAGCGAACAGCCAAAAATGGTGCACTCGCTGTTCCGTAGGTCACGGTATTTAATTCATATGTTTCTACAGATTCAGATGGATTGGTTCGCCACAATACACACTGCAATTTTCGATCATCAGGATGCACCCACACTTGACGGTACATTTTACTTATATCACCAGTAATAACCCATTTGTGTGTCCGAAATCGAATAATAATCGAAAATAAATTCTGCTGAATTTTGCCACCTACCATCATAATATCATTTAATGATACACCACTTGCAGTTTTGCAGGATGCATCGAAGACCACTCTGAGTTGAGTTGTTAAACTACTGTCTCTCTTTACAAAATGATGTGGAATAAAACACCGCCTTACAGTATTGTAATCTGTTACCTTGGACATGTGCCCTAACCTGATATATTCTGTCATAAACTTTATATATTGTTCATTTAAATTTACATCTTTCCTTAGTTTAGTTTCAATCGAGTATAAACGTTTAAGTGCAATATTTTTTGACTCACCTAAAACAGTAGGTGATTGATTTAGAGGCAATCGTACTATAAATTTACCGTCGGTACCACGTTGAGTAGTATCTTTAAAATAAGTTTCTACCGCTTGTTCTTCGGGAGAGATAGGCAAGTCTATTACCTTCTCTTCTAACTCCCAAAATTTAGTTAATTTATTGTCGAGATCACGTGTAGAAATAAAATTGCATTTTACAGTATTTTTCTTAATTTTATTTTGCAGTAATTCTCCTGATACTACCCACCCCAATACAGTATTTTGTAATATGGGACCAGGTTTCCCAAGAAGAATTTGCCCTACTCTAATTAGCTGCCAAAATAGGTTTGCTCCTATTAACAGATCAATTTTACTGGACTCATTGAATGATGGATCGGCTAGATTAATTTCCTCGGGTATATTTAATGTATTAATATCAAAAGAAGTGGAAGGTAAATTATCAGTTATGCTAGGAACGATTAAACAAGTAATATTTGTTTGAAAGTTATTAATATTAGATTTAATTTTAATATTAGCGCAATATGTTATTTGACTTGATGATTTATTTATGCCCGACACTGCAATGTTAACACGAGATTTATTTATTTGCAACATATCAGCCATTTGTTGTGTACAAAAATGCGATTCAGATGCACTATCTAATACAGCTCTACAAGAATGATAATTGCCAAATTTATCTTGAACATTTAGTATGACAGTACACAGTAATGTTTGTGCGCCACTGTTATTAAAATGAGTTTTAGTAATTGATTGAACTTTATTATTTGTTAATTCTACAGTATTCATATTTACGGAAACTGTATTTCCATTACTAACAGACTTATCTACAATAGTCGTTTCTTTATGTTCCGTGATGTTTTGTTCACTTTGTTCTTTATTATTGTTAAAAACATTCGAATTATCACTTGATTTACTTATATTGGAATTATTATTAAAATGAAGTAAGGTATGATGTCTCTTAGAGCATATCCTGCATGAAGACTGACTAGGACAAGTTTTATTTTTATGTCCGCTTTGTAAGCAATTTGAACAAAGACGTTTTTCCTTTATTTCTGCATAACGTTTTTCTGGAGATAATTTTGACAACATTGTACATTTATTTATATTATGATTGTCATTACAAAAATTGCAACGATTATTATTATCATTTACAACAAACGATTTCGTTTTTACCCACTGTTCAGTATTATTCGACAGGGTTTCTAGAAGACTAGATTTTTTCTTTAAGAATTTTAATAAATCATTTAATGTAGGTAATTCGTCATTATCAATGTCATTATGTTTATTTTCCCACTCTCTACGCGTGACCGAATCTAACTTATTTGTCACCATATGTATAATTAGGAGATCCCATTGTTCAGTAGGTTGTTTAAGTACCTTCAAAGCACGTAAGTGATTATTTAATTTATCAAGTAACGCCCGTATATTTATATGTGACTCCCTACCAACTGATGGCAAGTTAAAAAGTCCCTTAACATGATTATTAATAAGTAATTTTTTATTTTCGTATCTTTCATTTATTAGCTGCCACGCAGTATTGTAATTATCTGCGGAAACCCGCAATGATTGAATAATATTTGAGGCTTCCCCTTTTAAACAAGAACGCAAATAATGGTACTTCTGTATTTCTGGTATAGAGTTGTTATTGTGAATCATAGACTCGAAACTGTCTTTAAAAGATAACCAATTATTATACGAGCCGTCAAAGCTAGGCAGATTTATGACTGGTAATTTAAAATTTGACTCATCTGTGCCGGTCCGTGAACCAGCCGCGCTTGCATTTCCTACAATAGGTGTTACACATGACTTTAATAAACGATTAGCTTTAGTTTCGTATTCAAAGTATTCTTGCTCAAAATTCTGCCGTTCAATAATTTGTCGTTCGTTATTATCTAATAACTCTATGTCGGTTTGTATATCAGAAAAACTCTGCCAATAAGAATCTAACTTGTTAAGGCGTAGTTCTAACTGTAATAAATCAGGTTGGTCTCTATCTAAATTATCAACAAAATGTTTAAATCTAGTTAAATTACCTTTAATTACAGCACGTTTACGAATTAATTTATCAATTTCTGAATTTGCCATTATGTATCAACTTTTTAAATTTATGAATGAGGAATGGAGACAAAGCAATTTGGGATAAACAAATAATGTTTATAATAACTGGAATAAGCTGACCTTGGCTGCCGCACAGACTGATTCTGGAATGCTCTCGACTAATCGGGAACCCGGCTTCAGGCTTCTACACGTGCACCGTCGGCGCTTCGCTTGATGTTGCAGGTGTCGACTTTGGTTCGACTGCCACTAGCTATTCGCTCCAATTTACCTCAATGTTCCAATGTTTTACAGTATTGTCGTAAATCCACAAGGAACTGGTTAATCCGGCTCGAAGGACCATATGTAGAGGATGAATTCTATCTGGTAAATTTTGACAGAAATTTCACGACTCTGTTTATTTTATTTTTTATAACTTTATTTAGTAACTGAACAATGTATAACAGTAGACTTTATGAAGGACAAGAATGATTATACAAAGAGCACATCCTACTGCAACAGCGCTAGGGATGCTACTGGACTGGCCCTTGAAAGGCCTCAACTACAACTTGGTACTAGTTCTTGACGCTGTTGCCGGTTGTACATAAATGAACTAAATATAAATATTTTTACATAAATAAGTAACAATTGAGGTGGGCCTCAACAGGTCCTAACAATCATTTAGTGCAGAAATGAGCAAAACCTGGAAAACCTCATTAATTAGGGGAGGCGGACAAACGTCGACCAGTATTAATCTCTCACATCGACCCAAGCCAACAGTCTTCCACCCTACCATATCAGCAGAGAGGGTGCCAATCCCCTCCACGCATATAACTAATCTACGGTATAACGGCAGCGGGATTCGATCCCATGGCGAACTGGCCACATCGATTCAAGCACTGACACCCTAAACCGCTCGACCATTGACCATCAAACAGCAGTCTCTTGAAGTGTTAAAGTTGTTACTCTTAAGAGGTTTTTTCATAACATCTATTTTAGGTTACAATTGAAGATCAATTTTTTTTAATTTAGTAGGTATTTCGCCATACATTTTTATAATTACTATTTTATCTACGTATTTATACCATCGGTCAATGGTAGAACGGTTTAAGGGTTAAAACATTTGGAATTTATTACGTAATGTAATTACGTAAGGAATGCTATTTTCTAAAAACCAATCCACTCTTTTTAACACCCTGTAAATTTCACTAATAGGGCTCTATTTTATATGAATTTCTGTATAAAATGAAACTAATAATCAATTTTCAATAAATTCTGTGTATAAAAATCTTAACACTAAAAGAACTTAAATTCATTATATAACCAATTTTTTAACTAAAATATTTAAAACCAATAAAAACCACTAAAGTATCATTTTAACCAAATATATTCCACCAACGTATATCATTTCATTCACTGATTCAACGCTATTTGTTTCTTGAGTAGCAATTCCGTTGTCCTACATACATTTTATGATATTTTTTTCTTTGATCCCCATTTTTATACAAGGAAACGAACAGCAGCTGCTACAGATGAGTCAACCATACTTCGATTCGTTATCTGTAACCCTTTTGCTTTAAACGAATTTTACTTTAAACAGTTTGACTTTTTGCCATTCCTTATTGGACGAAAAACACTCAAATATGAAAAACGTATGTATAAATAAAAGAATTACCTTTATAGTTTATTTATTCAATTATTATTTTTACAGGGCTCCAGTATATTCAATTAAAATTAAAAGAGTGGGATGGTATAAGTGGGAACCACGTTTTCGTTTAAATGTTTATGTAAACACATTTTTAAGCGTTATTCGTTTTCTGCTTCAATTAGGTTTATTCGGTGGCAACAGCAGGGAAATGTTTGTTTCATCTGTCAGTCCCAATTTTAATTGGCTGAAAGCTGTCGTGAACGATGCACAGCTGCCACATTATTTAGTAATATTATTTTTTAATCGACAAATTGGACAGTGATTGTTTGGAATCAAAATTTCCAAGTCGTCAACGCATATGTCGAATAAGTTTTAATATTGATATTGCACACCCCCACTGATGCACTGACATGAATAAAAATCATCATGGGTAAATATAAATTATTATAAATCCATGGATGTACAGAGTGAATACGAAACACCGGTTAAAATTTGTCACTTCACTTTATGTAAGTATGTTCAAAGTCCCAAGTGTATGATTGGCATAATAAATTTGTAAGAGACTGAGAATCGATGGAAAACGAACAGTAACGAGTCATTAACGACCCCGAACAAGCATCATTGAGGCGAACATTCGTGCGTGCATAATAATTGATATGTACTGTTGGATGGCGTAGAATTAAATAAATAGATCGCTAGTAGATTGATTTGAATATCTCTGGATGGTAGCCGTATAAAAAGGCGTCCCACTTGAAACAATCCAACAAATCTTTCAACTTGCATGCATTACGTATCGCAAGTACCATGGTTATGGTTTCCAGAACTTCCCAAGAAAAAAATTAATCATAAATCTTACCTCTCAATTAAATTGCCGCTTTACGAGTTTAGTTTTACCTATTTTACAATTACAGTGCATCCGGTCTTGCTTAACTTATTTTTGGAAGATTGTGAATATTTATAATTTGTCGTGGTAGTTTCTATATCTCTCACGAGGAGGACGTTTTTATAAGTTAAATGCAGCATATATCATCGCTTGAATCTTTTTTGTATTATTTTTGTTACTGTGATAAAAAACTAAATAAAAACAAATTGCTTTTTATATTTGATCCTTCGTCGTAATATGTCATGGTTATCTCTTCATAAGGACATCTAGAGAAGCTCTTCCTTCCCTAGTTCTAAACACTCTCTAAACCCTTTAACGAGGTGATCCTCCACTAATTGATATTAGTGGAGTGGAGCTAGAGTTTAGAGAAAGTGAAAGTCGTAATTAGGTTTATCATTTGAACTGAGATTCTAAACACACTCTAAATCCTTTAACGAGGATCAATTGGTGGAGTGGAGCTAGAGTTAAGAGGAAGTAAGAGTCGTAACAAGGTTCTCTATTTTCTTCCAACTCAATAGTTAAACTCTTGTCAAAGATGTGTTTTATAAATTTGGTTCAGAAATCCTTATATGCAGTTATATTCATACAATTGTATGATGAATATATCGTTAATATACCGATCAAAGAACTTGTTATTGTTTGAAGCGGCGGGGATAACCGTCAGCACTTAGATTTGAAGACCCATTGTGCATGCTGCTGATTGTAGAGTTAAAAAACCACATACTCGTGTCGCTATACCAATTAAACTGAAGCTGTTGCAAGAGATGTGAACTGAATCCTTATCTGCGTTGTCGCACAGCCACCACCTCGTGGCATTGTTTAAGCCAATCCTATGTAGGTGCTTGTTGAGATATCATTGACACGTTAGGAGACTCGTGGCAATCCTAATATTGCTTCGATTTGCGTCAGTCCACGAGCCCTCTATAAGAAATATGACCTGACCCAAACCGAATCCACCCAACCAATCTTTCTTTCATCACTTTTTGATCCAGTTGTCAATTAATCTTGCGCGATAGCATTGTGGTAACCCCAATATTGGTTCAGGTTCCATAAATTGACTACATGGTCCTTGTCAACAGTCAGCCCTCTCCTCTCATTGCCTGTTACATTACTGTAATTCGGAAACTAGGTAAGCTTAACACAATTACGACTTTCCAGGAAGGAAAGAGCCCTGACACATTCAAGAACTACACGAGAGGTAATCTTGAAGGGCTGAAGCGCTCGTAAAGTCGTCTGGCTATCTGTGCATATTTGAATACGCTGGTTTACACATATTGTTCTGATATTCTCTTTAACGCAGACAAAGATAGCAAATGATTCAGTTTGAAAGACCGTGAAGTATTTTCCCAAATAGAATAAATTCACTCTTGGTCGCACTCCATAGATTCCCGCTCCTGAGCCTTGGTCCGTCTTGGACCTATACCTGAACGAGACAAGACCTGCATATCAGGATTAGCGCGCTAGACTTCCCTAGTCGGAATCTGCACCTTAAAATTCTTTTGAAATGCATAGGTAGGGAATATGTCGCTGATTGCTCAAAGAATCTCATCTTCAGCTACTAGCTCCTTAAAGATCACGGTGTGAACCTTTTTACCTTGTCACCCCCCCCCCCCCCCCCTCCACCGATAAGGAACCCTTTAGCCTCCCCTTCAACCACGAGATGCAATTCTGGAAGAGACAGAAGAGCCTCTAAATGTTCTGTGGGACCACCAGTCTTCTAAAGAAGAAAGCTATAGTAACAATAGTTATTTTCTGTTATATATTTATGTTATTTGACTCGTCTTAACTTTTTTTTCAATTCTTTTATAGAAAACCCGTTTCACTATTTAAATCTACATTTGATGAATTAGCTCCAGAATGCCTCAAACAAGTTTTGTCAAACATTTTTATATTTTAAAAAAATACAATTCGCATGCCCCTTTTGCATTATAACTTTCAAAATTCACTTTATGCCGTAATTATGTAATAACATGAATATCATATTCAATTAATTAGCACCAATTTCCGCAAAAACACGCCCAACTAATTACCAAACAAATTACCAGCGGCACGTGCGAATTCCCCCAAATATTGTAAATTACGCCTATCAAAAAAAAACAACTAGACCCTCTGAAATACGGATCGTCCCTGGAACTGTTAAAATTCGCGCACGTCATACCTAACGACCTAATTCGTCCAGAGCTACACAGAGTCATAACTTTTATTAAAGCGTAAAGTAATTAATTACTTGTTCGCAAGACAATCATTTTAAGGGTTGCCCGCCTATCTGATAAGGTTGCGAACGGCTTATCTCTGCTCTGCCCGAATATATGTCAGATCGATGGTCGATGGAAGGTATAAATATTTGCCAGGAATCGGCTTTTAAACAGATTGGCTATTGGTTACAGTAAACTATTTATACACATGTGTAAGGGCAACTTTTATATTGGAATGAAGAGGTTCGACTTCTTAAAAGTTTTCAGAACATATTTCATGGATTTTCCTTAATAATATAAATATTATTTTTAATCAACATGTAGTCTATTATACTATACATCTTCTTCTTAACAGTTCATCTTCTTCCGAAAATAATTTGGGTTATGCCATAAAACATATAATTACTAATTTTCTTTCTAAGAATTATTGCCCTGAAAGATGCCAAATAATTGTGTTAATTCCAAAATAGACATTAAATAAATTACATTATCTACAAAAAAAGTCACTACAGTTCAGCTGGCAATGACGTATGCAGTAATGCTATCATTGTGTTGTGGGTACGAGTAGAACTAATTCATGATGATGAATACCAACACATTTGATGTTTGAAAATATGTAGGCTTTTGTAATTATTAATTATTTAAGATCAATATAGTCAACACTTACCACATCAATCTTTTTATCTAAATTTTTTGAGTTTAACGGCACTGCAGATTAAACTGAAGGATTCTGTTGAAACAATTTCAATAATTCTTTAATTAATTTCATAGAATTGCGGTTTCGCCCCAGTAGAAGAATTAATTTAGCACGCAAAACTGAATCTGGCGTATCTCATCAGACTGCTGATGAATTAAAATTAAATCTAACTAGACATGTACTTCATCTTGGTCTCGGAGAAGCGGTAATTAGTAGCTGGAATTTACAAAACTCCAAGACAAGCGAATAATTAATATGAGGAGCTAAATTAGATACAACCCCTTTATAAAAATTTAGGTAGGTACTTTCAAATAATGAATTATACAAAAAATTAGAAATTAAAACTTTTTTAGCAAATTTACATTGCAAAGTAAATTAAAACATCTTGTAGAAAAAATAAGATGGGAGTTTATCGATGTCCCTTAGACTGGAATTATCCAACTACTGAGAGAGTAACCTATCTGTTAAATATATGTCTCATAAAAATTAGATGCGTTATACAGAGTTAACTATGACTGAACTGAAATATTTTAAGAGGGGATAGGGAAAAATAAGAATTAACGGAATCACCCTTCAAAAAAATTCCAAACTTATTTATAAAGCCAAAAAAAAATTTTTCGATATTATTTTAAATTCTTATTTAACGCCGCCAATGTAGAGTAGGCAACCAACAAGCAAGTCATGCAACAGTCGCTCAGTCGGTATCGCTGTCATGTCATAATTCAATTCCTGTGTTTACGTTGTAATTTTGTGTTCTTCTTCAGTTTTTAGTGCCTTATTTTAATTTTAAACGTTTTATAGTTATTAAATAAAGTAATATGTGTCGGGTACAGATATTTTCCCACAATATAGTTCGCCGGTTTGTTTTTCTAGGTTATGGGACAAGACTGCCGCGGGTGCATTGAAAGTTTTGTATTACCTACATATTAGTATCACCCATTCCTTTCGTCTGATTTTCTTATAATTAATAGGCATTTTATCTAATTGTACCTACGGGAAGTGTCTTTTATCGATAGTGAGTGGTTGTAATGAGAGAATACGTAGTTTTACCAGTTTATAACGAAATAATGAAAAACGAATGCGAAATACTAGAGCTAACTGGATTAACTGTTACCTGTCTATCAGGATTATTACTAATAAGAATATTAATTTTTGTCGTTTCTACATTTAAAAACGCTACACAAAGACGACGTTGACATTGTTGACAGATGTAAGCCTTATCTATGAATCTAAGCCATCTCACTCGATTCTTATTATAGGCGCCGACTTTCCATAGGAAAAAAAGGGTTTTGCCCCATTTTTTAAATATCGAGCTAAAATTCTGGAATAATTTTTTTATTGTCTTTTAGGCCTGAGCACGTGGTTACATTTTTTGTACTTAGTCATAGTTAACCCTGTAGAGAGTGACAAATACAGATTTATCTGGTCAGTAAATTTACCCAACATGCATAATTCATCGTTACAAAGAAAAACGTTTTTCTAGCAATTCTTCTAATAGTTGATCTAATGCAACTTGACACAATTTCCCAACCAAAATATTTTTACTTAAAATTGCGTTTCTTTTGTTCACTTTTTTCAATGGTAGAATACAATGATACTGGCTTTGAGGCTTTGACTTAAAGTTTTCGGCATAGTTGGTGCCGCTCTAGCATTATACCAAGCCAGTGTAGTAAGCCAGAATAGAATGTCAACTAGCCTCGTGTAAACCAGGCATTAGGGTACGTACTTACTTTATAAATAAAGTTTATAATTTAATATTTAATAAAATTTTGACTCATTTTCAGACTGAAAGATAAAAAGGCTAAATTTATTGACAGTAGGACATTGAAATTCTCATTTTCATTATTATAACAACAATATATATAAACAAAATTTTTGACAGATGACATAGGCGCAGTTGAGTTAGATACCGAGTATATAAGTTACTTACACTGATGCTTTGAAATATGAAGGGGCTTACCTGAAACAAAAAGAAAAAGTTATTTTATACAAAAACATTAAAGATTTTTTTTTAATAGATTGAATCCGACAATTTTTATTTCTTTGTTGTTTGTTTTCTTGTCGGTATTCTTTAACATGTCACCACTCTGCTGGTAGATTTGATATTAGATAAATTTAAAATCTACAAAAATCATAACATACCCTGAACACTTTGTCCACCACGCTTTTTCTTTGATACATGAAACGAGTTTAGATACATTTTGTCACGTTACCGCTCTTCCGAAATTGATGACAAATTACTTTAGGGAGAATAGCAAGGGTGTGACAAAATATTTAACCTTGTTCCACTGACTTGTTCATCTTCTAACTTAATGACAACTCTCTCAACTACGCACTTAAATAATACATTTATTTGTTCAATTTTACTTATAATGTTTATTAGAAACGAACTCAAGTTTATTATAAAAGGCAATAAAATGAAACTAAGTAAATACATATAAATAATTTATAATAAATGATAAAGTATATAACAACTAATGATAAAATATTTAAATAGTAATAGTTCATAGCAAACAGTATACAGATGCGCATATACTATATTTTGTTCGCCATATCGAAGATATAATAAATCCATCCTTTATGTGATCAATTAAATTTTACGATACGGTTCAGCGTGAATAAAACTTTATGTTGGCAATTTAATCAATATTTTCGTATTCGCAAAAAACAAACTTCATCGTTCTGTCAATAAAACCAGAAATATGGACATATAACAGTTCATTAAAAGATTTAATCGATGTCATACAATGGACAATTATTACTGATTTTTCCGGCATTAAATTATGATAATTAACAGTAAGAACATCATCGTAAAAACTTTCGAAAAGGTAAGAGACAGAGCCTCTGAAGTTCCCTTGTAAGTTCCAGATAGTTCTGTTTTCATTATTAAAAATTATAGTTAAAAAAAACTAAAAAAACACGCTTTAATAGTAAACCGAACTAAAAAGTAGAAAATAATTTTGAAGTATCAAGAGTTTGTTACAGCAATAGAAAATTCCGACAATCAATTACGACTAATTAATTGGGAATAAGATTAAATTAGAAATTAAATTATTAATAAAATAATTCAATTATAGTAAAAAAAAGCGTGGGGTGCAATTTACTATATTTTCATAATGACTATTTTTATAAATAGCTGCACTACTGAAATAATGGTAACATTTAATATCAAGCACCCCACGCTTTTTTTTACTATAATTGAATTATTTTATTAATAATTTAATTTCTAATTTAATCTTATTCCCAATTAATTAGTCGTAATTGATTGTCGGAATTTTCTATTGCTGTAACAAACTCTTGATACTTCAAAATTATTTTCTACTTTTTAGTTCGGTTTACTATTAAAGCGTGTTTTTTTAGTTTTTTTAAACTATAATTTATTTTCTTAATTTTTAGTCTCAAAACAATAACAAAAGTAATTATAATTAAGAGCCTTAATTTTTAAAATATCTTATATTTGACAATAAATCTAAATTCATTTCATTCATGTTTACGTAACCTTTCCATTTCATATAGTTTTTCTATACATTTTTTTTTCTCCAGTCTCCTCTTTCTTTGTGTTATAGTTTCATTTTTCATTTTTGTTTGTTTCTATAAAATATGCAAATTAAAATTTTTGTCAACGTTCTCGTATCAAAATCTTTTTTTTTCTTTCTAATTTTACAAAATTTTAGATTCAAAACTTTCTTCAAAATTCTTGCCAAAATTTTCAAATCAAAATTTCTTTGAATTTGAAAATTTACGCTCTTCAAAATTTTAAAATTCAATGTCTTTTTAGAAATTTTTTCTAAATTTTTGGATTTTAAAATTTTTCAATTGAAAATTTTTTCCAAAAATTTTTATTTGAATTTTTTTATAAATTATCAAATTTTTATTTATTTCTAAAATTTTTTAAATTTGATTTTATCATGTAATTCCACAATCCAAAATTATTTACAAAATTTTGTATTTCAAAACTTTTTTAAACTCCACAATTTTATATTTAGAATTTTTTTTTAATTTTGAATTCTGTATTTTTTCGAAATTTTTTAAATCAAAATGTTTATTTGAATTTTGTTATAAATTATCAAATTTTTATTTATTTATAAAAATTTTTAATTTAAAATTAGGCGAAAACCGAAAACTAATTCTGTCAGGTCGCCATCTATACGTGAAAAGCAAGAGCACGAATCTATTACAGTCCCCTGCCCCTGCCTTGCCTGCTTGGAAACAACACTGATGGATTGTATACACTTAACCTGCAAAGTAATTTAAATAGTTTTTATTCTGATGATCCTAGTCAGGACATTAGAACAAAGTTATTAAATAATTGTATTGTCATCAGTCCTTGACCCCTGTGCAAATTTTCAAGCTGATCAGACTTCTTGAAATTGGTGAAAATTACGCTGAAAGATTCCGTTACATACATACATACATACATACATACAGGTGAAGCTAATATAAGCGTGTTAAAAAGGGGTATGGAATCTTGTTTTTTTTAAAATTTTACAGACATTCTTCTATTACCGATGCTCAGACAAAAAAATTACTATATTTTGTTTAGAACAATTTATCATACGGCAAAATAAAAGCATTCATAATCTAGACATCCTATATAGTCAGTTCATAGACCTATTCCTACCTACCGATTGAATTATTTAAATTCAGGACATGGTCATAAAAGAATGGAATACTTAGGTCTTAAACATTATCTATCATACATAGTAAAAGTAGATGTAGTAAATTGAAAACATGTTCCATCATTACAAAACGAGTTAATATTAGTTTTTACCTTCTGAACGTCTACGATAAATCCATATTTTGAAGTAAAATGTCACCACCTGTCCCAAACGCACCTAAAATTTAAATATCAGTGTTGCGGACATTCTATTATAAAACTCTACAACTTATACACATTCACAATATTTGTTGTGTTACATAATATTTAATAATAATACTGAGTCAGTTACACTACCAATAAGGAAACAACAATTTGCATTTGTTGTCTCAGTATTATCGAATAGCTTATTTTTAACATCAATTTAAGACAATAATTTGTTGTCCAGTCGCCAATTGCATGCTTTGACCAGTTTCCAGTGCCGTGCAGAAGTGTATTTTAAAATCATTTTCAAACTGCCTTTTATGATTTTTTTTGCAAAATTGTATTTGTAAGAGTACATTAAAAAAAAATTTTAGTTAAGTTCTGAATCAACCTGTATTTAGGAATTTGTTCGATTAAGATTTTAACTATATCAAACGACTTCATACTGTTAAACTATATGCTCTCCAAAACACAATTATTGTTTTTTGATTACCCGAAATAAAATTACATCTACAAAAGGTGCAGAAGATCATAAGAATATATAAAATTTATTATAAAATGAAAACCTACATATACAATTGAAAGAAATATAGATATCTAAACGTATTTGAATACTATAAACCTGTCGAAGTATGTTTATTTTTGCAATTAACGTCAATCCTCACAAATAACAATTAATTGCTGTGCACGTATTATAATGGGCAAAAATAGAACCTTACGTAATTGTGAAATTATTACGCGGTAGCCGTTGTTGCGCGTTTTGTTTCAAAATGCATTATTTCTTTGTATGTGGAACAGACATAAACATTTCAAGACAGACACCTATAAGGTCAGTTCTAGTCGTAAAAAAGGAACGCGTTCTAAAAGTGACACATCGGAATGCCTTCTGCGATAATATGCGAGTCGCCGCACTTATATCACATTACCCACATTACTTATGTTTGTTTATACCGGGTGGCCATAAATTTTGTATTTTTACTTCGCTGTTCTATTCCAGTGCACCAACACACAAAATGCAGCAGCGCGAAACATGCGTGTACGACCAGGACCCGATTTAGCTTTCTCCGTTCTGGACAAAAATGATTTTTGCCGTCCCTCACACAGTGTCAAGAATAACTCAGACTCACGTGCTCAAATTGCTTTTGGTTATAAAGTAAATTACATATATTTATTAACTGTATCGTAGAGGCATCAGAAGATGTAAAGTAACGAGCATCTCTATTTAATCACAATGTCTGCAACTGGAATGTTATGGGATGTATTACTCAATATTATTTTACGCGTTTTACTGCACTTTTTGAAAGCAACTTTTATTGAGGTGAAAATGTTATCGTGATTTGTATTGCCCAGTGAATTTTACGTGTTAAGTGATTATTTACAATATTTTCATAATTAAAATAAAAAACGTTTTTTGAAATTTCATGGCTTTTAACTTGCCAAAAGCACTAAAATCTTCATAACTTTTCATAATTGTCTTCGTTTTGACTATTCAATATTAGGAAACTGGCTAAATTTGTGATATTTTTATAGTTATACGTTACAACGATTTTCATTGGTTGTAAAAACTATAGTTAAATGACAAGTAATTGAGCGATTTCTATGAAACAGTGGAAATTATAATTCTATAAAAAATTTGTCATAACAGAATCGTATCGTAATGATAAATAATATATGAGAGCATTTAAAGTTATGTATTTTAAAAACATTTAAAACAAATGGGTGAAATAAAAGTATGGATGTATTCAATTTCGAGTTACAAGTCATAGTTTCTTTTGTTTTGATGACGTTTATTTACTTTTCTTCTAAATGCGTCACTTTTTTTTAATTTTTTCCAGTGGCTTATATCTGGCATGTTTATTCGTCTGTTGTTCTGTTTTCCTATTGTTATTGTTATATTACTATTTTTATTTAACAACTGATAATATCATTACATAATAACTGTATTAGTATTATAATACAGCTATTTGCTCTTAAAGGTAAAATTGTCTCCAAGAATCTTTTAATATAACAAGTTTAAATAACCTACATCTAAGAAACAATAATATTAGGCCAGGAGAATTACGAAAAAATCTTTCAAATATGGCTCTAACGTGACGTAACTTAGATAACTATTGGAATCGCTCGGGAATAGTAGACCTATTGAAAATATCGAGGTGCGCCAGCTTGAAAAGGTGTGCTATTTGCATAAACAACGAAAAAGTGAAAAAAAAAATGCTAAAATCGTGTTTTTTCCGGAAACAATCGCATATAACTCGGTAAGTATGCATTTTAGAGAAAAAATGTATACTTATAAATTTGTTTGTGTTGATAGTGTTGGTCTGATATAAGTAAATTTGAAATGCTCGCTGCAAAATGCTCGAAAGTGCAAAAAAGTAGGTAAAAAACAAGGTAATTTTAAATTATTTATTTAACAATTAAAAAATAACCCAATCACGCCATACATTTAGAGAAAAGTACTTGACTTCAATACAAACCGAGAGCCGTAAGGCCGATTAAGATCGGACTGACAGTTTTTGCATAAAGCAATTGTTAAGTAACCTACTTGGAAAAAAAGACCTTTTTTTTATTTCGTGCCAGGCTAAAAGTTATGAATTTTTTTTTGCGCCCGCACTTTTACATCTTAAACTATCATATACAATTGCTATCTTAACCATTTTTCAATTTTTAATAATTTTTTGAGCGGTTTTAAAAAGTTTGAAAGATTTGTGAGTGGGAAAAAATCGGAAAGTATAGAAAAACAGTACTCGGAAAGACGCTTCTTTTTAAAAAAAATCATCCAATTCGGTCCAGTAGATGTTGAGATATTAACTTCTAAAGTTGGGAAGGGTATGTGGTGTAAAAGTACTTGACTTCAGTAGTGAAGTACTTTTCTCTAAATGTATGGCGTGATTGGGTCATTGTTAAATAAATAATTTAAAATTACCTTGTTTTTTTACCTACTTTTTTGCACTTTCGAGCATTTTGCAGCGAACATTTCAAAACTACGGATATCGGACCAACACTATCTTGTAGAAAATTTTATAACGAACAAATTTATAAGTATACATTTTTTCTCTAAAATGCATACTTACCGAGTTATATGCGATTGTTTCCGAAAAAAAACGTGATTTTCGCAATTTTTTTCACTTTTTCGTTGTTTATGCAAATAGCACACCTTTTCAAGCTGGCTCACCTCGATATTTTCAATAAGTATACCATTCCCGAGCGATTCCAATAGTTATCTAAGTTACGTCACGTTAGAGCCATGCCAATCTGTAACCCTCTTGGCCTATATTTTTTTATAGCCTTGTCAAAAATTTATAAAATTTTCTGTTTCTGACAACAAAATAATGGTAACTGCCGCTATAATAAAACAAATTTGTGTTTCCTTGATTTTTTCCTTCCAATTCCTTACTTCCATCTTTTGCATATCTTCCAATACTTGGTTTTTCCATCTAAATCTCGGTATTCCTTTCGGTCTAGTCCTCATTGGCGTACAGTTAGTTATCTTTCTTATGAGTTTGTCCTGTTCCCTCCTCTGTGTGTGTCAGAATCATCTCAGCCTTTGGGCTTTTATATATTTAACTATGTCTTCTCCGTTTAATATATTGTTTATTTCATGTGGTGGTTGTCTGGTTCATTAGTGGTCTGTATCCTCCCTGTATCCTCTTCAAACCTAGTATTTTTCTTAGTATTTTCCTTTCTAGTCTTCTTAACTTTTCTTCGTCCTTGATTGCAAGGTACGTTGTTTCTGACGCATACGTTATTACTGGTCTAATAGCTGCTTTATAGATATATATAGATACAGATAAATAGATACAGATACTGCATTAAAATTCACTATTTTACTTTTTCTTTATTGATTTTTATTCGCCGTTTTGAACAGTTGCCCTAATTACCCCACTAGATCGGGTGTTGAGTACAAAAAGTGCAATATAATTACACCAAACATTTATTCGCACCATCAACGAAATTCTATCTAAAAAATTTATGATATTATAAGTCTCTTAATGTGGACCATTTTACAAATCATTTCTAGACCCGATAAATCCAATGTATTACTCCATCCACCGAGCAAATCCTACGGCCTGATCGATTGGACTTAAGACAGAAATAACTCATACATCAAACTACTACCTACGACAGGAAATTGAATTTCCATTTTCATCCCATTTGTCAAATACATTTCAGCGAACGTTACGCCATTCAGACTTAAGATAGAAATAAGCTAGCACTCGCTGCAGAGAATCATCACCACTTTCCTTTAGGCAGTGCTTTGGATGGCGGATTATCCGAGATTAATTTCAAAGGGGCAGTAAAACAGGCCATAAACCTGCCCGATACTTTTATATTGGCGAGGGGTTGCTGAAATCTTCCATTTTACTCTCTCGTCACATAATTCTGAGTAATTTACTTTTTTTTTGTCATCAGAGGTCTAATATACAGGGTGCGATGTGTGCAATGTATACAAACCAAAATACAGCTTCCTGACGATATTTGTAATAAAAAAAATCATATACGAAAAATTCTTTCTTTGTGTATTTTTTGTAAATTAAAGTTCATTTAGTTAATGAAAATGAAGGCCTACTCTGTGTTATTACTTAATAACAAAGCACCTCAAAATAAAATTGGTCTGTCCGACGGGCTAGACCTATATGTTTATGTATATGTCAATTTCACCCCAACGCCCTAGGTTCAAGGTCATTCCAAAGTCAAAGAGAAATATAGATATGTAAGTGGACCAACCTGTCGTACATTTGTGTTTTTGTGGTCGCTGAATCCGAATCTGGAGTCTATTTAACCTCATCGCACTAGATTCAAGGTCATTCCAAGGCCAACGTGAAATAAAGATATGCAAGTGAACTAGACGATCGTACATTTATGTGTTTGAGGTTGCTTCATCATTTAACCCCATCAGATCAGGATCAAGATCAAACCTAATGACAGATATGTAAGCGCTAAAAATCACTGATGACAAAAATATCGTCTCTCATCATTTTACGAATCTGAGATCGATTGAAAATTCTTTCTCGCAGTTTTGCACCTAGTACTTTTTTCTATCACTACTATCCCATTCACATGAGGAAGCACGCATATTTTGTGAAACCTGATTGACATCTCATTAAAATAGTGACAACATTCAAATCGTCACAAATTTGCCATCCATGTTTGCTGTTAATTTTTTCAAGAACTGACTTCATGCTCGTATACTCTTTCTTTCAAACAATTGAACGCGCTACTGGAATGGGAAAGATAATTAATGTTATGAAAAAGGGCGATTTCTCTTCGACGAATCAATGGACATTTTCCTTTTGTTAGGTTTGTACCATCCAGGCTTGAGTTTGTTCATTAATCTCTTAATATCAGTAGATTAGAGAAAGTGCATCTTCCGAAAAATATTCCAAAAGATCCCTAATTTAGTGACGATAAACGGAAGATTTGACTCTACTCACATTTTAAGAAATATTTTTCAACCACGACGAAAAAACTCTGATCCTCCAAAAACATAAATCTAGGATGGTCAGTTTCACTTGCATATCTATCTTTCGATTTGACATTGCAATGACCTTGAAGTTGACCTGATAGGGTTAAAGAAATCCCGGATTCAGATTCAGCGACGCCAAAAACATAAATATATGATAGTCTGGTCTACTTTCATATCTATCTTTCGCTTTGGCCTTGAAATGACCTTGAACCTAGGGCGATAAGGTTATATTTGGATTCAACATGCGCAAATACGTAAGAATATTTAGTCTCATCCGTCGGACAGACCACTTTTTTGTGGTGCTGTGTAATTAAAAATCGAGTATCAACTTTAATTCGCCCACTTGAGTGTTAATAAGTGTTTTAGGAGGTTCCAGACAAAATATTTTATTTTGTAATCCTACGATAGTATCAGTGTACTTTTACAAGAAAAATGAGTAGTGATAATTTTTCGATGCGTAATTGAAATTTAGTTTACAGGAAAAAAACCAAAACAATCTTTTTCGTATAAAATATTTCTATTACAAATATCACCAGGAAGCTGTAATTTAATTTTTATACATTATATGTAATTATCAGTTGTTAATATTCTTAATGTAATTTTTTTTTTATATCTGTAATTTACGTTTTACTTGTTGAAATAAAACGTTATTATTATTTTGGGAAGCAAAAGAAACTGCAGAAATGTTATGAATAAATATGATTTTTTTTAAACATCAACTTGGTTCATTAAAAAGTTTTTAACCCAAGCATAAACCTCCTTAGGTTATGACATAAACTAGAAAGTATTCTGTACGCCTATTTAAATAGAACCTGCCATCTTTTAGATGCCAATTTGATAGAATACAAAATAACGCATACAACACTAGATAAACGTGGAATTTTAATTTTGAGTTATAAATACGACTGACCTTATACAGGGCGGTAGCAAGCATATAATTCCGTTGGAATTCTTTGACTTCTCCAAGTTTTATATGACAACATTCAATTAGTTTCCATGAATTAGTGAAGACGAACAATATCACCATTTCCTGCTGTTTTTAGTGTCACTTCCCAAGTAATATTTTTTAATTGACGCACCGCCTGCTATCAGCCAACCACTTTGACTCACCCTGTGTGATAACACGAAAATATTTCAGACTTGCCCATTGTGGCATTCCTAAGCGATGTTTTGGATTTCAGTTCGTATAAAAAACACACAAAAATTCCACCGTACGATAATTATTCGATGCCAACGACACTTTGGAATGCAGGGGAAAATTAACATTCCAAATGTCATTGAAGAGCGGAGCTAGCCGGTGTTTAATAAACCGTGAATATCAATCAAATTAGAGCAGCCTGTTTCCATACGAATGTATGAAAATAACGCGCTCCTCGATGATGATGCACGTTCGAATCCAAGGAAAGTCGCGCAGTGATATTTACTACGTTTCTATAGCAAATTCATAAAAAAATTGTTCTCATCGTGATATCGTTTAGTTTTTATTTAACTAGACTAAATAGCACAGTAAAATTAGATATAGAACGAGCAAAACATTTGCAAATACAATTTTTATTAATTTTCCGAGGAAAATGATTATGACAAAATTGTAGTTTATAGAATTTATTGATTGTTTGAAATATAATAATAACATCTTTACCCATCATTCTAATCGCGAGTATTAGCTGGGATAAGTTGGGAGACTTGTACGGAACAGAGGGTGGCATATCATTATTATTATTAAGAATTTCCGCCCAAGAACGATTTAGTTGGTAGGCCCTAATCACCATTCAGTGCAGGAATGAGGGAAACCTGAAATACCTCATTAATTAGGGGGATGGTCAAGCGCCAACCAGTATCAATATCTAATATTGATCCAAGCTAACGGTGCTCCACCTTACCATACCTGCAGAGAGTGCCAATCCTCTCCACAACTATAGCTGATCTACCAGCCGTAGGATTCGAACCTGCAAACACGATTCGATTACTGACGCCTTAAGTATTGCCCACATTATTCCTGCATAGACCAGCACAGCGTGGACCTCCAAAGCTCCACGACTTCTCACACTTGTCCAGCACGGACTAGCGACTTTTTTTTTCAGGTTATGTGTGTAGCAGACGTTTTGAATTTTTAAATAGTAGTTGAGTGTATCTCGTAAGAGATTTTTATTTTAGCGATCCCGGGAACTGAGAAAGTTTTGGTGTCACACTATCAACAAAAAGAGAAAGTTGTGTCGTGAAATTCATCATTTATTTCTTCATCTGGAGATCAACGAATTTTTTTTTTTTCAGTATTTCCGAATGTCACAAAAAATTTTTTTCGAGCTCTTGGATCGTCCTCGCCTGCAATTCCAAAAACCAGGATTTCGCAGAGCAGTGTCATCGAAACGAAAGGCTTGCAGTTGGTTTAAGGTAAGTAAATAGAGGTTGTTTATAAGCGTGGGTGTCCGACAGATCAGCGACACATCAACAACTTAACTGGACGAATATTTCTAACAGTCTGAGACCAATCCCTGATTTTTGTGGGAACAGACCTTACGTAGGACTAGGCGGACAGATATATAAATTGATTGAGTGACGGTACATACTGGTACAGGTCTGGTATGCGATGCCTGAAGTTGGAGTTATGTAATTACGAAACCAGTAATCCAAATAATAAAAAAGAACATGGGACATTTGTACCTTAAAAGATCTTTCAATCTACAGGGTTTTAAGCATAAGTTTGACCAAACTTCACTGACATTCTATTGATGAAAATAATTGTTCGTTATATAACAATTTTTTATTCAAAGCGTAATAAGGCAAGCAATTGTTTCTTTTTTATCTATGACTTAAATACAAGAAAAGGAAATTAAGTGACACTTAACTATGATTTTGTCATGAAAAATTACAATTCTCCACCAACGACACTTATGCTTACTTACTTAATTTATCTACGTTTGCTAATTTCTCAATTAATTCACATTAATTTTTAAGAGATTTCACTTTTTTTTTGTCAAAAATTGATCGTAAATTCTAAAAATATCTTGAAATATCAGAAAATATTAGACTTTAAATTGATGCATGGATAAATAGTTCATGTTGGAAAAATATCACTGCTCAAATATCGTAAAAGAATCCTTTCCTGTATGTAAGTTATGGATAAAAAAGAAAAAACAAATATAAAATTGTAACACTCCCTTATTAAGCTTTGACTCAAACATTATTATATAACAAACCCCAATTATTTTCATTGATAGAAACTTATAGTTAACACCCCGTATAAAATTCCAATATAGATCACAATACCTTTTTTCGTAGACTAAATATTATAGTCACAGATATGGACAGTCTACAAATATCTATTGGTCTTCTTGTACTCTAGCTAATAACAGATCTTATGGATGACCTATAGAGGTGGATAAAATCCTTTACAAACCTTAAAATGCGTTTTATAAATCTCTTATTTAATCATATAGTTCTGAATGTCATATTTAAGATTCAAAATAGAAGAACAGTATTTAATTTAGAACGTTCTGTCCTTTCTTTTAACATTAATAATGACGGTAAATGAGAGTCTGAGGTCAAATGTAACTCCTAGATCATTTGGTCTTGGGACTTAAGACAGGAATGCCACAGTCTAAAAAAAATAAAACAGTCACTAATTTGTCTCAAGTAAGGTAAAAACTGATAAATAACAAAGGACCCAAAACTGAGCCCTGAGGATTTCCAGGTAATACAAATCGTAGTCTATCGTAAAGGTAAGACTTATACAATTTACCAGAAACATTTATACCATCAAAGTCTTCAAAGAAGAAAGTGAACCAGTTTTTGATCTACAAACTACACAAAAAACGTTGAAGATAAATAATTATAAAACTCAAATTCCGTTTGATAACAAGTTGTGTTAAATTTTAACAATCGCCCTATATTTATTCTTTTATATAACCCTTTCCTCGCGGAAATGAAATACAATATTGCACACTTAAGTCGTAAATATCTGTACAGATAACATTTAAATGCAAGGTAGATAGGAAGTCGAGGTTATGTAACAAATGAAACGAGAATGACCTGAGGAAATGACAAAGCACAAGGACTCAAACGCGGTGTGTGTCAGCATTTTACGATACGAATAATTTAATATGTATAGAGTTATATTGCAAACTTACAATATCTCACTCTGAGACGTGTTATAATTTAGCAAGTTAATCTAAATTCTTCTTTGTTAGTCGAAATGTTTGCATGACGAAATCAAATATTGTACAAATGTAAGAGGTATGTGTAGCAAATACTTACTAATGATCAAAGTTTCTTCTAATTCACATGGAACTAATATATCTCGACATCGATACTATTGTTTTGACTTGCAACTAGGCTAAATGCAATTTAAAATAGACCACTGTTCTGTACCTGAAAAACTTCAATAGTAGCGGAGATGATCTGTTGAAAACTTGTCCTGAATTTCGGCAAGGTATTAAATACAGCTTATTTCAGTTAAAATTTCAACTGTTCTAAAAATATGACCCTAATAGTGTTATTTTGGATAAATTTAGGTTATTATCACATTTAGATGCGTACCTAACAAAATAAATACTAGTCGTAGTCCATCTACAATTGATTTGAGTTATTATGCCGTGACCTAGGTAAATGGTCGCTGCCTGTAACGCAATTAATGTGCATATCCCTAGATTTAGTTTAGGAACTCTTTGAATTACCTTGTTGTTCTCGGGCGACGCTTGGCCGTGACTGGGAAAATCGTGGTGAAGCTTTTGCGGAGTCACCACTGAAGATTCCGGCTGTGAATAGCAGTGAAACGTTTGGAAGCATGAGATGCGACCAGTTGCAGAAATTACTACGGAACATCTCGGAAGACCACCGTTATCCGAGTGTTTTCAACCGTAGTAGCCTTAATGTCAACAATAGGAAACAAAACCAATATATGGACGGGTCTGGAAGTACTGAAAGCAAGTCCATCTCCATAGAGCCTAGCCCGAGAACAACAAGGGCAGATCAAAGCATCTCAGCTAGAACTAGGGATATGCGTTTTAATCTGAAAAATTATTCTGTAAAAGTTCAGTTGCATATCAAATTCTTATAATTAATTCATCACGTGTGCACCTCCGTTGCATAAACTAGTTCGTGCATGCGTGCATACGTGAAAATCTAAGGGCGTTAGATCGGGGCTCCTGACTGGCCATAATATCGGCCCTCCTCTTCCAATCCTCTGACTGATCTAACAACTCCCAGACGGTTCTACTATAGCATGCGGGGCATTTGTCATGTTTATTTATTTATTTATTCAGAACTTCAAAATAGATACAAAACAGGTAAAAACCCAAAACATGTAAACTATAAATTTACAACTCCAATATGTAATAGTTATTAAAATGTTAACATTACAAATATAACATGAAAAATAAATGTGTAAAATAATCTTTAAGAAAGATAGTAAAATAAAACAATACAGATTCAAAAACCATAAATTAATATACCATTTTTAACTTTTATGTTGGAATATCATCAAGTGCCTATTTAGTAAAGACACATCTTCCAATAAATCAAATGAGCTAATATTTACATTTCTTTATCAGCAAAACCTTCCTCCACATCGCTCTGGTCACTGCTCTGCTGAGCTGTTGAAGGAGGAGGATCCCAAGGAGTTCTAAAAACAACTATTCGCCCATATTTAATTTCATATCATCATTAAGGTATTCTTGGAATCGTGGAGAGGATAACTTAAAAGGACTTAGATCCCATTGGGCCTCATGTACCTATGTCCCATTAGGACATCAATACACCTGATCGCTAACTAACCTATTAAAGAGAAAAAGGTGGTAATGTCGCTTAGGATCTCTTTAATGTACGAAATAGAAGACCACCGCTCTTCCACCACGGATTATATTATTGAAGAGATGGCAAGGCAAACTGCATGAAATACTGTTCGCAACGCAAGCTCGCAATGAGATGTTTTATACTTCCTCACATAATTAACGTATTTCCTTAGCCAACAGTGTCCAGTTTGAATACCTGTTACCAGGCGAAAATTGGTCCTAGACATGGCCCGGTACTTGTTGGCTGTATCCTTGCCTTGGTATTCTAATAACTCCTTAGCAAGTTGACAGCTACTTGTTTCATCCACCGTTTCCTAAACTCATTGTGGGTGACCTCCTTGATAATTTCAACAAATGCTGACAAGCATCCTGGAGAAACCAGGTCCAAAAATATTGAAACCCGATGCAACCCTGACTAGGTTGTCACCTTCATTATTGCCATTGCTCCTCTTCTTATCTCTTAACCAAGCATACAGATATGCTGTTGTCAGCTGAGGCCGCTACCAGCACCTCGTGGCATTCCCATGCTGATCTAGTGTGTAGATTCTAATTGTAGTTTTGGCCGTTGTATACATACGGGCAATTTTTTGACGACTGCTAATGCCATTTGTATTATGGTACACATGTCTATCCATTGTCCCCTGATATGGGATATGTAGGGATCTAGAATAGATCCCAGATCCTGCACCTTCTTCCCTTTTTGATTTGTCTGTAACGATTACATCTTTACTAGCGGTCTCCTCCTCATCATTCCTGATGAGTAGTATGTAGAGTCTGTCAAGCACAACATTGGAAAAATACTGTCAGTAGCTGCCTGTCGAAGAAGCATCTTTCTGAGGACTCCATTCCACAGGCGATCCTTTGTACCTAGCTGAGGGTTGAGCTTATGTTGTCTGCTGAACTTTCGACCACCAGACAACGGTCTCATAGGCTGACGTTGGTCTCACAATGACAGTGTATATCTACATGAGCACTTTCGGTTTGATTTCCCAGGTTTTGCAATGATCCGTGGCACTTCTCATATGTACGCCTTTTTTTAGTCTTCTTTGAAATGAAGATTCCATGTCAGTTTTGCATCAAGTGGGACTCCAAGGTATTCCTCCGATGCTAGATACACATCCAAGACTTGGTGCCTTTATTGACCCCATTTCCCCCTTCCTCGTGAAGAGGATCATTTCTGTCTTTCTCGGATTTGACGAATAGCGCACGGTCCTCACACTTTTCAGTGTCATTAAGATATAAAAATAAACTAACAAGGAAAAATGAAACAGCGAGAAAGAGTATCTATTTTTTGAGATATTTCATAGTACTTGGGGATTTGGATCAAGAAATTTAGAGTTAAATCAATTTGTAGTCGTCAAAGAATCGCAGCCGCATGCCTCACCCTATTCGGCAGCGTAACTATATCGAATCCAAATAAGAAATGACGCACCTGTACAGACAGGATATACCTTTTAACCAATTTCCTGAAAGGTGGCCCGACAGGACACGCCCGGCTGCAGCTCGCGATAAGGCCCATTTTCTCAAGTTCAAACATCACGACAATCCATCAGACGCCATCGCCGGATTCATTAGTTACCGAGACTGACCCTGTTTTGTATTTTTAAAGGTTTATTCAGTGCACAGGGCGTTAGCATTCCGTCGGGTCGGCTTTGAAATGCACGCGATCCTCTTTTTGCGCCGATTTCTTTCGGTGGAATCCTCTTCGAAAACAGCGTTGACAATATATTTCAGTACGACGGAGGCTCGATATATCTGTGCTGTTTGCTAACAAAGTAATATATCGCGGCAAACGCATAGCTGCGAATACAGGGTGGTTATTCTGCTATATATATATATATATATATATATATATATATATACTGAAAAAATGTGTATGTGAGTATATAGTAATTTTGCCAAAGAATGAGATATTACCGCAGTTACATTACTGTATAAATAAAAAAAATACTTAACAAATAATAAAAACGCATTTTTTTGTATATTTACTTTTTTACAAATTGTCAGTAAATAAATACATTTCTTTAATAAATAACCATATTTGTAAATTATCGATGAAAAACGTGAAATTACGTGTGGATTTACGAAACACGTGACCGAATAGACGTTAGAGTTACATGTGCATATGCTGATAAAAATTGTTAGTGATATTACACAGTCAATTGTTGGTCACTTATTGCATAGATCAGATCAGAATGTAATGTTATTACTACCTACTAATAAATACGTATTTTTTCAGAGTAAAACCGTGGCTTTGTACACATGAAATGTGTTACGTTATGTATTTTTAGGAATAAAATAATGTAATTTTACATGAAAGATGTAGTTGTAATTCTTCGGTACTGTACTGTATTCACATAGAGATTAATATATGATGTGAACAGCGTGTAAATTTACAATCATTTTTATCAGTGTAGGTCTATCTCGTCTAGCAATTGTTGCTGTAACCACTAGTGCGAGTATTTGGTTGGATGTTCAAGTTGGTAAACATTTTGTATGACTATAGAAGCACAGTGTTGTATATACTTTGAGAAAGAGGAAATTATTCAGTGCCACAACTTCAACGAATCTTTCCAAATGACCTTTACGTTTTATTTTATTTTCAATCTCGAATATGCTAAGCGGGCGTGCTATGTTCTATATTTGTGCAAATGTATTTTTTTAAATACGTCCAGTTCACAGAAAACAGTTATAAACTTAAATAGCACAGACAAAAGATATATATGTAGGTATATAGAGGTTCTTAAAAATTAGTTAGATTGGTTCAAATAAATATTAAGTGAAGGTTATACTGTCCTTTTAATATTATACCTAATAATAAACGATATTAATATACTTAGTAGACACGCCACTATTTAGTTGCTCAACAAGTTTTAGTTGACACAGAGTTAAGTAATCATTTTGGATGAAAAAGTTGTATTTAATAAACCAATAAATACTTTGTATATGCATAGTACAGTAGAACCTTGGTTATCCGTGCGGCGCCGGCGGATTCTTCGTGCCATGCGATGTTTATGATTGACCGCTATCCGAGCGCCGATTATCCGTGGCAGGCCGAAAAAAGCGCTCGGACATAAAAAACAAAGAAGAGTTCGCTTTTTTATCGCATACGCAATACGCTTATTTACTTACGCAGTCTAGCATTTGGTCCGTTTACGTGCAGACAAAATGAATCGGCAAGGCGTCAATGAAAAGCGCAAACGTAAATATGTTAATTTTCGTTTTACATACAGGATAAGTATTATTATTATTATATTAATGTATGCATTTAATAGGTATGTGTAATAAAGTTCATATTTTTTGAAAATTTGGTGAATTTGAGCGTTATTTCGATTAACCGTGTTTTTGATTATCCAGTAACGATTCGGTCCCGGCCGGCCCTGATAATCGAGGTTCTACTGTATATGCTTTGTTCATTTTTCATTTATAGGCAAGGTATTTACCGATTTATATTATGTGTCAATTAGTTTTTACTTTGCATATTATATTATATTTTATAGTTATTTTCAAATATAAATCTAATCCCGATATAAACCCGTATAATATTATTTATTTAAGATGGAAATACGTAATAATGCAAAATAAAAAAGATATTGTAAACGTACAAAATCACACTAAAAGTTTACAAATTACTATAAAATCTCACAAAAAAATACAAAAATTTGCACAATAAAATTGTAAAACTACAACAATTTTGTGAATTTACTGGTAAAATAATGGGTAATAATATACCTCTTATTTTATATGTAAAATTACACAAAATACTTCCAGTGCAGATTATAAATTAGTTTCTTTTGTCCTAAATGTTTTACATAAAAAAATGTATACAAAAATCACCTCTAACTACTTCTGCATTATGGAATATAATCTCATACCAGCAACTAACTTGGTCTTAATTAATTTCTGCCAAAGACAAGAAGTAAATATCTGCACGTGTACCATTAGATTACTAGATTGTAATCTCATACCAGCAACTAACTCGTCTCTAACTAATTTCTGCCAAACAAGAAGTAAATATCTGTTCGTGTACCATTAGACTACTAGGTTGTAATCTCATACCAGTAACTAACTCGTCCCTAACTAATTTCTGCCAAAGACAAGAAGTGAATATCTGTACGTGTACCATTAGATTACTAGATTTAATAAAACAAATACAGATTGGACCTAGAAGTAGGTACTACTTTTGATTTCCAAAGTCTGTAAAGAGGTCATTGAATCACCCTGTATATAGTACTGGCATTATTTTGACCTCATCTACTCATTCACGAATTTTTTACATCAATTTCAGGGACTGGCGCATTCGCCAAAAAATAGAATACGAAAGTAATATTTCCAACATTGATGTAAATCGAGGCTATCTCTTCATCATAATTTTGTAGTAACCACCCCGTAAGGCGGGCAAACGTGATTAATCTCGATAAATTAAACAAGAAAATAATTTACGAAGTGTGAATGGGACCGAGACTGACTAAGCTGGGCCGGGGCAAGTAGTGTACCCATTAATAAGGTTTAAGGAACGGTCCAGATCTATTTCGGATCCCACTAATACATAATGCGGTCTGGTCTCCGATTTAGATCAATCGGGTTGTAAAATTTCGTAACGCCAGTTGGTCGGAGTTGTCATTAAGCTAAACCGATATACATCGTCTGAAGGCGTCTGAAAATTCAATAAAAGTGCAGATAGAAATAATTGATTGCACAAACTGATTTTAAAGATGAAACATTGACCTAAGCATAATTTGGGCATAATCTACAAAAATGACCAGAAAACGCGTCTGAGATCGGAATTACATCGCGAACTACAACATGGTAATGTGATAGGTTGATAGGATAATGTTTGGTTATCATTAAAATTCATGTCATCTATCTAGACAAAAAATGTAAAATCACACTATCATGTATTCCTGTAAAAAATACCAAATACATATATAATTTTTAAAAATTCATAACAATGTTGTAAAATTGCATTTCATGCGCACTAAAATGCAGTATACTTCGGAAAAATACATATTCACAAGTGTGTATTTACATAATGTATTGTGAATTTTCAAACAAGATAATTACGTCCAATAAAATTATTTGCTCCATATCATGTGGTAACGTGACAGTAAGGTTAAGACTTACATTTACGTACTGTATATTGGTTTTTGCTTTTTAATTTGTTTGTATTACTTTCTTTTCAGCATTCCTAAATATAAACTTATCGATTTTACTATAAATGTTTTAAAAATGTCAATCTGTTTAACAAGAAAAATCTGGTTTGAAACAAAATTTTATTTTTGAATAATTGTAAAAAATTATTTTACATACAATTTGAGTTGTTTGTTTTAAAAATCTGTTGCTATTTATAAAATTTTGTAATGATTTAGTTAAAAATATGTTTTTCTGATAATGGAAAATTAGTTGTTTTTTTTCTAGTACAAACTGACCAATATCAAATATTTGCATACCTGGTAAATGATAATAAATAATTTTTTAAAGAATCAGTTATAATTTACAATAACTAGTGCCTCTGTACAGACATGACACACCAGTATTATTGACTTTACCGTCGAAAATTATTTTTAAGTGTGGGATAAATAATGACGCACGATAATCATACGCCTAAGTGAAATGTATGTTCCGTTTATTTTTTCAACAGATTATTTAACCATTATAGTTCATTAAATAGATTTTTCATATGAAATATTATTCGATTAGCCCACTCAAATATTAGATATAAAAAAATTGCAATATAAACACCAGGTACGCAGAAACACAGTTAATGTTAAATTTCTTCCTTACTACGTAATTTTCAATGCAGGATTAAAATAGTCTTCCGATAGACGCAAAATTCAACATAATTTAAATACTTATGTCAAAAAATCATTAAAAATAAAGAAAGAAAAATAATAGTAATAAATCCAAATTCGCATCAAGGAACTAGTAAATTTTTTTAGAAAAACTGCCAAATCACTTGAGAATTAAAGAGTTTAGCATGATATAAACGACAGTTTCTTTTCGAAAAGAAGATTTATGTCTACGGATAGAGTGGAAAAAAAACTTGATTAAAATGCTTATTTTTAAAATGCGTTTGGCCTGAAGAATAAGCAAATGTGACAACAATCGTCATAATGAAGAGTGATATACTCGCGTCAAGAATTCAGACGAACAAATGAATAATTCATTACTTTTTTATCAAAATATTTAAGAAACTGCAACTGAGAGTAATAAAACTATATACTACAGTAAATGTTTGCATTATATATTGCACTAAATTGCAAAAAATTATTGTTTTTAACGCGACCAAATATCGAAAATTACGTTGACAATAAAGGCAATTGCCTAATGTCAACCATGACCAGTGGCGTAGCCAGAAATTTGACAATGGGGGGGTTCAGTGAACAAAGTATTTCGAACTAGAATTTTTTATTAAAAAATACATAATTTTTAATAAATTGAAACAATAAAAAGTAAATAAAAAAACAATTTCATCATAAACATGTAAATAATAAACAGGTACGAACAATATTTGTTACAAAAATGACAAAAATAAGATTAGAACTTAGTAGCAGGTCCTAATGTAACGTTTCCGTAGGAGATCTAGTTCACTGACCGCGTTGCTAAATCTTGGAGAATAGAGTGATTGCAGGTTTATAGTGAGACATTACCTATATGACCCAACCAACCCGACCCATGGGGGGCTTCTGACCCCCAACCCCCGTATGAATTCTTGCCGCGAGTATATCAAGCATGTGTTTTTTCGTAGTGAAATATAAAAATGTATTACTGTCCGTTTCTGTCAAAGTAGGCCGATTCATCCACAAATTGAAATTATAACATAAATTTCAATTCTAAACAACTTTCCTTAATAACATATTTTTGTATTGTTGGAAACAAAGGCAGTTTATTCTTGAATGATTTTTATATTTACCGATTTTCTGATCAGCCTGTACATGTAAGATGAAAGTTCTCCATGCCAACGGCTGTTTAAAGATAAGCAAAATTTTTAATCAAGGATGCCTTTTTCTCGTAAAATGAAAAATAACAATATTTTTCCTCTCTTCCACTCTAACCGTGAACATACTGTATACTGTGTTAATGCCTATATTTATGATGATATATTTTTCATAAATGTATTACTACAAATTCCAACAATTTTAAATTACAGAAACGCTCTCGCGTGTAGGCAACCAGTTATACGCGTTCGAGTCACCAGGTTTGCCTATACAGTACCCTATACTCTGGATATTATGACCTGTTGATACATTCTCCCTTACTTTATTAATTTAAACTCATCACGAACGTTTTGTCTAGAAAACAAACATCACAGGGTCACCACATAAACTCGAAGGATTTATCACAGTAAAAATATTCCATATTAAATAAAATATTAACAATACCTAGAGATTTGTCTGAAATAATATATTAAATTCTTCAAAAGTATTATAATTCGGTTTACCAAATAATTTTCGTCATAGTTACAGCAATCACCTCAAGGTTAAAATGACAAGTTTCTATAAAATTCTTGTTATGCGAATTATGTACGTGTGTATACCTACCTCACACTATAATTTACATCAAATCGAATCGAACATGTTTGTACTCTTTATATATATGTTATCATGTTTACTTTGTCTCACTATAAAATTATTGTGAAATTTCATGAAAATATTACATAATAAACTGTTACCTTCAAGACCATATTTATTTAGTGTGGTCTGTTTTTTACCGCTCACCTTAGTATTTTGGAAACCGTAAAATATACAGGCTGGCTCAAATATATGCAACTGTTGCTGAAATGATGTGAAAAAATTGAAAATAGCAATTTAGAAAATGCCATCTAGTGTCATTATTTGTCAAGAGAAAGAGCTAAGATCTGGTACAGAAGAATAAGAATATAGACATTGATTTTCGTCGAAAGAAAATTTCTATGGCTACTAGTTTCGGTTATGCAACATTCAGCTGTTTTTTTTTCTTATGAGCGCCACATTGGATTGGATATTGACGTATTCGTAACTTCATTCTACATCTGTGTTAGTGTCAAGATCCAATATGGCGCCCACAAAAAAACAACAGAATGTTGCATAACTGAAAATCGATTTCTCGTATAACCTTTCCGAGAAGCCAATATTGAGCCATGAAAAAAGGACCACCCTGTATATGATGACAACAAATTCTACTGACTGTATTAATGGAATAAAAAATACTCAAACCACTTCCTTTTTGGTTACATTTCCAAGAATGTTATGATATAATAATCATTTTATTGAAAACTATGCCTGCTTCTTGTAAAATTATAGACGAATCACGTCACGTGTTTATAGACAACCAATGATAGAAAAATTCTGAAACAGCTGAAAAGTTTACCCTCGTTCGTAGCCTCGCGCTTGCTTGATCGTGTTCGAAGTTATGATGCATCGCATCGAGATCAGCTTATATGGAATACCGTATGCTTATTCACGATTTTTAAGACTACAGGGATCACGGTTGTCCGTTAGATGGTGACCTCACTTATACTTAATCATCTCCGAAACGACTGAAACATCAATTGTAACGTTTTGGTACGCGCTTATAATAAACCAAGGTCGGATATGAACAGTTAGGAATAAGTACAAAGGTTTGAATAATTCGTAATCTCGTATTTTTAGAATGTGGCCTTTCGATCGAACTTTTTTATCAATCTAATGATTCAGTAACAATGTATCTGCTAATTAAGATACGAACGAGTTGAACCTCATAAGAATTATAATAAACCGCTGCCTCCGCACACTAGTATTAGTACAAGATCCTAACTAAGGTCGACCTGCACCCATCTGCTTACCGAATGAAAAGTATTTTTTGTCAAAGATAAATGTAAACAAATATGTCGCAAATGGGTTGCCTCATTAAATATGTTCATGGCTACCCTTAATTAAAAAAACTGTAATCAACTTTTTTCAACAACTACAAAGCATGAGGAACGTGCAAAAGTTAGGTTCCCTACTTTTTACTGGTCACTATTACCGGGTTGTCCATTACAAAGAGGTGAGCAAGCAATTGTACTGTAAAAATGTCTTTTAAATATATGATATTAACATATAAAAACATCTATCAAAATAATAATATGTTAGTGATATATACTCATTTTAAAAATTTGATCTAATTTATGAAGAGAATAGTCTCTCGTAAAAAAAACTTAATTATTATTAAAAATCGAAATACAAAAAAATGATTTGATAATTTTTCAATTACTAAATTCAGAAGCCGATTCATCAGCTACGTTATTTTCAAATTCTGAAAAATTGTCATCATCATCATCATCATTTTTTTCGTGTTATGAGTGTCAAAATATTGTGTAATGTTTTCAGTAATAAGTTTGCTATAATAATCGTGGACAAAATACAGTATTCTACTTGTATATGGTTAAAATTCACTCGGGTGATTTACAGCCGTCATTATCATCGTTGAATAATGCAGGGTGTTCCCAAAATTAGGGAGCAATATTTCTCCAGAGTATTTTATGTCGAAAAAGATTACTTTTTCTCTATATAAAATTAGTTCCAAAAATTGTTCCTAAGAAAATTATAGCCATTTAACCCTGATGATGATTGTTTCCAAATATTTCGCAGATACATTTATAAAATTTGGTAACTTCTTCTTATCCTTTATGATGCCTGTCCGCTTCTATAAACAAGACTTGCAAATATTTGTCACATATGTCCCGACCTGGGGGAAAGTGAGATAATATTTCAGAGTACAGTAACTTTTTGTGCTTCGATCATTTCGACTTTTAACTGAAAAAAATTATAGTTTAAAAAAACTAAAAAAACACGCTTTAATAGTAAACCGAACTAAAAAGTAGAAAATAATTTTGAAGTATCAAGAGTTTGTTACAGCAATAGAAAATTCCGACAATCAATTACGACTAATTAATTGGGAATAAGATTAAATTAGAAATTAAATTATTAATAAAATAATTCAATTATAGTAAAAAAAAGCGTGGGGTGCAATTTACTATATTTTCATAATGACTTTATTTTTATAAATAGCTGCACTACTGAAATAATGGTAACATTTAATATCAAGCACCCCACGCTTTTTTTTACTATAATTGAATTATTTTATTAATAATTTAATTTCTAATTTAATCTTATTCCCAATTAATTAGTCGTAATTGATTGTCGGAATTTTCTATTGCTGTAACAAACTCTTGATACTTCAAAATTATTTTCTACTTTTTAGTTCGGTTTACTATTAAAGCGTGTTTTTTTAGTTTTTTTAAACTATAATTTATTTTCTTAATTTTTAGTCTCAAAATAATAACAAAAGTAATTATAATTAAGAGCCTTAATTTTTAAAATATCTTATATTTGACAATAAATCTAAATTCATTTCATTCATGTTTACGTAACCTTTCCATTTCATATAGTTTTTCTATACATTTTTTTTTCTCCAGTCTCCTCTTTCTTTGTGTTATAGTTTCATTTTTCATTTTTGTTTGTTTCTATAAAATATGCAAATTAAAATTTTTGTCAACGTTCTCGTATCAAAATCTTTTTTTTTTTCTTTCTAATTTTACAAAATTTTAGATTCAAAACTTTCTTCAAAATTCTTGCCAAAATTTTCAAATCAAAATTTCTTTGAATTTGAAAATTTACGCTCTTCAAAATTTTAAAATTCAATGTCTTTTTCGAAATTTTTTCTAAATTTCTGGATTTTAAAATTTTTCAATTGAAAATTTTTTCCAAAAATTTTTATTTGAATTTTTTTATAAATTATCAAATTTTTATTTATTTCTAAAATTTTTTAAATTTGATTTTATCATGTAATTCCACAATCCAAAATTATTTACAAAATTTTGTATTTCAAAACTTTTTTAAACTCCAAAATTTTATATTTAGAATTCTTTTTTAATTTTGAATTCTGTATTTTTTCGAAATTTTTTAAATCAAAATGTTTATTTGAATTTTGTTATAAATTATCAAATTTTTATTTATTTATAAAAAATTTTAATTTAAAATTAGGCGAAAACCGAAAACTAATTCTGTCAGGTCGCCATCTATACGTGAAAAGCAAGAGCACGAATCTATTACAGTCCCCTGCCCCTGCCTTGCCTGCTTGGAAACAACACTGATGGATTGTATACACTTAACCTGCAAAGTAATCTAAATAGTTTTTATTCTGATGATCCTAGTCAGGATATTAGAACAAAGTTATTAAATAATTGTATTGTCATCAGTCCTTGACCCCTGTGCAAATTTTCAAGCTGATCAGACTTCTTGAAATTGGTGAAAATTACGCTGAAAGATTCCGTTACATACATACATACATACATACATACAGGTGAAGCTAATATAAGCGTGTTAATATGACATTTTAGAGTTTTTTAGTAAATAAAGGTAGGTACCTACTCTTAGTTCTATTTTTGAGTTAAAAACGAGGAATCGGAGTTATAATTACCATAGCAGGTTGTAAACAACAAAAATGTATTTGGCGTCATTTACATAGTTCAGTTATTGACTTTTTACATTTTGTTATGAGTAGTGTGAGTAACTGATCCCTATTGTGCAAAACTGTGCCCTGAAAACTGCGGTTGGTTTTCAGATAATTATTTAAAACCAATAGGCTATATCCGGGACCAGACGCCTTTAAAAGCAGAGAATATTTTACAATTAACTGAAAAAGATGATGATAATTCAGAATTCCAGTAATTGAAAAATGTAGCAAATATTTTTTTTTTGTATTTCGATTGTTTAATTACTTTTCAACGTTCCTTAAAAAATAATATTATTTTTATTTGTTTACTGTTGTTCTCTTCTTAAATTAGATACAATTGATTATGAGTATATATGTATATAACTAACATATTATTATTTTGGCAGATGTTTTATATGTTCATATCTTATATTTAAAAGACGTTTGTATATTCAAAGTAATTATAAGAATACTTTCATTACAGTACGTACAATGCTTCTCCGCTTGCTCCAATTTTTAAATTTCAAAGCCTGGCAACTGTGATTCATGAACAATTTTTCGCAAGCACCTCACCTCTTTATAATGGGCAACCCGGTAATAGTGCCCAGTAAAAACCTAACTTTTGCAAGTTCCTCATGCTATGAAAACAAAAATTAATTACAGTATTTTTAAATAAGGGCAGCCATGAACATATTTCATTAGACATTTGGGATATACTTATTCACATATTATGTTTGATAAAAAATACTTTTGATCCGGTAAACAGAAGGACGCAGGACGGCCTTGGTTTGGATCTTAGACTATATCAGATTCCGGATTGAATCTGCATTTATTTGTTTCTGGTATTTGTTCACATTTCTTGCAATATCTGTTTTTTACATTATACAAAACAAAATAGCAATTCTCTTCCTTTTATTACTTACATACTTAGACACAAGCGATATCATCGTTCTGTTATTCGAAACCATAATCTAATCAAAACTTTTATCGAAATCGATTTGAGGCTGGAAAAGTATATGCCACCAATCACTCAGGTTTTGACAATTTTATGTAACATTACTTGTACACATCCATGATTTACTTTTTTTTCTAAAATGTATTAAAGGAACTGGAAGAGAGCGTGTTTAATGGAAACTAAATTATTTTAATATAACAATTACTGGTAAATAGTAAACATAAAGCTTAAGCGATCTAATTTTAGCAATAATTAAATCAACAAGTCAAGAAACTTGATGTTATAAACATACGTTCCATTTATTTTTTATTATGTACGTATGTTACGTATTAAATAAATAAATAATTAAGGAATTCATTATATAAATACTAAAGAAATCTATAAATAAACGTGACTAAGTCGAAATATTGATTGATTGCAGTATTTATTGACAATCTTGTAGAACGCGATTTTTACAACCAATTAAACTTCAAGTGTAGGCTTTTAAAATTGTATAATCGAAGTCCACCTTTCAAAATACATTAATAGCGGCAATCTTGTCATTTAATGGATATATTAACAAAACCAAAATGTGCTACTGCTATAAGTTCTGATACTTAAACTACTTTTTGCTAACTTTCAGAGAAAAGAATTAACTTTGCGCAAGCTAAAATTAAATTTTTGCATTTAGAGGAATAAAAACAAACAATATCTTGTTTCCCAATAACGTTATGAAACAATCATTATATCCCATTCTTACTCTACCTGTTGATATATGTTAAAAGCTCGTTTACAAGGATTTAGTAGTTGCTGGAGCAAGTAACTAGTTTCTGAATAATAGAATCGTGTGAACATAAGGCTTATTTTGGTTCTACATTTGAATGGTTCTAAATAGTTACCCAGTTAAACTTTTGCTCTAGAACTGTTCAATATCGAAACCAAAACAAGCCTATAGTTTCTAGTAGTTAGTAGAGTACTAGCGCCAGTAAATGAAGCCAGTCAAGTAATAAGAAAGCAGTTTACTCTCACCATGGAATTATTGAATGGAATGTGTCGAAGCTAGTCTACTATTCTGCTGCTATCTTCTTGTGAACGTCGGTTTTCTAGTTGAGTGGTTAGTTGCAAATTATCACCATCCATGAATGTCTGAAACGTTTCCCAAAATATTAAAGATCACTTTCTTCTTATTTTCTTTGGAATCTTCTATACAGCTTTCTGCCACTGTGTTAGAGAGCCAACCACCACGCCTCTTAACAGTTAATAAATAGACTCCTGAATCTGCAAGCAACGACGCAGATGATCTACGAAAACAATGTCCAGTATATTGAAGATGATTTGGAAGACCCAGGAACAATGTTATATTACATGTCATTTTCGCAAAAGTATTAATGTCAACTGGCTGCTTGATGCATTTTCCATTTAGGTATGTATCCCACAAAAAATCGAGTATGGTCTGTGTTGCTTGGCCTCATCGCTATATAAATTCAACCCATTACCATATTTATTCCTTCGATGTTTCTGTTTGTGATTAAAAAAATCTCCATCAATGCAACTTTTATCGGCTTCCAGCAGAAATTGAGCTATGTTTTCTTTGACTAAAATCTTAGATCTTTTTGACCGACATCCTTCCGTTTTTTCAAAACTTTCTTTTCTTTTTCAAAACGCAATTAAATGGACGTAATTACTAATATCCGTATTTTTCTTCACTGATCGATATAACTGAACGTAGCATATAACCAAAGCTACGAAGGCTTGTTATGCTTTGAAAGATATTCGAAATATGCCAGAGTAACCTATTCGTTACTGTTATTTTTGATCCCTTTGCCTTTACACCGATCTTCAAGTCTTGCATAACTTTGCTCGTGCGTCTGTCTTGATTTTTCGGGAAGTAGGGACTCGACAACGCTTTCTGCAATGTCTTCAAAACATTTTCAAGTTTTTGCAAGACTTCTTGTATCAATCAACACTAACCGAAGTCCATCTACATTTGTTTAATATTTTATGTAAGTATTGAAGTTAAAACGTCTTAGTATTTTCGCATTTGAGACATAGTTGAAAAGAGAGTAATAACACATTACAGAATTCGGTATACAATATTTTTTAATTCTGCTACACAGAGATATCAAGGACAGTAAGTACGATAAAAGACGATGACACAAAGTGTTTTATTTATGTGTTAGTGCACGTTTATGTTGGAGGGACACGCTAAGCCACGACAAAAGCCACACGCCGTGCTGCACGCCAAGCTCCAAGACAAGAGCTAGGAGGAGTGCGACAGTGTTTATGTTGGAGCGAAACGTTAGGGACTCTTCTTTATAAATTTCAATGTTCTAATAGTTTGGCCACAGTTTTAAACTTAAAATCGTAGCAATATGTATACCGAATCATCGCCTTCATCAGGTGATGAGATTTTATTAGAATCGATGGACAAATAATGGTATTTTCTTAATAAAATACGAGAAAGAAAATATTTTGTATACAGTGAGCCAATTTCGATACTTTTGGAGGCGAAATCAGTTTTCCCAACTTTATGGTCAACTTAACCAGTTTATATTTTATTTCTACAGTAATATCTACGGTAAAAAATGTAATTAAAACCATGATTGAGTAATCTTAGTAATGGACTTAGATCATTACCCGTTTAGCTTAATGATATGTTAAAGAATAAACTGTTACTATTATTTTATTTTTGTTAAGCATGTATTGGTAAAATATTGAAATACTGATTAGTCGTGGCCCGGCGTGCCGCTCCAAAACATGCACTTAATAGTCCTTGCATTTATAGCAGTGTTTTGTCAAAACACTCCGTATAACATTTGTATATCATAAACCCACACTCGAGTATGATCGACACTCCTCTCAAGGTACTGTCGAAATGTACGTAGGTAGATTAAAATATTCCTGTACCATCCATCACAGATAAGAGTGGAATATGCACTCAATTGCAGATAACGATTAGGCAATCTTGCGTCAAATACTAATAAAACCGTAACTTTTCACCGTAAACTTAATTTCGTGAATGACTCATCAGTACATATATATATCTACCAAATGTGACAATTCTCACTAATCAATTGAGTCAACGGATCCAATAAAAATCAATTGATTATTATGTCACCAATCGAATATGTTTCAAAAACAATTAGATGAGTTGTAAAGCTTTTATATAAAAATAGGGTCAATTATTAACCTCAAAACAATTATCTAAAGAGATAAAGATAAAGTGACAAAACAGTGAATGGATATACAATTTAATTAGCATTTTAGTGTAAGATCCGAACAAAGATCGCCCTGCGCCCATCTCCTTGCCGGATAAAGTATTTTCTACCAAACAATATGTAAATAAATATATCGCAAATGTGTTGCCTAATGAAATATGTTCATGGCAGCCAATGAATTAAATATATTGTAATTAATTTTTTTGTTAATATTGCTATCACTTGCTTACCAAATAAATTTAATAACAATCGAAGGCACAAAACAGAAAAGGTTGTCTTCCTTTCTCTGGTCAATATTACCAGGTTGCCCGGTATAAATAAACATTAGAATATACAGGGTGTAACAAAAAAGATGGTCATTCCATTAACTGCATATTTTTGACAACAAAGTATAACGATTTAACACTACTTACCTATATATAAAAATGCCTAACTTAAAAAATACATGGTGTTGAGGTTGAACTTTTAAAAATGTTTTTTTGCAATAACTTTGTCAATTTTTTACATATAAATTTGAAATGTATCAAAGATACTTCTTGTGGTTAAATTCTCAAGAATATTGTTGAAAACTAAAGATTTAAATAAAATTTGGGACACGTGGTGCTAAATTGGATGAGTAGGCTCCTTTTTCAAGTGTTATCTTTGGGATTTGACAAAAACTGCTAATGACGTCATCAATAACATTTTTTCCAGAAACATACTCAATTTTTTTTCCTGTTAAAAAGCTATCTTTTCTCTAATAAACTTTTTTTAAAAAAATTGTTCTGTATTACTTTCCGTTTAAAAGTAAAATACCACCTAAAAATGACATTAGTGGTGAAAGCATCAAGTAGTCGTTGGAAAATAATTCAATGTTCGTTGTTTAAAGTACATAAATATCACAAAATACTTGTTATTAGTCAATACGAACGTCAAACGTATAACTTTCGTGCTTACAAAATATTTTCTAATTTAATATGTTGCTAATTTATCCCGAGTCACAAAAAAATTCAAGAAGAGCTGTAGTTATATAGAGAAAAGTATCCAGAGCGCCTCATTCCTGATCATACAATCTTTACAAGATTAACGGCGACCTTGCGATGAAATGAAGATGCATTTTCTGTTCAGAAGAATCAAATAATAGACCGAAAGGTAAGACACCTAGACTGTTACAGTATTTCGAACAAAATCCACGATATTCTATAGCTAGGAATTTAATTTGAATAAATCTACCGTTCAACGAATTTTAAAGACCAATGGGTATCATGACTACCAAACTCACAATTTGTAGTAAGTATTTGCATGAGTCTCACATTGAAAACAGACTTAATTTTATAGATCAAATTATAGTAAATGTAGAAACTGTTGATCAGAATCTTTTTCGGCACGTTCTTTGGATGGATGAAAGTTGGTTTGCCAGTAATGGTTTGCCAAACAGGCGCAGTAAACACTACTGGTCCATTGAAAATCCCCACATTGCAAATCCAAGCGGCATCATCGATGGCATTTAATTGGACCTTATTTGTATGAACATACATTGAACAGTGTGAGTTACCTAAATTCCTACAGAAAGACCTTCCTGCACTTCTGGACAATGTGCCTTTGCAGCTAAACAGAAACCTGTGGTTTCAGCAGGACAGAGCTCCGCCCCACAATGCCAGGAGTGTGCAACAATATTTAGATAACACTTTCGCAGAAAAACAGATTAGGATTAATGGCTCGGAAATTCACCATATCTAACAACTCTCGATTTTTTTCTTTCGCAAGATATTAATCACTTGAAAGAAAAAATCAAAAACACTTGCCCACAAGAAGTCAGGCGAATATTGGAAACATGTTTAAAATGCAATTTTTAACACTCCCTTGTAGCATTAAAAATATTGCTTTAAGGCACCAGTGCCTTAAAATGATCACTTCAAAGCACTAGTGCCTTAAAGTAAATGTCAAATTGTGACAGTAAATTTGCGATACATTTAATTTGTATTTTCTTTATTAACATGAATATATTACAATTTGGAAAATTAAAACTTTCCACAATTCTACCACTATCAACTGAAGCGACCGCATTCCTAGTTGACGTTTGAGCAGAATTCACTGATATTGATGGCACTGAAAGTAGTTTTCGGGCAATCGAATTTTTACATTCCAACGAATCTTCGATGTATCCCTCGGAGACTGTTAAGGTTTCCATCCCCCATGCCGCTTAATTGTCGTTAAATTTGCTCCACTATCCGCTAGTACGCTTGCCGACGAACGCCGAAAACAATGTCCAGTATAGAGGTTATAATATGGAGTTGCAGACATTTAGGTTTTTTCGTACACTTGCCTTTCACATAATTTAGGAAAAGCCTCCGATGTCCCACATTTGCTGGACGAAGAGCCATGTATCTCCAAATAAGATTCTTCAACGATAGTGAAATTTCGTGGAACCTTGGTTTTGGTATCTGATATCTTAACCAATATTGAACTGGAAGTGGCCACAATTTCCAACTTGTCGAGAGTCAACTGGCAAAGCTCCTATCTATGACAGGCATCAGATATTCCCAAAATAGTAGCTACTTTCATCTCGTCATCCGGTGCGCACTTCGAAAACTGTTAAATTTGGTCCCTTTGATTTTTTGGGTTGACAACCTTCTCCTTGACGCTTCAGAAACGCAATGAGCTTAAAATGCTTGCTGATATATACGCCGCTATTTACTCGTAACATAGTTTTAATCATAGAATAATTAAACCATAGAGATGAAGATTTCCAAACCTTTCTCCTCGAAATAGGCCAAGAATACATTTTCACTCGCATTTTCAGTATTTTTTCCAAATTTTTCCATATTTTAATTATACTTTTTAAGGGCAAAAAGACACAACATTTAAAACTGACAAATCCAAAGCTTTCAAACTTTTCGTAAATGATGAATACAACAACAATGGTTGCCACCATGGTTACTATATATCATTGGCAAGTGTCCATTTTGAAAATTTCATGTAGTGCCTACGATCCTACTTAACACTTAACTTATTTCTACCCGGGTTAATTCTTTTTAATGCTGTTTGTAGAATAGCTATTTATGATATACGTGTTAAAAGTAAGATTTTATTTTGTGAGTGAAGATGATTAAAAAACGAGCGTAGCGAGTTTTTTAACTCCACGAACAAGATAAAATCACTTTTAACACGTATATCATACACTATTTTTTCTACAAAACAATCGGAAGAACTTTAAACTCAATAAAAATAAGAAATCAAAAAATACCACACAGATCGCAATGTTTATGAACCAAAATTTTCGTAGCAACCAGTGCTGTTGTTAGTTACGGAAAAAACGCAAAAATATTGACAGCATTTTCTAGTAATATTATAAGTATAATGAGTAATCTTGATAATGAGCGTAACGAATCCATCCCTGCTGAAATCGAAAAAGCCGCCAGTCGAGCAACATTGGAATTATTGCCGGCGAAATCAAAGGAACAGTACGAAATCGCTTATAGACGCTTTTCGGAATGGTGCAACATTAAAAAGGTCCCTGGGAAATGTAACAAAAGTATTTTACTGACATATTTTGAGGAAAAAGCCAAGATATGGAAATCGTCAACGCTGTGGTCAAATTATTCCATGATCAAAACTATGTTAAAAATAAAGCAAGATCAAAATATAAGCAAACATTATAAACTTATTGCTTTTTTAAAACGGAAGGGTGAAGGATATCAAGCAAAAAAGTCAAAAGTTTTGACGAAGACGCATATCGACAAATTTCTCACAGAAGCAGAACACGAAAAGTATCTGATGATGAAAATCGCAGCACTAGTGGGAGTCTTCGGGGCGTGTCGCCGGGAAGAATTGTGTCAGATGACCATCGACAATATCGAATATTTGGGCACTTCGGTTATTGTGACCATACCAGATACTAAAACGAAAGTGCCTCGGACTTTCAGTATTGTTGGTGAATTCTATTTAAACTTTTTTAGAAAGTATATGGCACTCCGGCCACCCAACGCAGACCATAGACGACTTTTTCTTAAATATATGAAGAATAAATGTGTGAAGAATCCAGTCGGAATTAACATGTTTGGTAAAATGCCTGCCGACATTGCAAGAGTTCTTGAATCTACCAAATCCTCAACTCTACACCGGACACTGTTTTCGTCGTTCATCGGCGACATTGTTAGCAGATTCTGGTGCAAAATCTTACCATCAAGAGACATGGAGGATGGAAATCTTCGACGGTAGCAGAAGGCTACATTGAAAATTCACTGGAACAGAAGAAAGAAATTGCGTGCCAAATACTACTGCTGCAACTACTAGCAAGACAACCAGTACTACCAGTAGTATTTCTACAGAAAATAGATGTGTCACACATATTGACAGTAAAACCAACTTAAGTATGATGACTCCGCAGGGAATTACAATTTCAAATTGTTCTAATTTTATTATAAACGTTAATAGTAATAACTAGTTAAAATGTTGGTTTGTACTTATTTAAAATAAAAAGTTGTTCATGTGTTTGTTAAAACGTTTTATTAATTTTCAAAACAGAATTTAAATAAACTTTGATGTACTTTTAACACTAGTATTAAAAGTAACTTACTTTTAACACGCGTGTCAAAAAATGACATTTTTAACATCAAAAATGACAATTAAAAAGCCCACTTTTAAAAGTTTTGTAGAAAAAAAATATTGTATAATATTTGTGTTAAAAGTGTTTTTAAGGCACTGATATAAATTGCAGAATTCGTTGCGCTCATTCTGCAAACTTTTATATGTGTACCTTAAAAATGCACATTATTTTCCAACAACTACTTGATCTTTCCATAGCTAATGTGATTTTTAGTTGGTATTTCTCTTGATTCTCTTTAGGACGATATTGCTTATAACTTTTAAACGGGAAGTATTACAGAAAAATTTCTCTAATAAAAGTTTATTAGAAAAAAGAGAGCTCTTTAACAGGAAAACAATTTGGGTATGTTTCTGAAAAAAATATAATTGAAAACGTCATTAGTCGTTTCTGTCAAATCCCAAAGCTAATCCTTTCGATTGAAAATGGAGCTTACCTCATCCCATTTCACACCACGTGTTTTGTACCTCACTATCGACTTTGAGACGTCCTGTACAACAAATTATTTTCAGCGCAATTTGCGGCGGACTGCAGTATTCAGCTGACACGTAGCTCGGTGTCTGGTTAACTCCTTCAGCACAATGCACTTCCTCAAAATTACATAGTACCATATGCCTGACTCGAGGCTTATACTATCCTCAGCAACCTTATAATTAGAAAGCTGCTTAGCAACAATATTGTTTTTGAAATAGATTCGTTCGGGATTAGATAATCATTTCTTGAAAAGCTACATTGTAGAAGTGAAGGTAACGTATGCCTTGTTAATATTAATCATCAGTTTGGTGCAACACAGTGATTAATTAAACTGATTTTAATTATATGTAAATGAGTTCCTCCGGCGATGAGTTTCTATTAACAATAAACTGATTTTTTGAATAAATAAATTAATATTAACTACTGCTCGAAGTCGAGCGATTGTAGAATCGATAAAAATAAAGTGATATTGCTATTACAAAGAATGTAGAATGTATGGCGGTGCAATATTTAGATCATCGTGAATCTGACTCACAAGATTAATTGTAATACAGTATGCGCCAAAAGTATGGAATAAATTCAATAAAAACGAAACAATTATTTTTTGGGAAAAATCCTCAAACAGGTCGATTTTTAATTTAAAAAATACATATTTTAGCGTAAAATGCGATTTTTAAATGTCATTTGTTTTCGAGTAATGACTTTATCGATTTTTTTTTTAAATGGCAACACCATATTTTTTTCCTTGATTCTGAAAGATCGTTTAATTCTCTATCAGACAGTACTAAAATTATGCCCTCTTACATAGGAAAGTTTTCAAGTAAATGACGATTGAATGTTAGAAAACGTAAATCAATTAAAATAAAGCAAAAACGTTATCAAGTTTAGTTTTTCGAATTCCATAGTTCTTTTATGGATCACGTAGGTGAAAATCTTTGAAAAGTGTCATTGTCACACCGATTTTCTAATAAGTATTGTAAGCGACATAGAAATTATTATTCAATTTAAAGTATTATGGCACATTTAACTGTTACTGTGCTTTTGAAGTTATCAGTTCGATTGTATTTTGTGCATAAATGAAGTCATATTTTATTTATTTGCTGTTATTGCTGTAATTATTTTTATTGGTTATTTTTAAGTGAAACAATAAATTTTGCTTATTCAAATATTATTTTATCTGAACATTTTCAACACTGTGCATATTTTGACTAAATTCTGTGCACATTTATGATCATATTTTTAATATTTCCACACGCATATTGGGGTATCTTTAGTCATCATCATCGCTACAGTTCATCATTACCACCTCTACAGCTCACTACTAATTTATCAGTTACAAAAACCGCGTATACTACAGGGTGCCCGGGAAAATGTGGGAAATCTCTCGGGTGCATATAGAATATGAAAAAGTAAGATGACAAGTTCCTGCAAATTTTTTCCTACAGGCTCTCCTTATGCAGATATGTGTGACATGAATTCGTTTATTATTGAAAAACGTTCAATATGCGATCAGAGGTAGAAGTTTTTCTCGTAAACGGTTCATTTTATCGACAAGAAACAAGAATACATTTCTTTAGTCTAAGGTTGAAGCTATACAGATTTATTAAATTAAGGAATTTATCATACAAGGTGTTAAAAATGTAGGCATTAAGTTGTAAATCTTAGCCGGCCCCTGCTAAACTAAAAAAGATAAATATGTTTCAAGGGCACTATTTTAAGAGGTCCTTACTAGTGTCCGTCACATTACATTTTTATTAAATTATATCGAGTACTTTAAAAGTTATTCAAGAAAAACCAATTTCCAGCGGCGTTCTTCAGGGACACACACCTCCGTAAAGAGGGCCTGTAGAATAAAATTTTATAAGAACTTTTCATCTTATTGTTTCATGTTGTATCTGTACCCGAGAAACTGCTCACATTTTCCCGGACGCCCTGTACAGTCTAAAACTACTTCTACTGAAATTCTTGCAACCGATTTCTAATTCTTTTTTGTAGATTGCGATCCTAATTTGCCACCCCACAACATTTATCTCATTCGATCAAATTTGTTGATACATACATAGTTTTGATGACATTCATTGCAGATACTTTTGACTTTTTTCTTTGATGTCAGTTTGTTCGACTAAAAATTCATAAATTATTAATTAAATCTTAGTATCAATATTCTAAATTACAATTTAAACTGACGACCTCTACATCAGATACTCACGAATATCTATGTGGTGATTGGATATATAAAGCTAATCCTGGATGTATTAATAGCAATATCGTAAAAATATGTAACTGATGACACTTTGATTTCGTAGTAAGGAAAAGATAGAGACTTTGCACAAGACTTGGGATTACCCATTTGTCCCAAAGATATTTATAGGTATATATAGACATTTTACAAACCACAACAAATCATTCAAGAAAATCCAGACAGAACAGTTTTAAAAAATGATGTGTCTATGTATCATCATCTCAATTCATTTCTACACAGGGTGTCCCGAAATTAATGGGACTTAGAATAAGAGTAGATTCCTGAAGACAAAATAATGCGATATAGCTAAATTTACCTTAGTCAAAAGTTTGTGGTTAAAAAAATACAGAGTGTCAAACTTATCTTTCTTTTCTATATTTATAAATAACTTTTTACAAAATTCAAAAATCTGCATACATTTTGGATACTACAACTTTTTGAGGGCGAAAAATTCAAATTCGTCTTTTATTTGAAATGGCAGAACTTTGTTTCGGCTTAGTGTATCCATCTGACTATTGAAACAGTCGATTCTCCTACCCTTTCTATCAGAAAAAGTTACACCTTGTTGAAGTCGTCAGAAGCAACCTGTTTCAAATTAATTCTATTTGAAATATTCGGTATACAGAGTAAACACTGTTACGTGAAAAATTTATCGAGAATGGTAAATTATGACAATTATGTGTAAAATTTCTGTGATGGCGCTCTACTAATGGGCGATCCCGATCTCCAAAATATATGTAAATATTTAGATTTTTTAAAAACGCTATATATAGAAAACAAAATTTTAAATTTGACACCTGTATCTTTTTGACCATCAACTTTTGACTAAGGAGCTGCATCGCATTATTTTGTCGTCAGGTCTTGATCAATGTCCCATTAATTTCGGGACACCCTGTATATATCCAATACTATTTATATCACTGATTAAAGAAAAATTACAAATCCGTTTGGTTACCCCCAGTTATCAGTTAGTAGAACAAGTATGATTCGACCTATCGAGTAAAAAAAAAAACAGTAAACAAACAAGTTTCGGAAAAACTGCCATATCAGTGCCGATAAAAAGGTACATCTACTATCTGGTAGATATGCGCTTGGCAAACAAGAATTTCGCGTTTGTTTTTTGTTTACCTATCCCACATGTCGTATCAGATATCGCGACGGCATTTTTCGAATAGGATGAATGCGATGTTGTAAAGCGATTTGTACAAAAAATAAGACATGATATAGAAAACACTTCAGGAGACAATTTTTTAATTATTTAATTTTGTTTGCTAAGAAAAATTAAAACATTATTTTATTTCATACTGTCCATTAAAAAACTATTTACCGGAGGCATTTGCGACCGGGAAATGCAACATTACAGTGTACCTGATATATAATTTTTTATTCATTTTAAAAAGGATTATAAAGACTATGAAATATAATATTATACGATACACGTCCGTTAGGTTTTATTGCAGTATTAGCTACTCGTACTAACTCATTAGTCGAGGCAATGAAGCATTATGATAGGAAATCTTTTAGGATAGGACGTATCGGAACGTGGTTTTTCGCATTCGCTTGCAAAAATTATTTATATCATTTGTACCTACTTTGTACCTATTACAAACCGGAAGTTGCATTGCTGCAAAAAATGCATCTTTTGAGAGGCCTTTTGGCAAATTTAATAACTTCGTAAATAAGAGTCAGAATTGGCTCAAGTCGGGTACCCGGGGGTTTTCGAGGTCGCTGATCACGATTATGATGTTCAAATTGACCCCCCGAATACCTGGAGCTCAGGAACGCCGACGAACCTCATCTCCGGGGACTATCCCGAACTTTATGAGAGAGAGGCGAGAAACTGGGCACCCGGGGGCTTTTTGGGTCGCTGAATTCGAATATACCATCGGCGAACACCCCACGGACACCTGGTGGGCCCCAACCTGGACGTCATCATCGATAATTTTTCTGGAAATATCGACAATAACGAACCGAAAATCGTTATGGTTTGTAATAGGTACAAAGTAGGTACGAATGATATAAATAATTTTTGCAAGCGAATGCAAAAAGCCGCATTCCGATACGTCCTATCCTAAAAGATTTCTTATCTTCGGCCTTTTTAGTGCTTCATTGCCTCGACTACATACTGTAAAAAGTCACTTATCAATAAGTCACCTACCACACTTATAACGTAAATTTCTATAACAGATTAGTAATTGATTCGCATGTGCACCTGTCTCAGCAATGCATAAACGGACTGTTATAATTAAAAAAAATCAAATGTTTTCGTCTAATTTTCTTAAAAGCATTCGTATACTTCCAGTCAGAGGATCAAATTACTATTTTACATTATTTCAAATACTTTTTAACTAAAAAATATTATTCTTTGTCATTAGAAAAACTGAAAAACCCGTTAATGCATTCTTAGACAGCTGGACATGTGGAGCAACTATAGTAGTAAACTAAAATATGAAATTACAATTAAATTCCTATTCGCAAACTTTTAATATTTGCAATATATTTTCGTGTGTAAAATATATGAAACCATTCATATTTTAAATAAGTTTACCAAACAGAAACTTTTTTCATCACTTTGATTTGCTTACTGATACAGATGTGACAATTTTGAAAATGAAAATAATATAATTTTGCTGGGTTTTGACTAAATTTAAAGTGGAGAAAATATATTTTTAGCGAACGCTAAACAATATTTTATAGTTGTTTGTAGTAACTTTCATATCGTTTGTAGTTTCCTAAAGTCTAAAGCAATGTCACTATACTTTAAAAAAGCTAAACAATCGATTTTTTCTACATATACTTCAAACGGAGCCTAAAAAATCGTTTGTAGTAACTTTAATTTCATTTGAGTTCCCCGAAATCTAAACTAGAGTCACTGTATTTCAAACGGAGGCTAAAAAACCGTTTGTAGTAACTTTCATTTTATTGTAGTTCCTCGAAATTGAAAATAGTCACAATAATTCAATTGGAGGCTTAAAAATTTTTTGTAGTAACTTTAATTTCTTTTGTAGTTCCTCGAAATCTAAAGTAGAATCAAAGAAAGGCTAAAAAATCGGTGTATATACAGGATGTTTCAGAAAGACCTTCCGTAAATATAGGAGGTGATAGCACGACAAAAAAAAAGAATTGAATTATCTTATCTTATCTATATGCCTATCTCCTTTTGATTTGGAAAAAAATATATATTTAAACGTATATTTAATTAATTTTACAAGCATTTACCTTACGTTAAAGTCGTATCTGAATATTCTAGGTTTGAATAATTAAATTTACTATTACTAATTACAATCACTAAAATTTTGATATAAAATTAATTAGACTTTAAAATATTACTAAGAATATATGCGTTGTTGGCATTCATCAGGTTTTGACATAAACCTACTTCGAGAAAAGTTACTTATTTTATAGACCTTAATATTGTAGGAATTTAGTTAAGCCTTTTTTTCTGAAAAACCGTCCACATACATAATTTAAAAAAAATAAAATTATACATTATAACGTAGAACCCGAATGGTAAAAAAAACTAACTTTAAACAAATTAGAATTTAAAAGTTAATATGAATGTATACTCGCGTCAAGAATTCAGACTTCTTACGTCACGGCTGACGTTACACATTTGTTTTTATTGTCAACGTAATTTTCGATATTTGGTCGCGTTAAAAACAATCATTTTTTGCAATTTAGTGCAATATATAATACAAACTTTTAGTGTAGTATACAGTTTTATTACTATCAGTTGCAGTTTCTTAAATATTTTGATGAAAATATAATGAATTATTCATTTCTTCGTATGACGTAAGTCGTTTGAATTCTTGTCGCGAGTATAGCAGAACTAGTGCCTTCTATGAAATATTAAAAAAATAATTAGACCAGCGTATTTGGCGTTCTTAAAAACTCCGAAATACCAAATTTCACAAAAATATTTCGTACCGTTTGGAAATTTTCGTAAAAATTTTATTTTGTCACTCTGCATCTCGAAAACAAGAAGAGACGGGCATATAGACAGAAAATTATTATTTTTGACGTAATCTCAACCCCTGTATTTAGGGGAGGTTTTTCTGAAACACCCTGTATGTAAGTAGGGTTAAATCGTCATATTTTGTCGTCAAAAATACAGTTATGGTACATTTAAACACATCAGTTCAGTGTCAGTTCAGTATCAGTGTTATTTGTGGTCGATCACTGATGCCAGTTAAAGGTCTATTTACACACATCAGTTCCGTATCAGTATCAGTGAAAACTAACAAATTGTTGCTTAGACTTTAAATGGGCGTGTTCACATCCGTCACAGTGCCGTATCAGTGCTGTCAGTGCTGCTTCTGTGTTCGTTCAGTGGCCTTTTAAATACGCCGACGACGATATTTTTGCAATTCTACTGACGAACTGACCAGATTTTTCTATTACTTAGAATGGACGAAAAGCTTATCAAGCTAGCACAAAATTTTGATCAATTACATGATAAATATATTCAGATCACTTTGTTTCATCATCTACTAACTCCTTTTTACGGACTACAGACGGATATGTGTAAACTGGCATTAGTGATCGACTACAAATAACACTGGTACTGAACTGACACTGAACTGATACGTCACTGATGGTGTAAATGAACCTTAAAGGTATATTCACACACATCAGTACCGTGTCAGTTCCGTATCAGTATCAGTGAAAAATAAAAAATCATTGCTTAAATTTTAAATTGGCGTGCTTATAACTGAATTGAACAGAATGATTCTATTGCTCAGAATGGATGAAAATCTTATCGAACTGATTCGGAATTTTCACCAACTGCTTGATAAATATATATTCAAATCACTTTGTTCGATCGCCTACCAACTCTTTTACGGACTACGGACGGATATGTGTAAACTGGCATCGCTGATCGACCACAAATAACATTGATACTGAACTGACGCTGAACTGATACGTCACTGATGTTTGTAAATGGACCTTAAATACGGCAATTTAAAATCTAAGCAACGATATGTTACTTTTCATTGATTCCTGCTACACCCTGTATAGCATAAATTTAATTTACAAGTGGACAAAGTCCAGGTGGACTGGAACTCCACCCATACATCATGTTTGGTTTGCTGCACACGTCAAACCTTAACGCACCGACACGCTGCTGCACAACTGAACGCCTTATTTTTCTATATAAAAAGGTGACACCTACCTCCAGGTATGCGGCTCGTATCCTTCCTTGCACTTGCTGCATTCTGTGCAAGGCTGGCCGATATCGGCTTCCTTAATCTGCACACCCTGCAAACAAAAACCGAATTTATTCATTTTCCCATTCTAAATATAGAGGTGACAATACACGGGTACGGATAAGTGGTACTGGCCGCGGTTACGTATGCCTGCAAAGTGCAAATTGCACTTATCCAACTATAAATGCTATGTTTCATACAATTTACACAGACTGAGAAATGGGTTATTCAAAAACAAGTAAACAGACAATTAATATAAGACCTTTTGTAATCAGCAATGAAGTTCAAGAATGCACAAACGACTTTGCAATCGTATACCACAGTTTTTCGAAAACAGATACTTCAAAATATTGTTAAGTCAACGAAGAAGTACTTAAGAAACTTTACACTTTTTAAAATTCTGTTTTTCAAAACATTTTTTATACAGAGTGAGTTATAATGAGATATAAAAAATTTTACCGAAATTTCTTCTGGGCAGAACAAAAAGCAACGAATCTTAGCCCTAGAAGGAGGCTTTTCAGGATTTGTTTGTAAATACAGTCAACACAAGGTTTTCGGGCATCATCAACGAGAGTTGTGCATCTCTTCCACTATCAGTAAACAAGAGTGAGATAAATTGTAGTTATTACAGAACAAGTGCATGCGAATAATACTAGGCAGTGATATGAGAACACATATAAAAGATATGTTACCGGAATTAGAATGGTTAAATGTTTGGCACAATTTAAAAAAGGCAAACTTAGTAGGTAACTCATCTAAAAAAAAAAAATGGAGTCACCATCGTATAATTTTTTTTTGTAAAATCCTTAGTTTCCGAGTAAACAATTATTGAAGTTGTAGTATTTTTAACCCTTACATCGTTGCGCCACTATAGTATCTATAGTCTGTTTAGAAATGAAAGAGAGTAATAAAAGTTTATTATGTATGCAAATCGTAAATAAATGTAGTACTGCTGCTTATATTCAATATTTTTATATTATGTATTATCGGTATAGATGTGGTGTATTTTTAAAAAAACTTTGTGACCGGGTTGTACTAAATTGTAGCAGGTAGCTAAAATTTAATCCCCGACAATCCGGCTTTGTTTATGCCGCTTCAATTTCTCGGTCCATTTCTCTTATAAGTAGACAATATAAAAACAGCATTTCAAAACATGAAGCTACTTTAAGCATCATAACCGGGTTAAGAGGGTTTTTAGTAATTCAAATAAAATTATTCAATATTATTATCAAAATATTTATTTAAATTTAAGGAATAGACTTTTATTCCATACAAAAATATATGTATTTTGAAAATTCAAATTATGGTGAGTAAATGTAGTGTTGTATAAATGTACAATAAAGAAGATAAAAAAGTAGGTATATTAAAATTCATCCTCTGAATATTCTGATGAATTATCTTGGTTTGCTAGACTGATAACGATAGGTTCCACAGTAACGTCAATTAAATTATCGAGTTCCCACATTTTCTCCTCTTCTTTTTGTGGATGATGTATACACCTCTGCCAGTTATCTGCAGTTACTCGTAACAATGAATTTTTTTAACAAAATTTTCATGTCACTTAATTTAAACGTCGTATTATTTCGCGCTACATCTCCATTTACCTGCGCCCAGACTAATTCGATTGGGTTATTTGGCGATTTGTTGCCATTTCATCGATAACATATTTTTTCTGATCTTTATTAAGATTGACAAGTGTCAAAAGTTCATACCATATTTGTTTCAAAAGAAATGTTTGTTCCGGATAACTATTGAATTATATCGGCTTTCCTCCAAGCAGTCGTAGGCGTCCGCTCGGTCTGCCGTGAATGGTAACTGGCATTATCCATGACAATTACAGACTCCGAAGGAATAAGATCCACTGGTACAATAGTCACTAAATACAAGTCGAATTTTACTCTACTGCACTAGCACGTCTTCGTATATTCAGCTCTAAGACTGGATTGATCTGTCACAATACACTGTCTCCTGCCCTATGATGTTTCCAGTAAAATATACTAATGTACACCCATTACCTGTTAGCATTAGTGTTACCCGATAATTACCTGAAACGAAATATTACTACGCCCATGGCCGATTCTTACGTCGGGATTTTATTACTTTCTTTCATTTCCAAACAGACTATAGCAAGGCGATTCCGAACGAACGATTTCCCGGTAATTATGTGCCAAATGTAGCTACTTTTACGGAGATGTGCAGTGGGTGCAAGTGTAGTGTAACACAAGCGTAACATGGAAAATTTAAAACCGAATTGCGGAAAATATAGAGGTCCGGGGCGTCCACGGCGTATTGCAGCAGTGTGGCGTATCATACATGAAGCTCAATTATATCCGTACCATGTACAGCGTGTCCAAGCATTAATACCAAGGGATTGGACGAGGAGGACCGGTACCATGGCCGCTACGATCTTCTGATTTTAAATCATTTGGATTTTTTTTGTGGGGATATTTAAAAAATTAAGAATATCGCATCGAAGTGAATCTATTAATGATTTAAGCAAACGTATCATACCTGCTGCTTATAACTTACGAGTTCAAAACGGACAAAAAGCAGAAACTTTTATGTAGAAACTGGGTAAGACGGGGCCAATTTTTTTGTGCTGTCGCCGATTGCGTGCTTTGCCTTGTCAAGTTTAACAATGGCCCAGTTTCCAGTGCCGTGCAGGAGTATATTATTAAATCATTTTTGCACTACTCTTTTTGATTTTTTTTAATTGTATTTGTAACAGTGCCAAGTGTATTCAAAAATTTGTATTAGTTAAATTCTGAATCACCCTGTATAAACCAAAAAATGGTAGATACGGCGTCAAATTATTTTAATGAATTTTTATTAAAAAGATAAAATTTTGCACAATTTTCCCATCAGATTAGGAAGTAATTACCATATTGAAGTCCAAACAGCTGCGTTGTATTTTTACACCTCTCATTTTAGCACTTACAAATTGGTTATTACTATTAAAATAGTCCATCAACAAAATTAAATCTACCATCGGTAAATTAGTCGAATGTGCGTTTAAACAGCATGTTGTGAATTTTAAAAGTAGTTAGCTTTTGTTAATCTGTGTTAATTAATACTGAGAAGCTGTAGGAGACAGTGACGTCACGCCACGCGCCCTATTAATTCCAATTTGACCTCGTATTGAAAAAACTACTTATCAGATCGACTTCAAATTAGGCAAATAGTGTAATGTGAAGTTTTCCCACATGACCATAAAATGTCATTATTTTAGCTTACAGTTTTAGATAAAAATATATAACGCTTGCACGATCGATTAAGACGTAATAATAAAAATTATTTCACTTTAAAAAAATTATACAGAGGTATCAAACATGGAACTGAAACTGCTGAAGTTTGTATGCCAACTAAATAATCATCAAAAATAGAAAACACTAATAGTCTAAAAATAACGAAATAAAAATTGGTTTAAACAAGAAACATTCTACAGATATACGCTCTGGCTATTAAAAATACATATAAACAGCAATTAGATCGTTTTACATACTTAAAAACTGCTTATTTATCCAAGGCCGAAGCTTTTAACGAAAAAGATCAAGTGTCGATATCATATCAATTTATGTTCTAAATATACAGAATGACACACAAAAATATTACCGAACCGTAGATGCTAAATAGAACGAATGATAATTGAAGAACATAACAATAAACGAAACTCGATTGGCAACATAAAGGAATATACAAGAATACGCAGTAGCAATAGCACTTAGGGTGACCAGATGATTATCTGTAAATACAGTGCATACTGGATGATTCATTAATAATAAAACAAAACTTAACGGCACGTTCATAACTTCAAAATAGAGCAATTAAGCCAAATATGCCTTATTCGAATGTTGCTCTTTTTCCTGATATATAGGATATCAATCTTACAATTTTATTTTCGATATTTGTCAATAACTTTTTAAAAAATCCTGTAAGTAATGGCAACCTGCAACATTGCAAGGAAATCGACCTGCCTTGATAAAGCTATTGTGAAAAACCTAAAGATAACGATATCATCAAATCTTGCCGATCTTCTTGAAATTTTGCACGTCATCATTATTTACCATTCTAAATAAATATTTCAAATAACATTCTGCTGTAAAAAACAGGCGCTATACCTAAACCAAAACAGAGTTTACTCGGTGCACTGAATATTTCAAATAGGATTACTTCGAAAACGGTTACTCTTAACGACTTCAACAAGGTGTACCTTTTTTCAGATAAAAATAGTTTGACAATAGCCAGATGCATACACTAAGCTGCAAAAACAGTCTGTCATTTAAAATAAGCATGATGTGTCCTCTACTAATTACGTCAAAATTGAAATAGTACATTATACTATAAGGGAGAGAAATGCGTTATTTTGGCAGAGGTGCAATTTGAAGCCCGAGGGCTACAATGCACCGAGGACAAAATAGCATCTCTCCCGAATGGTATATACTATTTTTTCCACGGTCTCATTAACTTAAAAACACATATTTTGTCATTATAAAGTAAGTAGCACCAGAATTATTGTATTCGGATTTGAGCATTTATTTAGTAGTCGTTGAGTTATTGTCATAACTACAAAATAAACAAACAAAAAGAATTGTCAAATTAAGGTGATAGTTTGGTTTAGTTTAAAGTTTGTTTAGTACACAATGAATAATTGTGAGTCGGAAGAGATTGTGGAGGCTGCAAATATTGCAATAAGCAATTTGCTGCCTACGAAGTCAAGATCTTTATACGATATAGCCTACAATCGGTTCAAAAAGTGGTGCGCCGGGAAAAATGTTCAAGTATACAGCGAGAATGTTTTGTTGGCATACTTCAGTGAAAATGTAAAGAATTACAAGTCTTCCACATTATGGGCGCAATATTCTATGGTTAAGTCATGCTTGATAATTTACGATAACATAGATATAAGCAAATTCCCCAAGCTGATCGCAGCCGCAGCTTATGAAAAGAACCGGTGACGGATATCAAGCGAAAAAATCGAAAATACTGACAAACGGTGAAATCGACCGTTTTCTATCAAGTGCAGATGACAAAGAATTCTTAATGATTAAGGTAAGATTACTTTTGTTGTTAGGTATTTCAATAAATTATTTTGATTTTTTATAGGTTGGATTAATTCTGGGGATTGCCGGAGCTTGTCGAACTGATGAACTAGTCAATTTAACTGTAGATAATATTGAGGATGTAGGCTCTTCCTTGATTGTAAAAATTCCAAACAGTAAGACACAGATTCCACGAATCTTTCTGGTTACCAATGTGGGAAATATGGAATTGTTTCGAAAATACCTGTCCCTTCGTCCTCCCCACGTCAAGCATAAGCGCCTTTTTTGTACTACAAAGCAGGAAAATGTAGTTCGCAGCCAGTTGGCAAGAATACCATGGGAAAAATTCCGGGTGTAGTAGCTTTGTATTTAAAATTACCTGATGCTGCATGTTATACTGGTCACTGCTTACGAAGATCTTCAGCGACATTACTGGCAGATGCTGGTGTGGATATTACGACAATAAAGCATCATGCTGGTTGGAAATCAACGACAGTCGCTGAGGGTTATGTCGAGAACTCCATTGAAAATAAGACCAAAATTGCTAATCAGGTTTTAGTAGGTACCACTACTAGCGCAATCACAAAAACTGTAAATGTAAGCGAAAGTAATATTTCTTCCAATATTAATTTTGAAAATTGTACAAATGTAACATTTAATTTAAATGTCAATAAATAATTTCAATGTTCTCTTATTTTTGCATGAAAAATGTTCTCCATAATGTAAACTCCCTTGGGAGTATTATACTCCCTTGGGAATAATCGACTACTTCTGTTTTAATTTTGATGTCATAGAAACTGATTTCTTCTCCCGACCGTGGAAAAACAAATTTGAATTTCTCGTCTGCAAAACTCTTGTTTTCCAAAATATATGCAAATATTTAGATATTTAAAAAAGTTATTTACAAATATCGAAAATGAAATTTTAACTTTGACACCCTCTAGATCGAAAAGGAGCAACATTCGAATGAAGCATATTTGGCTTAATCACTCTATTTTGTAGTTAGTAACCTGCCATTAAGTTCTGTCCCATTATTAATAAATCACCCTGTATAGAGTTGAGAACAGTAGGTATAACTGGAAATTTCAACGGTAGCGATTTTCAATATCATCATTGTTGTCTGGCGTGACGTTTCTACATATCGAAAAAAGACGTGACTCAGTCGAATTTTGCATACGAACGACACTGTTTCCTTGTAATCTCAAAGGAAGTTGCTAATGGCTTAGGAATCTGCCTTATTGCTGGCGTCTTTAAAAAATGCATCGCGCGATAAAATCTTCAGAGTTTGAGAGGAATTTAATAGCCAGAGCAGAATAGAAACGCGCATACGAATGTTAATTGTCCAGCAGAAGCATTTCAGTAGCAGTACAAACACAGCTAAGAAAGAAATATTATACAAAAAATAATTGGCTCGAATTGATTATTAGCTACAATTATATTGTATTCACCCAACTCAAGGCAATAAATATTGGTAATACATAATTTTAACTGCGAATTGCCAAAAATTCAATAAAAATCCATGTGCGTATCGAGATATTTTCAAAATAAGGAGCTATATGTGGCACAAAGTTTTAGTAGGATTTTTTTTACTAGTAGTTAAGAATTCTCTGTACCACCTATATTCGTTTGGTGATTTTAAATGTTCTTTTAACACACACTCGTATGTCACAGAAGCAACTGAGTGTTGCATTTTCAGATATATGACAGTTTCTGAGGTTCACTTGTGAAGTGAGCATGTGTCTGGCGGCAATAATCATACAGGGTGTTTCAGGAGGAGATGTGCATACTTCACGATCAATTTTAAGCAAAAAATTTCCTATAAACTTAGGTATGGAAACGCTTCGTTTAGGATATACAGGATGTCAAATACATTATCTTTAATAACTCTCGACTACATTGAGTTAAATTCATGAAATTTTATATACGGAGGTTTCTTGAGACGTGAAATTTTATGCACACTTTACTGTATCTCCAAGAGGGCGCCACAAACTACCATTAAGATCCTTTTAAATCGTTTCAACTTTTTTGTGCCACGGTGTATGTGGCATTTTGGAATAGACAAACATATTCCCCTACCTTTTTCTACTTAAGAAATCTTATTGAAGTCTCTAGGAGCAGCCATTTCTGTTAAAAACTGATCTCTTTTTAGAGATTTTATTTTTGCAATTCTCCAAAAAATTCAGGTTGTTTTGATTAAAAACTAATAGTTCTTAGTCTTTAAAGCGTTACGCCTTGTTTTTTTAGATCATCATCTTTAGATGAGTTTTTAACAAAAAAAAAACATACTGTATGTACATCTCCTCCTGAAACACTCTGCATAAATAAAATATATTAACATACATAAATAATTTGTCATAGAATGTAAACAAAACCACGTGACCGAAAACGTGACATTTTTGGTGTAACGTCACACGCCGTTCAGGGCAGGTTTTGTTTCTATAAATAAAGATGAAAGTTACGGTGTTGGTGATGTTAACAGGCGCTTGTTTCTTTTGTTTTTGGGTTTTTGTAGCATTTTTGGAGGATAGATAGTGTAAATACTGTATAGATAATGCCATAATTATTAATGATGATGTGGTGAACTTACGCTATTGTTAAATGTAACATATTCCTTTGTTTACAATATGGATAGATATGTTGGTTACGTACAGGTAGAGGGTTTTACTTGGGGTATTTTTAAATTTATGCATAAAATTGAACAAGGTATCTTCCCTACGCCTTCTCAAAATACTTAGTTAATGAATTAATTGACAGATTAACATGATTGTTTTTATGTAATTTTGTTCCATATACAACCAAATTATATTAAAACATACGCGCCTTGAACATTACACATTGAAAAGTTTCTTGTAGAATGTTCAGTGATGTAAATCATATAGTCTTAAATATATACAATAGCGGAAAAGCAATATTAAATCTTTACCATATTTTAAAATCTAAATCCCTACAACTCATAATTCTTCCATATATTTTGCATCTCGAACCAGAACGGAAAAAAGAGGGGGTAATTTTCCACCCTACAAATAAAATAACCGTAATAAATAAATAATGGAATCGCAAGTCCCGAGTACCTATTGACTGTGTGAATACTCGGTCAGATTGACACGTGGTTTTAATGCTTTCTTACGACAGATATAAGTAAATTCCTTTTGCCACCTCTGCAGGATGACATCATGCCTCAAATCAAGTATGATAATTCACTCGAGATATTATTACTGATAAATAAATATTAACTTACTTAACTAGTTTCTTGAAAACATATCTACACTATTTTACAAATTACAACAAAAATTGCTACATATGTACGTAATTTGTAAACTAATCAATTGGACTGATGGTACTAATTAATCAAATTCTAAAATAAATCAAGCACTCTCAAACTGTTTAGTCTGTTAGCTTGAAAAGATATAATAAATATTTAAATAAGATAAAAAATAATTCCATCACTAAATTACCAATAAAGATTGTTAAATATTTTTTTAGAATTACTGTAATTAGACATTAGAAATGTTAACTTACACACAAAGACAGAAAATAAAAAAATATTTCATATTCCGTAAAATGTACCTATAAAGGAGAGAACGCTGTATGAGGTCGCAGTCAAGGCGCATATCACAATGCGAACGAGTTCAGTCCTCGACCTACGAGCTCTAACAACTAAATGTTCGGACGACAGTTTATTTTTTCCAAATATATTCAGTTTCCATTTTGAATTCAATTAGAATTTTTTCTGCTGAAACTATACCAATTATTGTCATAAAACAAAAGTTATAATCTTTTCAGAACAATGTTTACTCCAAACATAAATTATTTCTTTAAATATCTAACAACAAACTACAAAATAAAGTGACAAGTAAATGTTCGGACAATCTTAATTAAAGAACGTTCTTAGGGAAATTGATAGGATGTAACGTCCCCTTTGGCATCTATTACCGCCTTGATCCTCTTTGGCATAGTATCCACCAAAGATTTACAATATTGTGGGGTAAATGCATTCCAAATTTCTTGGATTTTGGCCTTAAGTGCTGGAATTGATCGCTGGGGGCTATTTCTTAAGGATCTTTTCATGTGATGCCATAGTGTTTCGATGACATTTAAGTCGGGACTACTCGAGGGCCAGGACAAGACACTAATTTGATTGTCCCCAAACCATTTTTTGGTACTCTTAGCTGTATGGCAGGATGCCCCATCCTGCTGAAATATGAAATTCCCATGTTCATAAAGCTCCATCGTACTTGGCAACAAGTTTCTTTCCAAAATGCCTTGATATTTTTGGGCATTTATGGTGCCATCTACAAACTCAAGCCTGCCTACACCATTAGTGGACATGCAGCCCCAAATCATAACACCCTGTGGGAACTTTACTGTACGCTTAATACAATCTTTATGAAATGCTTCAGATTTCGTTCTTATCACCCGTTTCCGAAAATCGCCAACACAAACATCAAATTTGGATTCATCACTAAAAATAATTTTAGCCCAGTCTTCTTTGGTCCATTGTACTTTAGATTTTGCCCAAATAAGACGTTTTCTTTTTTGTATGTCAGTGAGCAGTGGCTTTTCTTTGGCCCAAAAATGTGAATTGCTTTAAAGTGCGCTGAGCTAATTATTACAATTTTTTGTATTTCAATCACAAATAATATTTACTTTATAAAATCCATATCCAGCTTTGTGTATCCACTGCCTGCAACATTCCCTTGAAACATTTAAATCTGCTTCTTCATTCCATCGTGTTTGAATATCCCGTACCGTACCCCTTCTTTGTTGCTTGCAAATTTTAACAAGAACCCTTTTTTTCCTTTCTGTTACAATCCTTGGTCGCCCAGAACTTTTGCCGCGGACATCAAAGGATCCCGTTTCCCCATACGCTTTTATTACCTCTCCCACGGTCGATTTGGCAATATTGAGGTCTTTTGCTATTTTTCCCATAGTTTTTCCGTTGGCATATTGTCTTATTATGATTTCACGCACTTTTTATCAGTAGCAACTCCGCGAGCCATTTTGTTCGCGAATGCACTATTGCTAATGTCATAAACATATATTAATTTTGCCATGGTGACAGATGGAATTTTTTTTCAGAGCTTGCTTGTATTTCATTGATGAAAAGAATCTTTGTCCGAACATTAAGTTGTCAGCAAATTTCGTTAAATAAACATTTAAACTATTTTCCAAAGCCAGCAAATCGATAATTATTAAAATAATGAATGATTTATTGGTCAAAACACTTGATTTAATAATTAAGTTTATGTAGATTTTTTAAATTCCAGATGTAGTACTCAAAAACAATTTTTAATTATAAATATAATAGTCCGTCCGAACATTTAGTTGTTAGGGCTCGTACTATTGCAAACGTGTACATTTAAAATCATTAGAAGATACCTCTAAGGAAAACGAGTCTGCATGGTCCGCGATGTGCCTTGACTGCGACCGCTTAGTGCGTTTCCTCCTTAATAGTTCTGGTATTAAAATATATTCCCGAGTTATTTTCCAATTGATATAGTCAATGTAGATAACCGATATAAGTAGGTAGATAAAATAGAAATCATATTTTGCAATTAAGTAACCGTTTCATCTATTCCTGCTATAATTAAAGTTATTTTTTATCGATAACAAAAAATTAATTAGGCAATTTGCAAATAACTGATAATGGGTGATATCAGTTGAAACGTTTATAAATTAAACACGATATCTAGTAATTTTTCAATAAATAAGATGTATGGTTAAAAAAAAAGTATAACGACGACGACCTCTTCCCTAAAGTGTATCTATCAATGTATTTATTTCTTCATAACCAACGCCAAATTAATAAATATTTGAAAACATTTATTTCTTCAATTAAATTTGTATAATCTAGTAGAGATCCCTAAAACCAAATTCTATTTTTGATCACTGATATATTTCTCTGCACGTATTTTGCTACCCTTTTCAAGGATCTTAATTAAAGCTAACATTTTTTTGTTCCTTTACACTTGAAACTCTTGGAACTCGTTCGTCTTCCAAGATTAATGTGATGTCTAAAAACATCAATAAAACTTTCAACTGAATCATCTGTTTACCAACGATATGACCGAGTAACATGCAACGTTCCAGTGAATTATTTTATAGAGAGTTCATTACTGTTATACTAGTTTAATCCAAATAAGGAATTGATAAAAAATCAGACATGATCTATCTATTATGTCTATGATATTGCAAGTCAGTTTAAAGTCAAATAACAAGGAGAAACCATTTAAATTTGTACAAAAAAAAAACAAATTTCAATGTAAGATCTACATGCAATAATTGTTATTTCAATTCAAGACGCAAGCCATTTTATCGAAAAATCATCTCTATTTTGGAAACTACAAAATTGTAGTTTAAAAACCATTTACAAAGTAATATAACTCATAGACATATAAAAAATTCAGGTCGTTGCACCGCATGCACTATAAATTTATCAAAATGTAATTATAAGCACACCTATTGAAGTAGGTAATTAAAATTCTTCATTTTATGGACTTAAATATTAATAGTTTGCTTAAAATATACAACATAAAAAAGTTGGAAATACATAGTACTCTTATCAGCCAAATTGTAGAAAGGTAAAATTTAACGTACACAAAACACATTAAAAATTTGTTATTAAACAAAAACAATCTGACTTACAGTCTTGACTTTCTGAAATCGGAATAACAAGATTCAAACATACAGGGTGTCCCTCAACGGTCTTTACAATGCTCCACCAGATACAGTGCGGCTCAAAATAAGTCGATTTAGCTAAATTTACCTTAGTTCAATGTTACCCCGTTTAGGCGCTATACGACCCTGAAGATGCAATTTTGAAATCGTTTTTTTATATAAATTTAAAACGCCTTATGCGATTTTGCTAAAATTTGGTAAGTTGATCCTACTCTATAAGACAATAAACCCCATATCAAAATTATCAGTAATATCAATCCATTGCCGTGGAATTTGTTGTTTTTTTAGTAATTACACTTTCGATAATTCTACGCCAGTGAAAGAAAAGATTTTTCAGTATAAAATATAGATTAAGTAAATTATTTCCTACAAAAAAAGCTGCACTATATCTGGTGGAGCGTTGTAAAGACGTTTTAGGGGCACCCTGTATAATATATATGTTTTACCTAAGGACAATGCAGGTTTTGAACTTTCAAACTGTAAAGTATCATGGATTTATTACGGTAAATTTAGGTCGGCCCTGTTCAATGGACTAACCTAGGTCACTAGATCATTCAGTGCTTCATTAAAGACGTAATGCGGACGTTATCTCGGTGACTGCAGATTTACGTTGTTTTATTTAAAAATACCTTACTGAAATCAAGAATTAGCGGATATGGTATGAATGTGTGTGTTTGTACCAAACGTGCCGATGCCATATGCTTGCATATGGCATCGGCATATGTTGCATGCCATGCCATATGTTTGCATATTTAAGACTTAACTTTCCTTAACAAAATTAATGTGATTTAAATTACCGTAGTAAAAGTTATAGGCTTGAAAAAGTTCTTCTTTCATTTTTTATGATAATTTTCTTATTTGTTGGGCAATTATATTAAAATTTTGGGAGAAGTTTTTTTTGTGATATGAACATGAATATCTAACTGAATTTTGAATTAAATGTACAGGGCGCTCTGAGCGCCTGTGCCACTATATTATTCCTTTCAGATTTTTTTAAGGTTAGAGATTTTTGGAAAATTATATCTATTATAGTTAATTTGTTATCAGTATCGTTTAAATAATCTTTAATAACTTTATATTGCAACTGTGAGTTTTTTGTCTTTTTATTTAAAATTATTAGTACGCAGACCTATTACATGTCATTTGTGGGACATACAGAAGCATCATTATGGTCTGTAACTTCACAGGTTGGCTTATTATAATATCAAATAGGCAAGTACCTACATGACGACAACATAAAGACGTTAGTTACGCCTTATATAGGTGTAACAATGGTTTTCAAGGCATACTCAAATTTAAATATTTGAGGTAGGTGTTTATGTTAACTATGAAAATCTAACAGTCAATTTTTCTAGAAAACCTTATAAAGACGCCAGAGATGTGAGAGCCACTAGGAAATTATTAAATAATTAAAATAATCGTCTGGAATTTCATGTAAAATTCGACTGTAATGGATATCACCATGTCACCATACATTCGAACTCTACAACGTAATACAGAGAAAAACTAACACACATACTGCAATTCAAGTTAAGGATTACGCCCTCGTGCGGCTAAAATTGAAACTGTATCCAGAGAGTTGTTGATTTGAGTGGTTTGTAATCCTGTATGTTTAGTTTCTTTTATGATAGATGATTACTATTTTATAGTTCCTGACTGGCATTAAAATCAGATATCAAATTATTAATGATAATTAATTGTCTTTACATTTCAACATAATGAAAAGTTAGGTTAGGAAATTTAATTATTAAAGACAAAAGTACTTATGCTACTATATAAAATTAACGAATAACAATGTCTGGAAGTCTTGATATTACTAACAACACAATAAATAAACTTACTTGTATGTTCAGTGACATGTCATAAAATTAAATAATTTGTACTAAAAACTTCTTACATTTCCAAATGCAGATGTTATCACGTAGCACCATTGATAATCTCATAAATGGTCGTAGATGCTGTGTGAAACATGGATACATAATACCTTCATTCATGCTAAGAAAACAGTGTTTAGAAAATTGTTACATAACATCTTTATCCAGTCGTGTCAGTTGCACGTAATCGTATTTCTTAAGAAATACCTTATACTCCTACTGTTTAAAACAATTCAAGTCTTAGGAAACCAATAGTAAAAATATCGCCTGTAATAATAATACCTATACCAATCTATGAAAAAATTCATCAAAATATTAGATGCACATAAATGTAACAAACAATGTGGACAGTGTAAGATAAGGCTTCAGCCAGCTCTAACCTTAGGCTTATGTAGTATCTGATAGCCAACTGTACTAAAACGATTTGACGAACGAACTACTAAGCGATGACAAGCTGTTTTGATTTGCACCAATATTATCATGTGATTCACTACATTTGACAGCGTCTAACGCCATCTATACCTCCGAACCCGAAATTTGGTTGAAAGCTGCGTCTTGATTCAGAGCTCCTCATTACAATAACCACTCTTGTACGGTAAGCCTTAGACTGCGGTACCTTAAAGTACGAACTGACTTTAGATATAAATTAATTCTGATACTGAAACATTTATCCGATTATCTTCGGGAAGGTAATTACTTTCTTGGTTATTTTTAGAAAAAAATGCAATAAAGTGATTTCCCATTTGATAGCTCCGACCTCGCATAAAAAATGCGAATAAAAAAAGTGTAATTGTATGTTTACGTACAGGTGTAACCTTCTCACAATAACTACCAAGTTTGATGAGATCACGAGAAAAGACGATTATTCAAAGGGTCACCCAAATCCAGATCAGATTTAGTTTGAATATCTCCGTTGGTTTGTGAAAATTAAAAATAGTACAAGTTAAATAATTTTACTATTATCTTGTTTTATGTACTTAATTGTTTGTTTTTAGTTATTTATAGTGTCAGGTTTAAGAATATACTAATAATAACACTATCTCTGCCCCTAATTATAATGACGTGGATTATCCCAGAAATCAGGAGACTTGTGCGGGAGAGGATGCGGCATATTATTACTAAGCAGGTTGCATTTGGGAACAGGAACGACTTAAGTACATTGGTAGGCTCTAACCAGTATTTAGTGCAGGAATGAGTGAAATCTGAAAAACCTCATTAATTAGTGGGATGGTCAAACGCCAACCGGTATCAGTCTCTCATATTGATCCAAGCCAACATTTTTTCACCCTGCCAATCCTCTTCACGAACCCACAGCGATCTAGCCACATCGATTCAAGTACTGACGCTTTAAACCGCGCGACCACTGACCGACAACCAATATACAACAATATTTAAGTAATCACTTGTTTTAAGGTTAATGCACAATTGATTTGGAGGACGATATAGTATACTGTGTCACAAGGGCAGAAAATGAGCTTTAGCAGCCCGCGGCTATTAGCTGCACGAGCTAGCGAAGGCAATTAATAGCTAAGGGCTGCTAAAGCATTTTCTGCACACACAAAACTTGCTTTTCGCCTACCAAAAAAAAAAAAAAAAAAAATTGGAAAATATAACAAAAATCTTTAATTTTATAAGTACAGACAGAATTTCATAGTACTTTTCGTACTGTTGTCTTGACTTTAGGTTTAGAGAAACATTGCTAGCTTCTTCTTGCAAATCTAGTGGAGTATTCGTAAATTCTTCATCGCTGTCTGAAATACTATTTATTTTCACAAATTCACACAATCACAATTATTCAGAATCAGAACGGATTTATTATTTTATAGTTTTGTTCTCGATTCCAGACTTTGATTTACACTGACGCTTAATCAAAATTTATTAAAAAGAATAATTGAAAAATTGGATCAAAATAAAAATTCCGCCAGTGGCGTACAAGTTAGGAATGGGAAGTGACCCCTGTCGTACGCCTCTGGTAGTAGCCATGAACGATTTTGTAGCATATTCCATATTATAGCAAGTTCCAAAGTACCTAAACTTTATGCCAAGCAGTGTGATAGAGAAATATACTACTACTACAGAGTTACAAAGTAATGGGCAAAAATTATTTAATTAAAGACCTTGTAACTCCGTAAGGGGCCATATTTTATCTAAGCAGTATGCGTCGATTCTTCATATTTTCAGCCCAGGATTATCCGGTATGTATGTATGTATTAAGGAATCATCCTGTAGATTAATTAGGTACGCCTATGAAAAACCCGTACGCCGCTTGTTTCCAATTCGATGTCAAACTGAAAATCTCCCGCCGTCTAATGCGTCCCCACAAAAATTAATTTAAAAAAATTAAGTGGACGTGCACCTTTAGCTCATACATAAATAATTATTCCCATTTATTCACATGTGCATCAGCATTTTAATATAATTTATTACAAACCTAACCAAACATTAGTATATACAGGGTGATTCAGGTTTAATCTTGATAACTTCAGGAATCGATAGATCAGGTTAAAATAATGTTCATTTGTGATATAAACTTATTTCCTAAAACACATCGTTTCCAAGATAGAGGGCGTTGAAGTAGGATTTTTTTTTTGTTTTTCCCTCATAACTTTTGAACCACTTATCCGATTTAAGTGAAATTCGGAACACAAACACTCCCTATGATCTTACATAAGCTTAAGTTTGAACTACCTACCCCTCTTAGAAGTGTATTTTGTATGCTACCAATTGAACAATAAACAATTATATTTGCAAAAATCTTGTGCCGATGGTTCGCCGAAATCGCGGAAAAAATATCGGGTCTCTAGTGATTCCGCGAGTAGAGTTATTAATTTGTTAATTAGCCAGGTTGCAAAAATAGAAAAATAAACAATTTCGTGCAACAACCTTGCGCCGATGGTTCTCTCCATGATCCCAGAGTTATTGCAAAAAAAATCTGGTTCTCTAACGATTCCGGGAGTAGAGTTATTAATTTGTTAATTAGCGAGGTTGCAACAATCGAACAATAAACAATTATATTTGCAAAAATCTTGTGCCGATGGGTTTGCCTTAATAAGCCAGAAATCCTGGAAAAAATTTCGGTTCTGTAGTGATTTCGGGGTGGAGGTTTTAATTTGTTAATTAGCCCAGTTACAACAATTTAGCAATAAATAATAAAGCTAACACCAAAGTGATAAAGAGGGACCTCGAAAACCACCGAGAGAACATTTTCCAGACATTTTCGTTGAATCGTGTGTAACATTTGCCATGTTCAACAAAAATGGGTCATTTGTTAAATAAACAATTAAAAATTTGCGAGCGTACAGAGGTTAGATGTATCTTTTGTTATAAAAAATTCGCTGAACATTTTGCAGAAAACCGCATCTCAACCGGACCTCTCCGCAAAGAGTTACAAGTGAAATGCTAATTTGACGCGACTATATAAAATGGAATAACGTCAGTAAGAATAACTGAACATTTTCAAAAATCAGAACAAAATTTTTCGCAATTTGTTCTCCGATTTTATCACATCTTCACCGTTTTTTATTTTACATTTTGGAATCCATTTGAAAGGATTCAAATTATTTACATGAAACTTTGTTATGTGTACTATTAAATCTACCTACATTTACATTAAAAATCTTACTTTGAGAAAGCTGCCTCGTAGGAATTTCTGTTAAAAGTACGAGAGGTAATATTTTGCTCCAGATTCTCACGTAACACATTAATTAAAAAAACCTAATATTAAATTATAGGTAAAGCATGTTTTATATTCCTCGTGATTTACAATAATTTACACGCTTCCTGTAGTTGATCATGTTATTGAGACCTTAAACGTATATAAAATATTTACAAACGGCACTAAGATCAAACATAAAGATGTCCAGACGAATCCAGTGAAAAAATAATGTTTACGCACGTAAATATGTCAACATATTTAATTTAAACACATTAGTATAAATATTATGAAAATTAATTAGTTTAAAACAGATGTTCACCTGGACACTAACAGTTAGATCAGTTGATGGAAAATTATATTTAAAGGAAATTTTTTGCATCATCGGTTATTTTCATACAAACAAAAAGGCTCAGGTATGTAGAATTCAATTTACAATTGCCGGAGATTAGCAACTAAACTGTCTGAAAATATTTGACGCTTCCTGAAATACAAATAAAGATTTCTGAAAATCAATTTACACTTTTCGACATATACAGGGTGTTTTTAAATGAACTAGCAAAAATGAGACCACAGACTCCTTAGGTGAAAATAAATCAATTTATAACATTCCTATATCCTATATTCCAAGAAAATTTATTTCTAATTTTGACGTCACCAAAAACTGTTTTGCTTTCAGGTCAAGTGCCTTTTCAGTCGAAAATATAGCAAAATGTTACTTGAAAAAAGTTGTTCAGAATGGTAAATTATGAAGACGTGCAAAATTTCAAGAAGATCGGCGAGGTTTGATGAAACCATTTTTCAACATTTTTCAGTAAAAACGGCACTTTACCTGAAACGATAACAGTTTTCAATCGGGGAACTGAATATTTCAAATAGGATTATTTCGAAAACTGTTCAGATATGACAGGTACGAGAATCGATTGTTTCAATAGTCAGATGGATACACTAAGCAGCAAAAAAGTTATGTCATTTAAAAGAAACATGATGTGCTATAAGTGGCGCCCTCTACTAGTGACTGACGTCAAAATTATAAACAAATTTGAATTTCTCGCCCCTTGACAAATTTTATGTAAATATTTGGATTTTTTAAGAAGTTATATACAAATATCGAAAATAAATAAATTGACCAATTCTAAAATACCCACATATAGTGTATTCAAATTTGACCTAGAACACGATTTCAAATTTTTTTGCATATGAAACCCGAAAGGTAAACTAGTAGTAAATATGTGTAGGTACAGTAAAACGTCAAAAACTAAAAAAATGGCAGGTTTTAAGTTTAAGTTACAAAAAATACTGGAAATTCCAGAAAAAATCCAAAAAGTTCAAAAAATTCCACAAAATACCAATATGTAAATGAAATAACCATTTGTATCACGCTTCAAAAATAATTACCTACAGAATGAACACGCGAAAACGTGAGATTCGGCTGTAACCTTGCTACCCTATGAGATATCGGAAAACTGAAACGTGTATTTCTTGACTAATTTTTCGCAAGGTATTCAATTTCCTTTATCAAAAGCGCGTATTGCACTATAGTTTTGTATTCTTTATCTATTTCTTAATAAAACAGTTAAACAGTTCTATATATACATTTTTATCAATGCAATTTGGAAAAATGGAGAATCCAAAATATGTAATAATGTGCACAGGGCGTTTCATATGAAATGACACAGTTAATATCAATATCTCTGATCAACAAAAATTGAAATTCTTGTAAACAATTTACGTTACAATGCACGTTTTAGTTTTCTGATATTGAAGGGTAGCAAAGTTACAGGTGAATCTATTCAAACAATAATCAAACCTCGTGAAAAATATAAATATGAGTCATGTTCAAAAAAATATTTTCAAAATTTACAATCATTTCAAATTAAAAAGCTAAATATGGCTATATAATAGGTAGGTAACAGATAACCAAATTTATGAGATGTTAATATATAAAATAAATTTATTAAACAATGTAACAGTTTATATAAAACGAAAAATAAATTATATTCAGCACTTAAGTACTGGTTGGAGTACCTACATACTTGCATAAAAAATAAATTTCGTACTTCTAAAAAATTAAATAAAAGAAAAAATAAAATATTTAATAAGGTCTATAATTTCCGGCTATGCTAATTGAATCGAAACGTTGGCATAAGATAAAATGCCGAATAATACCAAAAAATACAAAAAAAAAACAAGAAAAGTACCAATAAATATTTAAAAAATGCCATAATCAAAATTATTTCCAAAAAGATCCTAAAATATCTCAAATGCCGCAGTGGTTTACCCTTCTCTGGAATCTTCTTAGATGTACAATCGTTTGCAATAACAATGACACTCTCTTAAAACAGTTTTTGAACTTCTGGAAGTTCTGAATAGAAATTTCATTAAATCTCTCTTGGTAAGTGAAACAACTAATAACTAATGTTAAAAATTTAAAGCAGATTTCAATATGAATACGTCAGAAGTTCAAAAGAAATCGGAAAATTCATTTTAGTGAGTGTCATTAATATTGCGAACGATAGTACCTAGCAAACAAATTACAATGACAAATTAGAAATTTATAACCTGCATGTGAGTTTTTCAGAAATCTTATTAGGCAGCACTATTCCACATTTCTGAATATCTATAAATTCTAAGAGTAATTGAATCAACAACTTTTCGAAGCGTTGAAATTACTGAAATAGGAAAAAATATTGAAATTATCTGTGTATTTCCAATTCCAAGGTTCCTAATTATAACAAACTAAAAATATTTTTTTCTATTTTAGAAATCTGACGTACTAGGATTTTGAATAATGATTTCATCCAATTTTTTAATTAGAACTTGTGGTTTGTAGGACTTCTGAAACAATATGGACATACCAGATTTTAAATACAAAATCGCCATTGTTTCTGAAAAAGTGTTTCGCTAAGTACATTTAAGACGTCCTTTATGCTCAAACAATTTCATTGAAATTGTACAACTACCTAAATCTCAAGGAATACTGCAAAGTAACTTGGGATAACAGTGATAAAAAATCACTAACGAAAGAAGTGATAGTTTTAAAAAATACCAATAAATTGTGTTCACACAAAGCTACTGTTCATTAGTCGTTACGGATGTGGTAAACAAAAACGATAATAAGTATAATGACATCATTTTACTGAACAATTTATGGCAAATATATTAAGTTTAACTAATAAAATAGTAAAATTCCGTCAACAGCAGGCATCACACCTCTATTAAAATGTATTTTACTGTGTAACAGATAATATCAACATTTGCATATGAAATTTTTTTTTTGTATTTAATTTTCCTAACAAATTATTTCATTAAATTGCGATGTGTATACATTTTGGACATCGGGGTGTTCTGCGTGCGAAAAATTCATGTTTGGTTTTAATTTTGCCGCTACTAGTAGAGGGCGCCACTTATGGCACATCATGTTTTTTTTTAAATGGCAGAACTTTTAATGTATACAGCTGACTATTAAAACAATCGATTATTCTACTTTCTTTATGTGGAAAAGGCTCGTAAAAAGATATACCTTCTTGAAGGCGTTAGGAATAACCGTTTTCGAAATTGTTTTGGTTTCAGGTAAAGCGCCATTTCCGCTGAATGATAGTTGAAAAAGGTACTTAAAATGGTAAATTGTAGCAATATGCAAAATTTTAATAGTGGATTTTCAAGTTTCCTTCAACTTTTATTACAAATATGTACAAACTACGCAATGTATAGATATTTTAAATGATCAATTACGTGAATAGATTCTATGCATTTTAAAGAAAATTGCAAAGAATAATTAAAACAGTGGCGTACTATTTTTATTGTAAATAAAAGAAGAGTGGCACATGATATCTACGCCGCTGGTGACAAGTGAATATTTAAACTTACTGAATAATTAGACATCCCATTACAACCTAGAATTATTGTTGTTTTATTAAGAAGGGTTTCCAAGTAAATAAAAAATATAATACAAAGTCTTTGACACCCTGATTTATTATTATTATTATTTATTATTTATTATTTATTATTTATTATTTATTATTTATTATTTATTATTTATTATTTATTATTTATTATTTATTACTTATTACTTATTACTTATTACTTATTACTTATTACTTATTACTTATTACTTATTACTTATTACTTATTACTTATTACTTATTACTTATTATTTATTATTTATTATTTATTATTTATTATTTATTATTTATTATTTATTATTTATTATTTATTATTTATTATTTATTATTTATTATTTATTATTTATTATTTATTATTTATTATTTATTATTTATTATTTATTATTTATTATTTATTATTTATTATTTATTATTTATTATTTATTATTTATTATTTATTATTTATTATTTATTATTTATTATTTATTATTTATTAACAATATTGTATCTACAGGCGAACCCAATTAATACAATCCAAAAGTGAGAAAAATACAAAACATATAAATTACAAGTGGTGATATAAAAAAAAATACAAGAATAAAGAAACAGAAAGCATGGATAGGAACAAAAATAAACTAAGTGTATAAATCTATACAAGAATCTAATATATAATAATAGTATAGATTATAGATTAACTAAGTCTATTGCATATTACTCCTAATTAAATGCATTAATTAAGTCCAAGAAGCTGTAAAAATATCAAAATCATATGGAAGATTGTTAATGCAGTTAACAATATTATTTATAGGATTATGAAAACCATGATTAGTACGATGGTAAGTGGCGTATAAAACAGTAGTTAGTCTTGTACCATAATTAGGAATTCATTTTGAATGTACAATCACTCCTTCCAAGGATCCCAGTAATACCTGAAACATCCTGTATAACGACGGAAAGCGGTCTACCCACAAATTTTTAAGTATAGTAATCTTTCAAAATACGTATATTTTAAAATTAAATTGTAAATGTAAGTACTGTTATAACATAAATGGTTCTGCATATAAGATGTACACTTTTGTTTATAAGTATGTGAAAATAATTGTTAAAATGTGGGGTTAGAATAGCGAAATAATATGTGTCAAAGTTATTATATTATTTGAGGATAATTTAAATAGTAAAAGTGGATAATCAAAACATTAAGAATTTTATTTTTGATATTACTTTTGCGTGTTTTATTTTTCGAGATTTCTGTACCTAAAAAACAACACAAATTAATTCATTTTACGGCGAGAAATACGGCAACACATCTTGAATTCATGAACGACGCACGTAACTCTGAACACTTCGTGCGCTCGAATTAGGACACCCTGTACACGGGAAATAAGTTTGAAGCGCGTGACACATTAGTTTCACTTACCCCACTTCTGTACGTCCATTCCTTGAGGGTATCGCCTCGGTCACGATACCCATTGGTAACCTTATCCGCGTCTACTCCATTTATGGTGATCTTCACCGGCTTCGGATCGTCGCGGTATTTATTAGAAGTCGAGAAAGTCGAACGGGAAAAGGAAGTATAGCCCGACATTATTTCGCCGCTCACTGATGCAACAGACTAAGTACGCGAGCTGGGATTTCTATGGAGTCCACAAGAAAACGCGGCCTGCTGCACCGTGATACACCGAAAGTAAAAACGAAAAGAACCAAATCGCATTGTTCAGCCTTCCGACTAGTTTTTACACCTACATCTGTGTTTGCCTTAATCGACGGGCTATACCCCCTTCAAGAACAGTGTGGATCGTACATGCTCCCAAAACAGAAGTCCCAACAAAATCGGTTACCTATTTCAAAGAAATTATTATCCACTTTTTTACAATTTTCCTAAAATATTTGCCTAATATACAAGTTGACCCCCCCACCCCTTGGAATATTATAAATAGCGATTAAGAGAAAAGAATTTTAAATTTTTTACAGTTATTTCCTGTTACTTTTGTTTTTGTTTGTTGTTCGTTTCTATGTTTTTTAAAATGTAGGATTAATTTTTTCTGATTTTTTTATGATTTGGTCACGTTGCAGGTTTAATAACTGTATTTGTATTTCAAAAAGCTTTTATTAATTTCTATTTGTATTAATAATAATTATGATTGATCAATAACATCCCTTAGCAACTATTACAATAATAAAAGTAATAGTTGGCTTACAAAACATTATAAAATAATTATTTTACAAACATCTCTCTCTTCTAAATGGAACCCTTATTTATCTTAATAAATTTAGAATTTCTCCTAAGTATATTTGATTATCAATCTTAACTAAATAGGGCCGCGATGTTTCACATTTGTCAAGTACAGCCCCTGAATACCAGTATTTGGTTATAATGTCTTGTATAAACACCCTTTCCCTTTTCCGAAAATCTTCTCTAATGCTACTATTGCTATCATAATGGGTTTTCTGTGATTTCTGGATATCCTGCATCCTAGTAACTACATCACTTGGTAGGTACCAAGTGGGGTTTCAATTTTTCTAACATTGGAAGCTTAGTTTTCAATGTTCTACTACATAATAATAGTACTGGAGAAAAATTCAGCCCTGCTACTGGAGAATTACGATAATTCAATAAGCTTAGTTCGATTCGATATCAGTGCCTGACTCTTGGGATTTCTTTAACATAGTTTTTGCAATATCTACAGCTTTTTCAGCTAAGCCATTAGATTGATGATAATGTGGACTACAAGTTTAAATAGTCTTTTACCACGGGCCACTATGCAGCGCTGCTAAGTGGAGCCACTAATTTATGGTTGACGTTTCGGTGGTGGTGGTGTGAATTAGAGCCTTTTCACACGGTCCACCGTGCAGCGCTTCTCGGTAGCGCCGTAGAGTGATCTGTTTTGACGAAACATTATTTTATATAGACTTATTAACACGGGCGCGCCACAGAATTAGCAGCGCCACGGTGGCGTGTAGTCGCTGACTCCTACCGAAACGTCAACCATAAATTAGCGGCTCCACTCAACAGCGCTGCACAGTGACCCATGTGAAAAGACTCTTAGAACCTTTTCACATGGACCACCGTGCAGCGCTTCTCGGGAGCGCCGTTGAGTGGTCTGTTTTGACGAAACATTATTTTATATAGACTTATTAACACGGGCGCGCCACAGAATTAGCAGCGCCACGGTGGCGTGTAGTCGCCGACTCCTACCGAAACGTCAACCATAAATTAGTGGCTCCACTCAGCAGCGCTGCATAGTGGTCCGTGTGAAAAGACTCTAAGTCTATATAAAATGACTAGGTCACCCGGCAAACTTTGTTTTGCCATATGAATTATTTCTAATGATAATTGTAAACGTCACTACTACGCTCGATGCATACACAATAATAATGACCGAAAACTGTATAGGGAGTGAGAGAAGGCTTATTGTGTGAGAGATACAGGAGACCGGCTTTGTTCTCATCCCTACTCCGTGCTGTTTACTGGGTGAGAAGTGACACCGGTAGATGCCTGGCGGGGATAACTGATCAAGTGATAATCGATCAGTTATCGACCAGGGTTAAAAATGATTAAATTACTAAAATGATTATTAAAAAATAGAGGCTTGTGATAGAAGGATGAAAGTTAAGGGTTGTATGTATTTTTAATGCCACATCATAAAAAAATAAAAATGTTGTCCAAAAAATAAAAAAAAATTGTTTGGGGTGGACCACTCCTATCACTTAGGGGTATAAAAAATAGATTACGACCGATCCTCAGACCTACCGAATACATATAAAATTTCATAAAAATCGGTCAAGCCGTTTCCGAGAAGTATGGCGTCTAACACTGTGACATGAGAATTTTATATATTAGATAGATGTTTCAGGCATCAATAATAATATATTTACTTTTGTAGAAAAACATATCCCAATTCACTACTCAATTACAATATTGCCATTTTCTAAAACAAATTACATTTCTTTTTCCATCTCTTACAGCCATGTCATAACACACTGAAACAAACTATACCATGGAATCCCTCTGTGAATAAAATGGTCAAATGCGTTACGTCACGTTGAGAATACTCAACCTAAAGAGACAAATTGGGGCATTCCCAAAACCACATAGATTACCTTGGCGAGGATGTAGAAGATAGGCAGAGATCCGAGTTTATACCCACTTATTTATTACCTAAAAAGCCATCAAGTATCGATAATTACGCGCATACCTTTAAAGCTAAATATAACAAATTGAAAATACCTCCCACAGAACTCATTTTAATCAACTACTGCCCCATTTTTTTGCTTTTTAATTGTTAACTTGTTTAGATCAAGTGTCACATGTAATTGGAAATACAAGAAATTAATTGATTCATATCGAACGCCACGTTCCTCTATATAATTAACCTGCTTTGATTTAATGATTAATTAACCTGCAATCGAGCAAAACCAATTAATTAGTCTGTTTTCCTCGCTTCCTGGTGACTAAAAATAGGAAACCAAATTACCCGATCCTTTTCTACGGTCTTCGTTCGTTTATTTGTCTTCGATCTAAGTTACGAACGTACCCATTTAATTGACGTGTGCATTTTGCCGTTAGGAGGATAGAAAAATATACAGGCGACAATTAAAATCGAACACCCTTTGCACAAAAGCGATTTTACTCGACTTTACGGTCAATAAAATTGTTATGGCGACCGAAAATATTTCATTCTCGACAGAACAATAGGTACGTTTTCAATACATTCCAATTAACATATCGAGTGGTTTTTAAATAAGGTAAATTAAAAAAAAACTCCTCATCTCTGTAGCTAACGGCACGAATCTCGTCAACTGTATATTAATTTACGATTGCTTAAAAATGCCTTATTAAAATCAAGAATAAGCAGATAATGTGTGAGTACGGCAATGTGTTCAACTCCTAAAAAGAACTTCCAATCTCTGGTAGCTAACGGCACGAATCTCGTCAACTGTAGATTGATCTACGCTCATTTAAAAACGTCTTATTGAAATCAACAATTAGCAGATATGGTGTGAGTACATGAGTTTGTACCAAACGCCAATTGTCGACGACGCTGATCTTCAAAAGCAGGAGCAGCAGCAAGTCTATGAAATACCAGGAGATAATTTTGATCACTGCTTACAAACATGCTTAATGTCGAAATAATTTTGGACAATTTTGTAGGAATATCTAAAACCGATTTATGGTAAAAAGATTACTTTCATTTTACTTTAGTAAAATTAGATAAAAAAAAAATTGTCAAAATCGAATATAATCAATCAAAATCAAGATAATTCCTTACTTTTGGCATGAAAAATATTTAATGATTTCATAATGTCAGGCATGTTTTTTCGTTAGTATCTATAAAATTGATTTTTGATATTTTTTGTTTTATTTAGATAATATGAATTGCTTTAGTCAACAACTATTATTTTCAAAATAAAGTATGTTTTATTTATTTGAAGTTTTAAACGATTTGAAAGAATTACTGCAAATATTTGAAATAATATTAAATAATTTTGAATAATAACATTGCATTAAGAAAAAATAAACCGAAGTACATAAATCAGTAAATATACTCAAGTATATCAATATTCTTGCTATATTGTATATTGTATTACTCACTCAGTAGTAGTTAATTATTTATACAGGGTGTTCAAAAGGAAGTAGCAAAAATCAGACCTTAGGTGAAAATAAATCGATTCAACCTAACATACTTATATCCCAAGTCGCATAATAAAAAAGATACAGGGTGTAAAAGTTAAAATTTTATTTTCGATATTTGTAAATAACTTTTTAAGAAATCCAAATATTTACATAAAATTTGTAAATCGGGGGTTTTTGCGAGCGAGAAATTCAAAGTTGTTTCTAGTTTTAACGTCACTAGTAGAGGGCGCCACTTGTGGCACACCATGTTTCTTTTAAATGGCAAAACTTTTTTGCTGCTCGGTAGTATTATCTACAAATATTATTATTTTGAACTATAGCCGCATTTTAAAATTTTACAGTAAGACGTTTATTATAAAATATTAACAATTTGAATTCATGCAAATCTATGAACATATAATTTAAGGAAAAATTACCTATTCTATAATTAATAACATTTTATTCATACTTTAACAAAATATTTTCTTTAAGTAAATCATAAATTTAGTGTCATTTTAAGAAAGAATATGTAAATATTTATGACAAATAATATGCTGTGTTACTGAATAAATACATATTATACAGTTAAATAACTAGATTAGATTCTTTTCGTGTAGTTGGAAACAATATTTTAAGTGAAATTATTTTAGATATACGATTAGAACTTCCCGACTACATGCGTATTTAAAATCCAGCATTATAATAAGAAAACAGTAAGTAACTGAAATTCCTGCTGTTTACAAAAAGGTGGGTAGAAGTCATGGAACTTGCACAGTTCTATTTTTGGTTTAAACGTAAACATAAGGGCACTATTAAGAAAATGCCGCATACCTATGTAAGCGCAGACATCGTTTTCAAAACGTTTTAATATTATAAGCACCAAAAGACATTAACATGTAATTGATAAAAGATATGGAACAGGAATACTAAAGCATGAGTTAAATAAATTCTTCTGTCTTAACTATGACAAGAACTGTCGCCGAATTGAATTGATATGGAACAGAAAACTTTGTAAACCAAACAAAAATTTTAAGTTCACTTTCTTGGTCCTATTATTGAACAGAAAAATAGAACTTCAAGGCAATGGGAAAAAGATTGATCTTTTAAAATACGTATTTTTTTAAATATGTAAATATTGTTATAACATAAACTTATATAGTTCTGCATATAAGATTGTTCACTTTTGTTTATTAGTATCTGAAAATAATTGTTAAAATGTGGGGTTATAATAGCAAAATAATGTGTGTCTTACAAACGCTATTTAAAAGTTATTTTATTTGACATGAATTTAAATAGTAAAACAAAACATCGGGAATTTTATTTTTGATGTTATTTTTCTCCTATGTGTTTTATTTTTCGAGATTTCCACCACAAATAATCATATTGCGGCGAGAAATACGGCGCCCTTGTGTTTAGGTATTTTCCTTGGTGTTTCCTGTACTTATATTTTACCATTATGTTATTATGTTATTTTACTCTGCTTTAGATAAAAACATGGTACTGACAATGTCCACTTTAAAGATATTTTCTCCAAATAATTTGATCGATGATTGTGTCGCCTAGCATAGAACTAAATCTGCCATCGACTTAATTTACACCTTTCGTTTGCGCTCTCGATTTGAAATGAAGAAATTCTCGCCTTATTAAAATACCAATCTATAGTTTCAACATAATCGATTGTCACTTAATTGACTGTTTTTATCAGCAATTAAGAAATAAGCAGTTGACGTTTCAAGTCACAAAAATGTTAGGCTACCGCTAGCGGTGCTAGGCAAGCAAGGACTGACATATTCTGCAATAGTTTTTGTATCTATTTACTCTGAAAAAATATTTCTGGAGAAGTCAACTCGAAGGCCAATTTCCAATCCAATCGTTGTACGGGAGAGTTATATCTCAATAAAATAGAAAAAACACTGTCTTTAATCATGTCATCCTCACTTACTATTATCGATAAGAAAAAAATACTAATCGATAAATGATTACAAATCTTTCAATTAAATCAAAGAAAAACTGATATTTTTAGAGGAGCATGATAAGTGCAAAGTAAACACTAAATTACATTTAAACACAAATGGAAATAACCATTCTCTGTAGTCGAGGTCCAAAATAATAGAGTGAAGAGTGATTCATGTTAGGTTTGTTCCTGCAACTGTCCATAACTAGCAGCGACATACGCAGTATGGATGTAAGCGTTCCAGCAAGAATTCGACTACAATCCATAACTCCTAATCTGCTGTTCCAGCGCGATCAAGACCAATTTGCTGACAGTTTAAAAAGTTCGCTGTCTGTCTGTCTGTTCGCATTAGTCTGTTAGCTGTCTACAAAGCATCTAACATTAATGATTTTATGGACAGTTGTCTCTGTCTCTGTTATAACTTAACTTTAATTTAATATCTGTGTATTTTCGTTATCGTAGTTTATAACTTCAGAATGTTACTGCCGCCGTGATCGGTATTTAGTTATATTTGTTCCAGGCTCATTAAATCCACAATCCACTATTCCAGCAATAAATTCGCAGCTATTACAAATTGTCCGTTCTGTCCCACCTTTAAAAATCTGTGACTGTCAATGATTTGTCATGGATTGTGTGCAGGAAAAAAACCTGTTATAAACCCGCTCACCATTTAAAGCAGTTAACATAAAGATAAAATAAAATATTACTGGAGAAGTTGGTTCTACGAGTGAAAGACATTGTTTTACATTTAGAAGTATTAAAGGACAAACAATTTAACTCACACCATGACAACATACAGAGTTGGAAATGATCATAATCTGAAGTAGAATTTATTGAAGAAAATAATTTAAAATCATCGGCAAAAAGCAATTTTTCACAAGAAACAATATCTGAGAAATCATTAATAAAGAGTAAAAACAAAAGTGGTCCTAAATTAGAGCCTTGCGGTACACCTGCATATGCAGAAAAAGAACGTGAAGTAAAGTTTTGATATCTGACCATAAATTGCCTACTTCTTAAATATGATTCTAATAAAGTTATTAACGAGTGAAAAATTAAAATCTTGCAATTTGGCTAGTAATATATGGTGGTGCTCGATTCACTCAACGCCAACTTATTTTTAGCAATTTTGTGTTCTCTAAACCCTTCTCAAGTGGCACGCTTACGGAATCTTGTCCCCTGCAACCCTCACCTCCCGTACTCATCTAAGTGCTGTGAATGAATCACTATATTATTTTGGACCTCGACTATAGGTAAAAAAAAATAATAACAAAATGACCTATGATGATCGAAGATTTTCTTAAGTCAACGTACCTTTAAATGACGCAAACAGATTATGGCAAGTCGACACTACAAGATGGGCGAGGTAACGCTTCATCGTCATTATTTATCCAGCACTTCTTAGGTTAAGAGGACAACGCGTAGGAGGGAATTATCGGTGAATGAAAGGATAATCCCTTCAGTTGCACAAAGACCTCCTTTCAACGTGATATATGAAGTGAAACGCCCTACATTTACATCTAGTAAACTACGAAATCTACCAAAATGGGATCTTTAAAATGTTAGTTAGCAATGAAAATGACAGATTTATGGCATGATTCAAATATAAGGGAAATTTCAGAATATAAATGCAGTCAGGGTACTCCGAGGGGGAAACCACTGAGGTATTTTGTTGTATGTACAAGCTATAGGTAATTAAAGGTACTTTTTGCATTTTTTGGGTATTTGTGTGTATTTATAGGTATTTTTCGGTATTTTTAGGTACTTTGTGTATTTTTGGGTATTATCAAGGTAATAACGGGTATTTACTGGATATTACGAAGATAATTAATGGGTATTTTAAGAGAAAACTAGTATTTTCCCGCCAATTTTTAAATACAATGGCGATCGCGCATGCGTTATGCCGATGGCACAGTTTCAATATAAGTAAACAAGTGACCGACGCAATGGCAAATATAAAAATTATTAAAAATAGATACAAAAATGTAGCCTTTTATTGTCTTCGTAATAAATAAATAATAAATAATATAGGGTGATTCGAATTAGATGCATTCTATTGCAAAAATAATGACACTTCCTCAAATCAGTTTTTTGACTACTGGATGTTCCTTGTAGAAATTTCAATAGATTTCTGTGGGTTAGTGAAACAACTAAGAACTGTTTAAAATTGAAAGTAGATTTCATCAACAGTGCCGTTATTATAGCAACAGATTGTACAGTACAGTACCATATAAACAAGTCATATGAATGTTTTATAAGTCTCTCGCATACTAGAACATGCCCCCTCTTCTGTTAACAAATTTTAATATGGTATAATTTCTTAAACTTTATCTTTAAATCAATATATTACATATTATTCTGTTAATGAAAAATATGTAATAAAAAGAGAATGAAAGTATAATAAAAATTAAAATATTGCTAAATTAGGTTCTCCTATCATATTCTATTTAATAAAAAAGATTTTTTATGTAAACAACTGCCAATTATCTAATTCTAATCATACATGACGGAAAGCAAGCTGGGGCTAAAATTGAATTCTCCCTCGATACCCATGTATTTACACTTGCTAATCAAAGATTTTGGTTGTACTGGAGACACCGATGGTACCCGATGAGTATTTGGGATTCGGATAATAATTTTAGGGACACCCTGTACAGACCGAATATAATGATTTCATAGACGAGGAAGAAGTTTGTTTTTAGTTAGCTTGAAGGGGGCATGGTGTAGGTATTGGCACCCTTCTTGGGTGCGCCAATGAATTTATGACACATATTATGTAATCCAAAATATTCTTTCCAGATGTATTCAGATCGAGTCAAAGGAGCCCTTAAAAAAAATCTATATTATTTACGTAGATCTGTAACTGAAATAATTTCTAAGGAAATGAAAGACAGTTTTGGAAAATTAAACGTATATTAAGTAAAATCGCGGGTCATTTATAATATTTTTCGTTTCTTAAATATCTGGGTATTTTTGGGTACTATTCGGTATTTCTGGATACTTAATGGGATTTTTAGGTACTTAAAGGTATTATTGGGTAATAGTCATAGGTATTTTTTGGCCACTTGAGGGTAATTCGTGTTTTTTTGGGTATTTTTGAGGTATTTGCTTATTTGAGTATTTTTTTGGGAAAATAAGGTATTTACGGGTAATATTTTTAAAAAATGGTATTTCATTGTACAAATTTCAAGCAGTGGTTTACCCCTCGGTGTACTCAGATGCAATTTCAACACTTTTAGTTCTGAAGTAAATTTAAACCTGTTTTAAAAAACATCTAGTTCCATAATTTCTTCTTATAATCTACAGAAATGTGTACAGGGTGACTCAGAACTTATCTAAAAAAAACATGATTTTAAAATGAAAAAACACGCAATCTGGGACCGGACAAGAAATGGAAAGAAATGCTCAAGGATCGAAATAAATAACATTTTATAACGCCGATTTTATACAGCAAATTCAACTGCTTTTGTTGCTATTGTTATTAATAATTATTAATAGATTTAATTTGTAGTTTTAATAAATAGCTTGACTGATGTTACACCATTTGGCTCCGTCTTACCCAGTTTCTACAAACTCACACAAATGTTTCTTGTTGTTATTGGCAGCAACTATGATACGTTTGCGTAAATCATAAATAGTATGAGCACTTCGGTGCGATACATGATACATTTTTTAAATATCTCCACAAAAAGTCCAAATGACTTAAAGTAAGGAGATCGTGGCGGGCATGGTACCGGCTCTCCTCGTCCAATCTCTTGGTATTAATACTTGAACATGCTGTATAGGGTACGGATATAATTCAGCCTCGTGTATGATAGCCACACTGCTGCAATACGTCGTGGACGCCCTAGACCTCCATCTCTTCCACGATTTGGTCTCAAATTTCTATCACGTTGCACTACACTTGCACTCACTGCATTCTGCGGTAAAACTAGCTGCATTTGGCACATATCTATAGGGAAATCGTTCTGCTAAATCATTTTCATAGAGGTGGAAATTGGAACTGAATATTCTATATTTCTAAAATGGAAACTCGTCATTTTAAAGGCTGAAACTCGGCAGGTAAATATTTTATAAAATTATCAATTTTCTGATACCAGTGTCATCCACTCGCAAGCCGTCAGAGGGGTGGAAATTGGGGTAAATCACAAATTCGATGTCTCTAAAATGAAAATCCTTCATTTTAACAGGCTGAAACTCGGCAGGTAAATATTTTATAAAATTATCAATTTTCTAATACCAGTGGCATCCACTCGCACGCTGTCAGAGGGGTGGAAATTTGGGTAAATTGAATATTAAATATTTCTAAAATGAAAATATCCATCATTTTAACAGGCTGAAACTCGGCAGGTAAATATTTAACAAAATTATTAATTTTCTGATACCAGTGGCATCCAGTAGCAAGCCATCAGAGGGGTGGAAAATGGGGTAAATTAAAAATTCGATGTCTCTAAAATGGAAACCCGTCATTTTAACAAACTCGGTAGGTAAATATTTTATAAAATTATCAATTTTCTGATACCAGTGTCATCGACTCGTAAGTCGCCAGAGGTGTGGAAATTGGGATAAATTAGAAATTCGATATCTCTAAAATGAAAATCCGTCATTTTAACAGGCTGAAACTCGGCAGATAAATGTTTTATAACATTAACAATTTTCTTATACCAGTGTCATCCACTTGCAAGCCGTCAGAGGGGTGGAAATTAAACTAAAAATTCGATGTCTCTAAAATGGAAACTCGTCATTTTGTAAATGTTTGTCTTTTTGTATTGTATTTTCCCACTCTGTTAATGGTCTAGGCCATGGTGTAAATAAATAAATAAATAAAATAAATAAATTTGAATAGGCTGCAACTCTATAAACCCTGCAAGTCGAGCCGCTTAGGCCGAGGAGGAAGTAGTATTTACATCTCACCTGCACTCAGTTTATATGTGAACATACATATGAAGGAACAGCCAGTTCAATTTCCGGTCATCTCTCTACGGCATATTGATGAGGGCTAACAAGCCCGAAACCGGTCTGTCTGGTGGTGTGGTCGACAAGCAGGAGTAAATCAATGCCAGTCGGGGCATTAGTCCGCGGAGTAGTTGTTTCCTGTTTCATTTCTAGATTTAATGGCTCGTCGCCGAGGGTGAGAGGTCTGTGATTAAGTACTTGCCATAATGTAGGTCGTTTCCTGCAATTCGAGCCGCTTAGGCCGAGCAGGAAGTAGCAGACCATTTACATCTCACATCTCAGGCTGAAACCCGGCAGATAAATATTTTCTGATACCAGTGTCATCTACTCGCAAGCCATTAGAGAGGCGGACTTTATTATTGTCTCATAATCATCTCTGTATCTCCCTTGGTCCAATAACTATTTTGTATTTCTCAAAAATAAAATTTTAGGATTCCCCTGTAAGGGGCCACAGCTTTATCAGATGACGCTTGCCGACCTATGTTTATATAACTTTCTTTCTTATTTATGAAAATAGAACCTAGTTAATTTTTGGCACGTTAAATTTGGAATAACCTGTACCTTTTATCAGAAGAAATTCAAAGAAACTTCCCAAAACATCACCTGCGCATTCCTTCTCCTCGTATGACGTTGTCTACCTAACCCGATCGCTTAATTTGGTCCGAAATTGGTCACGCCTCGGCAACCCGGTGCGTCCAAATCATACGTGCCGCCTCGCGAAGCACATGAATCATCGTCGAGGCAAAAAACAATACATCGATCACGAGATGGCCAGCGGGAGCCGGGTGCAAGGCCGAAACTCGACGTCGAGGATTGCGTGACAAAACCGCGGTGGACCCACCTCGGTCACGGTGTCCATCGCCTTCCTGCGCCTTGTATGGAAGTGCACTCGGATGACGTCACGAACGGTCTACAGATTGGGCGGCCCGATTTCATTCCTTTCAAACAGCGACGGGGGAGAGCAGTGGCGTAGGAGGACGCCCGGAGCGTCGCATAGTCCAGAATGCAGGCAAAAAATCGAGAGTGTAACCACCAGGATCAAAATTGTAACAAGATTTCGCATAATAGAGATTTTCAAGAGATTTCGAGGAATTTCCTGGGATTTCGCATTTGATAAAAATTACCTCGAAAATTATCATACCTACTTATACAGGGTGTCTGTAGTAGGGAAAAAACATATATTCGAGGGAACAAAATATGATGGCCTAAATCAAGTTACTTTAGTCCAAAATTTTATAATTACAATACTTCATATGCTTTTAAAGTTATTGGAAATCCCTGAATAGTATTAGCTACGACTTTATTTAAATACTGCTTGCCCTTATTTTGTCCACAAAAATATAGTTATTGGCTGATAATCAGACGGATGGAATTCCCTTATTCTTTTATTTATCTCTCAATTATTGTCATTTTAATGGTGAATGAGAAAAGGAATAGAAGTCAATATTTTGCAGATAAATTTACTTATGTTTATTTCATTTGTCTTATAACATGCGACGGAACTTATTTAAAAAAAACTAAAAACGTATTTTTATTTTAGGTTAAGACGGGTACCACCGATTACGGCCGAACGACCCAAGCTTTCAAATAAGGCTGCTGAACGTTACCTGAATTATGCATAAATATGGTCGAGCACTATCCTTATTACTGCTGCCTTAATAATACAGCACATACACGCATGCTTAGATGTCAATATAAGGAAAACCTAAATACTGCTTAACCTTATGACAAGAATTTTTGTGCGATTTCTTGTGATTTCGCACGATTTCTCGGGATTCCGCACGATTTTTCCGGATTTCGCACGATTTCATCACAGTATTTCGCAAGATTTGTGATAAGATTTCCATGAGTTACCCCCTCGGTATTACCTTTTGATGTCTTCCATCTCAAGTTTGTGACAAGTTTTGCTACTTTATCTTAATACAAGCTCTTAACAATTCCAAAACTAGGCTTAATTTTTTCAATAGCGTCGAATAAGATTTTAAGAACAATATGTGAGGTCAGTCAATAACAACCACATGTTGTAATATTGTGAAAGTGCTGCATTATTCCAGACATATATGAGACGCAACTTGACGGCGTCTTGGACAAGATCGAGTGACAGTATCTAGTGGCTAAGCCGCATCTACTTACATCTAACTTGTTTGAAGTAGGTAATATGTGCAGGAATGTAAATGACGCACTGAGATTGTTTTATCCTCGGTATTATCATATAAAAGTGTGGACTCGTGAACTTCTCACCAGGAAAATACTTCACAATTCTTGTAATAGGTACATGTACATATATTAAGGCCGACGTAAAATGAAATTTTACATAATATAACAAGACTTAAAATTGAGAAAATTCAACTTAAAAAAGTTACAGAATAAAATGGCAGCGAACATAGGTCGAACTTTTTCTCATAAACGGCTCATTTTATTGACAATAAGCAAGAGTACCTTTTTTAGTCTAAGGTTGAAGCTACCCAGATTTATGTATTTAATTTTAAAGTATTTATCATACATGGTGTTAAAAATGTAGGCATTAAGTTGTGAAGTTAAACTTAGCTCGCCCTTGGTAAACTAAAAAAGCTAAATATGTTTCAAGGACACTATTTTAAGAGAGCCTTACTAGTGCCCATTGCATTACATTTTTATTAAATTATTTCCAGCGGCGTCCTTTAGTGACACATATCTCCGTAGGGATGGCCTACAGGAAAAAAAATTATAGGATCTTGTCATCGTATTTTTTCATGTTCCATCTGCATCCGAGAGATTTCCCAAATTTTCCTGGACACCCTGTATAAAAGTAAATAATAGTACTTATTAAGTTTATGTTACTAGTAAGATAATTTCGGTACCTAAAACTTTGTTCGTTAAACCATTTTTAGCTGTTATTTGATTCGCATTTCTTCGGCAACTTTGAAAATTCCCAGATAGCATTAAATAACATTTCCGTTATTAAATATTTAAAATCAGTTGTCTTTGTACAAAATGCTAATTCAATAATACAGGACCTTTAATAAAATATGTCTTTGATTCTGACTAACAAAACTGATCCAGATTTAAAGAAAAATAGTACCAAAATTCCTTATGAAATCTGTGCTCATTTTCTAATAAAAGTGATTACACAATTTGTCACTCTTGCAACGATTTTATATAGCTGTAGCTTAATGAAATCTAATTTATAATGGTATTATTATTCTATTACGCCAATTTTTTTCGAACCCACTGAACCGCGCTCTCGAAGGTCTAGGTCAACGGAAGACTCAAGGTGGCTCCAGATTTGCGATCTCTTTTGTTTTGCGTGTCACGTCCTTGAAATGAGCAGTATGTTTCAAGAACTGCTTAAAATACAGTTGAATGTATGTATTATCGAAAAATCTAGGCGACGTGGATCTCGATTCCTGATGGCATCAAATTCAGAGCCGGCCTTAGTCCCATGAGAGGGATTGTTTGTATCATGGCCATCTAATATCTCAGTACACATACATACACACCCCGATTTTTTACGTTTAGGTGGGGCTTTTGACGATCCTTCGTGAATATTTCTCGCACTGTCTATGTTCAAATCACATTTTTCTGGAGTATAATAATTAATTACGAATCAAGAATCTGTAAAAATTTTAGTTCATATATTTATATTTATTATATTTATATTTATTTATTGAGCTAAATAAGTCAGGAACAATTACATGATAAGTACAATAGAGATTAAGAAAACTAGTATTAACATAAAACAAGAATATATTGAAAGAAACAACGCAAAATCATTCCACTTACATTGGCTACTGAAAGATTCTATTTTTCATACTGTTTTAATTCAAATAAGTGAGAACAACGCTTTAACTACTAAAATATATAATCATTTTAATTCAAAAACAATCTAGATGTACACCTATTCTGCCAATGTGCCTTTTGCAGAAACAACTGGAATATGGGTACAGACATTCCTTTTTCTATTTTTTTACCTTATTCCATCATAGACTAATACGATTGGGTAGGATAGGAGTAGTCGCTAATAATATTAAGTAGTCACGCAATGTTAAATTTAATAGCGAATACTAAGCAGAACAGACAACACAACCCACCAAACAATGAAATATAGATTTATCTTGATTTCGGCACGCCTGACATTTATTACCTCTTCGTGTTAATATTGTGATCATGCAAAGCAAGATGCAAACGCTATTTTTGATTTTGCGTAGTACGTAAAATGTAAAGGCTATGATATACCTACCTGCTATTTATTAAAATTAATAAACTGTTGGTTCAAGACTGGAGACTAACAATGATTTCACAAAAATTTACCTACCTATTTCCTATTTTATAAAAGTATTATGTGACTTCGTAAATGTTTTTCTAAACAGCTGACTGGACTGGACACAACATGAAAACTTCAAAATGTTTGCGACGCCCGAAGTTCTGTTGTGTTAGGAGATAAATATTTCGCCAACATATTACCCGCATCACGACCTATTTTGACGGTGTATGAAACGAAATTAGACGATTTTACCTGTTTGAATTTGAATTGCAAAATTTATAATCAAGACAGCACATCGCAGTTTATCAATTAAAAAGGTCAGAATGCTAAATAATGCCCGAATAAGTATATACAATATAACCTCAAATACACACACAAAGTTAGAATGTACGTGTACATATCCCATGGCAAAGGTAAGGTCTGGCACGACTGGACGCAAAAATTATTACAATTGCAGATTTATTCTAAGTTTGGGTTTGTGATTGTACTGCTGGTTGCATATTTACACTTCTCTTGACTTCATCGAGAACTTCTCATTAGATTTCTATTGATTAAGTGGAACAATTAAGAGGTTATGCCAAATGTTGAAAGTAAATATCATTACAAATACATTAGCAGTTTAAAACAAGCCTAAATTCGTTTTACAGGGTTATTAAATGAAGTGTCTTCTATCATTCTATCCATTAGAATGGCTTGTATCGGATACAATAGCGGCGGTAGAAATGTTATTCTACTACACCAAGAAAGTTATTGCTAAGTCTGTGGATGGTCCACCTAGTAATTTTTTGGAAAAGTTTTTGTTCAGGGTTATAAAATGAAGTGTCTTCTGTCATCCTATGCCATTAGAATGGCTTGTCCGGGTGCAGTAGCGGTGGTAGAAATTTTATATTTGCATTAGTCTGCACCGAAATAGTTATGGCTCAGTCTGTGGATGATCCACCTTGTAAATTTTTCAGGTTATAAAAGGAACTGTCGCCTTCTATCATCCTATGCCCTTAGACGGCTTGTCCAAGAACAATAGTGGTGGTAAAAAATTTGTCATTTAAATCTCCTTCATTCAGCAGCCCTCAGAAATTTTTTTTTTTTTGGTGGAATATGTCATTAAAATTTGGAAAAAATTGTCATTAACACCCTGTATATTAGTAGCTAAAAAAAAATAATTTTGCCACTCTAATGACAGGATGATAGCATGGGTGTGCCAAATGAAAGAATAATCGAACTTGAATTAAAAAAGATATTTAAAAAGAAAAATAAAAAAAATTGATCTTTGACAAGTTGTAACTTGCAAACAATTGACAATTCGAAAAAAAAATTCATTACATTATTTTAATCCGTAGAATCACCTCCCGGAGTTTTCTGATGGACTTTCAGAACACCCTGTATTTTGAAATAAAATTGTAGATAGGTCTTATAAGTAACATAAACTTTTAATAAGTAGGTACTATTGTTCACTTTTATACAGAGTGTCTGGGAAAATGTGGAAAATCTCTCGGGTGCAGATAGAACATAAAAAAATAAGATGACAAATTCCTACAAAATTTTTTCCTGCTTACAGGCCCTCCCTACGGAAATGTGTCACTGAAGGACGCCTCTGGAAATCGGTTTTTCTTGAATACCTAACTTTTTAATAAAAATTTAATGTGAGGGACACTAGTAAGAACCTTTTAAAATAGTGTCCTTGAAACATATTTAGCTTTTTTAGTTTACCAGTGGTGGGCAATAATTTCGTTAATGTGCCTCCTGAGACACCACTGCGTTTTTTTAAATATTGTATTTTTTCGGATTAAACATCTTAAAATAAATCTTTCCTGTTGTTTGAATGACTTTCACACTTTCTTGTTGAGAAAAATATATAGAAATCATAGCCCTTTTTATTAAAAATAAAACATGAATTAGATTATTCTTTTTCTCGGTTCATTTTATCGACAATAAACAAGAATACCTTTTTTAGTCTAAGGTTGAAGCTACCCAGATTTATTATTTTAGTGTTTATCATACAGGGCGTTCAAAATTTAAGAATTAAGTTGTAAAGCTTAACCCACCACTGGTAAACTAAAAAAGCTAAATATGTTTCAAGGGCACTATTATAAGAGTGTGAGAGCAAGAGGGGGTTCGAAATATGTTTATTTTTTTATAACTTTTATGGCTAACTCATTCAAGTCAAAATCAGGTTATGTGGACTATGAATTAACCTATATGGTACTATAAATATCGCGAAAACAAATTGCGGGCTTGGATGGAAACAAAGGTAAGTTTTAAAGGTCAATTATTTTCCTGTCCGTGGCGCCAGGGCATCAAGCTTGGTTTTTGCGAAGTCGACAAGTAAACGACTGGCAAATTAACACACGTTTCAATTTCGTTAAGTCCTACCTAAACGCATTCATGTTTTTATCATTCACGTATGAAGTAACTTTCTAAAAATAAACACGCCTGCTGTTCAATAAAATGGCATTAAAATGTTGTCAACATTTTAACATTTACATATTGCATGTCGCACACCTAGAACTTTTGAGTAGGTATACTAGCGAAATCGATAGTTATACAACATTCTCAAAAGGTGAATGCCACTTGATCTTTTCACGCAAAACGCAAATAAAGAAACTGATACAAAAGGATTATTATTGCTACTCTGACTGTCGGTTTGTATTTACTACAAGTTCAATGAGGTACAAGTGCTAGTAGGAAATATTCTTAGTAGGTTCCATCTACTGTTTAAAAAATTTTAAATGGCACACAACTTTCGAATCGTATCTAGCTATAGATAAAATAAATGTTAACGTGGAACTATTCCATTTGAACACTTTTTTAACTGTTTATAACAATGCACTTATTGATGAAGATATTTTGATAAAAATAAGCACTCTCTAAAAGATGAAAACTCATTAGGAAAACAAGTATACGAGTTTTATGTATATAGTTACTAATATACCAATCACATAAAAATTGTTCTATATCTAATATAAACGAAAATAATCAGGTACGTAGATGCAACAAAATCTACGTAGGTGGTACGACACACAGCCGGTTTTTAGATCAGGTTGGTTAAACCGTAACTAGACAAAGTTTTATAACTTGCAGAAAAAAAATGAAAAGATGAACACAATACTATATATGGAGTAATATTAAATTAAAAATTAAATTGGTACTTACGTCCACGGAAAAACATTCTTCTGGGGTCCTGGTGGTAAACATATTTTCAAAGTAAATACTTAATTATTTTCTAACGAAACGCACAAAAACACATCGATATGTTATTGTAAAAGAGGCGGAACACTTAACAAACAGCCACAAAGTAAAAAAACACAGCACACATAAACTTTTTAGTCAACATTTCAAATTAAAAAGTTTTATAGGTTAGAATAACTAAACAGAAAGCAACCTACCATACAACATTCACCTATACACTGGTGTTGTGATAACTTGATCAATATTTTCTTCTTCCATATCGGGTTTAAACATTCTTAATTAAATCCATATGTATGCAACCAGACGTACGCGCTTGTTTTGGCAGTTACCAACCTACGAACTATTTCTAAACGTGTAAATACCACCAAATTTGAATGAAACATGTTACAACATACTTTTTAATACGGTTGGTTCTTAACATATGTTTCTTTTTAATTCACTTAGGTAAGTGTAATAAAATAATATTAAAATTGATATTCTTTATTTGCCATAAATGAATATTTACAATACAATTTACATTTGGATATCTACTTATTAAGATTTTGTGATAAAATTTTCGTAAGTAATAAAAAATCGGTAAGAGTAACAATAAAATTTAATTAAAGTACAATAAAAATACTTGCATATTAAATATGTGACATAGATATAAAGAATTATTCAAATTTACATGTTTCAAAAAATAAAATCCAGTTTTCCCAAAATTAAAATACCTATATGTATATACACAAAATGTCTTAAAGGTGATTCCTAAATGTAATAAATTTATATTATGATGAAATGAACAAATAAATAAAAAAATAAACGAGATATTCAACATGTCAGATAAACAAAATGGCAAAAACTGACACACTGTTACTTTAGAATTCGATAAACCAACTTACTCACCTGATTTGATCCTCTGCGAATTTAAAATAATATTAGGTTGGCAAGGTTAGTAAGTAAATCATTAAGTTGGTGAAAAATTTCTTGAGATTAAAGTTACCCATAAATGTGATGTGAAAGGACTGCAAAGTTAAATTATCTTATAAATTTGCAGATAGAAAGATTTTTCCAGATTTTCTGTTAGTCATACTGTTGTGACAAGTTTCATTTTCCCAAATAATTGTACCGGGTGAGCCAAATTCAACATTTTTGTGGCTTCTTGTCCTTGTCAAGATTGAGCCCCTAAGCAAATATAAATATTTCTATAAAGATAGGGTGTTATAAATAAAGGTCTAAGTCTCATAAACTCCTCTTAATTTATTTATAGACTACCATTTCTAAATTTATTTTTGTTTTAATATCAAATTTGTTTTACATACAAAAATCAACATAGCTTTGAATTTTTATTATTAATTACAGCCTGCCGAGAACAAATTAGATAAAATATTTGAAAAATCATAGGCCTAGTTTTACTGAAAAATGAAATTAAGAAAAAATATGCAGAATTACGAATTTGCCTATACAGGGTGTTTACGATAAGTTAGCCCGAATTATCTCAAGCCTTGTCAATCTTAAAAACACTACTGAAAAATATTTTTGTCAAAAATTGATCAGGAATTCTAAAAATATCTTAAAATTTTAGAAATGTCAGTGGTACACTTTTTTCCTTAACAAAATATATGCTGTCTATCCGGTAAGTATGCCACTTGAGTATATTTCAAATTCATGAGTGCACAGATACATAGGTATATTGTTCAATAACCTTTTCTTGTGTTTATGGATAAAAAAACAAAAAGAATTATATAAAATTATAATACTCTGTAACTCTTTTATTAAGCTTTGAATCAGAAATTATTATACAAATAAAAAACTCCAATTATTTTCATCAACAGAATATGTTGATGAAGTTTGGCCAACTTATTGTTAACACCCTGTATATGTACATTTTTTATGTTTATTATTGCCCATTTATGGAATTTTTGTTAGTAAGTCAATAATTTATACTGTTACAAGTTACTGCATTTGTTTTCTTCAAAGGCTACTTTATGTATTATGTAGCCTTTGATGTATGTATAAGGATTAAAATAAAACAAAATTTAAACACTACTGTTTTTGCAAGACCTATTAGATCTAAATTGACTGACTGATGTAAACAATAAGTTGTCTGTATTTTTGAACTGTTACAAATGCAAGAAAAAGCTTTATCCGTAAAAATGGTATGCTTCCGAGAAAAACATATTGATATAGTTTCATTATTTACCTTAATTTCAAATTTCAGTCAGCCCAAACTTTGGCAATGCTCACTTTGCTTCAGCCAGATAAAAAAAATCACCCTGTAAATTTAGCAAGCCACTTTTTAATACATTTTTTACAGGTTTTCTATTGATTTGAGAGAGCTTTGTTAAACAATGTATTTTATTGTATTTTTAAATAAATATTTCTCCCTAAAACTTTATACATTCGATATACTCGTTAATTTGAAGCATTTCTTCTTAATGACATTTAACAGTAATTTGCATCTCTGGACAGTTAATAAATAATTTTTTGTCATATGTGTAATATGGCTACAATTTCTTTATTTGGAAAAATCATTTTATATACAGGGTGTCCTTTATTTGGAAAAATCATTTTATATACAGAGTGTCCGGAAATTATGCGTCAAGACTTCAGGAGGTGATTCCTCACAAAAAATTAGGGTCACGAAGTCCTATAACAATTTTTCGAAAATTCAATATTAACGAAGATACAGGGCGTTAAAGTTAAAATTTTATTTTCCATATTTGTAAATAACTTCTTGAAAAATCCAAATATTTACATAAAATTTGTAAATCGGGGGTTTTTTGCGGACGAGAAATTCAAATATGTTTCTAATTTTGACATCACTAGTAGAGGGCACCACTTATGGCACATCATGTTTCTTTCAAATGACAGAAATTTTTTGCTGCTTAGTGTATCCATCTGACTATTGAAACAATCGATTCTCCTACCTGTTATATCTGAAAAAGGTATACCTTATTGAAGTCGTTAGGAGTAACAGTTTTCGAAATAATGCACCGATTGAAATCTGTTATCGTTTCAGGTAAGGTGCCTTTTCTACTGAAAATACAGCAAAATGTTACTTGAAAAAGTTGTTCAGAACGGTAAATTATGGAGATGTGCAAAATTTTAAAAAAATCGACCTGCTTTGATAAAATCTTTGCGCTTTGTTGAAAAATGGTTTCATCAAATCTCGCCGATCTTCTTGAAATTTTGCACGTTTCCATAATTTACGATTCTGAACAACTTTTTCAAGTAATATTTTGCTGTATTTTCAGCCTAAAAGGCACTTTACCTGAAACCAAAACAGTTTTTACTCGGTGCACTGAGCATTTTAAATAGAATTATTTCAAAAATGGTTATGCCTACCAATATCTGCAAGATATACCGTTTTCAAATAAAACAGGTAGGAGAATCGATTGTTTCGATAGTCAGATGGATACATTAAGATGCAAAAAAAGTTCTGTCATTTAAAAGAAACACGATGCGCCACGCGCCCTCTACTAGTGACTTCAAAATTAGAAACATATTTGAATTTCTCGTCCGCAAAAATCCCCGGTTTACAGTTTACAAATTTTATGTAAATATTTGGATTTCTCAAGAAGTTATTTACAAATATCGAAAATAAAATTTTAACTTTTAACACCTTGTATCTCCATTAATATTGAGTTTCCGAAAAATTGTTATAGGATTTTGTGACCCTAATTTTTTGTGATGAATCACCTCCTGAAGTCTAGACGCGTAATTTCCGCACACCCTGTATAAAAATAGTTGAAAATGTTATATATCTCTCAAATAGATCAAGAATTTCTGGAGAATTGGGCATTGGTACATTTGAACTACTTTTACCTATTTTCTCGGGGCAAATGAAAACCACAAAGTTTTAAAATTGGCTCACCCTGTACACTGTATTTTATTATAATTGTATCTGTTAGTCTATTTTCAACGAGAAAAATTAACAAACCTATTTTATTAAAATTACATAAACATGGTTTCCTACAACTACTTCGGAAACTGACTATGGTCCCTGAAAGAAATAAAGAGACAATTCATTCACATTCATGTTGAACGTTTATTAAGACATCAATGCACGGAATGAATACAAAGAAAACGATACATAGGGTCACGCATAATGAATAAATTCAAATAATATTAATCAACATTTAACTATCAACCCAAGAAATTAATTTCAACTTGATAAATGGACTTCCCGTCTCAATCAATCAGACTTGTCGCTAGAGTTCTGCCGCTTCATAGACTTGAGAGCTTTCTCTCTCAACTTCTTCTCGTCCTCATTCACGACCTCCGTGTCGCTATTGTCGGAGTCGTCGCTCTCCTGCTTCTTCTTCTTGTGTTTCTTATGCTTCTTCGAGTGCTTCTTCTTTTTCTTATGTTTCTTGTCCTTCTTCCTCTTCTTGGTATCCACTTCCTCGTCAGAGTCGCTGCCAGATTTGACCTTCTTCCTGTGCTTACGTTTCTTCGTGGTCTCTTCGTCGCTGTCCGAAGAACTGTCTCTCTTGTGTTTCTTAGACTTTCTATCTGAATCGTCCGAACTGTCGTCTCTCTTTTTACTCCTCTTAGGCGCGTCACTGTCACTGGAGTCTCCTTTCTTGGATTTCTTACCTTTGTCCGAACTGGCGGAACGACGTTTCTTTTTCGACTTTTTCTCGTCTTCCGAGTCGGAGCTTTGATGTCTCTTTTTGGATACTTTCTCTTCGCTGCTGTCTCTCCTCTTCTTTTCCTTAGATTTTTTGGGCTTGGTTTCGGGTTCGGCGCTGCTGCCCTTGTCTTTCCTTCCCCTGGAAGACCGTTCGTCCTCACTGTCACTAGAACTAGAATCGCGTTTTTTCGTCTTCTTTTTCGTTTTCACTTTCCGCTTCTCCTTTATCAGTTTGTCGTCTTCACTCTCGGAGTCACTCGAGTTTGATTCGGAATCACTCTTTGGTGGTTTCCTAACAACCTTTTTAGCCTTACCTTCTGATTTCTCCTTGTGCGACTTCTTCCTGTCGTCCCTAGTGCTAGCGGGCGCCTTAGACTTAGGCGGGAACTCGTTCGCCTTGATGAACGGGGACGGAGTTCTCGATAGACTCCTGGAGTACCTGGGGGGTCCGTGTGGCGGTATAGCGTGGGTCTCCTCGGGGCTGACGCTCCTGGATTTGGATTTTTTCCGTTCCTTCTCCTTTTCTCTAGTCTTGGGCTCGCCCGTTGAACTTTCGGAGAGATTACTCTTCCTCTTCATCCTTTCCATTTCCTCGCGTTCCCTCTTCTCGTGCCTGTGTATCTCCTCTTCGATCTTCCTCTTGGCTTCCTCCACCTTCTTCGGTGGGGGTTCCATGTTCCTTTCCTCCTTCTTGATGGGGGCTCCCCTGGAGCCTCTGGAATCGTCCCTGGTGTCCCTCCTGTCATCGCGTTTCTGCGGGCTGGGGCTGGGTTTCCTCGGTCTCTCCCTGGACTTTTCCCGGACTGGAGGAGATCTCCTCCTGATGCTCCCTCTGTCCCTTGACCGCCTCCTGGACCTAGAACGCCTGTCCCTTTCTCTCGATATCCTTCTTATAGGCGAAGGTCTCCTGTAAGGCCTGTTTCTGCTCCTGCTGCGCCTGAATCTCCTGGAACAAGATATTCATTAAACATTTCTATCCAAAACAAATAAAAATATATTCCAGTAAATGAACAATAAATTACTAACCGGTTTCTGCTGGGGCTGCGAGATCTCCTCCTTGGACTTCTCCGGGCCCTGCTGCTTCCTCTTCTTCCTCTGTTCCTGCTGTTGCTTCTGCGGCTGTAGCTCCTTCTTCCGCCTCCGCCTCTCCTAGGGCTAGGCCGTCTCGAGACGCTTCTTCTTCTTCCTCTACTTATGCTCCTCTTGGTCCTCGAAGGACTACGTCTGGAAGCAAAAATCTATCTGTAATTTGAAGTAAAAGTTAGAAAAACATGAACATATCGATGAGAACAATTCAAGTTTACACAATAAAGTAGAAAATTCTTGATAAAATTATTCGCACATAAAATGGTATGTCGGATGTAAGCAATAAAGTCAAAATTCGTAAATTACCATTCAAGAATTCTTCTTCAGTATTGCTTAAAAACAAAAAAGGAAGAATTACAGTGCGTTTTAAGGTACATTTTAATAAGAAGTAGAAGTTTCAAGCCCTGTCTTAGAAACACCCAATTAAAAAAAATTAAATTAAATATATTTGTACCTAGTTCATTAGTTTTACACAAAATCATAAAAAAAGTAAAAAATAAATAATAGGAAATAACTACTACCGTCAAAGAACATTTTTTAATGCATCACGAAGACATATTTAAATAAAATACTTACATTTAAATAAGTAACTAGAAATATATAGCACGGTCGCTTCGCGACCATGTCTGACCTTTCTATTGTGGGGAATGTCCGACACTATAATTGTCAATGGCTGACATTTAAATTTAAAAAAATTACAAATTCTGTCAATTTTGAGGTTTTTTCAAGTTTGGTTACATTTTTTTCAGATACCCTGTATTGTATAAATTTATTCAGGTCGCTTTTATGTAACTCTGAAAGTTTCATCAATCCTGTGAATTTTGAGTTATTAGGGGTTGGTTCGGTTATTTTAGACACCCTGTAGTTAATTAGTATTTTAATAGATCCATGTTAACAAAATTTTTTTTAAATTCCATAAATTTTTAGGGTTTTTACAGATGGTTTTTTAAACACCCTGTATTTTTTCTCATTAATTGATATTTTAATAGATTCTTAGAGGTATCAAAAAAAAAAATTTTTAGTTCACTTAATTTTGAGTTATTTTTTAACGGTCAAAAATTTTTTAAAAATACTTGCACGTTCCATAGCCGTTCCGAAGTGAAAGAACTGAAAATTTTCTGGATTTTGAAAATTTTATATTTTTTTTATGTATAAAATAATGAAATAATTTGTATAGGTTACATTTCCACCTCATGCCTACTAATATTTTAGATTATCTTTTAAGTTGAGACCTACTCGTAAAATCCGTTTGACATTTTCTTCATTCAATAATTAGAAGTAAAAAAAAAATAAAATATTTTTATATGTGAAAAACAACAAAATAAATACTGAAATAGGTTTAAAAAAGAACGTCTCCCCTTGGTAAGAGATAAACAGTTACAAGTACACGAAAAAATAAGGAATAAAAAGTCCCACCTTCTAGATGTACTCCTCTTTCTACTAGCAGACCTCTTCCTGGAACTGCTCCTGCGCTTTATCCTCGGACTGCTGGCGTCGTCCTTCCTCTTCCTCGGCGACTTGGAGCGAGACCGCTTCCTCTTCTTGTCCCCTTCTCCCTCGCTGTCCGAGCTATCCTTGTTGGACCTGTAGTGTCTCTTCTTCTGAACGCTGTCCTCCTTCTTGTGTATCTCGAAGTTCTCCTTCGATCCGACAGAGCTGGAGCGGGACCTCCTCTTGCCTTTGCCGTCCTTCGAAAGAGACCTCGATCTGCGGCCTTTCAGAGACGGACTGGACGACCTGGACTTTGAGCGAGACTTCGACCTGGACTTGGTCCTGGGACGACTGTGGGACTTGGATCTGGACCGGCTTCTCGACCTGGAATGGGAACGGGAAGGCTTGCTGTTCTCCGCCAGAGACATCAGCTTCGCTTGGAGTTTGGAAACTGGCAGGGCTGGAGTGGAGACCCTAAAATAAAGGTTATTACCGGAAAAATAAAATTGCTGCACGGCACTGCAGTTAAATAAAAGAAAAATATTCACATTAATTTAAAATAACCAATTTTTTTCAAGTTTCTGTAATTCCTTTAACTTAACTTTATATTAAATACAAACAATGAACATTTTCACATTAATATATTCTATTTACATTTTAATTTACAACAAAAATTCTAATATTCTTTAATGGAGCAAAGAATTTTTGACTTATTTTCCATTTATTAGAATATAAGTGAATGTTACACTGAAAAAAATATCTTTTTAGACAACTGGACTTCCAGAATATTCAGTACCTCAAAATGTTGTGATTTTTACTGTTGCTATCTCTCAGGATCTAAAAATGTAGTCAATTTTATTAGTGTCAGTTTTTTATGAATAACAGAAGTTTTCCAAAATATATTATTTTCCTCCAAACAGCTAGTTAGGTTATTGTTCATTTTTTAAACTACAGTTGTATCAGTACCAATCAATGTTAACTGTTCATATTTTTGACACATAGACCACGTAGATTGTATGAAACTAACAAAGTGGCAGAGAGCATAACTGCAATGGAAATAATTTTATAAACACAATTTGTTTTTCTTCGACTTTACGACACATTCTTTTAAAGTCTCAGTGTCAGTGATCTATTGACTAAGTTTAGCTGAACACTTGCTATAATATGCTAACAGGATGGTACACAGACAATAAAACAAACAGCCAATATTAATTTTGATAAAACTAGAACGTTGGATTAAATGACCATAAAATGCAACGTACCTCTTCTTTCAATTTATTTATGTTTATTTTTAAACAATTTTTTCATGAATCAATAAAATTCAACAAAGTTGATATCATGAAATATGGCAACAGCAAGAAAAGTACACTGACAACAGATCAGTTGGTATCTGAACTGCAAAGTGTCTGTCGCTAATTCTTTTACATTGGACATTTTGAACATATGTTGTAATTATGTGTTACGGTAGTTAGATATTGAAAAATGACATTGTATTTTGATTTTCTGTAAGTACTTAAGTTATTATTATTATTATTTTTGTACATAAGTTATGATTATTTCTGCGACGTGAGTTATCTTGCGAAATTTTTTTTACTTATTTTTCAAATGCCTATTTGGTTTAAGTCATTGTTTTAACCCTTTAAAAATCACCAAAATTTAAAGATTTAATACAAAAAAAAAATCATTAATTCTACATTTCTCTGTTCAAAATTCTTTAATTATCACAATAGTTTGTATCTTTGTGTCATCACTAAAAAACAAGCTGGCACGTGGTAGGCAACCCACAAACCGCTCACCTGACACAGCATGTATTCGCACTGTTGTCACATTGAGATAAAATTCCTTGATATAATAACCACTTATTTTCAGAACGGCATGAGTTATGCCCCTGTACTATTTAACATTTTTGTTCATTTATAGTTTCTCATATTGACGTTATGGCCGTTGTTTTTTTTTTTTTCATATTTATTACCTGGGGTTGTAAAAATTCTTGTGATGAAAATAGGAGTCATGAATTAAAAAAGATTAAGAAGCACTGGCTAGACAATTGATCTACACTCATATTTCATGATTATTTTCAACACCATCATTCATATAGTGAATTTTATAATACTTTGAATTGTTAACTTAATTTTGTGTTTGTTGATTGTATTACAACTAATTTACCAATTTTTAAAATATGTTTATAAGTTTAAGTTGTGTAATGTGTATCATTAAAAAAAAAAAATTTTAAAACATTTAGCTTCTGATTTTGGCAATGCTGCACTAAATTATCGTGAATTGTACTCATATTTTTGTCATTACAAGTTACATTGCAAGCAAAACAAGAACTGTGTGACGATAATCCCTATCTAATTTTTGATAAAAATGAAAAAAAAAACACAAATTACCGTGCTAGCACATTTTAACTTAAGTGGAAGCACACACTAATTCTTATCTTCCAATATTCAATTTCACAGGCAAAGTTTTTGTTACCTTTGTCTTCAACAGTGCATTACTTCGGTTGCATTCTACTTAAAATGAATGTATCACCTCTTTCAAATGAAAATATATTTGTTTTATAAATATGCATGACCTAGAAAAGATTTATTTTTGTCTCCTCTCATCTAATCAGTCACATACTACATAGAAAACATTTTATATTCGAAAATTTAGATACCTAATTGCATATGCCTGCTGTCAGTCTTTATCAACAAAGGTAAATTTATCTTTTATTTCCGCCTCATTTATTCACATATTTTTCCAATATTTGCTAGTTTACTTATCTGTTTGCTTTAAAAATAAATATTAGAATAATAAATAAGTTCAAGGTTTATTGTAAATAACATCGACTTTAAAATTTTTAATTTAAAAATAAATATTTGACGAGTCAATGCCAATTTTGTAAATAATTTTAAAATAAAGTTTAATGTTTTTTAAATTCAGGATAATCATTTAACACTGACATTTAAAAAGGTGAATTCTCAAATAATTAATAATTAAAAACAATGCACATATAATTAAAAAATCAATTTTTGTTGAGTAAATCTTTTTTTACTACTGGATTGGATTTCAATGAAAATGTTAAAAAAAAATACAAAAATTAAAAAAATAGAATAAAATGTTAAAATTAAAAAAAAAATAAAAATTAGTTATTCTCACTTACGTATTGTGTCTTACGCTTCCACCATCATTTTCTAACCTCTCGGAACTCGCCCTCCCGTTCTTCTCGCCCGGACTGACGTCGCCGTTGTTCCTAATTTCCTCACCTTTACCTGCAGACCTAGACCTAGACCTGCTCCTCGATTCCCTCTCTCGACTCGCCGATTTTCTATCAGGACTCTTGGATTTCTTGTCCCTGCTCCTAGACTTCCGGTCCCTGCTCTTGGATTTCCTGTCCCTGCTCCTGGATTTTCTATCCCTGCTCCTGGATTTCTTCTCTCTGCTCCTCGACTTCCTGTCCCTGCTTCTCGACTTACGGTCCCTGCTCCTGGACTTCCTATCCCGGCTTCTTGATTTCTTGTCCCGATCCTTGTTCTTGTCATTGTTCCTGCTTGATCGCTCCCGTGACCGCTTCCGTGGACGCGACCTAGACCTGGATCTTCTAGATCTTGACCTGTCTCGATCTCGATACTTCCTTTCCTTGTCCGATTTGTCCCTTTCCCGTTCTTTTTCTCTGTCCCGTTCTCGTTCTCTCTCTCTGATCTCCCGCTCCTTATCCTCTTTTTCCTATAGAAAAAATGATTGCTCGGTCACTATTATCTCGTCAAATGAATATCATTACCTTTTTCTTCGCCAGTTCTTCTCTTTTCAAGTCTATCAGTGAATCAGGAATCCCGGTGGGGTTCTCTTGAGCCGATATAAGAAGAGCCCACAGTTCTGCCATGAACTCCCTAGCATTTTTCCCATTCAAGAAACCAGTAAGGTTGATTTGAATCTTTTTGGGGTCTGGATACTAAAAATATATAGAAATGTTACCAATACACTTCAAAGTTAGAAGATGACCTACTTTTTAAAGAGAAACAAATAAATTTCAAAACTAGGGTACATTAAAATGCATGCTTACTAAAACTGCCAGTGTAAAATAACATAGTAAAGAAACTGAACAAACCATATTTTCACTCACCTTTTCTTCTAATTGATTATATACAAAATCTACAACTACGTCATCATCAATTTTAAGCATCTCGGTGAGTTTATCCTGTATCCACGGCTTGATAACATCCAATTTAATTTTGGACATATCCACCTACAAACGAAGGTAATATATTATCACGTATAAAATCTAACAGAGATGCCTTACCCGCTGACTTAAACAGTCACTGAACCTCATTTGCTTAAGAAGTTTCTTCTCCTTATCGCTGAAACGGTTGTCCTGCTCGGTAGTCGTTCCCTTCATAAAAAAATCCATTCATTTAAGGTAAAAAATGTCTTATTATTAAAAAGCTATGTGTGCCACCAAGGAAATCTATTTTTATCAATATCTACTACTATGTATTACTATTTTAGAGTATTGTTTAACTTACCGTATACATGATCATGCAGTTAATATGACCAGTTTAATGTTGAACACAATTCGAAGAAATTAAAAAAAAAATAAAATTATTGTTAAAAGTATTAGTTTACCGGTAAATTATGCCACTAATTTACATACTTAGGCTTTACACTTTTAGTATATTTACAGGCGCTGCCTAATAAACTAATTGTATGAAATACATATTTATTTCTATTTAGTCATTTGCCAAGTTTTAGTAAACAAAAAATTAAATACTCCACTATCACTAAACTCTTCCCCAACGCACAAAATGGCGTAATGTTGGCGACTGGCGTCAAAATCCACAACACACATCACGGAAATTTCGATAAATAATTGCGGGAAATTTGAAATTAGTGTACTTTATTAATAGAGGAGTACGTTCCGCGTTTCAAGAACAAGTGTGTTTTGTATTTGTGTACATGTAGTAGTAAAATTTTTAAAATACTGGTTAACTTTTAAAGCCTATCCAATTCTAAAATTATATTTTCAAGTTATAACAAAAGCTCCCATATAAATGAGCAGAAAATGTAGACTAGAATAAAAAAATAAAATATTTACAACAAACTATTTAAAAAAATTATACTTGATTAAAGTTGTTTGCCTTCAGTTTAGACATTGACCTCTGAGTAAAACAATAACCATCTTACAATTAATATTAATTTATGTTAACAAAAAAAATTTGGCTTGTTTTGTTCAGCTAGAAGATATCTTGCTGAAGAACAATATTGTTCAGATAAATTTAAAAGTGACATTTTATTTATTTCAATTTACTGAATAAAGTGAAAATGGCCATTTAATATTTAGCGATATTTAATTTGTGCCAAACCTGCTAGGACATCCAAAACAGTTGCAATACTCGTAAATCGAGCCTCAAATCAAAAAATATAATAAAATCACACTCTATCTAAAAACAAAAAAAATATTCTGAAACCCAAGACGCACTAAAAAAAAAAATTGGGCTTCCCTGGATACTACAACCTCCTTTTCCTCCATTCGTGTTTTGATATTTTAGACCACAATTATACATGTTAAGATAAAAATTTATGCCAAATTTCAAACAAATGTCTCTAAAATGACCTGAGCTATCAATAAAAATCATTTTGGGTGTTACAGAATCTAGGAGGTTTAAAAATTAGAGAAAAAGCTTATATAAACATGGGTCCGAAAATATCTATGGCGTCAAGTCAAATTACAATTTTATAGACTATTGTACTATTAGAGAGACACACGATAAAAATATACATATAATATTGTACTGAAAAGTAGATCTTAAGTCAAAGTTTACTACAATATGCATTGTAGCAAATGGATAAATTATAGATAATTGTAAAAATAATGAATTAAACAGCAGAAGGAATGTTAAAAATTTCCATGACAAATACAACTTTTCGGTAAGAAAGGTAATGTAAGATTAATCCAAAATGAAAAATGTGTGTAAAACTAATGCTAAGGGATATTTCCTTGCCTTGTTTTTCCGAAAATCTTTAACATTAGACCTAATATCCGTATACCATTTAGGAAATAACAGTGGCCTGGATTTTGCGGTCATCATATACCTACACATTCCAGTTCAGGTCTCGCCAAATATTTTAAATTTACGAGTACTGAAGCACTTGAAACATGCAGTCTATTTTCCGAAGCCCCACCCGCCTATTCTCACCTGTCTTCACCAACGTCCCCTTCCAAGTAAGTATCATTATAATTTCCGTTTTACAAGTTCAAGACCAACACCGCAAGACTGTCGTCGGTTCAGTCTACTGGCACAAATTAATACCGCTATAAACATCTCAAGAATATTAATGCTGGAAGAGCGTTCAGTTAAACTTAGTGCCTCCACAAAGAACAGTGCTATGGTTTCGAAAATGTGGTCAGAAGAATAATGTGGAAGTTTTAAGAAACTTTCGATTCATAAAAGTGCCTTTGTAGATAATAAGTTTACATTTTCCTGAATTTCTTGACAATAAAGGCACCCTTTAGATATAGGAAGATGTCACGACGAAATAGACTAATCATTGCGGTAAGTAGCCTCATCAATATCAGTAAAGCGTCTTAAGTGTTTTGAAAAATTGTCCTGTATGTATTATGTAGAGATTATTTGATAATTAAATGATACTTTTGACTGAAAGCTACATCCGGTCCGTTATTAGCACGTCCCCAGTGTGTTTTGGAAACCTAAATTCACTGATAATCAAAAATAACTGCCCTGTGAAGCCCACATAAAGTGTTCAAGAACAGTTATGACGAGGTCAATGATCAGGTATCGCCATATACCTGAAAAACAACAGGTGGTCAGTAATTCCCATTTGATGGTACGGAGACTTAGACGTTAGGTTGGAAGACGGATTTTTAACAATAATCTCCCAAATTGGCTAGATCAGCGTAGCTCTCATAACTTTTTCATCCATTAGTCACGAAATGGCACATATTTTTTAATGAGGTTAAAGACTGAGGAAACGGTACTTTAAATCCAATGCAGTGACTAAACCCAATCTCTTCTGCGACAATATGAAGTATTGGAATAACCAGTCTTCGCTATAACAAATAGTTTATCATATTTTTGTCACTGTTTTCTTTGCAAGCTATTTCCAAAAAATTGTTACATTATTTCTTAAAATAAATCAGTTGCAAGTTTATTCTTAAAATTTTCAAGACAGATACATATTTTTCTTTTAAATACGGCTTTTTAAATTTATATAAATTTGTCTTCACTGAATGATATTAGGGACCCAGCCATTTGAATATTTTTATAGAAATAGTAAAAGAAAACCACGAAAGGTAAAATACAAAAAATTTGCGTCAGCATAAAAATAATTATTTTGTGAAAATTTTTGTTTTTTCTTTTTTCAATAACTTTTATGACGATGTTAAAATTGTTTTAAACTTCACAGATTTTGGTTTATAATAATCAACTTTTTTCCATCTGTATTCAATTTCCGCATGTGCTGTGTAGAATATTTTTTCAGCCAAACTGAAAACAAAAGTATTCGAACATTCTGAGAATTATGTTATTGTTTCCAACTAAAATAACTGATTTTAATTTTAATAATAAACACCACTAAGTATACAAACATTTTAACCACGTGTTCAAAGAGGCCTAAAAAAATGAGACAAATCCCTCTTTTCCTCCGGAAAATCGGCGTGTATGATAACCGAGATGGCTTTTTACAGGGTTTCCAAATGTAGAAACGACAGACTTGAAAATTTTCGTTAATAATAAGACGTGATAGGTAACAGTTAATTCGATTAGCTGCAGTATTTTGCATTCGTTTTTCGTTCTCTCATTCTAAACTGTTAAAACTATATATTTTCATTCATTACAGGTCCATCAGGTTTACCCAATAACAACTAGGCACACAGTCCGCATACAGTTAAATCAAATGTCCATTTAATCTAAGAAAATCGAACGAAGAGAATACTAATAGATAATAGAAAATTTAAAATACAACCACGAACCACGGTAGTCTTAGGAAAATATCAGTACTCGACACAAATTCCTTTATTTAATTACTGTAAAATGTTGAAAACTGAAAAAATATTCACTAAAAACTGAACAAAATCACAACGTAGACATACAGGATTTCAATTTTGACAACGAATTCATTTATCTTCCATCACAGTCTTGATTTATTTGGAAATATTTCTAAAACACATCATAGGCATAGACGGTTGTATCAAAAACGGATTATGTAACTTTTTTTAAGGTATGCGGTGAGCAACCTAATTTTTGCTTCTCATTTCAGGAGGTGTTTGAACAACCTAAACACCCCCACTGGTTACGACTCTGATTTGAATATTTTCAGTAAGATTATTTGAACAGAAACATAATTGTTTGTACAGTTGACCACGTCTAGCGTAGCAAATAAATATCAGCAACTGGTGTAGGATGTTAATGTACATAATATTTGCAAATTACAGCAATTTATGAAAGCTTCAAAAAAACCTATCAACATACAAGAGCATTTGTCAACTATTTTCTTATTTAATCCACTTCGTATCTTTTACCATTTCCCAAATTTGATAAAATAATACCATAATAAAAGACTAAAATACTTAAAAATATTTGGTTAAATGTTAAATAGATCATATTGAACCCTCCACAAAATTTGACCTTTCAAATTACAGCAAGTATATAACTGATCAAAATATGAAGAAATCAGATAAATGAACGATTTCCAAAAATTTAAGTATTTTAGACTTGTCTTATTTTTTAAGTTATAGAGTAAAATATCTTTAATGTAACAGGTATTATTAAGTTTATGAGAAATGTATATAGTAAATACAAAATTCTTGTTAACGAAACTGAAATAATCAGAGCAGATAAATAAATTAAACTAAGCGTGGCGTTAAGAGTCGATTTTCAATCTTCTTCAACAGAAAATGAAACTGATGACAGCACTGTCAGGGTTTTCTGAACGCAGAAATAAAAACATGACGTCGATACTACACTAAACAGTTATTTAATATATTCTCTATAATATATAATATTAATGTATGAATCTCATAAATCAATTACTCGATTCATTCATCAAAATTAAGTACACTCCAACTTCAGTATTCGCCATCCACACTTGTGTATTTGGTATTTGTCTAAGATACATTAATGGATTTTGATGCAACCTCATGTAGACTAGACTAATTACGTTCAGTAATCTAAGAATGTGAAACGGTATCTACGCTTTATATAAGGAATGAAAGTATTGCAGGCTGTATTATTGCATTAACCTAATAATGTAACCCAGATAGTGATCACAGTAAAAAAAGTCGTCAGCCAATTTTATGGGGAATTGAGAGAAGCTAACTCATTTTTACAGGAAAAAAACTGAACTAATAGAGAACAAGGAAAGGATTACAGAACGTTCCTAAAACCTTCAATGTATAGTACCAAGAAACAGTTATAAACATATCAACTCCTCCTTTTTTAAGCTTCCCCATAAAAACTCATTTGTTAACAACTAACCGGAAATGAACTTACAGTATGAAGTTTGTTTTTAGTACCTATTCTAATGATCTCATTAATCATTATAAGTCATCCAATTTACCTAACTGTACTTGATCGTGTGAAAAATTATAGTTTCTCGCATGTGAATTTATAAATTCACTTGTTTCCTTTACATATACATAATAATTATATCTAACGTATTCTAGCACAGAACCATGCATTTTCAAATGTAAACCAATTGCATATGACGTTTCTGGAATCTTATTATATCCGTAAATGGTTGCACTACCAGTTGCAACATGACATTAAACAATTAATTTTCATATTATATTTATTACAAGGAATTACTGAAGTCATCAATGTCATCCTGATTGTTCTTAGATGTAAAATTAACTTGATTTAGTTACCTACTTTAGAAACATTGAGACACCTCTATCTGTTTCCGACATAAAGTGATTAAATTAAATGTAACTTGTGAAAATAAGTAAGTATATATTTCAGATTTAAAAAAATCCAATGATTTATTCCTGGATTGGAAAATAAATTGAAATCCTATCGTAACTAATAACTAGTACATACACTCGAGGATACACTTATAGAAAACCATAATTAATGAAAACATGATTGTTTAATTTACATATACATACTCGTTTATTAATTTTCTTCTAGTCTTACATCTTTTTTAGGGCATTACAAGCTGAACATATCGTGGATTCTAATCTATTGAAGTACATGCTAAATCAGGTATTCCCCACGGTTTGGTCTTAGGGTCGCTCTTGTTTAATTTATTTATAAAAGACATCAACCAAAATATTACCATTAGCACTTCAACATTGATGAATGCGCAAATTTAATAGTTCAAATGTATTGAAGCATTGACGATTTTCACTTCATTGTGTGGAGCTAATTTATGTCTTAACGTCTAAAAACATTGTTACACATTTACGATAGATCAATTGTATCAATTTATGCATACATCAATGATAGGTATGTTTTTAACAAAATGCGACCATCTTTAACATTGTAGGTAGTATGTTTGAGCCAAACGTTAATTTCACTGATGACATTACTATGAATGCGTACAAATTTCTTGAATTTGTATTGGTAATTCCAAACACTACTAAATTAGTTACTTTACTATGAGTGAACTCAAAGAAATTATTTTTCTAGTTTGTTTTTCTTTCTTTCTTATAAATGGTATAATTATTGTGAGTAGTTATTACATTATTTAAAGATGGTACAACTGCTGTAATTCTCCCTTCGATATTTTCTTTCTCTCTCTCTCTGTCTCTCTCATCTCTTGCAGATATTTATTTTATTCTATTTTCAAAGTTCTTTGTTAATATTAACATGTCAAGCAAATATGTATGTTTTATACAGGGTGAACCTTAAATAAGTACAAATATTTTAACCAGAAGTATAGTTCACTGTGAAGAACACATAATAATAGTTTTTTTACAAAAAAAAAAAAAAGAAATAAAAAAGTGAAATTTTAAATAAATTTTGTAATTTTTCCGTAGAAAACTTGTTGAGGACCGCTGACTTTCATACATTTATGAGTCATAGCACTGCAGATTGAACGTGTGGTTCACAGTGTTGCCAGTGTTACACAAATGTCTTTGCTTTTATTGATATTAAACGCATCATCAAGCTGCTATTTTGTTATTTAATATTGTGTGTACCTTTATTTTTAAAATGTATTTCACTCATTAAAATGCGAAGTCACTTTATGGTTCTGGATTCGAAATGGTTAATACTGACTCAATTGGGGTTAGGTGGCAAAAATTAAATTTAATATGCTGTGTGAAAATCATAGTTTTTCGTTATTCTTCATAAAATAACTTAAGGAAATTGTGTCTTGTGTCTCTTTCTAACAGTGTGCAATGACATTTAACTTGTGAAATGTGGATTGCTGATTAAACAGTTAATTTTTTAACAAACAGGTAAGCTTGTGTGCACGTTTATGTATAATTTTTGAACATTAAACATAGTAATATCACGTAATATCTTCCTAAATACTTTATGGTAGTATGTATTTAACTTGCGGAAATTAATTGTTAATCGTTTAACTTTACTATTATATTATAGTATTAGTTTACTATTACGGTAAAGGAAACTCGCACCAAATCATATGGTTCATTAGGTTGGTTATGATAGCGGTCCTCAAAATGTGGGTATTTTTTTAAAAAATTAATATCTCCGTAAAAATTAGAAATTTTTAAAAATGGCTTTCACTAGACTGATCTATATGACGAACTACACCAGCAGTTAAAATATTTGTACTTATTTAAGGTTCACCCTGTATAACATAAAGGCAAATATATATCAGTACTTTTATGACTAGCGATATGGTGTCCATACCACCACATACATTTGCATAGGGAAGATTATTATTCTAATTAACGTAATGGTTAAGGAGAAACCATGGAAAAGCGCGTTTTAATAAATTAAAATGAAACTGGGTCTATCTAGAAAATCAGTAATATAGTAAGTTCACAACTATAATTTATGATTTACATCGATTTTTTCATGCGAAGTTATTTAGACTGTGCATGCTGTATATCTTAAAATTACCCATGATGAGTCGATAACGTCTTTTTTTTTTGATAAAATTTAATGCCAGGAATACACACATACTTAATAAGAAAGCAACGAATATTTTGGAAAAAATGTTATTTCCGCTTAAAGTGCTTAGCATTAGAACTATATAAACGAAATCTTTCACAAATTCTAATTAATTCTTATTTTTTTATAAAACTCTTACATAGACTTGATTTGCTTCTGGCGGTTTGTCAAAAATAAGTACTTTGAAATTCACAGCGGTCCTCCACATTACTGTCAAAATATTCAGAACCATTTAAATGAACTCTTTCCTAATCGGTTGGACTTTAGTTTCTGATGGGGTTTTATGAAGTATTTCGTTTATATGGTTCCGATACTAAGCAACAGTTAATTATACAAGGTGGAGAGCAATTTAGGCATAAAACACATATTTTCGAAAATATTCGTTACTCTCATTAAAAGAGCCCCATGTGAAGGTGGTATCCATATTGGACATTTAGTTTAGTTAAGTGTTTGTATTTACTCTTTGTTGTTAATTGTGCCATTTCGTTTATTTCAATTTTCTGAATAAAATTCAAATGACCATTTAACATTTGTGGCAAACCTAACACATGCAAAAATAGTTGAGATATCTCGTAAACCGAGTCTCAAATCAAAATCTTATAAGAGCAAAAAAATAGAATAAAAACACGCCATATCTAAAAGAATGCAAATGCGGCCTGCTTTATAATAATATGCCTTCCCCTCTCCCGCATAAGTCTCTAACTTCTGAGCTAATCCTCGTGATTAGAATGAGGGGTAGAGGTATTATTAATATTATAAATATTCTGGAACCATAGACGTACTAAAAAAATTGGAGGGTTCGAGGGTATTACAATCCTCGTTCTACGTTCATGCTTTAATATTTTAGACTAAAATTACATAAAAAGTGTGGCGACTTAATATAAAAATATATGCCAATATTCCGTAGCTAATTTGCATTTACAATGTTTTATAATTATAACTGAAATTGAAATAATTGCAAAATGTTTTCTGTCGAGAATTTGGCGGATGCGCCTGTCACAAAGTTTATATTCAGATTTAGATGTTACCACTTATCAATCGTTGCCCATATTTGCTATTGATAGACTTGTATTTAGAGTAGTAAATAATACTTCTAAACATTTTCTTTCAGATCACAACACTAGTATGCACAATAATAAATACAACGTTAGCGAAGATCCCCACAAAATGCGAGGGTGGAGGAGGGTTAAAATACCTATGGGGTGATGCTCTAATGGACAGACCAGATTGTATGGGTCCAAACAATATGCCATATCCAACGTAAGTCAAAAATTACGATATAATGCAGATATACATTAGAGGTTTATTTTGCCAATATATAGTCATCAGGTATTACCATCGTCGTTTCTCCAATAATTATATTCTAAGATTAAGTATATATTCCCCTTCTAAAGTTATTGGGAGATGCATCTTTTAGAAAGGCACGCACAAGCAAAAAATAGAACAGCAGTTATTACAGTGGACATACATTCTCAGATTGCAAACAAAAAAAGTAATAAAACACAGTATAAATTACAGTACTTTGTCTCTCGTTCAGCACCTGTTAAATGTAACATATATGTGTAATAATGATAGATGAGTGAAATATGACCCACTAAACTGGCAGACGTAGTTGTGCTTTGCTATTTTCAGAAGTTGCATTTCCAGTACCAAACCTGTTCATAACTCAGTAATAAAAGTAAAATCCGTACACACTATGCTGACACTCTTTTTGTAACCTCTAATCGTTAAAAGTAGTAGAGTCGTTAAAATAGAAATCTTAGTTCTATAATAACTTTTCCAGGAATGAATTTTATTCATGTTTGAAAGATTATTTTTTTTTTTCATTTCTTTGTACTTTTTAATTGTTTTAAACATAATCTGTTATCTTTACGTACTTAACATTCATCAATGTCTTAGTGCAGCCATTGAAAGATCCTTCAGGGGATCCAACCCGTGGATGGGAAGTGCACGGACAGGACGATCTCAAAGGACAATAGATCCTTTCATCACGCGGAAAGCATTGCTGGGTGCGTTCGAACACAGCAAAGGACAAACTCCTGTAATAAGCAGGCAAGGTAAGATCAGTTCTTATATTTGTGCGAAGAACGGAGGTAGTGATATTTAAGTATCATATTAATTTAAAATAGGGGTATGATTATTTTTACGTTTTTTGACAACATGTTTTAATGTAATATTTTGCATTACTGACACTCCTTTGAAACAATTTTTCAACTACTGAAATTTCACTAGAAAGAGTATAGAGTAACAGCTATAATGGCCATTTCCACCGCATTGCCTTTTAAGTGTAGTTAACTAAGGGCGGTTAAAATTTTAGGCCCAGTTTCATTTGTACAGTCTACCTAGAAAGCTAATATTAATAATTTTTCGGTTTTTTGCACAAGTTGTTAGCTTCATGACTATTTCTTAACCTCAAAATTGTGACACTTCACTCTCACTGTTCTGACTTTATGTTGTTCTGCTAAGTTTTGTTTTCGAATTGGTAGGATTTATAATGGAAATAATTCCCAAAAAAAAACCGCGATTGGCAAATTTTAGCAATGAAGAAAAAGTATTACTAATTAACATAATAGCAAATTATAAAAGTACGGTGGAGAATAAAAAACCGATAATGTCTGTACAAGAAAAATGATAGCAGGTGAATTTAACTCACTGTCGCCAAATAATATTCACAGAACAGCAGAATCATTAAAAAAGTTTTTTGAATCTTTCTTTGATCTTCAATTAAGGTCAAAATGTGCAGCTGTTTCTTTATACAGCCGGCATCTTCTAAAAAAAGTTCCATCGTATGGAAGTGATCACTTTTCGAGGAAACCCATACTCTATTATTTTTAATATATCTAAATCATTATTAAATATATTATTTTCATTATAGTTCAATATTTGTTGTTTATTTTTCAGTGGAAAAATAATAAAACCAAATTATTAAATTAGGTTATGTAGAACCTAAGAATCGTTAAAAGAGATAAGCTTAGAATTTCAAGGGCTTATATTTAAGAAGGTTTAAGACATTTTATGTCGGGTTTAGTAAACGGTGGAAGGCAAATTGTATTTTTAAGGTTCCTTAAAGCGTAAGCGTAGCTTAAAACAAGCAGTGGAAATGGCCATAAGAACTATGCGAAAAGTAGATTTCATTATGAGCACATTACAGGTTCGAAATAAGTCAGAAAATGCGTTTTAAAGAGTGTGCCATTATTGCAATATATTGGAGACAAAAAGGAGAAATTAAAAAATAGATGAAAAATCTAATCAAAACATATTCCAAAACAGTCCTGTTTTACAGCTATATAAAAACAACTCGTGCAGTAAATCTTTCTCAAAGCAAAATTAGTTTGTATACAAAGTGCAAATACATTTCAAACACTCAGATTTTTCACTTAACCTAAACTGACATGATATTACATGCCACGAAAAATTTTGATTTTTCTGTAACTGCAATGCATATATGGTAAAATACCTGAAAGTACTACAGTTACAAAAATTCCCCCATGATAAAATAGATACAATGCAACAACAGGAGAATATAGAAATATTATATATGAATTGAACAAAAACAGCGTCATTTGTCGGTTGTTTGTTTTTGTGATTAAATAGTTAAGGATGCGGTTTATAAAATATAGTAATTTCATTTCCTTTAGACAAATCTATAACTGATAAGCTGTAGGTAAAACAAGTTCTCTGAATCTGTTAAATGTGGACAACTGTAGTTTGTTCCAGAAAAAGGTCACAACCCAGTAAATGATTTTTTATACAGCATTTTACTTATTTTCTTGGATCTAGTTGATGACAACAAATGGTTACATAACGTACTTTTAAAAAACATTTATTTCCACTTTAGTAACATACCTACCTACGTGGATATTTGGATTTTGGTTTTAAAAAATGATAACGGGTACAACACAGAAAATTTATGTACAGGCTTGGAGAACATAGTAATATTCTCACCGTCAATTATAATCATCACATTGTTCAAAGGATGTTTAAGTCACAGTACCCATTACTTATACTAATTATATACAGTTACATTATATTTTAATATCCTGCAGTTGCAAGAAATTTTCCATGGACTACTTTTTCCGATGTTAAAATATTCACAGCAGGTTAGGTATAGGTATGTGTATGTGTTACTATTTTTATTTGAAGGTAGATATTACGTTTTATTTTCCTAAAATCGTGGATTATATATATTTTTTTAAATGGCAACATTGCTAGCACAGATAGAACATTGAAAAATAATTTAATTTAATTATCTTCTCATATGTAGTGTTTTTCGTAAAAATAACATAAATCATATAATAGGTGCATATTTATAGAAACAAAATAATTTATGTATTTGATTATAAAAAATAGTTTAAATGTTTTTAACTATGTAGCTTAAAATAAATTATTTATTATTATTATTAGGTTTTCCCTTCCCCTAATATTGGTTGGATTAAATAAATGTTACATGTAGATATTTCTATAACAACATGTAAATTTTAGACTATTTAAAACAATGACATTTGTTTCATATACGGTTTTTCAGTTTATGATGTCTAATAAACAAGTTTTATAGAGATTAATGTGTTTGTTGGGAAAGATCATTACCTACCTGCTCCATATTATCTATTCATCTTGAAGTGAATACAATTTACCCGTCTATAAGTTAAGCTACCTAACTTGTTTGTCAAGGAATGCATACCTAGTTATAATAGGCTACGGTTTTTTTAAAAACACTTTCCTTAGTCTAAATATGTACACGTAACAGTATGAAAGTTGTTAGTTTCATTAGTGTTATACAGACGAGTATATAAGTACCTATTTTACTAGGACAATAGGATACTTAAGGTTCATTTGGGGCGCAGCGAACCACATACGATATTTCAAAAGTCTGTTTATATCAGGTGGAAGGTATCAATTTTGCAATAAAAATTTGTTACCAATAAGTTTTCTCTATCTCTTAAAATAAAAAAGTTAGACAGCCTTAAAGTTTGGGCACTTAACAGGTTTTTTTGTTATTACTCATAAAGTTGGCCATGGATCTCAAATTTGTTTTTACGAGCATAAAAGCCTCCAAAAATGCAACAAAAAACAATTAAAGATTTTTGACGTGTCTCGCATATTAAGCGAGATACATGGGAGTGGCCATCTTATGTGGTACAGCCTGTATATATATATAAAACGAATTTATATTGATAAAAAACATTTATTTATGTAAACATAGTACATCTAGTCGGTTCTATGTTCAGAGACACTGTATCAAATACATTTTCGAGCATATTAGAACATTACAAATTGTTTCATTGTAATTTAAAAATATTATTAAGTGAAAGCCAATTTGTCTCAAAAATGAAGAATTTTATGAAAAATTATCAAAGTAATAAAATGTTGCAAACAAAATTTTATATTATAACATTGTAAAAAATCGTCCATAGGCGTACGTCAGAAAAAAGTAGGGGGATAGAGTAACCCTTTCCCCTCAGTCGTCATATTTTGCCGCTAAAAGTACGCAGTTAACGGGATGACCTGCTTTTTTGTTACATCCTATTTATATATTTTATCGTTTCAAAAAAGAAAAATTGTTTCAGCACGAAATGCGAATGTTTCACCTGCTAGCAGTTGTGCGGGAACCCCAGCAAGACTGTGCAAAACGAGATACAACACCACCGCCCCTATGTATGGAGTGTCTTTAACATCAGGACAACCAGTGACAATTGTACAAAAATTTCCTGATCTTTTGCAACAAGTAGTTTTTGAGGTATACTCTTTTCACATGGCATATTAAATAGATGCTTTGTAACACAAAAAACGTTGTTTTAGGTCTGTGAAAGTTCAGAATGTGATGTAGTAAGGGGTGAATGTACGCAAACGTATGTTCCTTATTTATTTTTGGTAATTCCTTTGGGACCTGTAACCCTTACCGGGCAAGATTATGTGCTGGTGGAGAGTGGATGTGTATGTAGGCCAAAATACGCATCTCAAAATAATCAAGAAGCCAGTGCAATGTCTTCGATACCCAGACTATGATAAAGGAGAACAATGTGAATATAAGTTGTACGTTAAAGTACTACACAAATTGCAATGTGCTCATATTTATTTAACTTTGTAAGATATTTATTTTTTAATTTAAATGTTAATTGTAAGAATGTATTTATATGAAATATAAATAAAGTTTATTATTTTTATTTTATGTTTTGCAAATTCCTTCACTAAACTAGATATAAACAATCTTCAAATATTTAAAGTTAAATCTAAAAAAGCCTCATAACGTAAAAATGTATACGTTCTTTATTGTCTTTCCTCGTTTTACTCTTTTCTGCACTGTTGACGACAGTTATAAAAATTTCTGAACGTACCTTTTCGAATTTGAGGCGCATGCGCTTTCGCTTCAATATTGAATTTGTGAACAAACGCGTTTTTGGTTATCCTTTTTATAGCCGACATGGCGGACAACACAAAAAGCGTGGCTTCTGCCGTAATTTTTGATTATTTAAACAAACAAGACAAAAACCTAGCCTCCGTTTTTCAAAAGAAAACAAATGCGGTAAGTGTTTAATTCAACTTAAAATATTCAGTGTGTTTTAAATTACTATACTTTCATAAATACTTGAAATGCTTCGTGTGTGTCCGTGCTTTCCACCACGTGTTATTTACCCCACATTTACTTATATTTCGTTTAAAATACATAATGTCTTCTACTTGTTCATTAGGTTTGAATATCTTTATGTCGCATAGTTTTAAGTACCTTCGATTAGACATTTATTACATTTTAGAATGTTTTGTGAATAATACCCATTTTCTTTTTAGAGTGGACTTGTGAAAGGGGCACCATCATTTAATGAAATATTGGCACATTATTTAAAATCTGGACCGAAAGCAAAACAAATTAAATTACAAAATGCGGAAAGCGATGAAAGTAGTAGTGAAGAGGAGGAGGCACCAAAGCCCAAAGTTTTAAATGGTGTAGCAAAACAAGCCAAACCGGGACAGAAGAAACAAGAATCTAGTAGTGATGACAGTTCTGAAGAGGAAGAAGTTAAAAAGCCTGCAGCAAAGCCTGTAGCACAAAAACAACCAGCTAAACCACCACAAAATAAAAAAGAAAGTAGTTCTGAAGATTCTTCTGAGGAAGAGGAGGCAGCTAAACCTACTCCTAAGACACCAGCGAAACCCGTTGCTAAACCAGTTCAGAAGAAAAAAGATAGTTCCTCCGAGGAATCTTCTGAAGAAGAACCACAAAAACCTGTTGCACAACCTGTTAAGAAGCAACAAACTGTGACTAAAAAACAAGAGAGTAGTTCAGACGATTCTTCCGCGGAAGAGGAAACAAAGAAACCAGCTGTTAAGCTGGTTCCACAAAAAGTAGCCAAACCTGTGCAGAAAAAACAAGAAAGTAGTTCGGAGGATTCGTCTGATGAAGAGCCTGCAAAACCAGTTCAAAAACAACCACAGAAACCTGTACAGAAGAAGAAAGAAAGCAGTTCAGAGGAAGATTCTTCAGACGATGAAGATGAGACATCACAAAAGCCTATAGCGAAGTCTGTGGTGAAGCCTGCAGCAAAACTTGTACAGAAAAAGCAAGAAAGCAGTTCCGAAGATTCTTCTGAAGATGAAGCGCCTAAAAAACCAGTTCAGAAAACTGCGAAATCAGCAGCACCTCAGAAGACACCAGCGGTAACAAAACCTGTTCAAAAGAAAGCAGAGTCTAGTTCAGAAGATGTAAGTATTATTGTTATCAAGTAGTTCCTTGATTAATGCTTGATGCTGTTTCAGGATTCATCAGATGAAGAGGAAGCTGCCCCTAAAAATAAAAATCAAAAGAAAGTGGCACCCCAAAAAACGCCTGTGAAGCCAACCCCTGTTCAAAAGAAAGCAGAATCTAGTTCAGAAGTAAGTATATTTACTTAACAATTCTTATTAATTATTGTCTTGGTGGAAAACGTTTAAATGTGCATAAAATTGTGCACATGTATTTGAGTGCATGAAATATCCATCTGAAGTTGTTTTTGTGCAGTCGAATCTAATTAAATAAAAAAATTAAAAATTGTAACCTGCACACATGAAATTTATGTAAAACTGTTATTTACAACATTATCAACTCTTATGTTTTTTTAAAATATATTGAGAAATCAAATAGTTGATGAGAAAATATTTTGATAAATTTGAAAAAACTTATATTTAATATATTCCTTGTTCAATTGTTTTGATTTTATGAGGAGTGACAAGTCAACACGTGCTCAAGTTTCAGGTTAAGTTAAGTTTTTTATATGAATCTAACCTAAAAAAACAACCTGAACTACATAAAGTTAGGTTATAAACTTAACCAAACCTAGCTTTATGTAGATAGATATATATTTTTACGCAAAATGAAGTTAATTCAAATTAAGTTCTTTCATATACAGTTTTATATGTGGACACCCTAATAAGTATTTAAAGACTACATTTTGCGGGTATTAAATTATTTTTAATTTTGCCATGAGTGCAGATATGGCTAACCTTCACAGAGTTTTTAAGAAAAAAATGGCACTCCAACGATTTTTTCAAAAATCGAAAGCTGTGTCGATTGAACCAATTAAAATTACACAAAAAATGTCTCGTGGTAATTTTTGATATGATGAACCCTTTTCGATAAAAGTTCTTAATTTCATTCTTATGCACGCAGTTAAGTTAGTTACAATTGGTCAGAACTCAACGCAAAATTATTGTGAGCGACCAAGTTTCAACTAAGTAGTTCTTACTACTCAAAAAATGTATCCAAAAAATAGTATTTTTTTTTTCAAATTTTAACACGTATCTGTAAAACAAAGCCGTTGCGGACCCATGTTTATATGAACTTTTTGTTAAAATCAATCATAGATTAACCCCTTAAAGTTATAGATTACAATATTGTTGCAAATTATAGTGCTCGTTACAGTCCAAAGGATTTTTAGAAAATCCATCGTTTACTTCATTAATACTGTTATAAAAAAAAACAATTTACAACCATCATCAACAAACATCCCATTCAAGGTTTTTATTTACCTTTATTTGTAACATAATTTGCAATTTTGTAACTGTTTTGCATTTATTATAGTTGTATTTTTGTTTTTGAAATGTATTTGTATAGAAATTGCGGCTAGATATACATATAAGCCATTTGAGTAATGGCACTCATATTTCTAACATCCTGTATAAATTGAATAGTGTTTGGAAATAATGGTTATATAAATTTCATGTGAAGGGCACAGTTTTCATTTGATATTTTTTTTTTTCAAAAACAGTTCTACAGCACAAGAATAATCTGATTTCTGTATCAAGGGTTCTGGTTTTCGAAATTAGGATATATAGAAATTCTATTTGCATCATTGAGCAGTTTTTGCTAAAGTAAATAATCACCCAATCTTACATAAAAAAAATACGAGGCTTAAATTTATTATAGGACTCATCAGAGGAAGAAGCTCCGAAAAAAGCGACTCCTGCAAAGTCGACACCCATTAAAGTGCAGCCTGCAAAAGTTGCAAAAGAAAGCAGCAGCGAAGATTCTTCAGAAGAAGAAGAACCCAAGAAGACAGTGGCGAAAACTCCAGTAAAAGCGACGCCAACTGCAAAAAGGAAACACGAAAGCAGCTCAGATGATGACTCGGAAGATGAAAAACCTCAACCCAAAAAACAAGCAGTTGCTCCTGCGAAAAAGGCAAAAGAGAGTAGTTCTGAAGAGGAGAGTTCTGAAGAAGAAACTAAAGCTGTAGCCGCAAAAAAACCAGCAGCAAAAGCCGCTACGCCAGCGAAAAAACCTGCAAAAGAAGAAAGTTCTGAGGAAGATTCAAGCGACGAGGAAGAAACGGTTAAAGTTCCGCCAAAACCGCAAGCAGCTCCTAAAAAGGTTGGTATATCCTTGTAATTTGCTTCTCACTGTTTTAACAAACTGAGTCTTATAGGTAGCGGCCAATAAAAAGTCTTCATCTTCGGATGAAGATGAGGAGGAAGATGATGAGGAGGAACAACCACCCAAGAAGGCGGCTAAGGTCGACAAACAGAAATCGGAAGAACAAGAAGAAGAAGAAGTAGAGATGAAAATCAAGAAACCGAAATATGATAACTTTGTTAAAGCTGGACAAAATAATAGCTTTAACGGAAATAACAAGGTGAGTGATTTTTTTATTCAAGAAATGATTATATTTTAAAAATTTTGTAATGTTAGAAATTTTAAGTTAAAATTAAAAAAAAAATGTGGATTCACTGTTACATTGAAATTTACTTAATTTTTTGTTATATTTTGCTTTGATTTATTCTTTTATGATTAATATATATTTTGCTTTGATTTATTCTTTTATGATTAATATACCCTGTATATTAATCGCTTTATAATATGTGAGCCAAACTCGAAGAGCTGATTAGGTATCTCGAAAAAATGAAAACAAGGGTTTTCTTTTTAAATATATGTTCTAAAATTCATCTGAACAAATTTGTCAATTATTAAGTGAGTTTTATCGATTATTTTGTGTTTATCTATACCTGTCGTACAAAATAATAGAGAAATCATTCACAGCACTTAGATGAGTACAGAAGGAGAGGGTTACAGGGGACAAGATTCCATTGAGAAGGGTTCAAATTACCAAAACACATACCTGATGCGTACTCCGCGGATATCATACTTTAACATCACACTGTAACGGTCACACATTAACACATCTTCGGCTATTACGCCTGTTCGTAGAACAGTTGGAAACTGATTCTGGTGTACTACGAACAAATTTATTATAGGGTTCATTATCCATACAACCACGACAGCATCAAGTTCCATATGTGACAAAACAATGTCACACTTTTGTCATCGTATGGCCTTTATTTTTTGATGTTCCATCAGTGTATAATCTATAAGTATTTAAAATATATTCTTCAATTTAAACTCCTTCCGACCTTCTAAGTTCGATTTGTCTAAAATACAGTAAATGAACATAGAAATAGTTTTGTGGATTTCCGTTTTGCAGTTGTATATTCTTCTTTGCCATTCTTTATTGCACGATATACACTACTCACAGACACTCTTGTTAATGAGCTACAATATTTCAACCACATCACACCCTCATATTTTGGTCCCAAGCCCTAATTTCTTTTCAGTTCCTTTTTTATCATCCGATATTTCTCACTTATTAGGACGTTTATGATTTTAAGAACATGCTGTAGAGCTTATTTCTTCATTCTTAAGAACACAAAATCAAATGAATACAATCACAATTAAATTAATAGAAAGATATATCCAAAATTTACCAATACAAATTGAGCATTCTGATGTGGCGCATGCACATTTGCAGCGGCACAAGCTGTCTAAACGAATAAGTTCTGCCCGATATGGGCAGTATGTATTATCATCCTCTTCCTTGTGTTGACTGCTATAAATTGTGAGCGGGTTTATAACATGAATCACTCTCTACTATTTTGAAACCTGACTATTGGTGGGCGGAGTCTTGATTCGGAAGTGGCCCTGTGTTGCCAATATGTAAAAGTATTCCCTAGATGAATAATTGCTAAATTGAAGAAAACTAATTTATTCAGGTATTTGCATTAAACATATTAAGTTATATTATGAAAATATAAGAATATGTTGAATTTGCATAAATTTAATTAAAGATGTCCGTTTTCAATACTAATACCAACTTGCCAAAATATTTGGCAACAGTGCTGGGCTGTTTTTCCATTGTCGGCAATATAAACAATTTTTTTATTTCTACAATACATATGAAAAGAAAAACTATAGATGTATTAGGAAACCTGGGTATTTTATATCTATTTTCAGCCAATTCTAAAACTTTTTCAGCAATCAATTGATTGCTCATTTAATAAACTGATTTTATTATTAAGGCACTGTTATTTGCTGATTTTAGCAAAAAAATACCCCATTCCGAAGGGTGAGAGACGAGGAGGTTGAAGTAGACCCACGATTAAATGACAATTCTTTTGAAGCTAAGGTAACGTGCAATCTCGAAAGGGTGCAACGGATAGCGCGAACTCTCTACGGGGTTTGTAGTAGTAGACCACGAACGCAGCTCGTAACGACATTCGAAAAATCCAACCATGTTTTGGAGTTTGCACGTTGCCTAGTAGATAGTTCGCCTATCTGTTGTACTAACGCAATTTTTCTTTCTTTCCATATTTGTTCCCCTACGTGACTCTGTCTCTTTAATTGAACCGCACGTAAAATTTCGTACATCAGGACGGCGATCGCAGAAACTCGTTTGGTGGTCGAGGGGGTAACAGAGGGGGCAACAACTTCCGCGGCGGCAATAACTTCCGTGGGGGTAACAATTTCCGTGGTGGCAGGGGTGGCAATCGGGGAGGCTTTCAAGGGAACCGCGACGGTGATGAAGATGGAGGCGGTAGGAAATCCTTCGGTGGATTTAATAATAGAGGCGGTCGCGGAGGTGGCGGATTTAGGAAATCGTTTGATGGTAACGATAGGGGAGGACGTGGAGGCGGAAACTTTAGGAACGATAGGGGTGGCCGAGGGGGCGGCGGTTTCAGAAAGTCCTTTGGTGATGGAGGTGGTGGGGGTAGGAGAGGTTTCGGTAACAAAGGGTTCAATCAGAGAGACAGTTTTGGATCAAAGCCTGCCGAAAATAAGAAGATTACGTTCGATGATTAGATGTACAATAGTAATTTAGATGTAAGTATTTTTTATTTCAGAATTTAATTTTTTTTTTATTTATTAAATTCTCCCTAAAACTTTTTATATCGTAATGAATTTATTTTCAATTTATATATATTTTTAGTTATTCTGTGATAATTTTCCATTTGTATTTGAAAAAATATGGGATATATTACAATCAAGAAAAAGTGATAGAAATTTTGTTTTTTTTTTTGTTTATCATCTTTTGTGTTCAATAAAATAAATGAACATGAAAAGTATAAAAACCAAGCGAATAAACATTTGTTTAAATAGAACCCGTATAATTTTGATATAAGACTTAATAAGGGTGTATCTTTAATAAGAAAATTGAAAACTGAATATAAACGAAGTGAATGCACAAAATTATTATTTAAATTAATTTTGTTTAAATTAGGCATTTTTTTTCAAATTCTATACATTTATTATTGGCAATAAACTAAATAAATAAAAAACAACATTTTTGGCTTAAATGTTCATTATTGACTATCAGAAGGAAGATCTGTTTGTTCCAAACAAAAATTTTAAGAAATTAGTAAATTAAATGTTGGGTTTGTTTTTACACTTTTTCACAAGACATTTGTTTTTTTGAATTCAAAAGATAATTATTTCGAAAATTCTTACATAGGGTGTTCCATAAAAATGTGACGAACTTTGGATGGTGATATCATCAAAGTATATAACTAAAAGTTTTAATGAACCAAACTTTTAAATGTATGGTTTTGCATTTATACAGAAAAAAAATGTAAGTTACGATTCTGATGAAAATTAATAGGGGGTCCGGTATAAAATTTTTTGGAAAAACCCTTCCCTGAAAAGTTATGCCCCCAAAAATTCCAAAAAAAAAAAATGGTTTTCTTTTTTATCTTTCAAGTATATCAATACCGTTAAACAGCTAATCTTTTTAAAAATGCATTGCAATACATTTATTTTTTTCTCATAAATCTTGACGTTTCGAAAAAACTTGGGAGATCAAAAAATTTGTAAATGAATGGGGCTTTTTAGACATATTTTTTAAAAGGAAAGAATTTTATCGAAAAAAAAATAAAAGAAAATATGGCATAGGGTTTGATTATTTCTTCCCTTACAAAAATACTTCAAAATTAAAATAAAATCAAAAAGTGTAGTTTTCTTGACAGATAATGTTCACCAAGTTTGGTTTCTTTAGCTTAATATACTGGAAGATAAAAAAACAAAAACTATTTTTTTTTTTTTTGGAATTTTAGGAGGTACGTAACTTTTCCAAAAAAATTTATACCAAACACCCCTATTAATTTTCATCAGAGAATCGCCCCTTATATTTTTTCGGTGTTACTTAGATACACTCTGTATAGGTTTTAAAAGATGTCATTACAAAAATATTTTTTGTGGAGGTGGATCAAATTGTTATGTTTTTGAGAAGGATTACGGGTGGTCCTGTCGAAAATAGAGGACTCTTTTCGAGATAATAACAATGGCGAAAACCACATCTCTTTATCTCTTACCGTTTTCGAGCTACAGGGTGTTTATAAAACTGAGTGATACCGAAGGGATAGAGATATGTGGTTTTCATTGTTATTATTTTGTCGAAAAAAGAAAACCAGGACTCGTTCATCAGATTTGCTTCCCAATTCCCAAAAACATACCAATTTCAACCACTCTGTATTCTTTGCAAAGACAAAACAATTAAATTTTCGTGGACTAAAGGAGGATAAATAATCCTGAGTGTGGTGTTTTTTAATCGTTCTGTATCTTATTTATAAAATAAATAAATAATAACTAATCCTTTGACAAATTAATTGATTATTTCTGATATAATTAAATACGTATTCTCATAAATAAAAATTAATATGATTTGTCAGTTGAGCATAGTGGTCAATTTATTGGTGCGTAATGCTCTCTTGCAATCCATAATTATGAAAATGTGATATTAAAAATGTTTGAATACTTCAGATTCAACATCAAGCATCAGTAAATTCTTTCTTAAAATCTTGCAATATGTACTGTCGTTAAGAAATTTTGTTCCAAAAAAAATGTACCGGTAATTAAGAAGCGCTATTCCGTATTCCCAATTTTATTAATATTATTTATCCTTCTTGAGTTCACTAGGCAATGAAAATTTTTTCTTGTAAAAAAAAACTGATTTAAGATGGAACGTTTACTAGAACTTTTAGTTTAGTTAATTGCACTATCAAAAACGTGTACTGTTAAAGGGCACAATTTTTAACGGGACGCCTTAAAGTATAACTGAAAATGCTATACCAATTTGCAATTTCATTGCAGTTTAACGCCCGAGGATCCTGGGGTGAGAGGGCCAACTTAGACTTGAAGCACACCCGCGGAAAATCGTTCAGGCATGAAAAAACTAAGAAAAAACGAGGGTCATACCGTGGCGGCACCATCGACATGTCCGTTAATTCAATCAAATTTGAGTAAATCAGTTCCATATAGAAGAATCATATTTTTTCATTTTCCCTTAAATATATTTTAGTTGGCGGATTTTCATACAAGTGTTTGTGTATGTCAAAAAATATGTATGTTCATAGATTTTAAGATAGGTTTTAACATGTTTATATAACTGTGATTATAAATTGAACTTTCTATTTAAAAATATAAAGCAAAAGCTGTCGTATTGTCTATTCTGTTTCTTATATTACGATTCCACTTGTAAATACAGAGTTTGGAAGGAGCCATGTGAATAGATTTTGTGTTTATACAATCGTGTTTTATTAATTACCTTTGAAAAATAAAAATGATAACGGTGTATACTGGAAAAAAACGAAAACTGGAATTGTCAAAATAGTGTCGGAAACTGTTGAAACATCGCTGTGACCGAAATAAATTAAAATATGGAAATTAATTTACCATAAATGGATATTAGGTAATTCTATACCAAGTTACTCAAAATTGTTTCTGAAAACTAATATACAGGATGAGTCGGAAAGAATGGGTCAACACAAAACTCGAGATACTAGACCACCAAAATATGCTTGAGATCATCATGCCTTATACGAATGTCGCTGGTTAAAGAAATACAGGGTGTTCAAGGTTTCAATTTTATTCTGAAATTTGTCAATAATTGAGCAAGTTTTGATAGCACGACTGAAAATTGATAGTGTTGGGTTTTTTGGTGTGAGAAATTATGAATTTGAAGTTTATTTTGACGTTCCTAGAGGGCGTTAGTTTTACCATATTATTTAAGTACATTTTTTTATCCGTTGAGCTATGCTTAAAAAAAGTTAAAAATTTAAAAGAATGTTTCAAAAAAATTGATTCATGTTTAGGTTGCCTAACTTTATCGGTTTCTGAGTTATTTGCATTTAAACGTTTCAATGTATCTTGTGGTGATTTTCTTTTAGGCCCTGATATTGCCGTGTCTTTTCTTAGTAGGCTTGTGTCAAATTTTCATGTCAATAAATATTAGTGTGTATTTGTGCAATTATTGAGAAATTTCAGAACAAAATTTAAACCCTGAACATCCTGTATTTCTTAAACCAGTGATATTCATATAAGGCACGATGAACTCAAACAATATTTTGATGTCTAATATCTCCAGCTTAGTGTTGAGCCAATCTTTCTGACTCACCCTGTATATGCTTGTAAGCTTTGGATTCCGCAGTCTCTCTTTTTGCATGGTATTTCTTGTGGAGATAACGATTCACATAAATGACAAGGCATACTTAACAACATTCACACTTCTTGTACATTTATACAGGGTTGGTGGAACAGAAAATTTAAGGGGTGATACCATTGGTTATATAAGGTGTTAGTATACAGTGTGCCCAGTTTTTTAAGTTAACACTTGGACATGTGAAAAAGCTGTGGAATTTCCGAGAGCCATTTTTTTACAATTAATACCCTGAGGGAAGTTATATTCTACTAACCATTTTATTATTGTGAGAAAGCCTGGCCTACTACGATTTTTTAAAAGGGTCGTTTTTCCACAGGTATTGGGCATTTTTTTAACAAAAAGAAAATATTATCAGGCTCTTCAACACCCATAAAAATACCCATATACCAGATTTCATCAACAAATGTCTAGTGTTTTTTTATGAGGTACCAAACTTCAAAAAATCAGAAGTAAAAATAATATTAAGCAGGTCAAAAATTGCCATGAAAGTGAAAACAAATACCTATCGGACAAAGAAAAACACAAACATTAAAAATTGAACACTTTTAATTGCGGCCGAAATAAAAATAAAAAAAGTGAAAAATGATTATAACTCGTTTGTCTTTAATTTTATTGAAATATTGATGGCATGTTCTTAACGACTGATAATATATTTAAATATTTGATACTCTTGTTTGAAGTCAAAAAACCAACCGTGTGCGAGGAAACTGACAATTTCTTGGAGAAGCTAAACTGACGTGCCGACAAATATGGAAATTGTTCTATTAAGGTTAAAATAAATTAGTTCATTGCCTATTTTTTCATAACGGGTTGCATTTCTGCTTTTACCTTATATAAACGAAGAATATGTTTTAAAATTACTGTCAAAGCAATTCTATGACAGCTTTCAATTGTTTTCAAAGCACACTTTGCTTACATTGTAAGTACATTTTGTTTACATATTAAAAGAAATGAGATTCACCAGTATATCCAAAAAATTAAAATGTCGATTTCCTCACAAACGGTTGGTTTTTTCGACTTCAAAGAAACATTTTAAGTTTTTACATAAATTATCAGTTTTTAAGGAAATGCAATAAAAATTTCAATAAAATTAAATCATCTAGAAAGTGCATTTTCTACTAGGATGCTGCAATTTTAGAAATATTTTACCTGAAACTGCATCTCTATAAAAGTAACAAGTGAGCCAAATTTGAATAAAATCGTTCCAGTATTAAAACAGTTATAGTTCTGTTTATATTGACATTTCGAGAAAATGAACTAAACACATTATTTTTTCGAGTAGCATCATCCCCTAAATTTTCTGCTCGGAGTTTTCGGACACCCTGTATGTGTTAATTCTTGATTTGAATAAGGAAACAAAACAAATCATTACATACACACATAAATGAAATCAACGTTTTTTTCCATAATAGTTTTTAATCATTTCAATCAAGTAGATAGTAGGTTAAAATTGAAAGCTAGTATGGAGATAAATTTTACATATTTGGAAAAAATATAAGAATGTATGCTGTAACTTTTTACGACATGTTTAGTGAATATGCAAAGGGTCTAAAAAGAAAAAAGAGATAACAAGGTTTTAAATATATTTATAAAATAAATATGTGTATATATATATGAGAATTTTTAAGATAACATTTAGGAAAAAAAGTAAATGGTACAACAAATAAATAGTAAATCTAAGTGCTTAAAATAAAATTCAAGTTAATACAGATAAGTGATAATACCTCCAATTTAATAGAATGAGAAACAAATGGCACTAAACGTAAAAATAAATAAATCATCACCTACATTTATGAGTATTTTTCCATTCACTTTTTGACTTAGAGTATAATGTGATGAATAATTTCTCCATATCTTTATCGGGAAACAAAGTACATAAAACTCCCTCTAACAAAACGTATAGAAGTCTACGATTTAAAATTGGTCTTTGGAATAAATCGAAAACTGTAAGTAGACCGCGCCTCGTGGTTTCAGATCCAATAATATGCTTCAGTTCATCTAAAATAATATTATTCAATACATAAGCATTCCAAAAAGTGTCAACTCACCTGATAGGCAAGATAAGAGGGCAACTTTAGCTGCAACTCGCGTTCTATTCTTGGTATCCGCATCTCTTTCCACTTTCGCCTCGTTACGGATTCCGTTTGGCCAAAACGATTGCCTGAAATTTGCACAAGCATTTTCCTCAAGAAATCATTTAAGTTATTTCTTGAACTTACTTGAATACATAAAGATAATGAGCTACATTTTTAGGGCTAGTTATAAAAGATACGTAATCTAATATTCGACGATTTACAATATCACCAAACATGGTCCTGACAATTTGGCGGAGTAACGTTACTATTCTCCTTCGCAGCCACTGGTTTCGTGATTTCAGATCAAACACTTCGTCCATCAACAATAACATTATACGTAATGGAATGTTGTCATCAGTCTAAAAAAATCAAATTATGGAATTTACGTAAGTCTTGTAATATTAAAAGTTCTCCGATGAAAAATATTAAAAACTAGTTCATATGAACATAAGTTTTCTAATGTTTCATTTTTAAGATATGTGTAATAGAATTTTAATGTCTTGGTATCTTTGCGTCGATTTTTATTTTCAAAAAAACCTACTTTTAAGTTGTCAACATTTATGTGTTACTTCTGATTTTTCCAGAAATGACGTCACGTCTCTTATTTTAAATGGAAAAACCTCTCGTTAGACTGAATAAAAAATTTAACAATTATAATTTATTATGTTATTTAAAATTACACCACTGATACTATTCTTCAAGCAAGGAATCGAGAATGGTTTCAAACTATCAGAAATATTCTACCAGTAAAGTTATGAATTTGTTTTCAGTAAACATCATGCAAGAAGTAGTTGGAAGGATGTTTTTCATAGTATGGAACTAGTCCGGATTCTTTACTTGAACAGAGCTATCATTTTAAGATGCATCAATTAATAAATTAAGATTGATAATGTAAACAGAAACGTACACCTCAACATATGTTTCACGTCTGTCACAATTTTTAAGAAACATCAAATTACAGATACAAACAATTGATAACTACTGTCATTTGTGCTGTAGAGTGCTGCCACACGCAGCGAGTCACTGCAAACGGGCAATGGAACAGATTAGATAAAACACGGTTGCTGCGATTTAGTAGATAATGTTTGAAGCAATGTTCTATGAATTGATGCCAAACTTCAATTGTATTTTTCTCAAAAATGGCTTTTTTACGGCTATACAACAAGAACACCAATTTGTTTAAAAATATTTCATCAAATCAGAAAGACTTCACCAAACAATAAAAATATTAAAGGCAAAAAAGTTAGGAAACAATAATTTTCAATGGACCAATTACGTTTTTTTTTTTTTATTCTCAGTCAGAATCACCTGTACAATTGTGTTGGAAGAATATGTAACACCCTGTATGGTATAGTTACCTACCTCTTCTATTGACGCTCCAACCTTACTAGCCTCGGGCAATCTACCAGGCTTATTATGGAATACTTTCGTCAATCCTACAACTACTTCATCAACGGTATTAAACAGTTGCTCGGGCATATTTTTTATCGTTTTCATCCCAGATTTCAATGGGTTTACCAAAGAATCTATCTGGAATTTAAGTATATATATATATTTTTTAAAGATAAGAGCGTTAAAAAACTTGTACACTTACTGTACTAGAAATAGGCCCTCCGGTGGCTCTATCGTAGTCGCCCTGTTCCAGAAACGTCATGAGTAATTCCCGTAACGTGTGGTGACTCAATATCACCTGGGGCTGACATAACTCGTGCATGTATGAACCTAACATCTTCATGCGTCTTTCTAGGACAGACCTGTCCATGTTATGGAATGTTTTCTTGCCAGGAAATGCTAATTTAGAGAGATCAGGAAACTAAAAATTATAAAAAATATATACACTGTGTTTTACTTTTCATGGAGTCGCCCTTGTAACTTACTTACTTATTATGCAATTGTTCAGAATATTTGGCGGTTCATACATGCTTATAAAGTAACTATTTTGACATTGTGACGTATTAATTACTCATAAGCGTTTCACGATGATATAAATAGATTTTATTTGCAGATTCGATTTATCTTAAAATATCAGAAATGTTTTCATAAATTGAAATTCAAAATTATTAGGTATTCTCATTTGACGATGCCATGGTAACCACAGTTATTGATTGTTTTAAATTTGACTTTGACAACTTCATTATTGGCATCCAACGTCAGTTTTCGTCATAGACCATATAAATCATGGACGCGCCCAAAACCGTTTTCTGCCTATACAAATCGTTGATGCTCAGATGTGTGCGACAGAGATAGAGCTAGTCCGGGCAAAAACCCACAGATCATTGGTCGAAAAAAAACAAAAACCGTAAATGACAGACGTATGACATTTACGGTGACAGACCGACTCCACCATATTTTATGAGTCTTTAAAAACTATTGCTAATAAACACACTAAACACAACTAAATCACAAAAGGGACACAAATCATTAACAATAGTAACAGGAAAAGTTTTGTCAGGTTATGTTTGTATATTTTTCTGTCATACAACATCTGTTTTTGCCCGGACTAGCTTCATCCCTCTTGCACACATCAGGGCAGCAGACCTCTCTTTCTAGGGCCGATCCATGATTTATAAGGTCTATGGTTTTCGTGAAAAAGAATATTAATATGGATGGTTGATTAACAAAAGAAAACATAACGCATTTTGTGCTGGAAGCCGACGATAGAACTCATTTTATGACAAAAATTGCATTAATAGCGGGGCTTGCAGGTGCCTGAAGGCATACTAAATTGACAAATTTGCACCTACAAAATGTTAAAGATGAGGGACAATGCATTCATAATACTTTAGGGAAAATGTCATGTAATATAGTATTGTTCTTGGGTCTTCCAAATCCTCAACAATATACTGGACATTATTTTCATAGATCATCAGCGTCATTGCTTGCAGATTCAGAAGTTACTTTATTAACTATTAAGAGACATGGTGGTTGACGCTCTAACACAGTGGCAGAAAGCTATATAGAAGATTCCAAAGAAAATAAGAAGAAAGTGGTCTTTAATATTTTGGGTAACGTTTCAGGCATTAATGACCCTTCAACAATAGTAAAAGTGGTGACTAACTTTGTTTTTGTTATAGTTATTAATTATATAAGGGAATTAACAAGCCTTTAATAAGCTAAAAAAAAATTGACACTCAAGGCTCAGCCGAGACTTACATTTTTTCGGGAGGATTAAAGATTGGCTAATTTTCCAAATGTAATTCAACGTTTTATCCACGACCACGGCCAAAACCGGACAATTAGGAGAGTGAAAGCCGCGTGAGAGCAGACGAAAAATTATGGTTTTGAAAAACGTCATATTTGACATTTATTTTAATCAAGAATATTGATTTCCCTATCCGGTGAATATAGTGGTCGTGGATAAACAATTTAATGTTGCTGCTGACACAATTTGGTTTCTAATGAAGCTGTATAAGAATCAATTAAAAATAATTTCTCGAAAAACAGGTCCCCTTTTTCAACCCAACGCATGACTCTTTAACTAAATAAAAATAATTACTTTATAAGTATGTATGAACTGCCCAAAAATTCAGAACAGAACAAGTAAACAAGTTACACGAGTGTGAAAGACGGTGTATATAAATAATTGCCGTAACAAATGTTTTATATGCATCTATTAAGTTGGAACACTCCTTAATAAAACAGATGTTTTATTTACCTTTTCTTTTACTTTCGTATAGAGATCGTGGAAATCACTATAACGTCTATAAATGTGCCACTCTTCACTATACCCAGTTTCGTACTGCCTAGTTACTCTCACAGCATATATACCAAAAGTTTTACCTTTCTCACACACAATACCTAAAAACAAATTATTTTGGGAGAATCTATTTTTTGCAATGCTAAACTTACCAGTCTCGATAATATTAACAGACAAAACATATTCGCCAGTTTTCAAAGTTTTCTGTGCTGTTTTCACAGCCTCTTCCTCGATATCCAAGCTATTGGCGATAATTTTGATTTTCCTGCTGTCCTGGCTGGAGCTGCGGCTTTTCAAATCTGCATCAGTTTTACCTGTGAACATCGTAACGTCACTAAAAGATCTAGCGTGTTTTACGCTCTTTTGGGTACTGTCGACTGTCAGCAGCTCTCCTTTTCTACCGATTTGTGTCGGTTGAGTCAAATTATCCGACAATTTAGATACCTCGTTTTCCAAACTATCTGTGCTATTTATGCTGATCGCGTCATCCTCTGCAGTCGCCTGTTGAAGTAGATCTAACTCTTGCAAAAGCTTTATGTATGCTTTACTCTTCTTAAACGAAGGCAAAAACTCTTTTTCTATTTTCTCGTACATCGCTTCAAGGATTTTATCAAACCACAACTCGGATGGAGTTTCGTTTAAGTTCCTAATTTTAAAGTGCAGTTCTTGGACGAGCGACTGTTTGAGTAGTATTTTCTGTTCTCCTTTTTCGCCCAAATACTGTTCGTAAATGCTAAGAGCTGTCGACCTAATACTTTCATATATGGAAGAAACGTTTTCAGTTGAAAGTTTCGTTCTGTTCAAGTGCAGATCTGAAATTTGTTGTTCTACGGAAACTTTCCAACCTGAAACAAAGCTCGTTATATGTTCGAATTGATTCGAGATGCTATTTATATTTCCAAACCTTCTATATTGAGATAAAAAAATAATTCGACTTGTTTGCCTTGAGTAGAAACGTAATCGATAAAGTATGAGAACGCTATGTTGTTTTTTAATATCTGATCGAGTGTGAGGTCGATTTTTTTAATACTTTCCAACTGGAAGTAATCCAAGGACGATTGAGCATCTGCAAAGAGAAGATTATACAGGGTGTCCTAATATTCCATGTACATGGTACTACTACAGATTCTTTTAAACCTACCTAGGGTGCCATTAAGTTTTTTCTTTCAAATACCTCTAAAACGTATCATTCAATTTAAATGAATTTTTTTCTCTTATTATTTTTTGTAGTTCGAAATTTGTGTAAAATGTTTTTTTAGTTTCAATAAATAAAAAAACTTGAAAGAAAAACAATTATCTTTGATACAATAAAAACAGAAGTAATAAAGTCATTGAGAAAAAAATATATTTGTTTGAGTGAAGGTAATTTTTGCCTCAATAAATGCAATTTTTCTTCAGTACAGCAAATATTTCAGTTAATTGGGTTGACTTGAGTCAAGAAAGCACCGATTGATTTGTGGCGACATCTTTTAACCAATAGTGATAATAACTTCAGTGGGGCTTGTTACTTTCTTACATAAAATAATTATGTTGAAATTTCGATTACAGTTAATTTTAACTATTTTCCTGAACACTTCAATTGTATAAATAGGTGAAGCAGTCCCCACTGTCATAGAAACCGCCGTAAATAAGGAGGTAGTCGGCGGTAGTTCAGCAGCCTCTGTTTATAATAATTATATTTTACTTTAGATGAAGTAGTGTATAACCTGCATTACTAGGCAAACCATCATCGCTTTGGATAGAGTCAAGTTTAGTTGAAACATTTTCGAAGAATCTGTGGTAGTTCCATATAGATACTTGCTTTTGCAATAATAATGACACTTCCTCAAAACAGTTTTTGAACTTCTGGAAGTTGTGAGTAGAAATTGCATTAAATCTCTATTGGTGAGTGAAACAACTGATGTTTAAAGTTGAAAGTAGAGTTAAAATGATGATGATAGAAAAAATCATTATTAAGAGTGTCATCATTGTTGCAAACGATTGTATATATAACCCGCATAAAGAAAGAAATATTAACATCCGAAACATACCTGTATCTAAATTATCAGTGTTCTCTATCTTCGATAGTTTATTATCTATTAGTTTTAAAACATAATACAAACTACTCAGCTGCTGCTTTATCGAAAGATCACTGTCCCCTCCAGAATCCCTAGACCTCTAAAAATACAAACACATACTAACAATCAACTTAAAAAAAATAAAAAAATCTCATACCAAAGAATGTATTTCCTTAGAGACCAGCTCTTTGGTACTTCTTAGTTCATCACAGCTATCTGTAAGTCTTAGAATAGATAGAAATATGTCGCTTGGCAACTGAGCTTCACGTAAGCACTGAAAATTTCCTCTATTAAAACCTAACACAAAAGAAAATATGATGTAGTTACTGACCAGCCAAATGATAACCTGATTAATGTAATCAGGATCTGCAATCAAGTTGAAAAGTGGTAAAATTACACAGTTAACAAACATTTCCCTCATAAGAAATCGTAATGGTCTACATTGAAAATCCTCATCGGGAAGAAGTATATACAACAATATTTCCACAACTTCACACAAAAATTCTGAAATTATGGGGATAAATATATCGAAACGGAAAAAATAAGCATTACCTTTTTCATTTTCTACATTTCTACAAATACAATCCCTACAAACTACATTATTTTCCATTTGGCGTTCTAAATCGAAAAAATAATCTTCCAATGTCTGGTCCTTCTTATTATCACTCATATAAAACTTTGAATTGCCTACACTTTTTTCTGCATCTAAGGAAAAAATACTCAGTTTAGTGACAACACAAATATAGGGTGTCCTCTTCCTACTTCAAAAAAAAAAAAAAAAAAAAACGACAAAATCGTTAAATGAACCTAATTTATTTTAAATATAAACGGGACACCCTGCATATCTCACTAAATGTAGAATACCCCTTTTTAAATCAGTTGACCTCTTGCTGTACCAATTGATATCTGTCTCACTTTTGTTTCTTTTATGAACGCTCTTCTTGGGAGATCTGGAGTCCCTTTGGGGCGAACTCTTCTGTTCATTAGATGCCTCTTGAAGTTTCATTTTCGTCCTAGCTTGCTTGTATAGTCGCAAATGAGAAGCTGCGTCATCCACAAGTCTTTGGGTCAAGAATGGGATCCAATCTACTTCTTTTACCCTTAATATCATCATTTAATATTTATTGTTGAATTGTGTACAATTATGACAAAAATATGTTAATTACTTGACAAAACATTTTATTTATAGAACAATATACAAAAAATTTTTGCGCTACTATAAAATTTTTGTGTAAGAAAATATTCTAGGGCTTCATTTGATCTATAGATAAGTCGATTAATTTTTTATTTCTACTAATGAAATTAAAAGCAGTTTGTTCAAGAAATTTTAAATAAACAGTTCACATAGAACCTACTGGTTTGTCAAACAGGAAAATACGGTTAATTAAATAACTTCCTACCATGGAAAACTACAGAAATAAAGTGTATTCCTGTTCACCATCACTCATTTTTTAAACATAAATTGATAAAAATTATAACACAATGTTCTGTGTATAACATAGAACTTCATACACAATAGTCATTTCTAAAATACAGTTGGAAAGGATATAACATTAAGTCTATAGACATAGCCCTTTGCTTTAGTAAAGTGATGCTTTCAAGCAAAGTTCTTACATTATTTAGATAGGAAGGTTTAGTCAACCCAAAGAATCTCACCACGCTAATAACTCTATGCTATGCTAATATTTTATCATAGAACTTCAAAATTTTAAAGCAGCGTTACATAAATATAATATAAAAATATAAATTATGTAAATTTAGCTTCATAAACTTTTTTAAGAGGGTATTGTACATAACACTGTGATTACTAAATTTTAAAAAAAAAACTTTGTACTTTTCTGTAATTGCAAATTTCTGAAGCTAATATCTATATCTTGAAGATTTTAATTGCCGATTTTATTGGACTAAAGGCATTTTACAGACTACTTCCAATTCAATGATAAAATATACAGGATAACCGAAATATGAGTGACTTTGCTGTATCAAACAAAACATATTTGACTTAACAATTTTCTTTCTCTGACCAACGGTAACAGAATTATGACAACAAGCAGGTCTTGAATATATGATGTCGCTCACCATGTCTGGTGTTTGAACATAATAATTTCAAATACACCTAAACGCAGTTACTGTGAATGGTTTTTTTAGAGCTCTTTTTGTAACACAGAATAAAATGTGAAATAGTTACAACTGTTTAAAATGACTTATGTTGTATGCTTAAAGCGTTTACTGTACAAACGTCTAGTAGCCAGAAAGTTTTGCTCAGATTTGCCATAAATTAACATGTCATGCAGCTGGCCATTCCTATTTTTGTTTATGTACACACACGCAAGCACTACGTAAGTACAGAAAAATGAAACACACCATCCTCAGTACTAATAATACTTGTAGGTTAATATCAGCAGGTGATAGATTCATTGCTGTCATACGTTACAGTATTAAAGATTTTCTGGGAAACTTCTATTGTTTACTTCATTAATACTGACAAAAAACAAATTACAAACACATTACGTAACAGGAATATTTACTTAGGTTCTTTGTTTGTAATTTTGTAATAGTTTCGCATTTTACTGCAGTTGTATTTTAATTTTAGAAATGTATTTGAAAAACTATTCGTTTCAGTTATTCATTTTTTCAAGTCTTTGTTGCTTTTGATTAAATATCCAACTCCCTTTAGTATCAGCACTTATATTCTCAACACCCTGTGTAGTTTCAAAAAAATAAATAAATAAATAAATAAATGTGATTTATTGTTTATAATTTAGGTCACTAATGACAACAAAATATATGGTTCAAATGACACAGAAGAGATAACAGTTTTATGAAGTTCATGTCAGCGAAATATCCAAAAGATAACATTCAAGGAAATATGTATTACTCCTTTGTCATAAACAAAGTATGACAATGATAATTTTTAAATAATTGTAAATATCAACTAGTAATAATAAAATAAGTACTCGAAATAATATATAGGAGTAATTCGCAATTTTTAATTTCAAAAGCAAAACAAAAATAGAACAACTCATACATATTGTCATTTATTTATTTTGCTATAACTGTTAAAAAAGTATTTCTTATAAGTAAACAATACACAAGGATTAAGTGGGCGGATGAAAATAATCTATTATAACTATATAAATATTTCATTAAAATTTGTGTCTAATAAGTTTTGCACTTTTTTGTGACAAAATATGTGAATATATTAAGTCCAGTTCCTGAACATTTTTAATAACTTTAACTTATCGTCTATTAATAAATTTTGATAAAAGAGAATAAATTTAGATTTGGTTCAATGATTTTAGCTAATCCTCCTAAATAAATTTTAATCTTCATTTCTACAATACAATGGGCCTGCATACCATAACTGCAAGGTTACTTTTTATCTACTAAATGTTCATGCTTCACTGACATTAATTACGTACCGCTATGATACATCAAAATTAATATATTTCTCTTTGGTTATAGTTTAAGCTGATGAAAAATCTTACTATAAATAATAGATACATACCTGTTTGCTATATTAATCGCAAAAGTCTGTGCAGTATGCCTCACTGTAACTTCAGCAAATTCAGTATCTCTCGATATTAAAGTATACCAAGAAGATACATAATCTCGTATGACATACCCCAAAATTTCTTGCAAAGAACTATCTATTAACTCACTTCCTGTGACTCTACTATCCGTTTTTTGTACTTTTTTTGGACTTTCAATTTGTCTGACGACATGTTTTAAACCTCCTTCGTTTGGGATGTTGGAGGTTAAAGGATTTCCTGCACATTTACTATAAAATTTTTCTATATCACCCTGTTGCACGTATAGTAAAGAAAAACACCTAGAATGAATAGAATTATAAGTATCTAGAACAAATAAATTAAAATAGTCATAACATACCCTATTATGAATAGAATCACTCCGATTATAACTGCTAGAAGCCAAGAAACACCGAAACTTGTAATAAATAAAACAGAGATTAGGCCAATCCATCCTATAGTGTTAGTTTCCATTTCTACAATACAAAAATAAACAATTAAAATTGTACATAATATTTTAAAATGCATTAGAAATTATGTCAGGAAGATACTAACCTGTTCAAATGGATATATTTGTTTAAACAAACAGAGATTTATAAGAATAAACAGCAACATAATCGCACATAATTATTTATAAATAAGTTTAGTATCTTACACTAAACTAATTTCCCTATTTCTCTTTACCGATAAACGTCATATTTTAAGGTTATTTTGTTTCCATTAAACGATTTGCGTTAACACAGATAGATGGGGCAACAAGTACTAAAAAGTAGGTCGCGGGAAAATTTAAACCGAACACTTTCGTCTTCACACAAACGATAGTTTGGGGGTGCGCAAAGGGTTGAATATTCAGATACAAGATTTGTGTTTTGGTTTTGTCAGTCATGAGCGCGATTTAAAAATATGGCTAGATTTCTAGCAACAATAAAAGCAATAATAACGCGCCTTGTTTTTGCGGGCCACGGTTTCATTGGTATTTGGCAAGTGACGATTTTCAAAAATAATTCTTTTTATTGGTATTTAAGTTCGCCTATCTTACTTTTGTTCTTTGAGGGGATCTTTACTTTAACAATCAAACAAAATCAAGAGTGGAAATGGTAAGTAGAAAGTGTACATTGTTTTAAGATTCTACACAAAAATGAAATTTCAATTTTATTTTAAAATTTAATGGGTATTCAACAATATATACAATGCGGCTACTCAATGGAAACAATTTATAATTAAATCAATATGTAAGAGTTCATAAATTTCTTAGGAACAGTCTGACATTATAATTGTTTCATTTTTTATCATATTACATCTATTAATTTTGTATTACTTTTTTAATCTTTTAGACACGAAGAAAATTTTATTTAAATTTTCTCCTGACTATGGTTTAATAACTACGAAACGTCACGATGTGACTGCCAGTAAGTAAAACGGTTTTTTTATAATGATTAATATTAAATATGAGTGCTGATGATTCAGTAGCGATAAAATATGTAAATTGAAAGTTCAACTCTTAGAAAATATTTAGGGATTAACACTATCTGTTTGAAATTACCTAGAAAGGTATGTGTAAAGATAAGGTATATTTAAATAAACGAAATAAAACTGAAATAATTATGTCAGTTTGCCATGAATCAGTGAATTGTTATCCACTTAAATTATTAAGTTTGTGTTTTAAATTATGGGAAAATGTAGGTTTTTAGGTGCTATTCTTATTCGTATCATATTTGTGGTTCACGCATTACTTGCTGTATGGTTTTTGGTGTATACGAAAGATGACCACTGGTACTGGTACATGAGTACTCCCTTGTTTTTCCTTTTTTTCGAGGGTATAATTACGTTGACAGTAAACGAAAAACGTGAATGGAATTGGTATGTTAATTTTACTTAAACATTTATACCCCACAACATTCCATTATTAACTAATTATGTATGATCCAATGCATATGAGAACTTCAGAAATTGCCTAAAAATAGAAATTTAATCAGCTCACAAACCGACATCTGAAAATATAATCTGAACAGAAAAATATGAATTAAAAATTAAAATTCAAAACTATGATTGTAAATATACAGGGTGGTCCGTTTTTTATGGCTCACCAAATAAACAGGACGACTAAAATTAGAAATAAAGCCAATCCAACGTATCTGCTGCTGATGCTGAAATATTGTGAAAAAACTGATAATAGCGATTTTAGAAAATGCCATTTACTTTCACTAATTTCGATTATACAACATTCAACTGTTTTTCTTTTCTTTGGCGCCATAACATATTGGATCTTGACAGTAACATATGTAGAATAACACGTCAATATGTAACACTAATTTTGTCGCGTAAGTCTTCTATATCATTTTTTATAGGGATTGTAATAAATTTTATATTTCGGACTATCCCAAAGAAAAAAAAAATGATGGGGTGAGATATGGACACCGTGGAGGCCAAGCAACAGGCAGGATTATGAAAGCCAATCAGTTAGAACAATTGGAACATTATAAGACCTTTCGCCATTTTACTGAACCATTTCTAAATTTCTAATACTTATAATGTAATGGAAGATTCTCAGTGCATTGTCCGTTTCCATCCTGAATATATTTAAATACTTTAGAGAAGTACGGCTTCCAACAAATAAAAACAAAGTTAACAAATGTGGAATCTGTCAAAATGTTTGTTGATTAATTTTATGTCAAGAACAACTAGATTTTTCATTTAAATTATTGTTATTCTTCAAATAAAATCCAATATGGCGCCCATGAAAAAAAACAAATGAATGCTCTTTCCAACATCGCTATTTTCAGTTTTTTTATTACAAGATTTCAACAGCGGTAGTATATAGGTATCTTGGATGTGTTTGGATTATTTTAATGGCCATCAAAAGGCGCAACTTTTTTCTAATTTGAGTCACCCTGTATATGTATGTTATGGTTTCCGGGATGCCAAGCAATGATGAGCTATGAAAAACGAACCACCTTGCTATATATGTACATGCTTTTGCAGTAATAATGACACTCCCACAATTTTTGATCTTCTGGAAGTTCTGAGTAGAAATTTCTATAAATCTCTATTGGTGAGTGAAGCAACTAAGAACAAATGTTAACAGTTGAAAGTAGATTTCATTAGGAATACAGTCAAAGAAATAGCAAAGTTCATTTTAGAGTGCCATTATTGTTGTAAACGATTATACCTACAGTGTGCCCACCTTAAGAACCTTCGTAAAAACTCTACTTTTTGTCTGATTTCAGTAATTTTTCTTTATTGGCTAGGTGTCCAAAATGCGCATTCGCATTGAGATTCACTTAAAACGTACGTTGTACCGAATTTTGTTGTTCTAAAATAGAGAGAAACAATTATTTTGTTTATACTATTTTGTCGAACACCCTGTATGTTAGAACAACAAAATTTGCTCCGGTACAATCTATTGCAATAATAATGGTACTTCCTCAAATCAGTTTCTGAACTATTGGAAGTTCTAAGGAGAAATTTAATTAGACCTCTAATGGTGAGTAGACCAACTAAGAACTAATGTTGAAAAGTACATTTCATTACGAATACATCAGCAGTTCGAAATAAATTTCCAAATTCATTTTAAAGAGTGTCATTATTATTACAAAGATTGTACCTGTACCAAATTTTGTTGTAGTTGTTCTAAAACATAGGGCATTTGAGGAAAAAATATAAATAAACTAATTATTTTTTTATCATTAGTATAAATTACTTAATCAATAGCATGATTCTAAAGGACGCCATCCAATATTTTCTGAAAAAAAAAAACAGTAATACTTTCTTGAAATTTGTGCTTATAAAAGTGAGCCATGACTACAGCCGAAAAATTTAAGTTTTTCACTAGCGCGCACTTTGAATGCCTACCCAACCAAAAATACTAAAATCGGACAAAAAATATAATTATTTATTACAAGGGTGGTTAGATCTTAAGGTCCACACACTGCAAATCTTTTTTTTTTTTTTTGGTGATACTTTTCATTATGAATATTTTATCACTGTTTTATTTCACTTACATGAGTCACTTAGGATTTTTTATCTATTGGATCATCAACCAGAGTAACTTTAGAACAATTAAATTTGGCGATACAGATTAAGTAGATAGTATAAGTCAATCATATTTTTTAATGCTCAAGGACATTGATAGACGTTCTATCCAGATTATAGATTAAATAAATCTTATTGCCATTGTTATTATTGGTATTAGGTACTCGATCACAAAAATAGAGTTAATAGTTTCTTATATTATTATCAAAAGTATTAAAAACATAATAAACACAGACATCTTCTCAATCTCCATCTTCTTGCTTTGTCTCTGGTCCCTATAATAAGTATTTCCTTATATTTCTTTTCCCGCATTATTTCTAATATAATTTAGTAATATAATAGTGAACATTTTTGTTTCCAAGTATAGAATAAATAACATTCTGTACATCTAGAAGAAATATTCGTTGTGTAAGCTTTGTATCTAATACTCTTCCCTATTTTAACCCTATTACCGCATTAACTGTACCCTTATTATCGATTTTTAAATAATAATTTGCACAAATCCGTCCATATCCGATACGAAAGGACATAAAAATTAGGTTAACTCGGTGGAAGTCGTCACAATGCTCTCAAATTGTGCGGAAATGAGAGTGGAGTGACTCCACTTAGCGTTCCACAAACGCTAGAGCCACCTTATTATTTTCCCTGTCCCTGTCACTCATCAGTTTTTTATGCTAGAATGATCTGGTAAACTTACTTTCTGGATTTTCTTAACGGTTTTCGTCCAACGATGGCGGCCACAATAAAACATTGTTTGAAATAAAAGCTACTTTTACTAAAAAGACATGAAAGGTACTAATATTTATTGCCAATGTACCATGAAATAGTATATTACATACCAAGGTGGAAAGTGTTTCAATCCTGTCGCGAAAAAAGGATCGTGAACCATTTCTCGAGACAAGAATGAAACTTTTCACCGAGGTTTGTATATTATTTTATTTACAACCATACTTTTTAAATGCAATTGATGGTTTTTGTAACAAAAATAATTACGTGAGAAATTAACAAAGTAAGATCCCTGTATAGCCAGATTACATATAAAAAACGTCAAGTTGGCATTTTTACAATGATTACTATGGTACTAAAAAGTTCAAACGTGCAAACTTGAATCAGTTGCATTTTTGGTGGATTGTCATCAAAAAGGTGTTCTCCAAAATAATGAGCGATTCAGAAGAAATTATTTGTACTCCTCCTCAACTGAGAGAGGTCGCTGCAGTTTGGAAAAATATTTGTTACCTAAGAAAACAGAAAATGTTCAGAAAGCTTTTTCTGAAAGTTGTGCTGACATTTTACCAAAATTTTCAAATTCAAAAAGCCGTCGACTCTTTAGTCCATTTATTCAATGTTGCGTGGATATCTCCAAAGTTATTGGCATTTTTGAAATAACATAATCTAGGATATGTATCCAGTGAGAACATTGCGGCGTTTTTTAAGAATGCACCTGATGATATCTACCTATACAGGTTGCACTCATTGTTGGCGTCAGGTGCATGTCGAAGACTAACTTAACTGTATAAAATGAAATTAACTGATGTTAATATCGTAGAAAATACGGTTCACATAGAAATTCCAACATCAAAAACCAATCAAGAGTATTTATACTGAGTAATGAAGAATGGGTAACGTTAATTAAAACATATGTTGCACTTCGTTCTAAATGAAAACTTCTTTTGCTATTAAGATTCAGTTAAATCACTCGCCAGCCATTTGTTCACAATTCGATAAGCCAATTTCCCAAAATATTGCAGTATTTTTAAAGCTTTCGCATTGTGAAACATACACGGGAAGAACGGCAGCCACACTATTGGTAAATAGCGGTGGTGACATTCTCCAGTTGAAGAGACAAGTCTACAGATTCTCACGTTAAAATTACCACAAAACTATCTGGCAAAATGCCAAACTCCAGTACTAAAAATGTTACCATTTCTACGCAGGATGTTCAGCATGGATTAACAATTTCTGTTGATACTTACAACCAGTCGAATAGTATAAGTAATTTAATAAAATAATCTGTAATACCTAATGTGAATAAAATTTGTTGAGAATGTTTTAATGTACAATAAGATATTTCTTGAAACAAACATTTTGGTTATTCATTGAATGTTGACATTTACCTGAGTTGAAAGAGACATTTGTCTGGGTGGAAAGGAATCACATTCCACCCTGGGTCATGTCACTTTCCATCTGGATGTATGTCAATGTCAGAAATATGTTTTTTCAAACTTACTGCAAGATTGAAACACCCTGTATGTCTATTAGTGACATGAATCAAATATATACGCTTTTGCAGTAAATAATATTTTTCCAAAATCTGCTTTTGATTTGACAACAAAAATATTGTTGACAGCAAAAGATTGCTTTAGGTAAAAATATATCATGTTAAAAAATATGCAAATAAGTTAACTGGATTTAAATCGGTTTATTTTTACTTTTAGATCCCTAGTGCTTAAGTTATTTCCCTTTTTGTCTGAAAATATTCATGAATCAGGAAAATATGTGGGTTATTAATTTATATTCCTGAGACATTCGGTTACCATGGTGGCGCAACTAAACACGAGTTTCTAATTGGCTACACAATTTTGGTGCGATATTTTCACTGAAACAAGCCTTAAAATAGTATTCTAAAACAGCAGTTATCATGTTATGAAATAAATAAACATTTATATTTGGTGACTTCAGAAACCTTCAAGTCAAGTCAACTGTTAAGAGAGTACTTATCACCTGATAACAGGCAAAGTGTCCAGTGACCGACCGAACCAGACCCATAAATGACGATATAAGTGTATGAACTATTATTCTTACAGTGGTATTCATAGTCCGTCTCCGGTTGCCGGAGAGTAGTCTCCCTACCGAAATTATATGAATTTCGTTATAAAATTCATATAACTTCGGGAAGAAGACTTTCGCTCTCTGGCAACCGGAGACGGACTATGAACACCACTGTTGAAACTGTTGGTTTTAGGGTAGATATTCATTCCTATTTTGTTATTTGTTGGAGCCGAGAGATTATCAAATAAGTGAAAAGGTGTACAAAGAACTAGTTTGTGTGAAAATGGCTTCATCTCCTAATGAAGAAGAACAGGCGATATAAACTTTTGAGCAACGGAACCAACGTCTGCTAGAAGAACAAATCGAGCGGAAAATAAATGCTGCAATTCGACGGTCCTTTGGTGAAATATCTTCAAATCCGGAAAAGATGCCGATGGACAGGGTGAACCGGTACGACCGACCATTGTGACATATTGCTGCGATTAAACCCTGATCTCTCACTGTGACGTCTTAGCTTCAGACAATCGAACAATTGTGCCAATTACACAAGTGGGCGGAATATTAGAAATCGTGCTACTTACAAAACAAATTGGCGGGTTCGGCACGTGACTGATATAATCGTCTGGAAAATTATAATAAAATCTGGGCTCAGTGGAAAACCTCCCTTACTCAAGCTTTTCCGCGGCATGTATTTCCCATTAATATCATGCGAAATTAGCGTTAGCGCAGCAGTGTCAGTTAAAAAGTGCGGCGATAATTTCGTGCATTATACGGGGGCTACCAATTGAGTTGCTCGTGCTTTTCAGTGTGACACGCCTGAGGTTGCTGCTTAAGTTGACAGATTGTTGCCGGAGAAATGAGTTTTGCAATAAGTATTGCGTAAGTTGGTAGGTTGCTGCTGTAGAGATGATTTTTTTGTAGCTAGGTTGCTGCTCGAGTTGGCAGATTGCTGCCGGATAGAGAACGGGAGCCTGCATACATGAACATACCATTGCACTGGTGTTTTATTATCAAAAAAAGCTTTCAGTGTCTTAACCGAAATTGAAATACAATCGATGCTGTGGTAAATTTTAATTGCAGATAAAATAAATATTACCTTCGAGGGCATGAAGAAATGCAGGATGGCCGATTGTTAAGAGAGTACTTATCACCTGATGACAGGCAAACGGTCCAGCCAGCGACCGAGCCAGACCCATACCTAAATAACGATATAAGTGTGTGAACTGTTATTCTTAGCGAAAGTGTTGGTTTTAGGGTAGATATTCATTCCTAATTTGTTATTTGTTGGAGCTAGATGCTTGTCAGTTAAGTTATATGTTTAATTGCAATTTAAATTTAAAGTGCTTCATATTTCAGGAAGAATCTGGATGTCTGATAACCCTAAAACAGACCCAAGGAACAACAACCTGAAGTTGTGACATACTTAAAAAAGACCCTATATAATTTCTAAACTGCATATGTGTCATCATCTGCACCACTTTCGTTTCCTGTGTCAAAACTGCCCCCGTACTAACGTCCTCCTATATTTTAACGACATCCCGTTTCCATTTTTAAATATGATTCACGCTAATCCTCGGCGTGTATATTTTGTAAGTTTCTGCGTCATACTCACAATACCCTCCTACGACACGAGTCTCTTTCCTTCGTAGTATCGCCATTGTTTAATCGAGAATATTATAAACAATTCATTCATCGCATCCATTCACAAACGCAGCCATTTCAAAACCCACTATAAAGTATCATGTCCTGGTTATTTTGGGATCCGTAATGATAATAAATTCTGTTTTTAAATTTATCATTGTATATACATAGATTCGATCTAATTCAGTACTTAAGCTGATTTAGTCAAGTATTTGCGATGGTTATCTGATTTTAAATCGCTATCGTAATTGATTTTGTCATTACTATTAGATTGGACTTAGTCCAGGTAGAAAACTGGCAATGTTAGCAATTAATGGGGTGCGACGGTTGAACATTTTTCTACCCCAAAACATTCGCTGTTAACGACTTGGTTCTCTCTAGACTCTTTGTCGATTGTCATCAGTAACCAGCCCAATTCTAGTTTCGTATGTAAATAAGACCCACCGCCACTGGCGTAAAAGCCAACCCCTATGCTCTCGCGTCCACTGGAGACGAGCAGCACGATGCCTTGGAAATAGAGTGGAGACCCGTAATGGTCTTCTAGCATGTACATTTGTGGAGTCATCTTCGAATAGTAGGTGTTGATATAACACGGCTTTGAAAGTGAGCCCTGATAGCTGAAGATGTACGGTGTCTACAGGCATATTGCACCAATTACCGATCCTCTTTTTCATTAGATACTCGAGGACGTCCACTACGTGGTCTGTTTTCCACTGTATCAAATTCTTCATATCGGTGTACTATTCGTACAACAGATGATCTAGGAATAAGCAACATGTTCGATATCTGATGATTAGAATGCCCTGCATCATGTGAGGCAGTCATTCTTGCTCGGGTAAATGCAGAAATTTCATGTCCTGGCATTATAAAAATACCAAAATTCAAATGAACACTTGGCTGAACCAAACCGACCAAATTTGTAAAAACATTGGTAATAAAGTAAAGGTTCATGGTCTGCAATTTTATTGTCTATTTTGTACCCTAAGTACATGTACCTTTTTACCACATTAAGAAAAACCACTAGGTTTAATCGAATCATTTTATATGCAGGGGTTTCGATGGAATGTCTATATGCCCATTGACTATTTTAGCCTATATACCGAAACTATAACCCTTTTATCTATACATGCCATGATAACGATGATTTTGTAGCATTTCTTCGGTAAAATTTGTAGATAAAAACAATGAATCAACAATGCGAAGTTCTTCTTTATACTGGATGGATTATTGTTGCTCAACCAATAGTGACAGTATATTACTGTTAACATCCCCTTCCAACTTTCTATTATAAAATAATGGCACTAGATGGCATTTTCTAAAAACGCTTTTGTCAGTTTTTTTACAATATTTAAACGACAGCAGATATCCTGAATCTGTTAGGTTTATCTTAATGGCTATTAAAAAAAGCAAGTTTTTTCTAATTTGAGCCACCCTGTATTTTTTACGGTTTCCGAGATGCCAATAGTGAGCCATGAAGATCGGACCACTCTATAACGCTATAGTGTAGGTGTCTCATTATTTATTCATTTTGTTTGTGATTTTCTGCCAAACTAGAGAGCCTAGAGAAAAACTGGCGTCATCAGCATTTTCAGAAGACCCAAATGCACGCATTTCAATGCTTTGATTTAATTTTTTTTTTATTTTGAGGATCTTTGAATTCCCATACAATTTTTTTACTAAAACATTGTTTGGTAGATCCTTTAGTAATTTCCATCATATTTTACAAAAGGAATTAAATAATTTGATAATATTTAGTAAATAAAAATTAACTTTTACGCATCAAATTATGAATTACTTTTTTATTACTAGATAATATTTAATAAACAAAAATTAACTTTTAGGTATCAAATTATGAATAAATTTTTTATTGATTGTGATATTCAGAATTGTAGCTTCACGTACAAAATGACAAGTAAAACATTATGATGCTGTTTTAGTTTTTTACAATTCTAGAAGTATATCTATACATAGCTATACTTCTAAACTTCTATAGAGTGTTATGGGGGGTTTCTTATTTCTAGAAAAAAAATGTTTGGATATCACAGATATATAAACATGTTCACATGTATGTATGTATCACATTTGATACATCAATAATTGAAATAACACTTTAGGAACTTTTTTATGAAAATTTAAAATCTTCCCTAATTTAAATATCTTTTTGCTGCATATAAACACTATTTATGGTTTAACTAAATTCATTAGCAAATTTTGAGCAACGATGGAATGCCATCAGGTTCAGTAATTGGCTCCTTATCACTTCTAGTGTATGTAAACGATACAACTGCTTATTGTTTCTTTAAATCGAATTATACATTTTAAGCCATAATTTAAAAAAGTATTTTTTAGGTTTTGTCCATCAGTATTCCTATATTTGGCGAGTATAGTTCCTGCCATTTGGTTGCTAGAACTAGACAAAGTCGACAGGAGGTTGAAGGCAAGAGAAGAATTAGATTTCAACTTAACTACAGGAGGACAGTTGAAGGATATTAACAGTCTGATAGGGGTGAGAAAGAAACCGAGTTCTGATATGTCATTTGATAATTATCTTAATAACTGCCTATTCACGAATTAGAATTAAATTTCACAGAGCAAATTTCAGGGAACTTAGATACGCTATAATTGATCTAATAAGTCATGATTAGGTATTATATTTTTTGGACGTAGGTATACAAACATTTTTCTATAAGAAATAACATTTTAAATAGTTACTTATAGTTGCTTATAATGTTGACACATGTTGTCTTGTTTTTCTTGGTCTTGTTTTGGTTTTGCAAGAAAGGGCAGATCCAAGGCAACATATAACAGCTCTAATTGCAAGATTTTAAAAAAGTCTTACAAGACGAGGCAAGAAATATTGCTGCAAATAAAAGAAGAGGTGGCATTTAAGTGAGCATTATCTGAAAAAATAAATATTACATTTCCGTTGTAGGTATAGACTTTATACAGGGTGGTCGCGATGTAATGGGCCAAAATTCATGACTAGATTCCTGACGTAAAAATATTGCGATTTAGACAAACTCACCTTAGTCCAAAAGTTGATACTTACAGAGATACAGGGTGTTTAATGCAAAATATTATTTTAGTTTTTTCTTATTTATTTCATAATAAATGCTCATATAGAGATGAAATTTTGGTGTTAGGGGTTTTCTGGGGCGAGAGATTGAAATATATCCATGGTTTGCTTGTAGCTCATAGAGAGCGCCACCTGTTCTAGGTCGAATGCGTTGAAAACGACAAAACTTTTTTATCTTTCAAAACTCTAATTCTCAAGTAGCAAATTCTGATTTTACAACTTCTTTTACACAAAAAAGCTATACTTTTTGATAGTCGCTATCTTGCACCGTTCTCAAGATATTTAGCTTTGGTAATTCAAGTAATCAAAATAAGGTATGAATGTCAAAAAGAACAAGACTTTATTTCAAATTATAAATTGTGATGAACAATTGAATATCGAATATTACAATAAATGTTCAACATGTCCGCCTCCAACTCCAATACATTTATTAACGCGTTTGTTCAAAGACTGCCGTATTTTAAAATAGAGATTCTTGTTACGAAATGATTCGGCGGCATTTACAATTTTCTGCCATAGCTCTTCGCGGGTGTTTATAGTATCTCTATAGACAACTGATTTCATGTAGCCCCAGAATCAAAAATCCATAGGATTAAAGTCAGGACTACGAGGAGGCCATAATAGTCGACTCCCAAGACCGATCCAACGATCTGGAAAAATGTGGTCAAGATAGTTCCGTACTCTGACACAATAATGAAGGGGAGCTCCATCTTGCATGAAAAATAGATTTTGCCGTGTATTCAGTGGTAAATCGTCGAGGTAGTCAACTAAATGGTGCTGCAGGAAATCTAAATACAAGTCACCATTTAGATTTGGAGGAAGCTCATGTGAACCCAAAAGGTGATTTCCTATGATTCCGCACCAAACATTTATCTTAAATTCATGTTGAAAGTGACGCTCACTGACTACGTGAGGATTTTCATTATCCCATATGTGCTTGTTTCTAAAATTGAAAATTCCTCGACGAGTAAAGGTCGCTTCATCAGTGAATAGTACATTATCCAAAAATTCCTGGTCAAGGTTTTGCTGATTGCTCATAAAATGAGCAAATTGTAATCTAGCTGGTAAAAGGCGGGGGTGTAAAATGGTAGGGATATAAAATTTCCTTGTGAAAGATTTTGAGCACTGTTGTTTTACTATCACCAGTTTCTCTAGCTACCTGCCTGCTGCTAACTTCTGGATTTCCTGCCACTCCTACTAAAATTTCTTCTTCTTGGTGAACTGTAATAGTATGCCCTACGTTGTCTCTTTTGGGACGAAAACTACCAGTTTCTCCAAGTCTATTAAAAAGTTCTTGAAATAGTTTCCGATTTGGTTGCGCATTTCTACATTTGAAAATAAATTATGGCGTGGCATGTTATCTCGCACTAGGATTTAGATCATAAAGTAAAGAATACTTTTAATAAGGCACGAATAATACTGTAATATTACTGACAGCAAATGTCAAAATTGGATTTTAACATAAGCCTATTTGAAAATTTTTGCCGATTTGTAATTGAATGCAAATACATTGGAATTTTCAATGGCAAATTTTACGAGAACGGTGCAAGATAGCGACTATAAAAAAGTATAGCTTTTTTATGTAAAAGAAGTTGTAAAATCAGAATTTGCTACCTGAGAATTAAATTTTTGAAAGATAAAAAAGTTCTGTCGTTTTCAATGCATTCGACCTAGCGCAGGTGGCGCTCTCTATGAGCTACAAGCAAACCATGGATATATTTCAATCTCTCGTCCCAGAAAACTCCTAACACCAAAATTTCATCTCGATATGAGCATTTATTATGAAATAAATAAGAAAGAACTAAAATAATATTTTGCATTAAACTCCCTGTATCTCTGTAAGTATCAACTTTTGGACTAAGGTGAGTTTGTCTAAATCGCAATATTTTCACGTCAGGATCTAGTCATGAATTTTGGCCCATTACATCGCGACCACCCTGTACAAAGGAATCCACCATAAAAGGTGATTAAGAACGTGTGAAAATTAAATTTTAAAATCTTTAAACATTATTTTCTTGAAATTTTTGTTATGTAACACTATAATTTTTCATGATGTATGTATGTAGAATGGCACGCTCCTTCAAATGGCATGATCAAAATTGGGGGTTGCTATTTAAAAAAATTGTCGATGACGTCATATCTCGAACAACGATGACGTCACAAATGTGGGTCGGATGTCAAAAAGTGCCTTTTTAAAAAACAAAAATAATGAATTTATTCGTTACTTTTCGAAAGTACTGTATTATATTTCGCACAATTCTTGCAATTCATAAAATATCTGCGAAATGTTGATTGATTGAAGATCTAGGATATTCACCTTCAAAAAAATTCGAACGACTTTAATCAACAAATAGTTACAAAATTGCAGTTCCTGGCCTGTTTTGACGATCGTTATTTAAACAAACATTACTTGTTGTTCGTTTACATGATCCAGGTTTCCTGGACATTTACGACGGCTATTTAAATTTGTGAGAAATCTAACAAATCTCATAACAAGCACGTGTACTTTCTAGGTTGAAATTAAATTGCCAGAAATCGCTTTGAGCACAGAGACATGGATTACTTTAATAGAGCAGTTTCTAATGTTAATTCTAATAATTGGAAGATGGATGCTGCCAAAAGGTGATCTCACGAGGGACCAGCTGAGCCAACTGTTACTCGTCTATATCGGTATGTTTAATATTTCTAGAAGTTTTCGGATATTTTACTCATCATAAGCTGTCGTGGTCGAAAAATTCTGTTTTTTCTTATAAAATGAAAAAAAAAAAAACAATTCTGAGACTTTGACCAGCTACAATTTTTGAAGAAGGCTAGAAGAATAAAATATGTAATACCAAAGTATCACTTAATGAAGTGTAAAAAATAAATGTCCTCTTCAAAGAACTGTAATATTCAGGGTGTTACCTAACGAATGTTACATAAGTACTTCAAGGGTATAATCTAGAAATGGTATCGATTTAACCAAATTTAATCAAACTTGCTTAAACGAAAAATGTCGGAAAAAAGTTACAGGGTGTTAAGGTTTCTTGTTTTCTCCTTAACTCATTACTCAGTTAACCGATTTGAGCAAAATTTACTGTTGCTTAGTTTTTTTTCATGAAGTATGCAATGATTATGTTCCTATTAGGTTAAATTATACAGGGTGTTCATTTTATTACTACCCTTTGTGAATATTAACTTTTTTGTAAATTAAATTTTAACACGCAATAATCAGAAATCATATGACATCATATTCATGGCGTCTACGTCGTCAAGGAGTTCTAGCGGTATGTGTAAAAGATGCAATAGTAACGTAGTTAGTGCAATAAAATGTAAAGTTTGTTCAAATGTGTATCATTTAAGCTGTGCTAAATTGACTAGTACTGTTAAGTTTGTTAATGACAATCGTATTATTTGTTGTGATGGAATTTGTGATACCGATGCTCTGTTTTGTGATGCTAAGGATGGCATAGTACCTGATGAAAGTAAGGTCGATAATAAACTCTTTAGCTTTAAGCAGAAAGACATAATTACAAGAACTTCGTGATAAAATTGTTATATTAAATAATCATATATTTTAAATAGATTCTCAAATGTAGTCGATATCTGTGGTAGATATCAATAAAAGTGAACAAAGAATGAAGGAGATAAAGTTTAATGATGGTGATACAAAAACAGTGTCTCATAAAAACTGCAACTGCTTTACAAATAAGGTAAATAAACAAAATCCGAAATTGGAAAACAAGCAACCAAAACGTATCCAAGGGAATTAAACCGGCTGCAAAGCAATTAAAATTAGGTAAATATATAAATTTGACAAACACTCTAATTCATGTAAAGAAGACCAGTGGCATCAAGTAATTAAAATGAAACGCAATAGATCCGTTGTTGTTGGCTGTAATATGGTTGGTATATGGTGGTTTTTAATATTTTTCTTTATGTTATAATTTAATTAAAAAAATACCAGTTGTTTGTAGTAACTTGTTTTTTTAAAAAAAAAATAGCTTAACATGACATTGCCATACTTCGGAAAAGTGACACATACTTCTAGCCGGAAAAATACTTTTCCGGCTAGCGTGGAATTGAAGATAAGTAATGAGTCATTTCCCTACCGTTTTAAAGGTAAGAAATGTCTATATTACTAACCGATTGTGAATAAAGAAACTTTAGCACCCTGCAACTTTCAATTTAAGCATGTGTTGAAGAAATCGTATTAAATTAACCCAAAAGCAAAGGAGATATTAATGCCCAAAGTAACTCATACATTTTTTTGATTTTCTTGTATTTTTTTTCATCCATTTGGTTTTTGTATTTGTGCTGTAATTGAATTTAAAGGACCCCGCACATTTTATATAGAAAACGGTCTTCCGGTGAAATTCTCTGAAAATTTGGAAAATTGTTCGTTTTGTACCCCTGAATAAAAGTCTCAATGGGGTCGAAGCTCAAAATGTCCATCTTTAGGCTTTACGGCTATTATTAGTGGCCAAAATTCATTTCTTTTAAATATCATGTTTAATAATGGGAAATTGTTCGTTTTGTACCCTTGATCAAAAGTCTCAATGAGGTCGAAGCTCAAAATGCCCATCTTTAGGCTCTACGGCCATTTTTAGTGGCCAAAAACGGCCAAATTTTTCTTTATGTAGGAATATGTCCGTGTCTAATTATATATGTATAAGTCTCATTGAGACTTTTGATCAGGTGTACAAAACGAACACTTTCCCAGCATTACACATGATATTAAAAAAAAAATAGCCGTAGAGCCTAAAGATGGGCATTTCGAGCTTCGACCCCATTGAGACTTGATCAGGGATACAAAACGAATAATTTCCCATCACTAAACATGATGTTTAAAAAAATAATAATTTTGGCCACTAAAAATAGCCGTAGAGCCTAAAGATGGGCATTTTGAGCTTCGACCTCACTGAGACTTTTGATGAGGGGTACAAAACGAACACTTTCCCAGCATGAAACATGATATTTAAAAAAAAATGAATTTTCACCGTTTTTGGCCACTAAAAATAGCCGTAGAGCCTAAAGATGGGCATTTCGAGCTTCCACCCCATTGAGACTTTTGATCAGGGGTACAAAATGAACAATTTTCCAAATTTTCAGCGAATTTCACCGGAAGACCGTTTTCCATATAAAATGTGCGGGGTCTACTTGTTTATCACTTAATTTTAGTTTAAAATACTTGTTATTATGTAAAAGTTAGCACTATTGAATTTATTCAAACTGACTATTTATATGAAGTTGCTCAAGTGGTTGATTCTATAAATATTGTCGTTCAAAATGTTTTTTTTTCCGTCACACTGAATAAACTCGGGTGTTTGAAGACAACAAAAAGATTCCATTTTTGGCTACCTGTGTTGTTAGTCATGTTTCATTTTCAAATGGGTACGTGCCTAACTGCAAAAAACGCCTGTAATTTGGTTGCCAAAAACTACCGACTTGGCCGACCTTTACATATTCCTTTTGATCTGTTCGCATGATGCAATCCTTTATCTCACTTTTCTAAAGAGCAAAATAGTGGTATTTATTTTGTTAACGTGGTTGCTCCATTTTTGGTGTCTATATAGTTATGCAGTATTAAATTTATTATAATTTGCTTTGATATTGAGTAACTTATTAAAAATGTGTAGATACTAATTTATGATAATTTTTCCAAATGTACAAATTGTTTAAGCAAGATAACATTACCTGAAAGGTATTTAGTGACTGTTTATTTAAAATTTGCTGAATAATTTCTGGTCGGTTATAATTATAAATATAGTTTATTATTATTAGGATTGTAGAAAATAAAAAGCAGACCTAAGTTTATTTAAATTTTCCGATGTTGCTGAAAAGTTTATAGTACTGATTGGCTCGAATGAAAATTTAAATAAATTTAAAGATAGCTACGTGAGACAGTAAAGTGTATAGAAAAATAACGACGGAATGTTTATTTTACTTTATATAACAGTACATCAGATTATTCACACTTTGCACAGGGATTCTTTATGTAAGACTGTAGATTTAATATTCTCATGCATGCATGTTCTAGTTTTATACAATACCAAACCATCATATTCATTTTTTTTTTTTTTTTTGGAAAAAATCGTTTGTTATAAACAACTTATGAACAAGAAACTGTATCCTATTGAAACAATACAAAATTGTTACTATTCTTATAGGTACCGCTGCTGATATAATAGAATTCTTCGATTCCTTTAAAGATGACAAGATTGCAGCGGAACCTATCTTGGTCCTATTAACGTTAGCGATTTGGTAACCAAGTCAATATAATTGACGAAACACAAGATAAAATACATATTTTCAGGTCTTGGAGTCTCATGCAATTCACTGTAGTTCTAACTGCTACGAAATCTCGAAAGTCTCGCCTTACCACAGCAGGATCAACCATCAAAAGGTAAAAATCATCATTTTCGCTTCCTCTGTTACCTACTTTTCAGAAACTACCGGTATATTGACACTATGTAACTCAATACCATCTCTATAACGTCGTATAGTATAGTTACAAGTTTGTAAGGGCACGCCTTTTTTCATAATTTCATTTTCTTTCAGATCAGAGAGTTGTTGCACTATAGACGTGTGGGGCATAGCCCTCAACATCACTCTACAAGATGCCCCTTTCTTAGCCTTCCGACTTCTCCTCATCACCCACTTCCAGATAATATCCTACATGAACGTCTTCTTCACCTGCAAAAACACTTTGGTAATACTTCTGCAGATATATCGGCTCTACGTTGTCTACAGTGAGCATCACAAGAAGCAGTCGAAGGACGATTTTGAATTAACAAATATTTCCATCATATCCAGAGCTGATATGTACGACAACAGAAGGAAGCCCAAGAAGAACAAAAAGGACGGAAGGAATAAAAGGAGTTCGAGTAGGCAGTCCAACCGGTCGGAGGACTGTAGTGAAAATGATTGTAGCGACGAAGATGATAATGTTAATAGAAAAAATAGGTAAGATTATGTCTGCGCTCGATTTCTATTATAAATTATGTCAGTATTAGGTTTGAGCTTTTTTAAATTGACATAATTCGTGTAGCAAAAAATATAACAAAACACAGACCCCTAAATTGTTTAATAATGGCTTGTCAGTTAGATATCTCTTTTGTTCAGTTTTAAAACCCTAAATTTGAGACATTACGAATCTTCTTAAGTTAGCTTCTGCACATCAAAGCTGTAAATATCCTAACAAAGATTAGAATCTTCCTTTCATCTTTTCTATTTGTATACGCATTTAGACACAAAGGAAATTCGTTCGCTATGCGCAATACCGTTTCAAAACGATTATAAATAATATGTCTGCTGATACTATTTTTGAATTAAACATTCAAAGTCATTAAAACAATCACACGGACGTGTTTACTATCAAAACAAAACCCGAATTTGTATATTGACACGAAATTAACTTGGATATTTAAATATTTTTAAAATTTCATGAACTGCTGACTTTTCTACAATAATATTTGGAAACTACATCTCTTTTAGATCCCAAAATTGTTACGCTTTCCTTCAGGCGAACCAATTTAAAATTTTGTGAAATCTCTATAAATATTGGTCTCTGATCGCGGAAGGTTATTCTAATTCTCAATATTTCATTAGATAATTTAGCATAAGACGATTTTTAATACCTCCAGTCAAGCTGATGTCTACAGGGTCTTTCAAATTGAGCGTTTTAAATTCTTCAACAAGACATCGATGGCGTTTTGAATTTGACTAGGCCTTGTGACATTTGTGCAGTGTAAAGTTTGATAATGGCAACAATGGAATCGTACACAACAACGCCATCAAATTGTTGAATAACTTCAATTAATTCAATATACTTTTGAAAAATTTCTTTATACCATTATATAAACCGTATATTATATAATGGTCCATTTTTAAAGCACTATCAATCGAATTGTTCAAAATTAGGTTGTGAGAAGAAAAATATAGTCGCAGTTTTCGTTCACAAGAGGATATTTGGTTGGTTTGTGAAAGTATCATGTAACTTGACTTATTGGACTATTCTTTTGAGGTTACATTAAAGGCCAGGTCTATAAAAACAATCCACAACCAATTTCTGAACTAAAGGATGAAATTTGCGATATTGAGATAGATCCACAATTATGTATGTAATTGAAAATTTTAACAAAAAAGTGGACATCTGTGAGCTGCAAGCTGTAGTCATTTGACTCATATTGTTTTCCGTATTTAAATGTGATCCATTGTATTTCAATTAGCAATAAGTTTTTTTTTAAATCAACGTAAATTGTATCTCTTATTCAAGAATTAGAAAAACCGCTCAATTTGAAAGAATCGGTACGTGAAGGACTTTTCGTTTCAGGAATGTAAAGAACTCTCGAAAAGACACCGGCTACTCCACAGCGAGTTCCCACACCAGCGTAAGGAACAATCTCCAGAAATCTCACTCCAAACGGTCCACCAGAAGTGGTCGCGACTCGGCCGACCCCGACGAAACCAGACAAATGTTCAAGCAAAAACTGAAACGCACAGATAGAGATACAAGGGGAAGGCGAAAGCTGGAAGATGCCCTGTCTGAGGAAAGCGAAAGCGACGTGACCTACCTGGAGGAAGATCCCAAAAGGGACAAAATCAAGAGGAACCGCAGTAAAGACAAGCCGTACAGGAAGGAAACCACAGTGTCCATGACCACCAGTGACCCGTCATCTGACTGACGTCATCAATTAGCCATAATGGCTATTTTCTGCTTGTATTTATTTATTTTTATATGTTGCATGTTTTTTATATACTGTGGTATTAATACCGAGGGCCTGATCATTGCTAAGGTCAATAAGAAGAACAAAACCTCCTAGAGTTAAAGCTTTAGTGAATAAAGTTGTTTCTAGTCAGTGAATATTTTTTCTGAATAAAAAGGTTGGATCTGTATTAATTTCTTTAATGATTTTTAACATTAAAAAAACATTCCAAAAATACAAAATTTATTAAAACTCTAACTTTCTCTAAGAAAGTTCATTAATATTAACATATCACAAAGAACAAGTTACAATCTAAGGCATCACATTCTAACCTAAAATAATTTGCACTTGGAATAAATACTTTGAGTACTAAAATATCGACATATTAATCTTTGGTTTAATTTTCAAAAGAAGTACCTTCATCCAGTTTCTTCTCAACCTCTTTTTGGTCCATTTCGTTGACTAACGAAAACAGGATAATTTGGTTTTTGAAAATCTCTAACTTATTTTCCAAACTGCATTTTTCCGTGTATATATCTTCCCGTTTAATGATATCCTTTGCTTCTTTACAACTTTTAAAAAAGTCTCTGAGCATCTGGGTAGTGGAATTCACCAGAGGTTTCAACTCGGTTATTGGGATTTTCTTAACTTCAACAACTCGAGATTTGCGCTTCCTGGTGAAATATTTTTTCTTCGATTTCCTTCGTACTGGTACCGTTTCCAATCTGGGTTTCTTGTTGGGAGCTTTCTTTTGAATTTCTCTTATTGTATAATCGAAAGCTTCGATTTTTTTCGTTTCACTGTTGTATTCCGGCCGTTCGTGTGCGTTAACAGGCCACTGTTTAAGCGTTTCTGTTGGCAGTGTCGGTTTCCTATTGGGTACCTGAAACAATTGAATTTATTTAAAGAAAGAAGTCTACAACCTATCACTTAAAATGGTTTAGAAATAAATACAGGGTGTTCCCCATAAGAAGCGACACAGAGTAGGTGCATGTAGGAGGTCCCAAAATACTGCAATTTAACCAAACATACAGACCTTCAAAGGGGGGAAAATATTTCGGGCGAAAAAAGTGTATGAGCTATTACCTCAAAATTTGGATCGACGAATGATCTTTTGCCAGTTTATCTTGCATCAGTATATTAATTTTCACACGAAAATTATTTTCACTGATTGTTTCACTCAGGAATTATAAATGTTCACAACTTTCATGAATATTCCGATATAAACCCCTATGCAATAATTCCTAGACATTTTCAATGCCAGTTTAACATAAATATTTGAGCCGGTATTATTTATTGATCGTCATTTGATTGGGCCAGTTAGTTTACCATATCGATTAAATGGTGAAAGTTATTTGGAATTTCTGCAAAATATTCTCCCTGATTGAATCGAAGATTTACCGTTGCAACTTAGACTAGAGTTTTGGTTGATGCATGATGAGGCATCGCCTCAGTTTAGTGCTATTGTTAGAGACTTCTTGAATAATAAGTTTCCAAATAATTGTCCGGACGAGGAATAATTGTCCTCGAAATTGGCCATCATGTTCGCCAGACCTCAACAAATGTAATTATTTTCTTTGGGGAACGAACATTGAAAGATTTTGTTTATTCCTCGCCGATTGAATCCCGAAGATTTGTGGAATCGCATTACAAATAAATGTAACGTTGTAAGAAACAGACAGTAAGCTGCAATTTATGTGCAGAGTAAATTTATGTTTCAGAGAAAATGGTGTCAATTTCTTTAGTTTTAATTTTATTTTTTCATTTTTAATTTATTTTATAGTTTTATTACTGTCAAATTTTAAAGACAAAGCTTACTACTGACTTTTTGATTTCTTCTGCTAAACACTATTAAAATATTATTTTAATTAATTAATTAATGGATATTTTCTTGAAAACTTTAAAGTTTTTAAAAATATGACAAGCGTAAAAAAGTATTTTAAAATAAATTCTGCGCGGGATATTATCATTCTTTTTAAATTCCATCCATGGAAAAAAAGTTTCGTTTAATTTTAGAGGTGACTCATCCTCAATTAACACCTTATGCTGTTTCAATTTACTTGAACTCATAGTCAAAGAATACCAATAATAAACCTAAATCATGTACCAAATTTGGTTATTCTAAGTTACAGTAATTCAGAAATATTTGACCCCACTTTAAAGGCCTGTAACTCCGTCTGTGTGCAATTTTTTTATGTTTCGTATGTTTGGTAAAATTGCAAAATTTTGAGATCCCCTACATGCACCTGCTCTGCGTTGGTTCTTGTGCAGAACACCCTGTATATTACAAACTACAATTTTACAATAATTGCAAAGATTAATTAAACAGAGACATGCATTTCGACTGTTATTGTTTATAAGAACTGTCAATAACAAGTGTCAAAGTTTCATTACTTCATCTACAGATTTGAGAGAAAATGTCTCATACAACTCGTAGTAATCTTGTTATAAGATTTATATGTACTGTATTAGATTCATAAGCAACATATTTTCCAAAGAAAACGCTTACCTTATTTTCTTTCTCTTCCTCTTTCTTTTCCTCATCACTAGTATCAAGCAAAGCAAAATCTTCCTCTAAAATATGTTCTTTTGACAATTTCTTGGAATTTATCCTCGCTTTTCTAACAGGGTTTCGTCTTATCCTACTACCTTCTTTAGGTGAAATGTCATTTTCTATTTTTTCATCAATTATTCCTTCTGTTTCCTCATCTGCATCTTTAGTTTTATCTTCTCTATACTCCCTAACAAACACGACGTCATCGTCATCACTGATACAGAGTACATCTACGTTCTTCGTGTTTTCGAAGGGATTCAGTTCCGACAATTTGTTAATGTCAATAAATTCAGGTTGATCGAGGGCATTTTTGTTATTGCACAAAATTTCCAAAACCGCTAGTCCGTCATCAACCTGCTGCCTCTCGTTTATGTATTGAAAATTTTCGTGCAATCCGTAATTATTCTGGACGTTACCATTCTGCAAGTTTTCGAATTGAAAGTAATTAGCATCGAAAATGATCTCGGGTAAATTTATGTTCTGATTGCTTGTGTTATTGATAGGATCTAGAACTATGGCACAGTCACTTTGGATATTTTCTTGGGCGTAAATCATTAGGGGCTCGTCCAGTAGAACAATCTGTCCATTTTCGACGAGACTGGAAAATTCTCCGTTGTAAATCAAATTTTCGTTCGGGTTTATACCAGTTTCCAAAGCCATAGCTCGAAAAACCTGCAAATATCAAAGCATGGGTAAAGTGATAATGATAGGGAATTACGAATTGAATAAATGTAGTAAAATTTTGTGCCTGTCGAATTAGTATTTAAAATATTCGTATTACTTCACATGAACAACTTTACACAATACTGGTATATGAACTCGGTTATGCATAAAATAGATTCACTTACTTGTTATCCAACTCGTAGTTTTACAAATAAAAAAATGCGAGTTGAAATGTCATAAATTTCGGAATGGAGACTACTAAAATTTTAATATTGCTAGGCGACCGCAACTATTGTTATTTTCGTGAATGTAGTGAGCTTATGATTTCATTCAAAAACTTGTCATTAACTTTAGAAGTGTGTTACAAAATATTGTGAACTCGGAAGGAAAATATACGGAATTATTGTAATTATTCTAGGAACAAAATTTTATTACATTTGGGATTTTATGAACTGTCAAATTGACAATCAACGGTGAGTAAACCACAAAGTATAATCAATTGATTAAGATTTCTAATAAACTGCGTTGTAACGACGGATGTAATTATGAGTGTTTACTATGCCTTTTCATTCATTTTTTAAGTTTTAAAAACATTCTAAATGAATTCCTTGAATGATAATTTGGCGACTAGATCAGAATAAACACGTTTTGGCAAAGAAACTCACATAGTTAAACTAATGCGTTCAGTCGTAATACTTTTATAGATTTATGGTCACAGGCTAGTCCAATGTGCGAAATCTTGTTAGATATTACGTATTAGAATGCGACTGAAAAATAATTTTAATTTACATTCGCTATCCAAATTGGTTTGACGCCATATCTCGCGCATGTAGATTTATTCAAAAGAAATTTCACCGTTAAAATTACCCAGCAGGATATCCGAAAAATGATTTATTTGAAGGGAGCTGCATTAAATAATATTTTTGACGTTAAAAATAGATCAAAAGTTTTATTCTAAGCACAGTACATATATCTCATTTTTTAGTACTTGTTATTTCCATATATCCTGTTTATAACTGTGAAGCCGCATTGACGTTCGACGGAATCTGTCAGTTACACATCCTTTTCGAGTTTATAAGGGTGTCAAAATGATCAAAAGATTAATTATTTGATGTTCTCATCTTCAACTGGTTTACTTACATATTTATTTCTTCACTCAATGTGTAGGATATAACGATAAAAAATACTCTCATTAAAAATAACTCAAAAGCATCTTTTCCATGAATAATTATTGCATACATACATACCACATAAAAACTTTTCAATAATTCAACTACTACTGCTAAGTAAATCGGTACAATGGTCACATAATACTATAAAGTAACAAATCACAAACACAATTAATGTTTAATGTCTCAGTAACAGGTATAAATAGTAAAATCTGACATTGAAAAAGGGTAAGCGGTAGGGTTGAGCCTCATACAACAATTACTGCTCATTGGTCAATTATTAAATGGAAGGTTTTCCAACTAATTGAAGGAAACAGGTAGACAAACATGCAGATATTACAGATACCTAGATATAAATTGAACCCTTAAAAAATAAAAAGTTCTACGCTTATGAATATTTAATCTTTAGCAGCATCGAAATTTTAAATTTCAATAATATTTGGTGATAATCTAGAACTGTGTTTCTAACAAAAAAGTTTAAAAATACTATTCAAATGCCCTGATATTCTGTCAAAATGCCAACCTAAGTAGCGCCAAACAAATCTTTACTGTTCATGAATAAAAAAATCATGGTAAAATCATATATTATGTATAATAAATAATGCAGATAATATCAATGAAGCTCAGAAAATGGAAAGGGATTAGAAGGACAATATGTAGTTAGAATAGTCACTCAAGACAAGAACAACAGTGTATTATAACTCATTTAAAACGTTTTTATCATTATTAATTTTTAGGTATGTGTTATAACAAATGGCTGAATAATTTCGCATTATAAAGTCTTGATTCAGTCAAAATAATTAACATAAATACATATTACTTTATCGAAATTAAAATTTTTAAAGTTTTTTAACTCAAAGTATTGGAAAGTAACATTATATGTATATAAAATACTATGTTCAGATTGTGATGGGGTCTATATTGGAAAAACCCGGCATATAGAAGTGTAAAACATTTTTTTATTACTTAATCAACAGAATAAAAGAACTCTTGCAGAATATTCTCAAAAATATTTACATAATCTTAAATTTAATAACACAGAAATTATTGGTAAACAAAGTAACTACAAAAAAGACTTCCACAGGAAATGATTAAAATTAAAAATAGTATAAACCAAACAGAATATTCAAAATTTAAAAACGTACATGTTATTTTAATCTAATAGGCAAAATGAAACAAAAATAAAATTATTGAAACTGTACATTTTGCAAATAATAAAAAAATCTATTAACATATTGGTATACATATTTTTAGCACGTAGTACACAACAGTAACAGTATGTTTTGTGACTGAAAAACAACATTTAGCAGCTATTCCCTCATCACTGAAGGTGGAAGCTAATCCTGTAGCACATACTTTGTCAACAGTGAATTCCACAACTGAAGAACATCCTCAAGGCGTTATTGTGTCAGTACTGAATTTACAAAATGCTACAAAATGTACATTTAATTTCAATGTTTTTCGTTAACATAATTATTCTATTTGTTTAAATAACTACTTAATAATTACTTGCTAATGTTAATGGTAATTAAAATAAACTGTTTCGCCTGATTAGAATTGTCATGATCGTAGGAAAAATATTGTATCTAACACGTGCGGGAAGTGTCTTTTCCGCACTCAATTGCTCACCGACTCCGCTTCGCGTCGTTCGGTCAACTGTAATCAGCGTGCGGAAAAGTACCACTTTCCGCACTTGTTAGGTAAATAACTATTATAATACAGTAAAAAAATACTCTATAATTGTACACAAATAACAGTCTTTATCAGTCAATGTCAACCAACTTCAGAGATTTATTTGAGTAACGATGGTATTTTTCTTAAAGTTCATTTATTACGGATTTTTATGACAGTTTTTAAAACACGCTGTATAAATAACACCAATGAAACCTGCCCATCCTGTTTTTCAGAGCGTTTTCTTCTAATAACAAACATTTCGGCATCCATAAATAATTCGAGGAACTTTCCCAAGGGCGGATAAATAGCTACTCCAAATATTTTCGGGAGGAAAAATTATGCAATAAACTTTCCTGTTTAGACGTATCTGACGGGTGAGATATATGACCCGCATGCCACTCTCATAAACGGTTTCAATGTAAATAAGGCCCAAGGATCGTTTTGTTGGATCCGTTGATCCCGGTATAAATAAAAACACGAGAACACCGTACGACCTTAGTCAACCTAAACACATTCCGTATCAATTAAGATGCCTTGGGGTTTTATTATTAGACAGGCGAACTTGAAATCTTTTCTTTTTGTATACATTTCGAATTTCGAGTTATACAATTTCACGAAGAAAAGTTGGGTTTGTGGCATGTTGGTTTCAGAGAATATTATTTCCAGAATTTATCGGACGTCTTTCCGTTTACTTTACAGGAAATTTCAAAATATCACCCTGAAAATTGAAATATTTATACTTTAGAATATTATGACGTTGACGGGAATTATAAAATTATAACAAGTGAAATGGTATTTCATGTAGACTTTTGAATACCGAAATACATTTGTTAAATAATATAGAATAGGAATGGGAACTGTAGATTATATAGGGTGTGTTTAAATGAAGTAGCAAAAATGAGACCAGATTCCTTAGATGAAAATAAAAAGATACAGGGTGTCAAAGTTAAAATTTTATTTTCGATATTTGTAGACAACTTCTTAAAAAATCCAAATACCACTTATGGCACATCATGTTTCTTTTAAATGGCAGAACTTTTTTGCTGCTTAGTGTATCCATCTACTATTGAAACAATCAATTCTCCTACCTGTTATGCCATGCTGAAGTCGTTAGGAGTAACAGTTTTCGAAATAATCCTGTTGCTCAGAATGGTAAATTATAGAGACGTGAAAAATTTCAAAAATATCGGCCTGCTTTGATACAATCTTTGTGCTTTGTTGAAAAATAGTTTCATTAAACCTCGCCGATCTTCTTGAAACGTCTTGCACGTCCCCATAATTTACCATTCTGAACAAATTTTTCAAGAAATATTTTGCTGAATTTTCAGCAGAAAAGGCACTTTACCTGAAACCGAAACAGTTTTTACTCGGTGCACTGAGCATTTCAAAAATGGTTACTCCTACCTACTTCAGCAAGGTATACTTTTTCAAATAAAACAGGTAGGAGAATCGATTGTATCGATAGTCATATGGATACATTAAGCTACAAAAAAGTTCTGCTATTTAAAACAAACATGGTGTGCCACAAGTGGCGCCTTCTACTAGTGACGTTGAAATTAAAAACAAATTTGAATTTCTCGCCCGTAAAAACAAAACAAATTTGTTGTAAATATTTGGATTTCTTAAGAAGTTATTTACAAATATCGAAAATAAAATTTTAACTTTAACACCCTGTATCTTTTTTATTATGTAAGACTATTGTTGCTATTCTAACCCCACATTTTAACAATTATTTTCATACTTATAAACAAAAATAAGCAATCTTATATGCAGACAGCTTTCTGTCTTATACATTCGTTTTACTTCGGTACCTTTGAATATTCGCAAGGGGCATGCGATAACATTCATGTTATTTGCTAAGCTCTATATTATTCAGTTCTTAAATATCTAAAATGATTTGTAGTTGTAGAAAACACTATTTCAATAATACGGCGTCCTACTATTCTGTCGTCAACTATTCCAGCCCACACATTTAATTTCTGAGGGTGTTGGGTATGTGCCTCTGCCATCCAATGAGGATTTTCCCGACTCCAATATCTGCAAGTTTGACGGTTTACTGTACCATTCAGACAAAATGTGGCCTCATCTGAAAAAAGTATTTGCCGGTGTAAATTTCTATTTCCTTGACATAAATCCATTAGAATTTCGCAAAAGTGTAAGCGGCGATCGGGATCATCTTCATTGAGTTCCTGCACAAGTTGAATTTTGTAGGGATGATATTTTTCCTTCCTCAAGATACGTAGCACTGTGCTCTGACTAGTGTCATTGTTTAATGCAACCAATCGTGAAGAATTATGAGGATTATCCACCATACTTATCAAAATGTTCTGTTTCTGATTTTCATTAATGCTTGGACGTCCAGATTTTGTAATATTTACAACATTGCCAGTTTCTCTAAATTTAGACTCTACCTTACTGACTGCGATGCGATAACATTCATGTTATTTGCTAAGCTCTATATTATTCAGTTCTTAAATATCTAAAATGATTTGTAGTTGTAGAAAACACTATTTCAATAATACGGCGCCCTTAACTGGTTGGCGATGTATATAATGGTATATATCTTGACATGCACAAAAATGTTTTACTCTGTACATACCTTAGTATAGTTTACTCAGTATTTAATGCTGAGAGCCTCACCTTTTTCAATATTTATCTAAATAAAAATATTATAGAATATTACCCAATGAATTTATTCCTTTCAATGCAAACTTACCATACAATAAAAATGCCACTATTACTTATATTGTTAGAAAACGCAAGGGCTAATGACCGCCGCATCTAACTATCTCCGAACCCTCGTCGATGACGCCCGATCGTACGAAAAACGTATGTCCTTTGTTTACATTTGCTTTATTTATGTGGATTCGCAAATAAAGCCTGAAAAGCCTCCTTCTAGGAGTTAGAATTCCTTGTATAGGATGACAAACTTTAATTCTTAAAGTTATTCTATAATTTAGACAGTAATTAGTGAGAATGTGTAGAAACTTGAAACAAATCATTCTTAATAGTGTCAATTCCAAATCTGAATACTATTATTCAAAGCCCCATCTGAATTCTGAATAAATCATTTGATATAAATATTACTGAATAATATTGATTTCAATGAATAAAGAAATTTCTACTGTCATACTGTTTTTTGCTGTTATTAGCATCGGTATTAGAAGACAATCGCTAATGCCGAGATATTATCTAATATTAATTAGCAGCAGTAGGATAACGCACATCGGTATCGAATGAATAAAGTGGAAATATTTTGAAACCAGAGTAGTATGTCAATATCGAATAGGTAAGTATATTTATTCCTTTAAAAATAATCAATAGACCAAGGTCTATACTCTTTGAAACCAAAAAAAATAATAGTAGGATGAAACCCATTGGTAAAAGAAGAGAATACAACAAAAATGAAAGGAAAAATAATTTACGGGCGATCTGAGGTCGGAAAGTGGAAGGGGGTGAGTTTTTAAGGGTAAAAAACGGTTTACCTCGATTTCTGGCAAAACTACAAGTCCTATGGAAAAAAGTTAAATAGCAAAGTTATTGATAATAAAAAGATCTACAACTTTTATATTTACACTTTTTTCACATAACCTCAAAATTTATGTGAAAAATTCAAATAACCAAGTTTTTGGTTTTTTTATTTTTATTTTTACAAAAAATAATTTTTTTTTACGATATTTGGTGAAAACTTACCTTTTTATGTCCCAAATACACTGTAATTTTTTTAATTTAAAATATTTATTTTTTACCTTATTTTGACTTAATATCGAAAAAGCACCCTAATTTTCAATCCAAAATTCTCACGTCAAAATATCTGCTTTTCTAAAAAAAATTCGGTGGGCTTTTTGTTCGTTGAAATCTCTACTTTCTGATGGTGTAAAAAAATATACATTATTTTGGTAAACGTTCTCAGAAAATGCAAAGAAACGAAAAAATATTGTAGATGTTTTATTAAATTAACTTTATTGACTTATTTAGTTGTTAATTATAGTACTATATTTCGACTTGCAATTTTTTCGTTTATCAGTGCAATATGGAATCTTACGTTTTTCGAGTAATTAAAGTATACATTTTAATAAATAGCTCAAAATTGTACATAATGATTTAAAAAAAAATTTCGGATTCGAGTTTAGCGCATCATTTCTTTGTTTTTTTCTGAGAACATTTACCATAGTAATGTATATTTTTTTACACCATAAGACAGTAGAGATTCCAACGAACAAAAAAACAACCGACTTTTTCAAAAAAGCAGATATTTTGACTTGAGAATTTTCGATTGAAAATTAGGGTGCTTTTTCGATATTAAGTCAAAATAAGGTGAAAAAATTATATTTTAAATACAAAAAATTACGGTGTATTTGGGACATAAAAAAGTTTTCACCAAATATCGTGAAAAAAAAATTATTTTTTATAAAAGATAAAAATAAAAAACCAAAAACTTTGTTATTTGAATTTTTCACATAAATTTTGAGGTTATGTGAAAAAAGTGTAAATATAAAAGTTGTAGATCTTTTTATTACCTACAACTTTGCTATTTAACTTTTTTCCATAGGACTTGCAGTTTTGCCGGAGATCAAGATCGCCCGTAAATTATTTTTCCTCTCTTCCTGTTCCAATGGGTTTCATCCTACTATTATTTTTTTCACTTTTTACCATTTTCAAAGGCTTCAGCACTGGTCTACAATCAAATAATCAGTTTACTATTATATATTTTAACTCCATAATCTATTAAGCAAGAACCACCTTGTATGAAATACATATTTTCAAATTTCATTGGTGTTATTTTGAAATATTATATAGTATAGTTTCTGATTTGATAACACCGTTCTGTCATAAAAAGATAATCTAATTTTAAACAAAATTGAATTAATTGATAATTACCTATTCTAAGTACCTATATAATTATTCTACAATTAAGAGTAATAAAATAATAAATTATAAGTTCATAAAAATAAAGGATCATTAAATGACAGCCTTTAAAATCTTAAAATAGGTAAAAGCATCTCTGCAATTAAACCTATTTAGAATATTTCAATTCTCTGTAGTTTTAATTATTCAGGTAGTGAGATATAATTACAGAGGTTGTTTCAAAAATATAAAAGAAGAGAGATTTGAACGAATCACAACATAGATATTTTTATCATTTTTCTGATGGAGTGTTGTTTTCGTACCTTTTATTTTTTTTTAATTAAGAAATTGACTGACGTATTTAGAAATGTCGTAAACTTCATTTATACACGTTATGTTATACAACTTTGATATAAATATTTTGTGGCGCTAAAACCTTTTGAAAATTGATTATTTTGAATCTGTTGCATTACAATTTACTTTGTGATACTCAAACAACAATTTTGATTTGAATGTTAACTTGATTGATTACTTCGTTTTTGTTCGAGGAAAACAGAAAAATTAGATAAGTAAAAGTTATTAGAAAAATATTATTTTATTGTTATAATATTGAAATTAATAATCGTTTTCTCTTTTCCTTGACGAATATTATTGAATTTTAAATACTAAGTTGGACATAATTGATAACACGTCAAAAATTCTTGAAATTATCTGTAAAAAATGTTTTGAAGGAAAGGATTTGTGAATGTATAGGTACTATTACGAATATTCAATAATGAAGTCACAAATGTAAATGTAATTTCCTATACTACTATTTACAATACAGGGTGTCCAGAACATGAATGTCAATATTAGAAGGGCTTCTATATTCCACTAGAAGCAAAAAAAAAGTCTAATAATACAAATAGTTTTTCTACAAATACGTTTCAAAAATAAAAATACACTACAATAAAATTCAAAAATGTGTTACAAAATTACATACTAGAAGACTAAGTAAAAGTCTTTTTAACGTAATTTGTTCTTTGTATCAATAAAGAGATGGATACACTAAGCAGCAAAAAATGTCTTTAAAAAAACATGAAATGCCAAAAGTGGCGCCCTCTACTAGTGACGTCAAAATCAGAAACAAATTTAAAAGTTTCACCCTTAAAAAAACCCGATCACCAAAATATATCCAAATATTTAGATTTCTTAAAAAGTTATTTGCAATTTGACTAAGGTTAGTTTGACTACATCTTACTCTATGTTGCATTAATTTCGGGACATCCTGTATAGAAACATGTGACACGGTAGGTGTGTGACATTGTGACATATTCAAAACCTATTTGCTGTCATAATTGTATTACATTAGTACATTTATCAATCATACAGCATCATACCAAATAAAAGTACTTATATTGTGTTAAGTCTGTATATCCTCTTTGTCAAATGGATCTTGTCAGTAAATATCTCTCGCTATATGTTATAGCAGCTCCACATACCTAAATAAAATGCATCATTTATCACCTATGTTTTGTAGTGGATATCTGACAAAGTACAATTAACCCGACAGTTATTTTCGTTCCAACTATCTTTCAGAAAAATTTTTTGCTTCCAATCATGCCAAACCGTGACGACAATAATATCTACCTTACGTTAGCCCCAAACATAACAAAAACCAAGGCTTATGAACTCCATCGCGAGATTATAAATACTCCTGGTTAAAAAACTATACTTTGCAAAAATATACATAGTACATATAAAAATGGGAAAGATCAGTTCAAGAACGCAATAAAGATTAAATATAAAAATGGTTTTGGTAAGAGCACATTATAATAATATAAAGTATGCGCCAAAAGTATGGAATAAATTCAATAAAAACGAAACAATTATTTTTTGGGAAAAATCCTCGAACAGGTCGATTTTTTATTTAAAAAATACATATTTTAGCGTAAAATGCGTTTTTTTCAAATGTCATTTGTTTTCGAGTAATGACGTCATCGATTTTTTTTTAAATGGCAACACCATATTTTTTTCCTTGATTCTGAAAGATCGTTTAATTCTCTATCAGACAGTACTAAAATTTTGCCCTCTTACATAGGAAAGTTTTCGAGTAAATGACGATTGAATGTTAGAAAACGTAAATCAATTAAAATAAAGCAAAAACGTTATCAAGTTTAGTTTTTCGAATTCCATAGTTTTTTTATGGATCACGTAGGTGAAAATCTTTGCAAAGTGTCATTGTCACACCGACTTTCTACTAAGTATTGTAAGCGATATAGAAATTATTATTGAATTTAAAGTATTATGGCACATTTAACTGTTACTCAAAGAATTGAAATTTTAATTCTTATCGGATGCGGGAATATGACTAGAACTCAGCACGTCATTACTCGAAAACAAATGACATTTGAAAATCGCATTTTACGCTAAAATATGTATTTTTTTAATTAAAAATCGACCTGTTCGAGGATTTTTCCCAAAAAATAATTGTTTCGTTTTTATTGAATTTATTCCATACTTTTGGCGCGTACTGTATATGGTCCTCTAAACTGTCAACAAAGGTTCATAAAGTCAAATAGAATAAATTTACAGTGTGCGCGAACGTTTCGAACAAAATCTTTATTCTTGTGTGGAAGTGGGTGGTCATCAGTTCGAACATTTAATCAACTAAGTATAGTAAGTAAGCAACTAAACATAATTTAATTTTTTTTTCAAAGTATTGGAATTATAATATTTAAAGTCTGTTGTAAAGAGAATTGTAAGAGCTTTCAAAATAAATATTACTCAACCCCCAATGCCATTTAAATATTTTAGGGTGATGCTTACTCTTACTTAGGGGTGAAAGTGACGGAGTCAAAAATACCAGCAAAGAATGTCCCTCTTTAATCTAAAATCGACGGGTCTGAGCGTTTTACTACAAACTTGCCGCAGTTCCTGAAAATGGCTCTGCTTCGTTTTCATCTGGCCACCCTGTATATCTTCAAAATCCATGAAATAACTTTGTTCCTGATTAATCTTCAGATATAATCATAAAATACATAAAACTCGATTCTACCACTTTATCCAAACAAATTCAAACACCTGTAGCTGTATCAAAAAGCATTCTGTTGTAGGTATGTCAAAAAAATGATTCACCGAAACTATCCAGAATGAATAACCATCTGAAATATCTGAAATACGTCTATTCAGCGCCAACTCACTATTTTTATACACTTAACGGTTGTGCTATATAGCTATTCTAAAATTAAAAACCTGAAAAAAATTCGAAACTTGAAACTGACGTTAAACTGAAAAATTTGGTGATGTAGTTTAATGAGAAATCGAAAAACTAAAGTTACAAATTCAATATGTGTACATGCTTTAAAGTTGTTAATTAATTGTGATAAATTTTCTCAATAAAAATTTTCGAAAGCCCCAGTTGACCTATCCTATCTTTTTAAAAAACTTAAAAACAATGGTTTATGCCAAAAACATTAACAACGAGGAGCAGTTGCTCAAAAGAGCATATAATGCTAGTGAAGAAATAATCTTGGTAAATGTAGGACACCAGTCAACGATTTGCCTAAAAATATTTTGCCTTAGTTTGTAAGATTCGTTTTCTAGTTTGTTAATTTGTTGTTGTTGTAAAATTATGTTTTACTAAAAAATAAATAATAATAATAATAGAAAAATGAGCCGCGCAATTTTAAAATATAGTTTATTTGTCTTATATCCTCTTTCCAAATCTTGAAATAGATTGTTTAAATTTTTGATACAGGGTGTTGTTTTTGAGAATTTCTAATTTGGTATCTTATTTTTGTCTGACCCTGTATTTTAATTTCACTAAATTGAAAAAAGGACTCATTGAGTAAAACATATACACCAAATTTTGCTTTTTTTTTATAACTAGTGGTTCTAAAACTATGGCCAAAGATAAAAATACCTACATATGCAGGTAAAGTATTTACACTTACCAATGAACCACTATGTAGAATTTTTAGTTAAATTAATTACATATTCTAGATCTAGAATACAGGTAGAGGAACATATAAGAACAATTGATTAATTTCTAAATGTATCTTTTGACATATCCAGTTACTCCCAATGTTCTTCAAGAAAATTATTTTTAATTACGATGCTATGTTTTTCATTCAAATATGCGTAGGAATTTGTACAACAAACTATTTTTCTCCTCTTACAAATTATTTTTAGAAAACCTAGTTTGCTCTATAAAAAATGGGCCCCTATGCCAAATTCTAATAGATATTTAAAAAAATGACAATCCCAAACGAGCCTCTCTTGAGAACTGAGAAAACAATTCAGGATCATATTATAAAATAGTTGAAACGTGTAAGTTAATGGAATGCGAGGTTTTTATATTTACATTTTGACTAAATTTGTATTTCAATAAAAATTTGTAAAAAAATCCACCAAGTAAGTTATTCCACGGTTTTGCTTGTGATTTGGAAAATACTAAAAATTTCAAGGCAATTAACCGTTAATAGAAAACGAAACGAACCAAATAATTTAAATTACTCAATAAAGAATGTAGTGTTTATTCAGTAATACAGTCCAGATTTATCAGTTACACAACATTTCATTCGCATATCCGATCTGAGGAATTCGAATTCTAAATTTAATATATTATTTGGCCGATGCTAACAGCAGAATATGATTTATTACAATACTTTCTTTACCTGCTGTATTATTTTTACCAACAGCGTAATTAGAAATTTGTTCCAAGTGCACAGGTGCTGCCCTCTTCTCATTAATGACAAGTCTATTTCATATTTCGCGCACAGGCGCACAGGTAATGAGCTAAAATCAAATTGAGACAAAAATACGGATACTTGGACCGGATGTGGCGAGGCTAAGAAAATATGAAATTGGCATGGGATCCAGAAAAAAAAACAACAAAATAGAATCAATTGAGTGTTAAGGTGCCAATTGCACTTGTAGTTTGTAAACTCCTACGTAGATAAGGAAAATCCCACAAAAAAAAAAGTTCTACAATAATAAGGATAAAAATAAATACCCAAATGGTGACATATCCATAAAAGTACCTTTGCACGGCATAACTTTTTAAGGGGGACAGTTCAAGGACAAAGAATTACGTCGAAAATGCACGAAGAAAGTCACCCAGTAGGTTGACGTTCTTATTAACGTAATGCTGAAACTGAATCATTTCCTTTGACTTTTACAGGAAAATGTGTTAGAGAACATGAGAGACCGTCATTGAGCATTATCACTGTGTACCGTACACCGTCAAAAATACTTACTAATTTACATCAATTCAAGTGTTGATATAATAGAATCGTTTTCGGAAGCCGAAGTAGGCAATAAAACGTTGGAGAAACCTACATATACCTCTGAGCCCTTTCCACTTGTTTATAATATACTTAAGTCATGCTCAGGTACGTCTCAGTCATGCTCAGGTACGTCTCTTAATTAGGTACGACTAACGTTACGGAGAAATGACTGCACTAGAGAAAGATGGCCAATAAGATGTACTTCTTGTCAAAAACAGACCGTTGAACAGAGCCGGACTTGGTGTTGATCATTCTATTGAGTTGTGTTGTGGTGTGTTTGTGATACAGTTTTAACGAAATTTGAAAATGGCTCATAGTGCAGTTTTGAATGCGTAAAATAACAAACTTGTGTTAAATGTTTAAGAGTATTTCCAAAATAAATTTTGGAACTACCCGGGAAAATTTCCCAGCCGACCCTGGCAATTTACATCTAGAAATAATTGAGTACCGACATACCTGCACTACTATAATCTCTGTAATTTTACTTCTGCCTGTTGGGTTTGTATTAAAAAAAAATAATAATAAATAAATAAAGAAATAATACCGTGTACAAATTTCTCAGTGTAGTTGACATGTAAAATTCAGATTTTATGATAAAACATGAAGGGTGAAAATATGTTTTTTTTCTTATTCTACATTAATTTTCAGCCTGTAAACTGTTGTATACCCTGGAGAAAAGTTGTATAATTGACATAGCGAGGAGCTGTTTTTTCTAATTTACTCAAAATTTGTATAGACTGCCTCAAAAAACCGCTATGAATTCGTTGAAAATTGCGTATAAAAAGAGCGCTTAAGGTTAATTTGAAAAATATTGAATGTTTACCTTAAAACTAGACATATACAAGAAAATATCACTGTTTCCCAATTCACTTGGAATTGTACCTTAATTAGGCCTGAAGATGCAATAAAAGCTACGAAACGAGATCAAAAATGAAAATGTGAAAGAGTTGTTGAAAAATACTCAGAGAATACAAGAGTGGCAGAAAATATTTCATAAAAATTGGCAAAGAACAGTTCTCAAAATAAAAAGCCCAAAATCTATAAAAAGTATTCAATCAGATGCAGTTGAACTCGCTGAAACTGCTGGTGCTTTTTAAGTTTGGCAAGAAATAGCAATAATTCAAAAAAGTAAAATTTAGAAAGGAATTTAAGACTAGCTATTGCCAAAAATTCCTAGCATTAATAGTGTATCAATAACAGTTATTATATGTATGCATCCGTCATTGCATACATATAATAAAAAAAATCTATCGATCTATCTATCAAATTTATTTGTTTAAAGTTCGCAGTCTTTAATTTTTTTTTCAAATTTTAATGAATATTCAAGAAAAGACGTATCTACTTGATAAGAGGAATGTTATCTCATGTCACCTGCCATTTCTCAATAATTTTAACAGGTTTCAGAGCGTCAAGATAAAAAATTAGAATAATATTTTTTGCCATAACAAAAAAGAAAAATAATTTTATACTAATTTTGGCGTAGCTCATGGGGGCCCTAGTTATACTATATTGCATTGGTAAATAAAGCAATATTTTCCCCCTAATGTAGTTGCGATAATTATGAAAAAGTATCAGTTTTTACCTAAAATAAAAACTTGTCTATTTTCGATGTCTATGTCCAATTTCGAGATATTTCTCTTTTTTGCAGACGGATGGGAAAATGTCTGGCCTGATGTTTAAATTTTTAAAAATATGAATCAAAACTTTCTCTTGATGGAGATAGTTTTTAAATGTCCTAGTGCTTCTACTATTACATTTAAAGGCGCCATATTCTTGAAAGTGTTTTTTTACAAAAAGTAGTTTTAGACATTTAAGAACTGAATAATATAGAGTTTAGTAAATAACAGGAATGTTATCTCATATTTAAAATGTGCCGAAGTAAAACGAATATGTACAGACAGAAAGCGGTCTAACCAACAAATTTTTAGGTACAGACATTATTCCTGATACGCATTTTTGTAAATTTATCTGAAGCGAATTTTAAAAGTTATTATATTCTTTGAAAATTGAAATAGTAAAAGTGGGTAAACAAAACATAATACACAAAGATAATAACAATTTTATTTTTAATACTACTCTTGTTCTACGTGTTTTATTTTTCGAGATTTCTGTACTTAAGCACCACAAATTTGATCATATTACGGCAAGAAATACGACATAAGCATAAAGCATATTTCTGAAGGTGTGGCATCTATTTTCAAAACATTTTGTATAACAACAAAAGCAGTGACGAAAGTGAAATGTAGCGACTGACGCACAACAAAGCAAACCTGTAGGTGTAGCCGTTTATTATTTCCAAAACTATTTTTCTTCAACAACTAGTTAAGCTCGAAAATATGTTAATGAAATATAGATTACACTAAAATTACTGAAGGTGCTGCCAGAAGCAGTGACTCATATTGTGCGTAAGAACATTGTTTATAGAGCATGTTACTAAAATGGTTTATATCTTTAAACTATGACTGGATGGTGTTCGAAAGAAAAATCTAGATTTGTGCTTATATAGGAATATAGTAGAACAGATACATTGTAATTGATGATTCAAGTTAAGGATGATTACATCCCCTACGGCAAAAATTTAAATTATATCTAGACAGTCGTTGATTTGAATGGTGTGCAATTTAATTAATCGTGCATATTTTTAATTCAGTTTGTTGACAATTTTCTACATGTGTTGCTACTAAAACTCAATATAATGCGTCTCCTGGAAAAAAATAAATTTCAAAAAATCGATCATATATATATATATATATATATATATATATATATATATATATATATATATATATATATATATATATATATATATATATATATATATATATACTAAACGACAATTAACAATATGAACAGTGATAGGAACCATTTTCGTCAGCGAAATGAATCACAAAACACAAAACAAAAAAATGACTTATTCATTCATTATAGCTGGCATTTTACACAAAACTAAATACATAGGTACTATGCTGCTGTTCTGTTGCAAGTACGTTTCATCGAAGGGATAACAAACTGCGTAAAAACAATTTTTATTAAGTATATACCGTTTGGTCTGAAATGTCATATTTTCAAGACACATAAATTATCAACTCCAAAAACTTTTTATTCAATTATAACTTATCATGTGCTAATAAGCATGCATCGAAACGACGGGAAAATTTAGTACATATTATAGCATTCAGTTTTTACCTTTGAGTGTCTCAATTTACATAAAAATGACAAGACATATTCACGCTTCCCATAATATGTTAATCCCATATGTGCTAATTCTTGAATTAAATAAGGCATTCTTAAAAAACAACGCAAGACAGATTTCGGCAACACAGCTCCGTCTGTCGTTATCAGTATACGGTTTTTATTTCAATTATGGACAATTTAAATATTGAAGGTGTTACCAGAGATACTAAAATAAAACAATCTATAGATATTACCTATATTGTACCGAAATGTCCCAGTGCAACGATAAAATGCCCACTGTGTGAAATTGGGATTTTCTTTTAGTTAGAAGACACTTGTATAATACTCTTTTAATTTAAACATAAGCTGTACTGCATTGCGATGAAATCATCAGACGTTTAGCATGCACTAATCTTTTGTCAAATAAATGGAAAAGACAGCCTCTCATTTTCAACAAAAAATTTATTGAACTCGATCTGGATCTAGCATTCCGCGGACCTTGAAGTTCGAAAATAAAATACGAATTCTGCGAAAAACGTGGACATTCTGCGTATCGTACACAAGTAACAGGTTGGCCACAATTCTTATAATACAAAGTACCGTCAAATGTGACGTCTCGACTACTTTAAGAAACTGTTTTACGTATCAATATAAATATCTGCAGGGATAGACTGGCGCCGTGTAATAAATTTATAGGCTGCTAACTAAAAACGTGTTTTCAGCCTAGAAAATTAAACGTGTGGCTGATATTTATGATAGTGCTGATACGAGGTCCATGATTTTTCCGTTTTATTGAATAAAATGCATTACATAACGATGTTTGTTTTTTGCAAATCAGGATAATGTATCACGTTAATAAAATAAAATTAATATATCTCTAAATAACAGGCCATGTGGGAAACATTACAATTCACATATTTAGTTGTAATGCTCGGAATGTTTCAAAATAATATTTATAAACTATTCAATTGGTAATTGATAAACATCTGGATTGCAGATACCACTTGAGAAATATTTAATAAAAACTACTAATATGCTTTTAAAAATTCAGTACGTTGCTAATGAATGATATTCTTTAAATATATCAGACATTATTTGTTCTATTATCAGTACATCTGGCAGGTGAGTATGTTAGTTGGCAATGACATTCAACTGCAATTCTAAATTTCAGTGGCATAAAATACTTCGAATCAAGTTTAGATATTTATGAAGTAACATCGCTGAATACATTTGTATGTATTTTGTTATAATTACTAAATCAAGTTCTCCGACACCAAACATCTAGGTTATGTTAAAAAAAAATGAATAGAAAACGTTGCATTCAATAAATATTTAAATTAAAAATAATTTGTGGATTCCATTTAACAAATCAGAAACCAAAATTCTTTGAACAAAACAATAATACTGCATTGGTGGATGAACTCCTGAATTTTAAAACAGATCCAGGCCTAAATTTCATATTTCGCAAAAACAGCATATGTCCAGGACTTATAATTTTTGTTAATTACCTATTAAACTATTGTTGTGATATGGTATTTGTTCATGGTATAATGTGGTGATGATATGGTCTCATTTTCTGCAATAACCTGATTTTAAGCAAAAATTGAGATATATATCATTTCTGCTTATACCGATTCAATTAGTTTTCACATAATGTTATTGATACCTAATAAAAAATGTATAAAAATAAATTTGCATGTATTCCCTACACTTATATTTTACGTATTTCTTTACATCGGTCAGACGGCTCCGTGTAATATATTTATATAAATATTAATTGGCTCCAAGTTATGTATTTTATTTAGATTGAGAAAACTGTGTTGATATATACACATGTACATTTTTCACAGATATCTACCACCAACAAATATACAAAGCTGTACCCTATCAAAATAAGTGGAAACTCTGCATATAGAACATTTTAACAATATGTTTTAGTTTCTCTTTACTATAAATTTAATAAGTAATAGTAACATGACATAAGAACAATGGAGTTATAAATTGAAAAATCGATGTAGATTTAATACGAAAAGTCTTTTCGAGAAAAAAAACTGAATATATGATATACCTAATTATACAGTATGCGCCAAAAGTATGGAATAAATTCAATAAAAACGAAACAATTATTTTTTGGGAAAAATCCTCGAACAGGTCGATTTTTAATTTAAAAAATACATATTTTAGCGTAAAATGCGATTTTCAAATGTCATTTGTTTTCGAGTAATGACGTCATAGATTTTTTTTAAATGGCAACGCCATATTTTTTCCTTGATTCTGAAAGATCGTTTAATTCTCTATCAGACAGTACTAAAATTTTGCCCTCTTACATAGGAAAGTTTTCGAGTAAATGACGATTGAATGTTAGAAAACGTAAATCAATTAAAATAAAGGAAAAACGTTATCAAGTTTAGTTTTTCGAATTCCATAGTTCTTTTATAGATCACGTAGGTGAAAATCTTTGCAAAGTGTCATTGTCACACCGACTTTCTAATAAGTATTGTAAGCGACATAGAAATTATTATTCAATTTAAAGTATTATGGCACATTTAACTGTTACTCAAAGAATTGATATTTTAATTCTTATCGGATGCAGGAATATGACTAGAACTCAGCAGGAAGTTTGCGATTTATTTAATGAAAGATATCCAGATCGCCCTATCATCCAATCAACAGTCAGTAAGGTAGAGTCTAAATTTAGAGAAACTGGCAATGTTGTAAATATTCCAAAACATGGACGTCTAAGCATTAATGAAAATCAGAAACAGAACATTTTGATAAGTATGGTGGATAATCCTCATAATTCTTCACGATTGGTTGCATTAAACAATGACACTAGTCAGAGCACAGTGCTACGTATCTTGAGGAAGAAAAAATATCATCCCTACAGAATTCAACTTGTGCAGGAACTCAATGAAGATGATCCCGATCGCCGCTTACACTTTTGCGAAATTCTAATGGATTTATGTCAAGGAAATAGAAATTTACACCGGCAAATACTTTTTTCAGATGAGGCCACATTTTGTTTGAATAGTACAGTAAACCGTCAAACTTGCAGATATTAGAGTCGGGAAAATCCTCATTGGATGGCAGAGGCACATACCCAACACCATCAGAAATTAAATGTGTGGGCTGGAATAGTTGACGACAGAATAGTAGGGCCTTTCTTCTTTGAAGGAACCCTTACAGGACAAAGATATTTAGAGTTTCTAGAAAATGACCTTGTTCCAGCCCTTGCAGTAATAATTCCTAACTACAATGACCCTGACATTCCTGACGATACCATATGGTTTCAGCAAGACGGTGCACCTCCGCACTATGCGCGCCCTGTACGAGATTTTTTGGACAACTGTTTTCCTGAAAGGTGGATCGGCAGACGCGGACCGATAGAATGACCTGCAAGATCGCCAGATCTTACACCTCTTGACTATTTTTTATGGGGATACTTGAAGTCAAAAGTGTACATTAATAAACCAGGTAATTTAGAAGAACTTCAAAATCGCATTCGGGACGAAATACGCAGAGTTACTCCAGAAATCATTCATAATGTGCAAGAAGAATTTCTTCACAGACTTGAGCATTGTCAAGAAGTTGGTGGATGGCAATTCGAACATTTAATTTAAGTATAAAATTTAATCAATTGTATTTTATTTTACATACCTCAGAATTGTTACTTTTTTATGGATAAAATTTACGTTTTGTAACATTCAATCGTCATTTACTCGAAAACTTTCCTATGTAAGAGGGCAAAATTTTAGTACTGTCTGATAGAGAATTAAACGATCTTTCAGAATCAAGGAAAAAAATATGGTGTTGCCATTTAAAAAAAAATCGATGACGTCATTACTCGAAAACAAATGACATTTGAAAATCGTATTTTACGCTAAAATATGTATTTTTTAAATTAAAAATCGACCTGTTCGAGGATTTTTCCCAAAAAATAATTGTTTCGTTTTTATTGAATATACTCCATACTTTTGGCGCATACTGTATTTATATATAAATATGTATATATATTAAATCAATATCGTAAAAAGAAATTTTGTAAAATCCTTACAGTTTCCGAGAAAAAAATGAGTAGTTTCAACCTTTACATCACTGGACTACTGTAGTCTCTAGCCAAGCGATTTCAAATAACCGATTACTTATCATATCGTTGTAGTTTATAGTGAAGTGAAAATCCTTTAGCAAAATGATTTTTCGGTGAACAGGTTACAAATGCAGCTACTTTTACAACGGTGTGCAGGGAGCGCAAGTGTAGTGCAAACACTGATGGCGTGACACGGAAAATTTGCAACCGAATATTCGTACCATGTACAGCGTGTGATTTTTGAAAAATATCGAAGAAATAAAAAAAACGAGTAATAAAGGCGCTTTTTCAGATAAATTTTGTTTATCACAGCACCTGTAAATTTTCAAAGATATCGAAGTAAAACGAATAAATAACCAGAATAGCGGTCGAACCAACAAATTTTTAGATACGGAAATCTTGGGAAATTCGTATTTTAACGAAATACATTTAACATAAACATAATACTACATATAAGATTTTTCACTATTAAATATAAAGTACGTGAAAATAATTGGTAAAATGTGAAGTTATAACAGCAAAATAATAATCTATGTCTTGCAAACGCTTTTTAAGTTATTTTGTTTGAGGAAAATTTAAATAGTAATAATGAATAAACAAAACATCACGAATTTCAATGTTTGATTACTTTTGTTCTACATGTCATATTTTTCGAGATTTCTGCCTAAAAACACCACAAATTTGATCATTTTATGGCGAAAAAGCAGTTAAAAGACAGTGGAAAATAGACACTATATAGAAGCCTTGAAAAGTTCCAAGACCTTTGTTAATAATAAAATTCAATTTAAATGTACAATTAACGATAAGAAAATAAAATCTAACATAAAATGCAAAAACAACGCTCAGTCAAAAGCTTTTCCTAAAAAAATATTTACTCACAAATTAGAGAGATGAGTCGAATTATGAAAAAGCAAGAAATAGATCATAATCCGCCCTTCTCTGCTTATGACGATGGTATTAATTAGATAGACAGTGCTTTCGAAAAGTAACGAATAAACTCATTATTTATGAAATTGAGAAGTTTTCGAAAAAATCCCCTGGCACGTCGATTTTGTTTTTAAAAAAAGCAATTTTTGACATACGACCCATATTTGTGACGTCATCGTTGTTCGAAATATGACGTCATCGACAATTTTTTAAATAGCAACCCCCAATTTTGACCGTGCTATTTGAAAGAGCGTGTCATTCTACATACATACATCATGAAAAATTATGGTGTAACATAACAAAAATTTCAAGAAAATAATGTTTGAAGATTTTAAAATTTAATTTTTACATTATTTTTGTTATGTAACACCATAATTTTTTATGATGTACCTATGTATATAGAATGACACGGTCTTTCAAATGGCATGGTCAAAATTGAGGGTTGCTATTTAAAAAAATTGTCGATGACGTCATACCTCGAACAACAATGACGTCACAAATGTGGGTCGTATGTCAAAAAGTGCCTTTTTTAAAATAAAATCGACGTGCCAGGGGATTAGTTTTAAAACTTCTCAATTTCAAAAATAATGAATTTATTCGTTACTTTTCGAAAGCACTATATGTAATAAATTTTATTAAAAATACTGAGGAGCATTCGTATTTTCGACTTATTGAATATCTGCTGGAACACTTGGATTTCAATCTTGAATTTTACGAAGAACAGAACACATTGCGCCAAAAAGTGAAAATTGCCAAGTCCAAGGGCAACTATTCAACACATGTGTCCACATGTAATTCTTTTACATAATTTCAAAACCACTCAGAGATATTGCATTTAACAGTGTTCACGGTTACTGGAAAACAATTTTGTAGTGATGTTGCCCAAGGACAAATAATATATCCAGAGAGAAAAAATACGTAACAAATATTAGAAAACATAATTTGGCTTCTCAACAAATTCATGGATTAGTCGATACATTTTTTAGGATCATGACGTCAATATTTTAAAATATCGCACAAGCGCTTTGAATTGTTTTGTAAAAACAAATAAGATTTTACGTAAAACCCAAAAGTACTCGCAATAAAATTGAACTCAGTTCAACTCGTGGACTTTTATACAATTAAAACTACCAGCATTTGAAACAAAGCGTTCTAGATAAGTAATTTGTCTCATTTTTCGACTTATCCAGAATTTATAAATTTAAGTTACCGTTCTAAGAAAAACTAATTTAAATTTAAACTAATTGTGTTTTGCATTCATTAATATTTTCGGTTTGTGGAAAAATTAGTTGTAATTTGTTGGTATTTCTTTAGCGTAACACTGTTATTATAAACTAAAATTTACTGACGCGTTTTCAGTTATTTTTAACTCAATTTTCCTCCTCTCAATTTCAAATAAACAAATATTTTATTGGGATACCAATTCGCCTGCTTCCCATATAAAAATATTATCGAACTAACTATAAGCGGCAAGTTTCGCAGTACCTTGCTAAAAATAATTCAACAGAGCTTTATTTAAAAGATACACAGAAATTCCAGAAACATTAACAAAATGCCGATTGTATATTTAGTAGTAAACACTGATGTCATTAATTAAATATACCTAACTAGAAATAGGATAGGATTATACATTGATACCCAACTTTTTTTGCTATATTAGGCTATAATTTTCTTTCGATTCATCAAAATTGGATAGATTTGTAAATAATTCGAACAAGATGACTAAGTGTAGATTTAGGAAATTAATTTCAAATATTGAAGAAATATACAGGGCGTCAGTTTTTTGTTGTTGGACTAGGAAACTGTTTTTGATATTAAATAAACGTAGCTCGTAAAATGCTTCGTTTGCAAGATACAGAGTGTTGAAAATACAGTCTTAAATTATAATCCTTAATATTTCTAAAATGTCAACAGATATTAACCTGCAATTTGACATGAATACATATACAGGGTGGCCTGTTTTTCATGGCTCACCATTGGTCTCTAGGAAACCGTAAAATATATAGTGTGACTCAAATTAGAAAAAAAGACCGTTTCATGACCATTAAGGTAAACTAAACACATCCAAGATATCTGCTGCCGTTCTTGAAATATTGTAAAAGAAACTAAAAAGATCGATTTTAGAAAATGCTATCTAGTCATTTTTTCGCAACAGAAAGAACTGAAATTTGGTATAGGGGATAAGAATATATGAGAAAGAAAATTTATGCGGCTAATAGCTATGCAACATTCAATTTTTCTTATGACAAACATGTCGATATGTAGGTACTACTATTATTTTATTTTTCTCTACGTTCATGCAAAAAACAAAACTTTACTGGACTATATTTAGTGGGAAAAGTGGTTCTTTATTGCACCAGTGCAATAAAATGTTTATTGCATTCATCTGTCATTCTACTACAGCGTTTTGTCATCATGACAAATATATACGATCAAATCGATCATATTTTCCTAGATTTAGTGTCATCTAAATAAAACATTTTTGTACTTCTTGTACTTGTTGCATAAATAACTATTAAATATAACCCATAAAATTAAAGAAATTCAATCATTTAAATTAAAAATCTAGTTGTTTTTTATGTAAAACAAAATTCATAAAAAAAAAACAAGTGAATGTTGCATAACCGAAACTAGTGGTTGCCGTTTCAGTTTTTTACAACATTTCAGGAAAGGTATATACAAGATATCTCGGATCTGTTCGGTTTATCTTAATGGCCATGAACTTCCAGTGATTGAAGAAGTTCAGCGAAGGAATGAGGAAAACCTGGAAAACCTCATTAATTAGGGGGGTAGTAAAGCGTCAACCAGTATCAATCTCTCACATTGACAAAAGTCAACATTCTTCCACCCTACCATACCCGCAAAGAGGGTGCCAATCCTCTCCACGAATGTAGCTTATATACGGTGTTCCGGCTGCGGGGATCGAAGCCACAGCGATTTAGTCACCTCGATTCAAGTACTGACGCCTTACCGCGTGACCGCTGACCGATCCAATATTACAATAGACTGTACATAGATACATATAAAAAATCAGTTGAATGTTTCATTTCAGAAGTAAATCAATCTATTATGATTTTTTAAACACTCTGTACATCTGCGAGTTTTTTAAATATTCTCCTTTTTCTGATTACCACTGTATATACAGTGTGTCCACACATTACTGTCAGTGTATATTTGTGATCTTCGTTAAATTATGTATTAAGAAAAATACTATCAATAAAAGGTGTTCTATAATATCAATATACATAGCTCTAAATTACCAATTTTGTTAAATATTTTATATTTACCTAAAGTATTATATTTTTTTGTATATACCTACCACCGATACAAAATCGTGCTGGCATTTGAACAATTTTATGAATTTTAACCGACCGAACTAAAATTATGTCTGTTGGCAATCTCTAAATTTCTTGATGCTAGAAACTCTCAATAGGGCTAATTTAAACAAGATATTTATGTAACAAAGACTTCTAGGTGTGGGAAATTAACAAAGAGGCGAATGAAATGTAACATAAAAAGTAAATAATAAAAGTAACAATATTTTCACACTTGTATAGCTATATAAAAATATAAAAATAAATTACCCATTTAGTACACTATAATCTCATCCAACTATGGTTAGAGCCGTGTGCAAAATACGAAAGTTGATTGAGACAGTTCACTTCCAAATTTTAGGTGAGGACGTTTATTATTCGATTACTTTTGCATGAGAGCATTTGCTGGGAAAGTTACATTTTTAAATTTATTTTTGATATATTATTTAAATCACAACTATTAAAATACTACACAAATAACTCATTACTTTTTATATAAAAATAAGGAAAAATATTAAAAATAGACTTATTCTTTTAGTTATATAACTATAATAATGTATTAGCACATACTCATTCAAGTAAACAAGTCTAATTTTTGGTGGATGCGCCGGTATTGAATACCTATCACGAAGCGGACGGGATATTTAACAACTTATTACAATTTTTAACCATATATATATATACTTTTAAATAAAAAATAATATCAAAAAATATATTAACTTACAATAACTAGTGTTGGCTAAGAAGAAATTTTGCAAAATTTGAAAAAGTCTTGTCAAGTCTTGCAAAACAAGAGAAGAGTTTATTTAAAGTCTTGTTCTATTGTGTTGCGCGTCTCGCAAATTTTTTGTCTCTCAATTTTGCAAGACTCTTACATGATTCTTGCGAGACTTGCATCCAAATGAAATATATGAAATATATTAAATTTTATTACAAATTTGGTAACAGTGGTGGTTATTCTCGGTCAACTACGGTTCCGCTCGGAGCAACTATCGATATGGTCGATCGCCGACAATGGTCGATTGGTAGAGAGTATAAAGTATAGAAGCGACCAGTTTTACTTAATAAGTAATGAACGAAATATGCAAAACAGAATCAGAGCTTGTTCAGTCAACTGGCAGCTGTTCTAGTTCAGTAGAACTGAACTTAACTGAATAAACTTTTATTTTAAAAATAATTTTATATGCTGGATGTCCTTTAAATAAAGTATATACCTTAATAGAAATGCAATATTTATTTTTTCAAATGTTCACTTAAATATCACCCATTTTCATATTTGCCAGTCACAGTCACAAAATGAATTTAGGTTACATATAATTCATTCAGTGTATAAAAACATTTATCGCTCAAATAAGATTCAAGTTCATGTTTATATTTTATAAAATGATATTATCTGGTAAATTTATATACCTTGAGTTCCACATAATTCGGTGAATTTATAAAAATTTTATATCTACGGTATGGTACATGGTAATTATCATTTTGCCTTGTATTTCTTCCATGCTTATCAAAATTTGTATAAAACTTAGTCTTATTATCAAAGATATAAACACACAATTCATAAATTAATATAGAAACAACAGTTAAAATTGTTAAATCCTTAAAAATACACATTCATGAAAAAGTACTATTAAGGCCTACCATGCTTCTCAAAATTCTTTTATGTGCGATGAAGACATCCGATATTAGCTTAGATCCTATTTGCATATATTTGCAAGAGTTGATTCTTATACGTAACTGATTTCAAAGTCCTCGTTAAGTAACGGACAGAATTTTATTTTTAAATTACGACACAGTGTGTTTTACGAGTGAGATACTCATCCATTACCATTCCCTAAAATTTTATCTTGTCACTATTAGACAGTATTCAAAATATTTAAGACTGATCATCTGCATACAATGGTATAAAGCTATCACATATCGTATTGTTAATTTCATTTGTGTATAATATAAACAGAATAGGGCCAAGAACTGATCCCTGCGGTACCCAAAGTAACTATAGAATCATTAGAATTAACCCTACCCACAGTTCCATTCTATGTGCTTGAAAGACTAACATACTGCTTTCTTTCCTTGAGAAAAGAGGATATCCAACATAACGATGTATTTTGGATTCTATAAACAAGTTTTTACAAGAGTTTCTCATATTCAACAGAGTCAAATGCCCTGCTGAGATCACAAAAAATTGCAACAGCGCATTGACCGGCCTCGATACTTCAATAAGTTTACAATAAAAAGCATGTATATAAAAAAAGTTACGGCAAGAATTTAGACGACTTACGTCATACGAACAAATGAATAATTCATTATATTTTCATCTAAATATTTAAGAATCTGCAATTGAGAATATGACTATACAAAAAATTTAATCACGTGCTCAGAAAAGCCTAAAAGACAATAAAAAAAATATTCGAGAATTTTAGGTCGATATTTAAAAAATGGCGTAAAACCCTCTTTTCATAGGGAAAGTCGGCGCTTATGACAAGTATCGACTGAGGTGGCTTATTAAGATCCATAGATAAAGCTTACATCTGTCAATAATATCTACTACCATGCGGTCGTTTTTTTGCAGCACTTCTAAATGCAGAAACGACAAAAATTAACATTTTTATTAGTAATAATACCTGATAGATAGATAACAGTTAATCCAATTAGCTCCACTATTTTGCATCCGTTTTCCATTATTTCGTTACAAACTGGCAAAACTACAACATTTTCATTCATTATAACCACTCACCGATAAAACATACTTCCCGTAGGTACAGCTAGATGATATGCCTATTTATTATAATAAAATCGAACGAAAGGAATAGATAATAGAAAACTTTTAACGTACCCGAGGCAGTCTAGAAAACCAAACCGGCGAACTATATTGTGGGAAAGGATCTGCACCCAACATAAATTTCTTTATTTAATAACTATGAAATGTTTAAAAATAAATTAAAAAAGGCATTAAAAACTGAAGAAGAACACAAAGTTACAACGTAAACACATGATAAACACAGGAATTAAATTATGACATGACTGGAAATTTTACGGTCGTGTTGCTAGTTGCCTACGTTACCTACTCTGATTCTGTAAACGTGTGGCGGACAAGTCGCATAGGCGGCGTTAAATAAGGATTTAATATAATTTCGAAAAAAGTTTTTTTCGCTTTATAAATAAGATTTGGAATTTTTTTGAAGGGTGATTCCATTCATTCTTAATTTTCTCTATCCCCTCTTAAAATATTTGTGCTTAGTCCTACTTAACCCTGTATACTACACTAAATATTTGCACTATATATTACACTAAATTTCAAAAAATTATTATTTTTAATGCGTCAAACTATCGAAAATTATGTTTATAATAGCGTGTTGTCAGTCGTGACGTAAGTCTGAATTGTTGCTGCAACCATGTTGATTTTCTGATATTATGTTGCGTTTATCAATAAAACATTCACAATATTAAGCACTAGAAAATAACGAAACACACTAGCCGCAATACTACTATGATTAATAATACTTTTAAGTTAAAAACAGCAGGTGATTAGATTACAATGTTGTCGAACGTTACAGTTTTAGGGATTTAGACATTTTCTTCATTTGTTGTTTTTGGTCGGTTATACAAACCCCGTTGCACTTACATTCCGGATACCCTGTATAAGTTTCGAATAAACTAACGCGACAAATATTTGAAATAAATAAGATTTAATGGAATGGCATGTTTATTAAAAATATACGAACAGCAGCGAAATTTTCCAACCCGATCCTCTTAAGGAAGAAATGAGCGGATCCACGAGTTCTGTCCATTACGAATCCCCGCAAAAATAGTAGGACGCCCGGCCGATGAATAATGCGGGAGACCGCCAGTGGCGAAAATTGAAAAATACGCGAAGCCGATGACGTAGCGGGACGCCTAGCGTCGCCGGTCACTTATCCATATATTTTTGCACATTCCAATGGCGGGATAATATAAGCGTCGTCTCTAAATACTATCATTACATTCATTCCCGCACCGGCCTGTACAAAACACCGACCAGCACACAAAAAACTGGCCATAAATAAAAAGCAGTGCAAGTGACTTGGATTGTTTAAATATCCAGTGGTGTGATTCATAGTTTTTTTAATTAAAAAGAAAAAATGTCGACCGCTTGCATCAACGAACGGGTCTTTGTGGTAAGGATATTTTTTTACTACTTAATTTTTCAAAAAAAAAAAGATACCGAAATCAAATTACGGTTTTTCGAACGGGTCTTTGTGGTAAGGATAATTTTTTACTAATTTAAAAAAGGATACCTAAATAAAATTACTGTTTTTGAAAGAAAAACAAATACCTACTACTCTATATACTAATTCATTTAATATTTAATTACTTAGGTATGTTTACTATTTCCAAATAGGAAATGTTTAATTTATTCGTAGACCTACAACTCTTTCTTGTATTTAAATAACAATTTTTTAATATCCTGTTTTAAAGTATTTGAAGAAAACTTTGAAAAGAAGATATTTAATACTGTACCACTATGTTTGTTCAAATTATCGGTGTCTGCGTATGAATGGAATTCTAAAATAAAAAAAATAATAACAAAGAAAAAATTTAAGAACATTTTAGATTACGGTAAAACAGTTTAGTCTTTTATTGTATATTTAGTAGCAGATCTGATAAGTGAGAGTACAGATCAAAATTTAAAAAAAAAACTGTTAGAAAAAACAAAAACAAAAACTGTGAAAACATCGTCAAGATACATCGAAAAATCAAAGTTTATATCATTCAGATTTCCCATGAACGTTAAAGAATATTTGAAAAAATTCGGTACATACCTACCTTACGAGGCAAACGATTTGTTGACAAAATATCTAAATAATAGTTTTTCTTATTTGAAATATTGCAACAGTAAGAAACAATGTATCGCAATAATGATGGCACTCTTTTAAACAAATTTGGTGACGTATTCTTAATGACGTCTACTTTCACATTTTAACTAGTTCTTAGTTGTTTCCTCTTACCAAAAGAGATATAATGAATTTTTTTCTCAGAACTTCCAATAGTTTAAACACTGTTTTGAGGGAGTGCCATTATTATTGCAATAGATTGTACATACATTATACATTTCTGTTTACACAAGTTCAAAAACAGTGTACATACCATATATATGTATACTGTATTACTTACCTACTACTAAATCAGTCATTTCGAACAATATTTATATATTTCCACGCTAAAAATTCAAAATTGTCAATCTACACCACAAAATTTGTAGGAAACGCTCTGTTTTCACTATTTATAAATAGATTTTATTGAAACGTGATTTTCTATAAATCATTTGTTATACTTATTCATCTATTAGTAATGTTAATTTATTACATTGTTGACAAATATTTACGTGAGTGAGTTATATTATGGTAGATAATGTTATTGCTTTCTGATTTTTGTCAATTACCTGTAAATATTATATCGTATGTCTAAATTAGGTATGCGAATTATTTAACAATTGGTACTATCATAGTAGTAGGTAGTAGCATTGAATAATAAATAACTCCCAGTAGTAGTAATAGTAGGAATAGTAGTAGTAGTTATGAGAATATCTTGTGACATTAATACTATGTTAAAAAACAATAATTTTATTTTAATTCGCACAAAACTTTAAGGCTTAAAGGGAATGACATTTAGAATTACAATTGTTAGGTATATTATTTTATACGTTGTATAATTGTTTGAACTGCTAGTATTACGCGGAGTTCGTTGAAGAGCACAAAAAAAACTAAATTAAAAAAATGCAGCTGAAATTTGTATTTCCCTATTTCCTATTTATGTTTTCAACATTTCTTAGCATACTATTTAGATCAAGAACACTTGACCGGAAACGGTTATTCAACCCTGATCTACTTGTTGGATCCATGTCAAAATAAAAAAAAGAGTAACTTAGCTATTAATCACTAAGCTAACACATCCCTAAATGTGAGTGAGCCCAATGAAATAAAAATAAACTTTATTCATCTGATGAATAAGCAGGGAGGTTACGTCCTTTACATTTTTGGCACAAATGCTGATAATTTCTTAAATATTTCTGATCAATTTACGAACAACATATAACAATGAAACAATGCCTGGGTCATTTACTGAAAATTAGATATTCTAACTAGACTACGAAATATAAAACTGAAGTCACGGAAACTAGAGTAAATCATGGATTTCCGACAAAAATTATGGCAAAAGTACCGTTTTATATTCATTTCCAGATGAACCAGCTATATATTTTTTTACAAAACCAACTCCATCAAGGATAACTATCTAATTTACTACATGAATACATCCTTGTAATTTCCGCTTATCAAAAGCCTCAAATAGGACAGAAAGGCTCTCATAAAAGCTAACAAGCTTAAAATTTGTGCTTTAGGTTTCCCCTAAATGATGAATGAAAACATCTTACACAATACAAACCACTGAAAACTCCCACATGTGGTGTCGACACGTGGCTGCAAAGTTAAAATGCATTATTTATTGTTGTAACTCGTGCCAAATAATAGAAAGACTTTAAAACGTACTTTCTATGAATCCTTGCTTTGTATAAAAGGAATCCTGACTGCCAAGACAGCAAAAGGCAAATAATGTCATAAGTTGATGAAAAAGAATAATTCCTTATATGATTTCAATTAGCAATATGTTTGGAAAACTATTTGGTAAAATCTACGTCAATTATCAAAAGAAACTAATAGAGTCTAATTACATAATTGTTTCTAAATTCAATTAAAATACAAGGTAGGTATATAAATTAGGTTAGGGGGGAGAAGACAAGAGGAAGTATTTATACCATAAAAATAATATATAAAAAGTCAGAAATACTTTATGCATTGATGTAGTACTTCTCATCAATCACCCATACTACCTTAACATTGTCCAGCATACTAAACTGTTTTAGCTAACACACAAAATAATTTATGAATTATGGCAGAACATTATATAAAAAATACATTTGACGTCGGTTTAACAAAAGTGTGCAATAAAAGTTCAAAATACAAATGCGAATGTGACGTAAAATGGACGTCACTATCTCAGCAGAGACCTGGCATTGGTCCAAATCCAACATCCGCCAAATTCGCAAATATTCGGAGTTATAAATATTACCAGTTCAATGTTAAAAGTCTGCAACTGCCATTAATTTGATTTGGTGGTGAATGTTTGATGTTAGAATTCGTGAACGATATTGAAAATAAACGGGGAAAAGACGCACTTAGTGCTGCGACATGTTAGATCGCGTGGAATATGAAGAAACTGAAGAAAGTGATGATGACGACGTTAAGTATTACCCATCTTCTATCATTTTCGAATTTAAGCTAATCCAACTTAAGCTTGAAGGGAGATACAAAAGATAGGAACAATTTGCACATACTTAGTTGAATTCTGTGTCTTCTTTAAATTTTACTAGCAATTATTTGGTCAAATTTGACTCATAAAATAATCATTTGCAAAGTAAAATCATTCGGCTTGGTTAAACTCCTTGTAACAGGAAGAAAAATTGAGATACCTACTACCAGTTAAATAATAAATAAATTAGGTATAGTAAACATTCTGGATTTCTCTATGTCTTGATCAATATTTACATCACCGAATATTTTAAAAGGCAGCGGCATATTTTTATATTTAAGGTCATTTTGATCCCAATTTGCACATACCTAGATATCTAAAAATAAATTTTTATTTCAGGATTCCCCACTCAAGTCGAAAGTAGCTCTTTTCAATAAAGTAGCAGACAAACACGTGGAAAAGCAGGCTATCAACCCCTTTTCAAATGGAAAACAAGCTGGGAGTCTACCAAAACCAGTTATATCTAAGGAGGAATATGGAAAGTAAGTAAAACACTACAAGTTCCACTCGAAGACTGGACTGAAGGTGAAATGACAAGAACCAAAATAACGTCTTAATTTGCTTGCAGGCCTCCAAAAGGATCTCTTTCTGAAACCAGAGCATTTAAAGCAACTATCCAAGTGAGCAGAGAGATGTTAGAGTTGTGTGAAGTTATCAATCAATGTGGAGAACCGCTTTTTACACCAGAAGAAAAAGTTAATGATCCCAGAATAGTAATCAGTTTTGGAGAATTATTTGGAGTAAGTTTCTTAAAATTTTCTATTAAAATGTTCCATCAAACTTACAAAATCAGAGGGAAACAATAATTGCTCTACATAAAATTGTTACAAAAATTTATATAATTTATACATACCTACCACAGAAATGAGATTTACGAGTTGTTAAATTTTCGCTACTTTTATGCGTCTCGTACACGACAATGGATTGTTTTAATGTCACCCTGTATTTTGCACAATCATTTTCAATAATAGTTTCATTAGTATTAATGTGTTGAATATAGTTATTTAATGGCTTAATGTTTCAAAACTTTAAATTACATAATTGTTTAATTTTGCAGTGCTAATTTGTCATAACAAACTGCGTTAACTTTGACATTCAAAACAAACACTTGTTTTCACTGGGTACCGGCTTTTTCTTTAATTTTCTTTCCAAAATTTGACAGATAATACTAACAAAAACACAATACAAATAATTACAAAAGTACTCACCATTATTCTGACACTTTCTGTAGTTGATATTTCAACGAGAAGTGATCTTTCTCTTAACCTAAAAATGAAACCGTTACTTTGGGTTAACCTTAAATTTTCTTTCAGATATATACCGCTATTTCAGACAAGGTCGTTGGAATTCTTCTTAGGGCCAGAAAATACAAATTGGTGGACTTTGAGGGTGAATGCCTATTCCAAGTGAGTATTATTATTTATATAGACAGTTCTTATGCTTGGGTAGTTATTTTGCTTTAAATTTTTTCGTTCCCCTTCAAAATACAGAGAATGAAAACAAAATATAAACTAAAGATAACACTATTCACTATCGCTATATCAAATATCACTATCACTTCACTATAAAATTTAAATTTTAAATCGTGGTGTGGTACCGATATGTGACCCCGATACTGGAACTCAGCACGTGAATCGGATAAATTTAGGATACGTGTCGCCATCTATACTTGCATCGCTTGTCTCAGAAAGGTGTTAAGAGTTTTCACTTGTTTTGAACTGCTGACGACGTTCATTATGAAATTCACTTTTTAGTTTTTAGTTATTTCACTCACCAATAGGGGTCTAACTAAAAGTTCATAAAAAAATTGACAATATGTAAGTATATATTTCTACATTCTAAAACAAATAAAGTGATAAAAATTTAAATATACGCATGACCTTGATCCAGTTAGGCTCTAATTTATTTTTTCAATTACGGAATTTGCATAAAACTATTTCTCCTGATCGAGTGGCCCTCTCACGGCAGTAGAAATATTCATACATTAATAACTTCAATGGCTTCCACCAGGGAAAATGTCTGCTCATAAATTTCAGTAGTTCCAAAACTGTTTGAGAGAATGTCATTATTATTGTAATAGATTGTACAATTTATCGCAATAATAATGACAGTCATTAAAATTAATTTGGCAATCTATTTTATACTGCTGACTTATTTGTAATTAAATCCACTTTAAATTTTCAACATTAGTTCTTAGTCGTCCACTCACCTAATTAAATTTTTCTCAGAACTTGCAGTAGTTCTAAAACTGTTTTGAGAGAGTGCCATCATTTGAATAGATTGTACATCATTTAGTGCAAAAAAGTACCTCTCCATAGTGTTTCAGTTTTTGCAATTGTCGAAAAATATAATACCTTTCAGGCATAAATACAATTTTCTTTGAACTGCTGATGTATTCATAATGAAATCTATTTTCAACTTTTAACATTAGATGTTCCACTCACCAATAGAGGTTTAATGAAATTTCTACTCAGAACTTCCAATAGTTCAAAAACTGTTTTGAAAGAATGCCATTTATGTTTGCAAGATTGTACCTAACAAAAAATAGCATAATTTTTGTTTTCTTTTTTATTATATATAGTTTATTATTTATTTGGTATTTGTATTATATCGATTAGTACTTTTCTCAAATAAGCTAAAGTGCATCGAATAGAACCAATAGTATGAATTGTCGGAAATTTCTATATTTTGACTGGTGACAAAGACAAGAACTTTTTAGAAAACAAATAACTTCTAAATTTCATTGTAATTTATATTTTGCTCTTGTTACAGAGGAGAGACGACCATGTTCCTATAATCCTGTCGAAACCAATCAAAGAAATTAGACAAATTTTAATGGAAAGAATCGAAACTGCTCGAAAATCTTTACAGGAAAATGAAGTACAGTACCTACAATAATTAGCAAAATATTTAACATTTACAATAACAATGTAAAATTGGACCATATCAAATAACTAATATACAGTATCTTAAGGAGTTTCCAGCACACTGTGAAATTAGTTTAGAGTATTAGAGTAATGTTTTAATACAAATTCCGCATAGTTTATAAGTTACACTATAGGATTTTTTATTTTGTTCTTCTTGTAAACGTTATAATTTGTACTTTTTAGCCAATTGTATCGAAATAGAGGTGAAATTGCTTTCAAATACTTGATATGTATGTACCGACAAACCTGCTTTAGATACAAATGGTTAATTTATTTACTTTTAGCTGTATTTTATTTATTTTTTTTTTTTCGTAAACAAATTTGTGGATGTATATAATTGTTTCAAAATTCAAAAAATGTCTGATGCACTGATCTAGAACAATATATTTTTTATAAACCGTACTTACCTGCAATTTTTTTGTCAGCCCTTTTTTCACACAAATTTTGGAGAGGAAATAAGGAGGGGAAAGAGAAGCGGATCAGCATCATTTATATTTACCTATTTAACAGATAAGTTGACAAAAATTTGTATCGAAATAGAGGTGAAATTGCTTTTAAATAGTTGATGTGTATGTACATATCAACGAGCCTGCTTTAGATTCAAATAATTAATATATTTATACTTTCACTTGAAATTAATTTTCATTTTTTTTATGTTCTTTCAAAATTCAAAAAATATCTGATGCACTAATCTAAAACAATACAGGGTGTAACAAAGCCGATCATCCCATTAACTGTGTATTTTTCATGGCAAAGTATATGCCTCCCTTAAAAGATACAGGATGTTAACTTTTAAAATTGTTTTTTCATTATAATTTCTTCACATATCACTTTGAAATTTTATAGAGATACCACTTGTTTTTAAAAATGTTGTTAAGTGCAATTCATTTTACTACAACTATTTCTAACGCTGCATGCCCAAAATTCGAAGTAAGAGTTTTACAAAAATTATCATGAGTAATATAATATTCTAAAAAAAATACTACATTATGACGTTATAAAAAATAATGTATAGGCGTACGTCAGAAAAAAGTAGGGGGATAAAATAATCCCTTCCTCTCCATTTCTACGTTGAGAATATGGTAAACAAGAGTATCTATAAAATGTCAAATTGATACGTAAGAATATGAAGAAATTATAGCAAAAAAAACAATTTTAAAAGTTCAACTTTAACACCCTGTATCTTTTAAGGAAATGTGTGTATATTTGTAAAATCTTTACAGTTACGGGATATAAAACCATAAGTTCGGAATGCACAGGACACAACATTATTAATATGGTCGATGAAAGTAAGTTTGCTGTCAAATGTAATACCTAAATCCTTGAATAAAGAAACCCAACTTACGACATATCCATCAATATTATAATTATAAATAATAAAATTGACTCTACGAGTGAAGGACATTGTTTTACATTTAGAAGTATTAAGGGACAAACAATTTAACTCACACCACATACATACAATCCATATAGAGGTGAAGATGATCACAATCTGAAGCAGAATTTGTTGAAGAGAATAATTTAGTCATCGGCAAAAAGAAATTTTTCACAAGAAACAATATCTGGGAGATCATTGATAAAGAGTAAAAACAAAAGAGGTCCTAAATTAGAGCCGTGTGGTACACCTGAAGATGCAGAAAAAGAAGTAAACTTTTGATATCTGACCATAAACGGCCTACTTGTTAAATATGATTCCAACAGAGTTATTAACGAGACTGAAAAATTAAAATCTTGCAATTTCGCTAGTAATATATGGTGTTTTATATGATTGAAGGCTTTTTGGAACTCCGTAAATATTACGTCAACTTGCCCTCCACCATTCAGTTTCAGAAATAAATTGAGAAAAAACTACAAGATTCGATATAGTAGATCTTCTTTGCACAAATCCATGTTGGTGTGGGAATATCAATTGCTTAGTTAGATAGTAAATTTCGTTATGCAAGGTGGATTCAAAGATTTTAGAAAAATTGTACAGCAAAGATATAATTCTCAATCATTATGGTTTCCTTTTTTAAATATTGGACACGCATATGCTTTTCTCCAAAAAGACAGAAATGTGGCATGTTTTAGAATAGCATTGAATAAAATACACAAAGGATGAACAAGTGGATACACACAATCTTTAAGAATAAAACTTGAGATACTATCAACACCCATTGTGAGTATTTAAATGTTCTAAGACTAAATAAAACCTCTTCTTATTTAACAGACAAAATGGAGATAGGTAATGACACTCTACCACTTGTAGTAAATCTAGATGGGTCTATTGGATGAGACTGAATAAAAACGCTATTGAGATCATCAAAACTGCATCAAAAATAAAATTCGGTATATTAAAGTCACCCACAAATAATATATGAAAATTGTTTCTTAAACAATCAACGAATTGATTACATCGACGAACATTTCCAACTCTTGAGATGTACGCGGAGGAATATACGCAACAAAAATTAGCAACTTCCCATTATTAATATTGTCAACTTTAACACCAATAAAATCGATCATAGGAACAATTTCAGAAATCGCCGATAAATCCAGTTCTGTTGAAAGAAGGTAGTTTCTAACTGCAAGTAGAACTCCACCGCCCTTAGTTAAACCTGTAGACACCAAACATCTATCTTTGCAAAATACAATATAATTATTAGAAAATAATTCAGAGTTATTGATGTCAGAGGATAACCAAGTTTCAGCTAACGCTATAAAATGATAATCACTTGAAGAAACACTATTGTAGAATTCAATAACCTTAGAGCGTAGACCATTAACATTTTGATATAACAAAGTTAAGCTGTAATTGGGCGAGTCTAGTTTTAATTTCCTTTAATAATTTTGGGTATACCTTTGACGTAGATAATTTTTAAATTAGACTCACCATTATTTCTACGAATATTCAATTCATCTTTAAGCATTATAGATAAGTAGGGTTAAATTGTCATATTTTGCTGTCAAAAATACACAGTCGACGAGATGCCCTGATCTCTTGTTACACCCTGTATATTTTTTATAAAGCATACTTACCTGCAATTTTTATTAGAGACTCTGCTGTTTTTTTCATGTGAATTTTAAGGAGAAAATAGAGAGGGGAAGAGAAATGGCAGTATGATTTATATTTATATATTTAACAGATAAATTGACAAAAATCTTTACACTTTTATAAAATGCATGTGAATATAAACAACACTGAAAGTAAGCATAATAATTAGCACCAATATAATTTATGCAGAAATATGCCACTTTAAAATTATTTTACAGATAATGCAATGCAACAGGTAGTGACAACCTGGCTGGTAAAAAACATATTTTGTACAAGAGAACTAAACAATTTACATTTTCGTAACATAATAACTCGTTTATATAAATTAATAATTTAGCAAATATATAAAAATACACAAATTTACCTAAAAATATATATAAAATCACGACTTTACATCACTTCTGAGCTGAAATATTGGCCACAACTCAAACTTACATCTTAACAGTTTCGTCTTTGGAAAACACTCAAGCCAGATCTAACGAAACGTCGAACACGATTTTCCGTATTAAAAACGTAACAAACGCAGTCTGACTGCTCGCAAAGTGGAAAATATCACCAAGTGAAAACGACCGTGTCCGACGACAGCTTTAACAATTGCATTCAATACAAAATATGACTTCCATTAAAGCAGAATTTAAAGTGCATGGCAAAATACTAACGATAAAAATATTAAAAACAATAAATACGTTTTGTGCCACAAAATTCAAATACTTGGAAACGTACACGAGACCAACACAAGACATTTTTAATACAATCGAATCCTTTCCCCGTCACACCATCACAAAATGTTTTTGCGACGTTAATAAGACAAGAAATTATTCGTGGTGAATAAAAAGATATCATCCTCGTTTTTATGTAATTAAAAAAAAAATAAAAATTGCCGTTCCACACTACGAGGCATCAAACGAAACTATAACTTAAACTTTTCAACAAATGGATTATTTCAATCATCGACTTCATTAAAAAACCCTTGTGTTCGTCTGCGTGCACACGTAAAACTCATTTAAAACTGTACCTTCATCTGTATCATTTTTCTATCACATTTTTCACAAAATATATTACCTATAAGATAGACTTTGCGGTAATCCGATACACCTCACGGATAATAATTCCAAAAATAGTTAGATTTACTCATTTGACAGAAACTATTAACAAAACTTAAAAGTCGTTAAAAAAAATCGGCCTTATAAGATCCGTTTCCAGTACCGACTTTTAACCCGTTAATGGCACAGTAACAACTTCTAAAAACGGAAATGTCAAGTGAGTAAAGAGCACCGTTGTAGAGATAAATTACTAGGCATCGATATACTTTTAATTCAACAACATCTGAAGTTCGACTCTACAGCACAATGAGAAGGTACATGAAGTAGGTTTGGAATAGGAATTTTTTGCGTCACGTCTGCTTTCTTGGCGGAGGAGGTGGCGCTGGACACATTAAAGAACTAGAGTTTCCAGGAATGTTCTCATACAGTGTGGGTTTCACCAAATCATCGGGAGGTCTGCAATCAACACCAACAGTAAATGGACAGTCCTTAGTTTTTCTAAGATATTATAAATAAAACCGACAAAAGATAAAATTTTATTGATGATTCTCTGATAAAAACTAGAAAAAACATTCATATGAAAGCAAAACGCTTTGTTTCTGTTTTATTGCCTAACATTTTTGAGAAATTCAGAAAAGCCAACAAGTAAATTGTGAGGTAAGTCGTTTGTTCATATCATCGGTTTGGTGCAAAACTATCCTAAGTCCATTTTTTCCCCTAAAAATGGGTTATTAAGTGCTGTTGTAAAAAAGATCAATATTTTGCTGTAAAACTATCCTAAGTCCAAATTTTTCAATTTATCGCCTTTAAAATTTATAAAATGCAAAGTATCCTAACAGCATCACACGATTTTTTCAGTAATATAAACTAGCATATGTCTCTTACTCAAGAATTTGGATGCATATTGAAATTAAACATTCTATCTTAAGTATCCTTAAGTACAAATAACTCCTAAAATTCTTAAAATTCAGCTTAAAAAACAATGTAGAAATCTTTAATTGTGATTTACTCAAATTCTTTTTAAATGGACTTAAGAAGTTTTGCACCAAACCGACGATATATATGTCAGCATGTTTGCTCGGTGAGATATACAGGATAATTCAGTATTAATGTCATTAATTTAAAGGGAAGATAGGGATAAATGAGTATAATACAAATACGCAATTGAAAAAATTTTGAATTCATATTTACGCTAAAAAAAATATTTTCAAATCATTATTTATACCTCTTTTCAGACTGTTACTGACCGTTCGCGTTCTCGATTCATACACAGCTACTAGTACAACTCATTTTTAGCATGATGCATCATTTAAAAATTTAAATATCATCAATCATAAATAATCGGTTGTATTGACTATTTCAGAGACTTGTTTTCTTTCCTCATTTCAATCAATAATAATTTAAAATATGTAATAAATTCTATAAATTATTTTTTGAAAGCATGTGTTTTTGAACTGAAACATAATAAGTTTCAGTTCAAAAACTTCAATGGATCAAATAATAAACCAGTTACATTTCATTAAATAGCGAGATAAAAAAACCAATACTCACTAGGTAAATTATTATTAATAGAGGGTAAAAAGTTTTTTGTATTTAAATACTGATTGTGTAATACAAAATACCCTAATGGTATCAACAAAAAAAAAAAAATAGTCCGAGGCACATTCAGTGATAAACAATCCGGCAACAGTGTACAGTTATTTATTATATACACTATTTTATTGAGTGGACCTAGTACAGAACCTTGTGGGACACCGCTCGTAACCGGTCTTTTTTCAGAATATACATTGCCTACTCTAACTTTGAAATTGCTTATGAATTTTTTATATCTATTATATTCAATTAATTTTTCAATTTGTAGCTATGTATATCATACCAAGGAACTTATTACTTTTCAAAAAGTTGTTTGGAATCAGCAAGTATAAAACAAATTCATCTATTTATAGCAATCTGTTAATAAAGTTGGGATCATCTGCACTTTGATTTCGAAGCCAATTGCAAAATTCACCTAAATTCAAAACAGGCTTCTATCACATTCAAGATCGAGTGTCAATATTGAAATACGTTATGTGCTACACATAAAACAATCCAAAATAAACTACTGGGTTGCGACTGCCGCAAGTGCAGGTGGCAAATTTCCAAAGGATTTGAATAACACGTTATTATGTATGCGATCCTGACGTGGCAACACTGTTTTGCTTTAACACTCAAACGCGTCATCAGAAAATTTGTAATGTACCAGGAGCATCGTGTTACCAATTGTAATGTGTCCGATTTGCTTATTTATTGAAAAGTCGAGTAAACATTTATTTCTTTTGATTTTCTGTCTTTATTACGTGGTTAAAATTAATGACATTATGACTGGATCACCCTGTATTATATCTTCCAAATCTCAATTCTATATTCAGAAAGCTCTGGGTGCTATGACTTGTCCAATAATTTCGTTAACCCCTGGTATAAAAAAAATTCAGCTAGATATTAATCCCGTCAAGGCATTACGTTTGTTCAGAAACGTATCAAAACAAAATATTACTTTGTTCAATTTATCTCAATTTACTTAAAATATTATAAGATCTTTTCTAATAATGACAAGTTTAAAAATAAGCTTAACACACGCTAATTGATGTTAAAGTTTTACATCAATATTTGGAACTGACGATTTTAACCTGTGGTTAGCGAACGGTCACAAATTTTAATAAGATCTCAAGGTCATCCGTGTCGTTATAAATTCGAGAAGGGGAGCATGAACGATGAAAATATGAGCGGTATGGGAAACACAGATGTTTTGTTACGATGGTGAAGCATTTTGTGGGGTTAGTCAATTGTACATAAAAAATTTTTGAGAAAAACGTCCACTTACAGTGACTCGTGACTGCTCGCCAACCAACGGCATCGAAATCGCCGATTCACGGAAACAGCTATGGTCTACGGTTCTACAACAACTACACGCGACACTCAACATCTAATATGAGCCTGCAACAACACCCGTACTCTCATGAATACTAAATACAAATGATACTTGGTTAACGAGATCCAAAAGTTCTCAGATCGCAACGATCAAATATGAACTGAGGAAAATGGAATTTTTGAAATACTGTGAATTTTTGGATCTTGTAAACGGCACAGAGATACGTCAAACTCACCTTGGTAGTGGAATTTCGGGCCTTGAGGGTTTCTTGGGATCCGGCCTCACTATCGAGCTAGGGGAGGACGTTGGGAAATGTATACTGTTGGACCTACTGCTCATGGAAGACATACTTCCGAAGCCACTCGTTGCCGTGGGGGACATACAGCTGTTCCCGATATCACTACTATATCTAATGTTAGTATATTCTCTGCCAAGTTGCATAGATTTCTGAAACAAACAAAAAACTATAAGTAGAATTTCTCGAAGATACAGAAATAAGAAAAAGTACTGAAAATAATTAATTTCTTGCATTTGCACGAAAAGTACAAAAATATTCCATTACTACAGCTCGCAACACATATGACATTATTGTGCTGATGGTTGCATAGCTCATTACAGGATAATGTCTGACATTTTGACTGTCATAATGCCAGAAGTGAGTGTCGTTGAAATGAATTTCTTATAAAACAAAGAAGCAGTATTACCATTGTCATAGTGGAATTCCGCTCTCATAACGGCAGCAGGCTAAAATCAGGGCCATAATAGCAACTTACAAATTTTTTACTTTAATATGTTTCCATACAAGAAAAAGAAAACCTAAAAATCTCCAGTACAGTTTTGGTGTGAAATTAAGGAGCTCAAGAACTGTAGTAAAGACCTTTTATTTAGGAACGTAACATGGCAATGCTAACGTAGAAAAAGTTTTGTCTCATGAATATTAAAAAAAAACACTACTACAGAAAATATTGGCTAGTCTTTTTAGAATTAAGTTAGACATTCAAGCGAAACACTTTGTTTGACTTAAACAGAAAATTGAGATTTTGAGAGTTAAGATATTTTACTCTTTTGTTTTTTTAAATTATTTATTTATTTATACATTTGTTTATTTCAACGTGTTTTTTTGTTAACATGTTTTGTTGTTTTAGATAACACATTTTATTGCTTTTCTTCTTTAATAATAACAATAATTAAATTGTTTTTGATCTAACTTTGAGCTGTAGTGGAACGTAGCAACTTTTCATGAATATTTTAGAGACCTCTTGATCTACTCCATTTCAACAAACGCTATAAAAAAATTTAAAATATTAAGCCCATGTGAAAGTACAAAAATTCTGAATACCACAATTTATTAATATAAGGAAATGCACTCGTATCCGGTGAGCGGCCATGGGCGTCGATAAATAGGGGTTTAACATATTTTGGAAAAAAAAAATATATATATCTGCTTTATAAATAACATCGGAAATTTTCTGTAATGTACTTAGTCAGTTAGCCTTTATAAATGACGATATGGTATACCACAAGAACCCATTTTAGCCTTTATAATTTATATTTGTAATATTACGGGAATAACACTTACTTGATCAGCCTTCATTCTTTCAGTAATAGTTTCTATATGATGTTGTACCGCTAAGTAAACAAACTTGTATTGTGCTTCAGTCTGGACCATTCCCGAACGTTGGGATCTGACCATTTGGATTGTGCGTTGAATGTCAATTTCACAGTCGAGTCCTAGAACGTTATGTTACCATTAATAAGTTGCAATTGAAGAACTTGGTATAAGATTGCTTACCATTCTTTTTCAGTTGGTCCAAAATCATGTCTATGACTATGAAAGTGCCTGTTCTGCCGATACCGGCAGAACAGTGCACCAAGATAGCACCCGGGGGTTGCAGTGGCGTTTCCTGCTGGATGCACTCCTGCCTTTTGTTTACCTCGTGCAGGAAATTTAGAACACAGCCTGGATCAGATGGAACGCCATGATCAGGCCAAGCCTAGAAACAATTCATGGATTAATACAAGAATAATTTTACCACTATGGCCTGAGTCTTACCTGAAAATGGTAATGATAGACTTTTCTCTCACAACTCGACCCGTCATGCGTCACAAAGAACTCCCTCAAGGTGTAATGCTGTGTAGAGGACTCGGTCAAGTTCTTAACTCTGATTTTACCATAGCTGCAACCGCAGCCTGGTTCGGGCCAGTACCTGGCACACTTGTTTTTTCCTCTCTCCGTTTCTTTGGTAGTCATGACGATAACTCTGCAGTTCTCCTGCCAAACCATCTGCCAGAAGTCCCCGATGGTGGAAGGAAGGCATCCCTGGGTGGCTATGTAGACTTTGCCGCTGGGATCGCTACCCAGTTCGGTGCCTATGGTGTCGTCCGCCTTCCACTTGATGTAATTGGCATTTATATAATCGGATCCCGGTATGTTAGGATCCACATCTTTTAACTTCACTCGGGTATCGTCGACTAAAAAGGTTTTTATTATATAAAATATAAATAAAACAATAAAAAGTATAAATAAAAATAAAACAAAAAATATAATAATAAAAAAAAACAATAAAAAGTATAAATTAATAAATTAAACAAAAATATGAACCAAATACTTACATGGTAGGATATTTTTGTATCTGTTCTTGTTTCTATTTTCTGGTTTGATGCCCTCTTTCCGTTGATACAAATGTTTGAACTCCTGCTGCTGCAATGACTCAAATTCTTCCCAGAAACCAGCCTTTCCAAAACTGTTGGGTCCATTTTCGCTCTAGGAGACAATTGACATTAGATTACAAAATTATTGTAATATAAATAAAACAAATATGGAATTTTATAAAAAAAAAAAAAATACCTGAAGTTGTTTGACCCTGGAATGTATTCCAGAGGCATTGATCCTGGTGGCATTGAAGGGTTGTTTTAGGTGAACGACAGTGCCCGATGTCTCAACCATGGGGTTCTTTTTGTAGTGCTCTATTAAATCGGCCAAACTACTGAACTGTTCACCACCCCCTACGTCGTATCTATTATCCTAAAAAACAATACGTAATTAGCGATTAACAATTTTTATACAAATCTCAATCAAAATTTAAGACTTAAGAAAGCTAATTATGAATGATATATTATTTTCAAAACTTTTAGCTTACTGGTGTGCATCTGATCATAACGTGAGTGACTTTATCGTCCGTACGAACAGAAAGAACAAAGTCCCCAGGTTTCGACTGACTCTCCCTGACTAAAAAACTGCCATTTTTGCCTCTATCTAAAATTAGTTTCTCCGCTTCCTTTGCAGATAAATGTCCATGAAACCATCTGTGGACAAATGCACATAATAAAATATTTTATCAAACTACAATTTTTAAAATTAAGATTGTGGAACTTAGGAATGATTCATTTCCTTTACTGGCAAAAAGATATGGTATACCCTGAAATTACAGGGTGATTCTTGGTAATAAACTACTAATTTCTGAACCTGAATCTTTTGTGTAGTAAAATTAAATGTAACAAAGCCTTATTTAATGGTATAATGAATATTAAAGCCTTAATTTTTTGATAATGCAGTGTGGAACCCATACCGTTATTTGAGGAATTATTAAACTTTAATGACAAAAACATTAAAAAAAAACGTATCAAAAGTATTATTTTTCATTAATTGATAGGTGCAGCTATTTGTATTTTTTTCCAAAATGTGGATTAGAATCGAATTAAAATTTGAAGACGGTTTTAGACCTAAAGAAAGTATAGTGTTGCAAATTTCGTCATTAAAATTCTCTTTGTGGGCATTATTATTATCTAAAGAACAGTATGAGTTTTACGCTTGTCAAAATATTATCAATTTAATTTCCTTAATCTTATTCCTTTTAAATTTGCTATCCTTTTGATAAATCACAAAATTCAGGAAAAGTTCAGAATATTATATTATAAGTATAAAGTGTCTAACAATTCTATAGAATTTCTATTTGACTTCCCCACAAAACGCACATATTTCGATTACAGTTAAAACTCACAACTAATAAAACTATTTAAGAAAATAATTTAGTAGTACAATACAATAAGGGGGTAATTAAATATAATTAAGTTAGGTTGGGACTCTCCCTGGTTATTACAAATACATATATGTAATTTATTTTTTACGTATTACTGCCAGGTATTTACCACTACTTTAGCCTTCTAAACAAATAATCGCGGAAATTTCTTTATTATTTTCCATGATAAAAATCTATTTTAAACTAATATTACTACGTCAATACTATTAATAACTATCCTTTATTCATTTACAAATTAAAATTGATTTAACATAAAAACTAGTGTTAAAGTAAATTCTTCTTTTAGAGGTTGTTGTGCTCATGTAGACAACTAGGTACACAAGTACACCTAGAAGATCACATATTTTGCATAGGTACAGGTCCTGATGTGTTGCAGAAAATTACAAACCTCCTTAAAACTTTTAAAATCTCAATGTTTTATGTCTGCATTAATATTAAGAGCGCTCTATAGTTAGACCGCCTTAATAAAATTAGTAAATTACTAATTTTGAGGTCCATACTTGTCGTAATGAGTCTATTTTTGGCAAGTAGCTTTAAAATTAAAGTTCTCACAGTGCAAAGTTATCTACTTTTATGTAAAACTATTACGATATATTTTCAGAGATTTTTTTTATCAGAATGACCACCTTTCCACCCTGACTGATACAAAAATAAACAATTACTTCCTATAATTTTTTTCCAAAAAATTTTTCATATTTCGTAAATTCGAAATTTATTTATATTATATATACACATATATTCCTTTTTTTGCATTATTCAGTACACATACGATTTATTTTAATATTTACTACACTTGAAAACATAACGTGTATTTTAATCTGAACGTTGTATATCCCATTATTTAAGTCTACAGATTGCAAATATTCGAGTGTCGGGTCGGTTCTTATAGCTTTTTATACCTGCGATTCACACCGTATGATTTTTTTTACAAAATTGTATCTGTATGAGTCCCTGTACGTTCAAAAATTTTTTTTAGATATGTTCTGAATCACCCTGTATAATGATGAAACGTAACAGATCAAAATATTATTTTTTTTTCTTATTATAAATGACTAAGCTGTTTTAGAATCTGGAGAAAACTTGTATAATTGACAGTGAAGAAATATTGTTTCAATTTTGCTTAAAGCCGTATGACACTACAAATAATTTTCAGCAAAATTACGTATAAAATTTTGTTGGTAATTTTCGTTAGAAAAATGTGAATTTTAGTTAATTTATGAATGCTATTATGAATAAAAGTTATAAAATTCACAGTAAAATTATCTTAATACGCCAGCGTATTAACTCGATTTATGTGGCACCATCAATGAGTGATTATATTTTGTGACATATTGAAGGGAAGGGGTCTATAATAATTATCGTCAAATGTTAAATAACAATTATAACAAAATATAAGTGATAATTATATCAAAATATCGTTATTAGAACATAAATATATGTTTACACAGTACAGCACAAAATAAATATCACAACTATAGTAATTAGTCCAATTTGCACACTGCGCACTTTCTCGCGCAAATTCTCATAAAAATTTAGGACATGTTCTAAATTTTTATGGATATAATTCTTCCTAAAATTATTTGATTTGTTTTCTGTATGCAACTACAAAACTACCGTAGAACAGAATTATTCCAAAATTCTGTAGAGAATTTTTATAGTGTCATACGGCTTTTAGATTGTCTATAATTCGAGTCGGAAAATAAAATAAAATCAAATTCCACCTCTGGGAAAACCGAGATGATCCATCCTTGTATCATTGCATGGGTCACGGAACCATTAAAAGACTTTTAGCAAAAATATAAATTCATAACTGTCTAAGAACCGTTTTACACACAAGAGATTTCTTCCAAAAATTATAACGAAAATTATGAGCAAATTTTTGCGAAGAATTTTTATTAAAGTTTGTATGTATATTTCAGCCATCTACGTTACTTGTAAAGTGTTGCCAAACTGGAGATTTGCGCAAATTTTGCCGTACTTTCTCGATTATAGTCATAAAAATATCGAATATATTCTATATTTTTACGAATAAAAATGTCCATTAAATTATTGATATAATTTTCGTATGTATAAAACAGCTAAAAACTTTCACGAAAATTTTTAGCAAAATTATGAGATAAATTTTTGCTATAATTCTTGTGTGTAAAACGGTTCTAACAGAAATCCGTTCTAAGTTTAAAATTTATTAACTCCACTTGTTTAAACTGCTGTCAGGATTTTTTCCCATAGCTATATATGTCAATCCGTGTTATTTTTTACCTAGAATTTAAAAAGTGGAACGTACTGCAGACCGTCGTAGGCGCATTTGATGACCACGTCTTCAAATTCCCAAAACCCCCTTTCGAATTCTCTACGAAATATATCCAGCACGAACAACCGACTACAACACAAACTGCCTTTATTGGAAATTCAAATACTCACATTTACAATTCAACTAGGTAATGCTTGATTTGCGGTAAAACTGCCTGCGATCTATCCTTGACACTTTAGAAAAAAATTCAATCACAATGACAAGAAATTTTAATTAATAAAGTAGGCCTAAGAGGAAACACTCATTAGTCCGATTGCGTATCTACGTCACAGTATAGATTAGTATACTGTGATCTACGTAAAAAACACAATTTTGGTTTCAATAACGAACTGTCGCGTTACAATAACTCACACAGAACTGCTGGCGATATTGTTCAACATAGTTTATGCGTCGTTAGAAAAAACCTTATAGTTTATATTTATTTACTCGTTTAATTATAATTTCAAATTTGTTTGCCATTATCAGAGGTATAAACAAGGATTGGTTTCTAGATTATGTAAACTGTTCGGTTACGAGCGCTTCTCGATTTGGATGTAAAAATGCCGAGATGCCATAAAGCGTTTAATGTCTACGCAAATTCCAGATTGCGTAATTATTTTTGTAACAAACGCATTACGAGTGGGAACGCACGAGCTATGCATGTACAAGGTCTTCCCAGATTAATTGATTCGACTAAAAATTTGCATTCAGATGGATCAATAGCCTTACAAAGAAATGTTTCGATTTCGAAATAAAGGGATGAAATTTGGAAAAATCGTATTTTCTACACTAATTCTAAAGCCCATTGACATAGAGTGATGCATCTTGGCTTGATCACTTTAATTAAGATACAAATTCGTGCATATCAAGAGTACCAGTAAGATCACCGTATTTATGGTCATAAAATGATCGCATTTGTGTTTTTAGGTACAGAAATATCAAAAAATAAAACATGTAAAACAAAAAAAATATATGAAAAATAAAATTCTTGATAACCTTTGGCACAATTTAAATTTTACTAAAAATAACATATTTTATAAATCGTGCGTAGGGCATCAATTTGCTATTGTAACCCCACATTTTAGCAATTATTTTCACATACACATTCACATATTGTTTGTTTTTCATATCCATTCGTAATCTTTGAAAATTCGTAGATGGCATGATAATATTTCCATTATTTATTAATCGCTAGATTATTTAGTTATTAAATGTCTAAAATTATTTTTATTTGTAGAAAACACTATTTCAAGAATACAGCGCCCGTAACGCCCTAATTCCTTGTGGACTAAGTGGTTAATTTAGAGTCAATGATGGCAATTTATAATAATACAGATGGGAGAAAGTTTCATGAACTGGGAGCGTTTCTCAAACGAAAAAGTTTAGTGTTTACTCGGGATGACATTGTCAGATTAAAACTGTAAAGGTGCGTACAAACCAAAGATAATGTTCGCGAGTAGTTCGGGAGCTATTCGCGAACAGCTCGTGAGCAGTTCACGAGCTCAACGTCCACACTAGATATAGTTCTAATACACTACATGTTCCGGTATGAAGTTAGGGATCGCCAGGAGATATTTTAGTTGTCTGTGCCATTCTTCATTCTTAATGCCTTGGCACGGACTCTTCTCTATATTGGGCTAAAATCACAGCTATTTTGCGTTCTACTTCATCTGGCAATATGTTTAATACTAATTTTTTGTATTGAGTCTTTTTTAATATTCCTTTTTTTTATAATTCGGATTTCTTGGATTCCATAGATTTGGATGGAACTGATATTGTTCGATCAAATTCACAATTTATCTGTATTCCACTCCATTTTACTTCAATATACCTACTTGCTCGGTAAAACGTCCACTCCACACTGCAAGTGCTAGTCAACACGTGCTCGCTAACAATTTCTTTGATCTTACCGCTCTAACGTATCGCGAAAAGCGTTGTACAGTTCATCCCGTTGGGAAAAATATATTTGGAAAAATGCCAAGCAAAATTGCTAGTTTTTTTGGTTTGCCAGATCCAGAAGTTTTTATGGGACATCGTCTGCGGATGACTTCCGCGACTAACTTGGTCAATGCAGAAGCAAATATGACGACATTGAAGAGACATGGTGGATGGAGAAGTTTAACGGTAACAGAAGGGTATTTGGCCGACAGCATGGAATTGAGAAAAATAAAACTGCAAGAATGTTGACTGGTATGTTACATAAAAGAAGTAGAACATCAACTTCATGTTTGACTACTGTCATAAGCAGTGACAAT